>CM038673.1:775768185-776968185 GCA_021605145.1 Aegilops bicornis | reverse complement strand
AATTATATATAATGCACGCAGATGAACCGCAATGGATGTACGGTTCAAGACACACCTCCGAGTACATTAAGGGCGTGCATGATTTTCTCGAAGTGGCTGAGGCAAACAAGCAGAATGGTTTTATGTGTTGTCCATGCCCTATATGTGGGAACACGAAGTCTTACTCGACCGGAAAATCCTCCACACCCACCTGCTTTACAAGGGTTTCATGCCACACTATAATGTTTGGACGAGGCACGGAGAAATAGGGGTTATGATGGAAGACGGCGAAGAAGAAGAGTACGATGACAACTATGTGCCCCCTGAATACGGTGATGCTACTGAACATGAAGAGGAACGAGACGATGTGCACGATGATGCTGCAACGGGCGAAGCTGCTGAAGATCAAGAGGAACCAGACGATGTGCCCGATGATGATGATCTCCGCCGGGTCATTGTCGATGCAAGGACGCAATGCGAAAGTCAAAAGGAGAAGCTGAAGTTCAATCGCATGTTAGAGGACCACAAAAAGGGTTGTACCCCAATTGCGAAGATGGCAACACAAAGCTCGGTACCGTCGGAATTGCTGCGGTGGAAGGTAGAGAATGCTGTGCTCGACAAAGGATTTGAGAAGCTACTGAAAATATTGAAGAAGAAGCTTCCAAAGGATAACGAATTGCCCGACAAAGACATACGCAGCAAAGAAGGTCGTATGCCCTCTAGGATTGGAGGTGCGTAAGATACATGCATGCCCTAATGAATGCATCCTCTACAATGGTGCGTACAAGGATCTGAACGCATGCCCGGTATGCGGTGCATTACGGTATAAGATCGACGAGATGACCCTGGTGATGTTGACGGTGAGCCCCCAGAAGAGGGTTCTGCGAAGGTGATGTGGTATGCTCCTATAATACCACGGTTGAAACGTCTGCTCGTAAACAGAGAGCATGCCAAGTTGATGCGATGGCACAGTGAGGACCGTAAGAAAGACGGGAAGTTGAGAGCACCCGCTGACGGGTCGCAGTGGAGAAAAATCGAGAGAAAGTACTGGGCTGAGTTTGCACGAGACCCAAGGAACGTATGGTTTGCTTTAAGCATGGATGGCATTAATCCCTTCGGGGAGCAGAGCAGCAATCACAGCACCTGGCCCGTGACTCTATGTATCTATAACCTTCCTCCTTGGATGTGCATGAAGCGGAAGTTCATTATGATGCCAGTTCTCATCCAAGGCCCTAAGCAACCCGGCAACGACATTGATGTGTACCTAAGGCCAGGAAACGGTGTACGTACGTGGGATGAGCACAAACAGGAGGAATTTAACCTAAAGGTGTTGCTTTTCGTGACCATCAACGATTGGCCCGCTCTCGAGAACCTTCGTGACGGACAAACAAGGGATACCACGCTTGCACGCACCGCTTACTTGACACCGATAGTATATACCGCAAGCTGCGGGAAGAATGTGTACAGGCCATCGCCGATTTCTTCCGACCAACCATCAATGTCGAAAGAAAGGCAAGCATTTCAAAGGCGAGGCAGATCACCGGAAGAAGCCTGCCATGCGTCTGGTGATCACGCATTTGCTATGGTCAATGATTTACACGTAATCTTTGGAAAGGGTCCCGGACTAGCTGTTCCGAATGACACGAGAATCACGCACCCATGTGGAAGAAGAAATCTATATTTTGGGACCTACCCTCTTTGGAAAGACCTAGAGGTCCGCTCTTGATCGACGTGATGCACGTGACGAAGAACCTTTGCGTGAACCTGCTAGGCTTCTTGGGCGTGTATGGGAAGACAAAAGATACACACGAGGCACGGAGGACCTGCAACGCTTGCACGAAAAAGAGGGCATGCCTCCGAAGCGATATGAAGGTCCCGCCAGCCACGCTCTTACGAAAGAAGAGAAAGAAATATTCTTTGAATGCCTTTCGAGATGAAGGTCCCGACGGCTTCTCATCGAATATAAAGGGAATAATAAATATGCCGGACAAAAGTTCCGTAACCTAAAGTCTCATGACTGCCACGTGATTATGACGCAATCGCTTCGGTTGCATTGAGGGGCTTCTACCGGAAAACGTCACGATTAGCCATCGTGAAGCTATGTGCATTCCTCAATGCAATCTCTCAGAAGGTGATCGATCCAGAAATCATACCAAGGCTAAGGACTGATGTGGTGTTCCCACCATCCTTCTTCAATATCATGACGCACGTCCTAGTTCATCTAGTTGACGAGATTGTCATTCTGGGCCCCGTATTTCTACACAATATGTACCCCTTTGAGAGGTTCATGGGAGTCCTAAAGAAATATGTCCGTAATCGCGCTAGGCCAGAAGGAAGCATCTCCATGGGCCATCAAACAAAGTATGTCATCGGGTTTTGTGTTGACTTCATTCCTGGTCTTAAGAAGATAGGTCTCCCTAAATCGCGGTATGAGGGGAGACCGACCGAAAAGGCACGCTTGAAGGGACTCAATAATATGCAGGGACGGATATTCTTGGTCTCAAGTACACTCTGGCAGTTCTCTGAACTCTACCTTGGTGACCCGTATGTCGATGAACACAAGAACAGTCTGCGCTCCAAACACCGGGCGGTCTGACGATCGGATTACATGTGAACACATCAGACTTTCAGCAGTTGGTTGGAAGCACGTATCGGAGGTGACAACACTGTTTGTGATGAGCTGTACTTGTTGTCCGAGGACCATCTTTGACTGTATTGATTTGGAAAGTATCTGAGATAAATGGGAATACATTTTACACGATTGACCAAGATCAAAAGAGCACCAACCAAAACAACGGTGTCCGCTTTGATGCAACAACCGAGAGGGAAAGGACACATATTATGGTTACATAGTGGACATATGGGAACTTGACTACGGACACGATTTTAAGGTCCCTTTGTTTAAGTGCAAATGGGTCAACTGTCAGAGGCGGGTACAGGTAGGCCCACAATACGGAATGACAACAAAGGATCTGAAAAATCTTGGGTACACTGACGAACCGTTCGTCCTAGCCAATGATGTGGCACAGGTTATCTATGTGAAGGACATGTCTACCAGACCGAGAAAGAGAAAAGATAAGGAAGCAAATACATCATACGATGAGCCAAAGCGCCACATAGTTCTTTCAGGAAAAAGGGACATCGTGGGAGTGGAGGACAAGACAGACATGTCTGAAGATTATGAAACATTTCATGAAATTCCTCCCTTTAATGTCAAGGCTGACCCCAACATCCTGATAAGCGATGAAGATTATCCATGGTTACGGCGCAATAAGCAAATGACACAAGCGAAGAAAAAGTGAAGACTTTCTCCCGCAACTATTATGATGATACCATGCCAAATTTGTAATCGATTTAGTATGATACCATTGTCCGTTTTGTACATGCACATGCTATGTGGGTCAATTTATGATACCATGCCAACTTTAGACTTTTTCAGAGTTCATTTGAAATGCTTTAATGTCTTATGGTTCGGCCCTCGTAATAATTAAAAATAGCAACAATAAGTATTTTGTTGTAAGTAGAAACAAAATAAAATAAATAAAACAAAAAACAAAAAAATATTTTCAAAGTTGAAAACTAATGGCACTAACAGAAAGTTCATAATTTTCGTAAAAGTAAAAGCAAAAAAGAATTAAAAAATAAAGCAAAAAACAAAAGAAAATAAATAATGCAGAAAACAAAACAAAAAAACTGGAAAAAAATAAAATAGAAAAAAAATAAGTAAATAAAACAAAAAAATGCCTCCTACTGAAAACTAATGGCACTAACAGAAAGTTTATAATTTTCGTAAAACTAAAAGCAAAAAGAATTAAAAATAAAGCAAAAAACAAAAGAAAATAAATAATGCAGAAAACAAAACAAGAAAACTAGAAAAAAATAAAATAGCAAAAATAAGTAAAGAAAACAAAAAATGCCTCCCATCGAAAACTAATGGCACTAACAGAAAGTTTATAATTTTCAGAAACTAAAAGCAAAAAGAATTAAAAATAAAGCAAAAAACAAAATAAAATAAATAATGCAGAAAACAAAACAAAAAAAATGGAAAAAATAAAATAGCAAAAATAAGTAAAGAAAACAAAAAAAATGCCTCATACTGGGCCCCCACGGCCTGAATACGACTAGAAACCCTACTATGGGCGTGATTCGTGCCCGCAGAGGCCCTGTAAGGCCCACTAGGCAAAGCATAGCAAGTAGGCCCGAAGCTCATGCGGTGGAGAGGAGCTCGAGATGGAGTGCGGCAAGGGGCTTATAAACCATCGCACGCCCTCTCAACTAGCGAGGTGGGACTAAACTTTGGCGTGTGTGGCAGGCATGAGGCCTTTGGTCCCGGTTGGTGGCACCAACCGACTAAAGGGGGGAACATTAGTACGGTTCGTGGCACCAACCCGGTACCAAAGGCCGCCGCTTCTCGCCCTTTGGGCTGCCGAAAATGAGGCCTTTGGTCCCGGTTGGAGGCACCAACCGGGACTAAAGGCATTAGTCCTGTTGGTTTCACGAACCGGGACCAATGCCTTTGCTATATAAGCAAACACTTTGCAAAATTTCAGAATCCCATCGCCAGTTGCCCCCAACGACGCCGACCCTCCTCGACGCCGCCAGGCTGCTCCACCTCGCCGTCACCGTCGCCTCACCGAGCCCGCGTCGTCCTCGTCGCCGGCCTCCCCGAGCCCGCGCCCGTCCGCCCAGCCGCCGCCGCCTCGAGCCTGCCCGTCCAGCCCCCGCCCGCGCCGCCCTCGCCCCCACCGTCGCCATCGTCATCTCTCGCCGCCAACGTCATTTGTGAGCCGCCAAGCACAAGCTCTGGTTTTTCATTTTATTAGTTTAGTTAGTTTTTTGTTCATATATATATATAATGTATATGTGTATGTATGTGGCTATATATGTGTATGTAGATGTTCAAAAAAAATTCAGAGCATGTTTTTGTTCATATATGTATTTTTTGTTCATAAGTGTATTAATGTTTTCATATATGCAAAAGATAGAATTTTAGAAAAGTTAGGTTTTTTTTCTGTTCATAGATTTTTTGGTGATATTAATTATTGTAGAATATGCAAATGTTTGTATATTCATATGAACAATGCATTAGGCAAAACCTTTGTTTTTTTCAAATTTTCTATTTGAACATTTTTTTAAAACAAGCAATACTAAAAGAATGAGAGGAAAAAGGAAAATAAGAAGAGGAAGAAAGGAGAAGAAGAGGAGAGGAAGAAGAGGAGAAATAAATAAGAAGAGGAAAAAAGAAGAGGAGAAGAAGAAAGGAATAGAGGAGAAGAAGAAAAATAGAAATTTTCTATTTTTCTTCTTCTCCTCTATTCCTTTCTTCTTCTCCTCTTTTTTCTTCTTCTTTTTTTCTTCTTCCTCTTTTCTTCCTTTTCCTTATTTTCCTTTCTCGCGAGAAGAAGAAGAATAAGAGTAGAATAAGAAGAAAGGAATAGAGGAGAAATAAGAAACTTCAACACGAGGGGGTACCGACACGCCTCCCGATAACATTATTTTCCCATGTATATGTATGTCGCATCGTTGTCGATATAACCCCCTCGAGATAACTTCGACATGAGGGGCGGTCGATATATATACCCCCTCTCGATCGTGATAACTTATACAACGGCAGCACCCCCCTCTCAGCCCTCTCGCTCGACCAAAACTCTCGAGGACACCCAAACCCTAGAGAGAAAACGATGTTGGTCTCCTACCCCTTCCCGCCGCGCCCCTACCCGACAAATTAACTCTCTCGAGGCCACCCTAATTAACCCTTGAAGCGTTGTGTCGAGGCGAGTGACGATCAGGGCACGCGTGGCGGCACTCCGCCTCCTTCTCCGGCGCGTGGCGGCACTCCGCCTCCTTCTCACTTTCTTGGCCGGCCTTTGAGCAGCCAGCCTCCTCCTTCTCCGCCTCGTCGGCAAGGGCGGAAGAGACCCGCCGCCGCTCGAGGCTGCTCCGGCGTCGTAGTCCTTCTCCTCCGCCTCGTAAGCAAGCAAAAGAAGACATCCGCTCCGCTCGCTCTGCCGGCGTCTAGCAAGACAGCCAGAGGCGGGAGGAATACAGATACTGGTCCTTCTCTCAAGACTCCAGAAGTTACCGTACAAGAGGACCGAGGAGGAAAACGCGAAGATCGCGCAGACCGAAGTGGATGACTGGTTTGCAGGGTTGAAAGCAAAGAGACGTCCACGTCCGGAGGAGAAGGTAGATCCGGTGAAAGCGAAGCGCACTCTGGCTGCCCTGAGGAAACCGGCAAAGTCTCCGCCGAGAACCAACTATGAGCGCATTATTGGTAAGGCATTTGCGAAGCGGAGAGGTCGGGCGTACTAAAAGTGATCAAAGAATGAAAGAACGACGAGCTGGGAAACAAATTGCCCAGCTCGGCGAACAACAACAATCGTGCCCCCGCTCAAGGTGCCTGCTAGCGACATCTTTGATCCGAGGATGGTGCCCGGTTATGGCAATCCTAAAGATTACCTGCCCGACGATGTACATTATGATTTCTTGGAGGTGCGAGATACAAAGATCTGATGCAGGAAGCCTCTCGTCAAGATGAAAGCTCTCTATCAACGATGATGCGAAGATTGCATGATTGGTACATGAAAACCTGCAGAGAGTCCGAGGGAGGAGTACTTTGTATGTGAGAGTTAAAAGGAGCATGACCTCGTTGGAATTGAACTGTTGCCTATTCCATTTGAGGAGTTCTATCAGTTTTTCAATCAATTGGCCCTCGATAAATCAACGGTCACCTGCTATCGTCTGTAAGTAGTACTACTTCATCATTAAGTCTCTTTATATAACTCAGCTCTTTCATTGCATGTATTTATAATTATCCTCACTATATTATGCAGATTGAAGATCGCCGAATTGAAGAAAAACAAGTGGGTTCCATTGGGTTCATTAACACAAATCTCATAGATGCAATCGAGGTCGAATTACATGCCGAAAATACCGAGGCCAACTTGCTACAATCGTTGGTAATAAATGAACACAAGGATATAATACTCTTTCCTTACAACTTCAAGTGAGTGTTACTGTCTTGTGGCATATTCGGTTTCCCTTATTAGTCCAGGTTATAGTAATGTAATATTGATGAGTTATGCATGCATGCGCAGGTACCACTATATTCTCCTAGAGATTAAGCTTGAGCAGGGTGTTGGGGAACGTAGTAATTTCAAAAAATTTCCTACGATCACGCAAGACCATGGTGATGGCATAGCAACGAGAGGGAAGAGTGTCCGTCCACGTACCCTCGTAGACCGAAAGCGGAAGCGTTATAACAACGCGGCTGATGTAGTCGACGTCTTCACGATCCGACCGATCCAAGCACCGAACGTGCTGGCACCTCCGAGTTACGCACACGTTCAGCTCGATGGCGATCCCCGGACTCCGATCCAGCAAAGTGTCGAGGATGAGTTCCGTCGACCTGACGGCGTGGTGACGATGTTGATGCTCCACCGGCGCGAGGGCTTCGCCTAAGCTCATGACGATATGACTTCTCCGGCGCAGGGCTTCGCCTAAGCTCCGCGACGATATGACCGAAGTGGAATATGGTGGAAGGGGGCACCGCACACGGCTAAGGAAAGATCCGTAGATCAACTTGTGTGTTATGGGGTGCCCCCTGCCCCCGTATATAAAGGAGGCAAGGGGGAGGTGGCCGGCCCTAGGGGGAGGCGCACCAAGGAGGAGTCCTACTCCCACCGAGTAGGACTCCCCCTCTCCTAGTTGGACTAGGATTGGAGGAGGGAAGAGGAAGAAGGCGCCCCCCCCTTCCTTGTCCTATTCGGACTAGAGGGGAGGGGCGCGCAGCCCACCTTGGCTGGCCCTTCCTCTTCTCTCCTATGGCCCATTAGGCCCATGGACCTCCCGGGGTTCCGGTAACCTCCGGTACTCGGTAAAATCCGATTTCACCGGAACACTTCCGATGTCCAAATGTAGGCTTCCAATATATCAATCTTTATGTCTCGACCATTTCGAGACTCCTCGTCATGTCCGTGATCACATCCGGGACTCGAACAACCTTCGGTGCATCAATACTTATAAACTCATAATGAACTGTCATCGAAGCGTTAAGCGTCACGGACCCTACGGGTTCGAGAACTATGTAGACATGACCTAGAACCATTCTCGGTCAATAACCAATAGCGGAACCTGGATGCCCATATTGGTTCCTACATATTCTCTGAAGATCTTTATCGGTCAAACCGCATAACGACATCACGTTGTTCCCTTTGTCATCGGTATGTTACTTACCCGAGATTCGATCGTCGGTATCCAATACCTAGTTCAATCTCGTTACCGGTAAGTCTCTTTACTCGTTCCGTAATACATCATCTCACAACTAACTCATTAGTTGTAATGCTTGCAAGGCTTAAGTGATGTGTATTACCGAGAAGGCCTAGAGATACCTCTCCGACAATCGGAGTGACAAAACCTAATCTCGAAATACGCCAACCCAACAAGTACCTTTGGAGACACCTGTAGTACTCCTTTATAATCACCCGATTACGTTGTGACGTTTGGTAGTACCAAAGTGTTCCTCCGATGGCAGGAGTTGCATAATCTCATAGTTTTAGGATCATGTATGGGTCATGTAGAAAGCATTAACATACTAAACGATCAAGTGTTAAGCTAACGGAATGGGTCATGTCAATCAGATCATTCAACTAATGATGTGACCTTGTTAATCAAATAACAACTCCTTGTTCATGGTTAGGAAACATAACCATCTTTGATTAACAAGCTAGTCAAGTAGAGGCATACTAGTGACATCTTGTTTGTCTATATATTCACACATGTATTATGTTTCCGGTTAATACAATTCTAGCATGAATAATAAACCTTTATCATGATATAAGGAAATAAATAATAACTTTATTATTGCCTCTAGGGCATATTTCCTTGATCTCCCACTTGCACTAGAGTCAATAATCTAGATTACAAAGTAATGATCCTAACACCCATGGAGTCTTGGTGCTGATCATGTTTTGCTCGTGGAAGAGGCTTAGTCAACGGATTTGCAACATTCAGATCCGTATGTATTTTGCAAATCTCTATGTCTCCCACTTGGACTTGGTCCCGAATGGAATTGAAGCGTCTCTTGATATGCTTGGTCCTCTTGTGAAATCTGGATTCCTTTGCCAAGGCAATTGCACCGATATTGTCACAGAAGATCTTAATCTGTCCCGATGCACTAGGTATGACACCTAGATCGGAAATGAACTCTTTCATCCAGACTCCTTCATTCGCTGCTTCCTAAGCAGCTATGTACTCCGCTTCACATGTAGATCCCGCCACGACGCTTTGTTTAGAACTGCACCAACTGACAGCTCCACCGTTTAATAAAAACACATATCCGGTTTGCGATTTAGAATCGTCCGGATCGATTGTCAAAGCTTGCATCGACGTAACCATTTACGACTAGCTCTTTGTCACCTCCATATATGAGAAACATATCCTTAGTCCTTTTCGTGTATTTCAGGATGTTCTTGACCGCTGTCCGATGATCCATTCCTGGATTACTTTGGTACCTTCCTGCCAAGCTTACAGCTAAGCATACGTCGGGGCACAGTACACAACATTGCATACATGATAGAGCCTATGGCTGAAGCATAGGGAACATCTTTCATTTTCTCTCTATCTTCTGCTGTGGTCGGGCATTGAGTCTGACTCAATCTTACACCTTGCAACACAGGTAAAAACCCTTTCTTTGCCTGATCCATTTTGAACTTTTTCAAAACTTTATCAAGGTATGTGCTTTGTGAAAGTCCAATTAAGCGTCTTGATCTATCTCTATAGATTTTGATGCCCAATATGTAAGCAGCTTCACCGAGGTCTTTCATTGAAAAACTTTTATTCAAGTATCCTTTTATGCTATCCAGAAATTCTATATCATTTCCAATCAATAATATGTCGTCCACATATAATATCGTAAATGCTACAGAGCTCCCACTCACTTTCTTGTAAATACAGGCTTCTCCAAAAGTGCAGCACAAACCCATATGCTTTGATCACACTATCAAAGCGTTTATTCCAACTCCGAGAGGCTTGCACTGCACCATAAATTGATCGCTGGAGCTTGCACACTTTGTTAGCACCTTTTGGATCGACAAAACCTTCTGGTTGCATCATATACAACTCTTCTTCTAGAAATCCATTCAAGAATGCAGTTTTACATCCATTTGCCAAATTTCATAATCATAAAATGCGGCAATTGCTAACATGATTCGGACAGACTTAAGCATCGCTACGGGTGAGAAAGTCTCATCGTAGTCAACCCCTTGAACTTGTCGAAAACCTTTCGCAACAAGTCGAGCTTTGTAGACAGTTATATTACCATCGTCCGGTCTTCTTCTTAAAGATCCATTTATTTTCAATGGCTTGCCGATCATCGGGCAAGTCAACCAAAGTCCATACTTTGTTCTCATACATGGATCCCATCTCAGATTTCATGGCTTCCAGCCATTTTGCGGAATCTGGGCTCACCATCGCTTCTTCATAGTTTGTAGGTTCGCCATGGTCAAGTAACATGACTTGCGTAATAGGATTACCGTACCACTCACAGTGCGTATTTTACTCTGGTTGACCTACGAGGTTCAAGAGTAACTTGATCTGAAGCTTCATGATCATCATCATTAGTTTCCTCACTAATTGGTGTAGTTGTCACAGAACCATTTCTTGTGATGAACTACTTTCCAATAAGGGAGCAGATCTGATTATCTCATCAAGTTCTACTTTCCTCCCACTCACTTCTTTCGAGAGAAACTCTTTCTCTAGAAAGGATCCGAATTTAGCAACGAAAATCTTGCCTTCAGATCTGTGATAGAAGGTGTACCCAACAGTCTCCTTTGGGTATCCTATGAAGACACATTTTTCCGATTTGGGTTCGAGCTTATCTGGTTGAAGTTTCTTTACATAAGCATCGCAGCCCTAAACTTTAAGAAACGACAACTTTGGTTTCTTGCCAAACCACAGTTCATAAGGCGTCGTCTCAACGGATTTTGACGGTGTCCTATTTAACGTGAATGCGGCCGTCTCTAAAGCATAACCCCAAAACGACAGCGGTAAATCGGAAATAGACATCATAGATCGCACCATATCTAGTAAAGTACGATTCTGACGTTCGGACACACCATTTCTCCGTGGTGTTCCGGGTGGCGTGAGTTGCAAACAATTCCACATTGTTTCAAATGTAAACCAAACTCAGAACTCAAATATTCTCCTCCACGATCAGATCGTAGAAATTTTATTTTCTTGTTACGATGATTTTCCACTTCACTCTAAAATTCTTTGAACTTTTCAAATGTTTCAGATTTGTGTTTCATTAAGTAGATATACCCATATCTGCTCAAATCATCTGTGAAGGTGAGAAAATAACGATACCCGCCGCGTGCCTCAACATTCATTGGACCACAAACATCAGTATGTATGATTTCCAACAAATCAGTTGCTCGCTCCATAGTTCCGGAGAATGGCGTTTTGGTCATCTTGCCCATGAGGCACGGTTCGCAAGTACCAAGTGATTCATAATCAAGTGATTCCGAAGCCCATCAAGATGGAGTTTCTTCATGCGTTTACAATGATATGACCTAAACGGCAAGTACACAAATAAGTTGCACTATCATTATCAACTCTGCATCTTTTGGCTTCAACATTATGAATATGTGTATCACTACCGTCGAGATTCAACAAGAATAGACCATTCTTCAAGGGTGCATGACCATAAAAGATATTACTCATATAAATAGAACAACCATTATTCTCTGATTTAAATGAATAACCGTCTCGCATTAAACAAGATCCAGATATAATGTTCATGCTCAACGCTGGCACCAAATAACAATTATTTAGGTCTAAAACTAATCCCGAAGGTAGATGTAGAGGTAGCGTGCCGACCGGGATCACATCGACTTTGGAACCATTTCCAACGCCAAGATCGTCACCTCGCCCTTAGCCAATCTTCGCAATCCGTAGTTCCTGCTTCGAGTTGCAAATATTAGCAATGTAACCAGTATCAAATACCAGGTACTACTGCGAGTATTAGTAAGGTACACATCAATAACATGTATATAACATATACCTTAGATCACCTTGCCATCCTTTTTATCAGCCAAATACTTGGGGCAGTTCCGCTTCCAAAGGTCCGGTTTGCTTGCAAGAAAACACTCGGCCAGTGCTTAGGTCCAGACTTGGGTTTCTTCTCCGAGCAGCAACTTGCTTGCTGTTCTTTTGAAGTTTCCTTCTTCTTCCCTTTGCCCTTTTTCTTGAAATCGGTGGTCTTGTTGACCATCAACACTTGATGCTCTTTCTTGATTTCTACCTCCATGACTTTTAGCATCGCGAAGAGCTCAGAATTGTCTTAGTCATCCCTTGCATATTATAGTTCATCACGAAGCTCTTGTAGCTTGGTGGCGATGATTGGAGAATTACATCAATGACACTATCATCCGGAAGATTAACTCCCAGCTGAATTAAGTGATTGTTATACCCAGACATTTTGAGTATGTGCTCACTGACAGAGCTATTTTCCTCCATCTTGCAGCTATAGAACTTATTGGAGACTTCATATCTCTCAATCCGGGCATTTGCTTGAAATATTAACTTCAACTCCTGGAACATCTCATATGCTCCATGACGTTCAAAACGTCGTTGAAGACCCGGTTCTAAGCCGTAAAGCATGGCACATCGAACTATTGAGTAGTCATCGGCTTTGCTTTGCCAGACGTTCACAACTTCTCGCTCAAGATCTCGCAGCAGTTCGCTACCCAATGTGCTTCCAGGGCGTAATTTTTCCGTGCAGCAATGAGGATAATCCTCAAATTACGGACCCAGTCCGTGTAATTGCTACCATCATCTTTCAACTTTGCTTTCTCAAGGAACGCATTAAAATTCAACGGAACAACAAAGACGAGCCATCTATCTACAAAGAAACATAGACAAGCAAAATACTATCGGTACTAAGTTCATGATAAATTTAAGTTCAATTAATCATATTAAAAACTCCCACTTAGACAGACATCTCTCTAGTCATCTAAGTGATCACGTGATCCATATCAACTAAACCATGTCCGATCATCACGTGAGATGGAGTAGTTTCAATGGTGAACATCACTATGTTGATCATATCTACTATATGATTCACGCCGACCTTTCGGTCTCCGTGTTCCGAGGCCATATCTGTTATATGCTAGGCTCGTCAAGTTTAACTCGAGTATTCGCGTGCAACTGTTTTGCACCCGTTGTATTTGAACGTAGAGCCTATCACACCCGATCATCACGTGGTGTCTCAAAGACGAAGAACTTTCATAGCGGTGCATACTCAGGAGAACACTTCTTGATAATTTTTAGTGAGAGATCATCTTATAATGCTACCGTCAATCAAAGCAAGATAAGATGCATAAAGGATAAACATCACATGCAATCAATATAAGTCATATGATATGGTCATCATCATCTTGTGCTTGTGATCTCCATCGCCGAAGCACCGTCATGATCACCATCGTCACCGGCGCGACACCTTGATCTCCATCGTAGCATCGTTGTCGTCTCGCCAACTATTGCTTCTACGACTATCGCTACTCCTTAGTGATAAAGTAAAGCAATTACATGGCGCTTGCATTTCATACAATAAGCGACAACCATATGGCTCCTGCCATTGCCGATAACTTCGGTTACAAAACATGATCATCTCATACAATAGAATATAGCATCACGTCTTGACCACATCACATCACAACATGCCCTGCAAAACAAGTTAGACGTCCTCTACTTTGTTGTTGCAAGTTTTACGTGGCTGCTACGGGCTGAGCAAGAACCGTTCTTACCTACGCATCAAAACCACAACGATACTTCGTCAAATAGACTCCGTTTAACCTTCTCAAGGACCGGGCGTATGCCACACTCAGTTCAACTAAAGTGAGAGAGACAGACACCGCCGGTCACCTTTAAGCAACGAGTGCTCGGGGCGGTGAAACCAGTCTCGCGTAAGCGTACGCGTAATGTCGGTCCGGGCCGCTTCATCTCACAATACCGCTGAACCAAAGTATGACATGCTGGTAGGCAGTATGACTTGTATCGTCCACAACTCACTTGTGTTCTACTCGTGCATATGACATCAACGCATAAAACCAGGCTCGGATGCCATGTTGGGGAACGTAGTAATTTCAAAAAATTCCTACGATCACGCAAGACCATGGTGATGGCATAGCAACGAGAGGGAAGAGTGTCCGCCCACGCACTCGTGAGACCGAAAGTGGAAGCGTTATAACAACGCGGTTGATGTAGTCGTCGTCTTCACGATCCGACCGATCCAAGCACCGAACGTCACGGCACCTCCGAGTTACGCACACGTTCAGCTCGATGACGATCCCGGACTCCGATCCAGCAAAGTGTCGAGGATGAGTTCCGTCAAGACGACGGGCGTGGTGACGATGTTGATGCTCCACCGACGCAGGGCTTCGCCTAAGCTCCGCGACGATATGACTTCTCCGGCGCAGGCTTCAGCCTAAGCTCCGCTGACGATATGACCGAAGTGGAATATGGTGGAAGGGGGCACCGCACACGGCTAAGGAAAGATCCGTAGATCAACTTGTGTGTTATGGGTGCCCCTGCCTCAGATATAAAGGAGGCAAGGGGGAGGTGGCCGGCCCTAGGGGGAGGCGCACCAAGGAGGAGTCCTACTCCCACCGGGAGTAGGACTCCCCCCCCCCTCTCCTAGTTGGACTAGGATTGGAGGAGGGGGAAGAGGGAAGGGGCGCCGCCCCCCCCCCCCCTTCCTTGTCCTATTCGGACTAGAGGGGGGAGGGGGCGCGCAGCCCACCTTGGCTGGCCCTTCCTCTTCTCTCCTATGGCCCATTAGGCCCATGGACCTCCCGGGGGGTTCCGGTAACCTCCTGCATCTCTAAGAAAATCCCGATTTCACCCGGAACACTTCCGATGTCCAAATGTAGGCTTCCAATATATTAATCTCTATGTCTCGACCATTTCGAGACTCCTCGTCGTGTCCGTGATCACATCCGGGACTCCGAACAACCTTCGGTGCATCAATACTTATAAACTCATAATGAACTGTCATCGAAACGTTAAGCGTGCGGACCCTACGGGTTCGAGAACTATGTAGACATGACCTAGAACCATTCTCGGTCAATAACCAATAGCGGAACCTGGATGCCCATATTGGTTCCTACATATTCTACGAAGATCTTTATCGGTCAAACCGCATAACGACATACGTTGTTCCCTTTGTCATCGGTATGTTACTTACCCGAGATTCGATCGTCGGTATCCAATACCTAGTTCAATCTCGTTGCGGTAAGTCTCTTTACTCGTTCCGTAATACATCATCTCACAACTAACTCATTAGTTGTAATGCTTGCAAGGCTTAAGTGATGTGTATTACCGAGAAGGCCTAGAGATACCTCTCCGACAATCGGAGTGACAAAACCTAATCTCGAAATACGCCAACCCAACAAGTACCTTTGGAGACACATGTAGTACTCATTTATAATCAACCAGTTACGTTGTGACGTTTGGTAGTACCCAAAGTGTTCCTCCGGTAAACGGGAGTTGCATAATCTCATAGTTATAGGAACATGTATGGGTCATGTAGAAAGCATTAACATACTAAACGATCAAGTGTTAAGCTAACGGAATGGGTCATGTCAATCAGATCATTCAACTAATGATGTGACCTTGTTAATCAAATAACAACTCCTTGTTCATGGTTAGGAAACATAACCATCTTTGATTAACAAGCTAGTCAAGTAGAGGCATACTAGTGACATACTGTTTGTCTATATATTCACACATGTATTATGTTTCCGGTTAATACAATTCTAGCATGAATAATAAACCTTTATCATGATATAAGGAAATAAATAATAACTTTATTATTGCCTCTAGGGCATATTTCCTTCACAGGGAGTAGTAACTGTCTTAGACTCGAGACGAAAAGATCCCAAGGAGTATGCGGACATGACTGAAATGCTCGAGAAGTAAGTTAAATCGATCATTATCCACCATATCAGCAACTTTGTTCATTTATGATATCAAGTAATTGTTTTCTTTGTATGGCAGGGTTTGGAGAAAATTCACCAAAAAAGCTCCGGGACTGCCGAAGAAGCTGCAATTTAGACACCCGAAAGTAAGTACTATAGTAGCATATTCGACGCATCTCCTAGTGATTCAAGCACTAGTTTCATCAATACCATTTAACATGCTTATTAATTATCAGTTTGATTGACCTCTATTTCTTGTAAAGTGGTTGTGGCAGGAACAAGGGAATGATTTCTGTGGATACTACATTTGTGAGTCCATCCGCCACACGACCTGTGAGCGGGGCTACTCTGACAAACAATATGAAGTGCGTAAATAACAATATTCACAATTTTATTTTATTACCATCATTTGTGTTGAGTTTCATTCATTCATATATATATGTATTGACCCCCTTCTTAAAATTAGATGTTTCGGATGCGGGATGAACTACTAGCACCAGATCGCATGCGAGCAATTCAAGAGGAATTGGCGGCATTCTTTCTTGACCACGTGATCGCTGAAGACGGAGAATACTATGTGGACCACGCAGCGTCCGTATGTAAGGAGATTATTTTTGTAAAAGATAATTATTGTATATATGTAGCCGGTAGTGTCGGATAGATATACAAGAACTTGTTGTTCGACCAATCTCTCGGAGAAGGAGAGGTGGTCGATATCATCACTTCTCTCTATATGCATATATGTTCATGACGATCTTCTGTTTCCTTCGTTTGCTTACTAGCTAGCTAGCGTGTCTAGCTAGTCCTCTCTATACGTATGTATAGTACGTAGCGTCGACCAAGCACGGACAAAAGAGAGGACACTTCTCTCTATTAATTAGCTAGCTAACACAATATATGAAACACCTAAATTAACTCCCAAACCCCCAAACACCCCCCTTTTCAAAAAAAACAAAACCCCAGCCACGTAAATGTCGACTGGCGTGGTTGACTATTGGTCCCGGTTGGTGCTACCAACCGGGACCAAAGGCCCCCCTGCCTGGGCTCGGCGCACCGGCCACGTGGAGGACCATCTGTCCCGGTTCGTGTTAGAACCGGGACTAAAGGGAGGAGGTATTAGTAACGACCCATTAGTCCCGGTTCATGAACCGGGACTAAAGGCCCTTACGAACCGGGACTAATAGGTGTTTTTCTACTAGTGATAGCCCGTTAGTCTTAGGGTTAATTAGAGATAAGGTCGCTTGCTTAGGGTTCAAGTAAGCCTTGCTTGGGAGTCAAGTAAACCTCTTTATATAAAGAGAGAAAATGTATCAATCTAATCAAGCAAGAATTAAGAAGGAAATCTCTTCCCTCTTGCCCGGCCGTGGGCAGAAAGACCCCTGGCCGACCCTCTCACGCCCTCCTTCTAGCAGCGCCATAACAGCTTGCATGTACTGCTGGGGTCTCGGATTACCCCCCTCTTTCTCATGCAAAAATTGTATCTCATTAAGATCACCAATTAGAAGCCACATCAGATCATAACTATGCTGAAGCTGTCTTATGCGGTCCCAAGTTTTATGTTTGTTCTCCCATCTAAACTCTCCATACATGCCAGTGAGACGCCATTCTCTAGCATCCGCATCCATTATTCTTACATCAATGAACATATGATCCAAAGCGAGACGATGAATAGACACTTCCTTTTTCCACATCAACAGTAAACCACCTTTCCTCCCATCACTTATGCACACAAATTTCTGGTCCATCTTCGTCCTTCTCCTCAAGCATTCAGCCGGATAGCTATCTAAGTGAGTCTCCGACAAAAACATCACATCAGGATTGGTTCTTCAATGGACATCCAGCAAAACTCGAACTGTCTGGGCGTTTTCGAGCCCGTGATAGTTCCATGCTAATATCTTCATGGCAGTGAAGCGATGAAAAAACTCTCGGTCGGCGGCGCCGCCGGAGGACAGAAAACCATAGCTTTTATTTGCTAGGGGACGGCAAATTGGAGACGGAGCCCCCTCCAGGAAGGGTTAAGAGCACAGTCTCAGAACCTCGAAAAATCCATGAGCAAGCTGCAGATCCGATCTAGATAGACAGGGAAGAAAAGTTACACCAGCCCATCCTCATCAGCCATGCAACTAGTGTTGGAGAAGGAGACCAGCGACGACGCCCCAAAGCGCCGCCCTGGGATAGCAACCACGCCGGCCACCGCGCCGCCGCCAAGGAGGCGGCCGCCGGCTGACCAGCCGAAGCCCTAGTCGCTTGGTTCAGTCGTACAAATTCTGATCTGCCACTAATCAAATGTTCATTAGCGTTGCTATTAGCGTCTTTTGGGTTAGCTTTAGTTCTGTTTTCTCCTCTTTTTTTATATTCCATTTCCTTCCGTCCAATGCTTTCGTTTACGTTATCTCCGTTCATCCGTTCACGCTATTTATTGCTGCGCCCTGACTAACCTTCAACGTTATTTTCTTTTTCTCTCTGGGCGCTCAGTATAACATGCATGCAATGTATAGGGTATGGCTTATCGTTAGCGTCTCGGTCAGTCTGGGATTAGAGATTAATCAAAATCAGCTGATTAATCAATTTTATTGGTCGACTATTAATCGGCCATTTTTTGCAAATCCCGGGTTCAACACTAAAATATGCTATATTCAACATAAAAAAGTATAAGAAAAAAATGTTACCTTGATTCCTAGCCTTTGAATCCTCGTATAGTGACAAGCAAAACAGGACAATTGTACATATTGCATAACAAGGTCCACAAAACACAAACAAATATAGTTTTTACAAAAATAGTGCTAGGAGTAGGCCCGATTTATTGGTAGATTCCTGATAAATCCCTTGTTAGAGCGATAAAAAGGCTCAGACGATAAACGGTGAAGATAAGACATAATCTTATCGGCCACCCCCGAGTAGCGATAAATCGGACGATAAATCGCTAAATTGGACAATTTTTTGAACAGTGCATCCATGTATACATGATTTTTCTTGCATACTGTGAAAACATGCAAGTTATATAATTTTTTTTTCATGTTTTAGGTTAATACCAATGCCCTTAATTCAGTCTACCTTAAATAAATATATTTTTTGTTTTACTATATGTGTTTTTTTATCGATAAGTAAGAAGTGACCGATTATGAAAAAATCAATTGTTTTTCTCCGTTGTGTTAATATTTCTCACTTGGTTCTGTCATTGTTACGTAGATTATTTCTTTTGTCATTGAATTTGCTCCTGTACGTGTGCATGCGACAGCTGTTTACTTGTGATGTTGTGCAGACATGTGACACTGCTTAATTTTGTCTTAAATAATCAAACTAAGTTTATTTTATAGTTGGTCTATTAGAATTAATATAATTTTAATATTGCACAACTTTATGCTTGTTCTTGCATAGTGGGTGCAAACTTTTGTGTATTTTGTGTGCAAGTTTTCGGTATGTTCTAATTCGTGCATATGAGAAAACATTAACGTGCGCAGAAGGGATGACTGCTCGCCTATGCCACGTCGCAATTTACTATCGCTCAATTAACACCTCCCCGGGTAAACTCTCGATGACTTTTTCCTTGCTTCGTCCAGAAGAGAGCCACAGCCGCCTCGAGCAATGGAGTCTGACTCCTCTTTTTCTCTCTGTACGCAACCTCTCCTTTCCTCTTCTCCTAGGGTTGCGCCGCCGCCGCAGTCCATGCCAGATACTCCGACGCCGTCCACCGGAGAAAGCGTCCTCCCCAGGTCCGCTTCTCCCCCAAACCATCTCATCTTCTTATTCCACCCGGCTGCCATGATTATTGCAGAGGAGGAGGAAGGGGATGGCAAAATCTCAGGAGAGAAAAAAACCGGCAAGCAAGTGAGAAGGATGTCATGGCAGATGTACGTTGACGAGCTGCTGCTCTGCGACATCGACGGCCAGCGCCTCACCGCCGCCCCATCCTCGGCCACGACGGCGCTGCCTGGGCACAGTCCGAGCCCTTCCCCGAGGTCCTCCTTTGTTAAATTATCTACATCTACTGCTCCCATTGATACTCCTTGTTCTGTTTTACTTAGTTTACCTGGTCAATCTATGTTTGACTTGACTGAGATCTCGCTTGTCCGGGTGGTTGCGAGCCTGATGCGTTGGTGAATTCATTTTTTACTTGCTTGTTGTAATCGTACTCTAGGATGCACAAAGTACCGGTGTAGTTGGTTGGTTCTATAGGAACACTGCTGGTTGGAGGGGTGGGGTGGGGGGGCTAGATTTCAAGTACATATGTGGTTACTTGTGTTGAGAATTTTGTTATAAGCATCTGTAACTTACTAATGGAAGCACATTGCAGGGTGATATCTATGTGGCCATACAGATGAAAGTTGATTTTCCAGCTAGCCCAAAAAAATACAATTACCAAAATTTAGAAGTATTGATCTAATGGTACAAGTAATTCCTATAGAGACATGGCTTGGATCATCAGATTGCAGGGAGCATAAAGTTTGTTTGTGTTGTTACTATTTCAAACTGTATTAAACAGTGGCTACATAATTTTTAGTGAATGGATGGGGAAGGAAGATCCACTACTCGATATTCTTTTTTGCGACTCCATTAGTTTGTATGTTCAGTTGGCAGACTTTTGCTCTTTTATGTTACACATCATTCTTGTTTTTTTTTTCTTTTTGAAAGATTATATTGCGTCAGTCTTATGACTTATGATCAGTGTGTTTCTACATTCAACAGGTCAAACCTGAAGAACTTACTGCAGTAATAAATGACTTCGATGAACCACACACTTTGGCACCAACTGGATTATTCCTTGGTGGTACAAAGTCGCCATGAAGGCAGCCAACGCAGGCGACCTCCCTCTCTCTCGCTTCCTCTCCCATGTAACCCGCCGCCACTAGCGACATCACACTCAAGGCCGTCTTCGAGGACATCGGCAAGTTCTACATCATCATGGAGATCTGCAACGGCGGCCGCTTACTGGACGAGATGGCCAGGTATGTTACCTTCTCTGAGTTGCATGCCACATTTGTGATCAAGGATCTCACGTCAGTGGTGAAGTACTGCCACGAAATGGGCGTCATCCACAGGGACATTAAGCCGGAATATATTTTGCTCACCGGAAACAGGGAAGATGAAACTAGCAGATTTTGGATAGGCAGCATGAGTCACTAACGGTATTTTTTTGCTAATATCTTAAGCTTTCTTCACACATCATGTAGAATTTTATAAGGAGCCATCTTGGTACAATTATCTTCTTCGTAATAGTAAAGGCCAAAGACAAATTTCCATGTCTTGGTGCATTTTAATTTCATGTACCACTACAATGTTGCAAATGATAGATTATATTCTTATAAGCTTAGTTTCCTCAAAAGTTTGATCTTTAATAATGGATGCTTCCTTCACTTTGACTTTCAAAGTATAATAATACTAGAACACCAAAAGGCCACGAATGTGTAACGATCTTTGATTGTTCCCGTTTCTCTTGTTGCTTTGCATCCGATTTATTTTTTAGGAGACTAATTCAAACAACCCTTGCCAATGAAGCAGCATGGGCTGGAGAAATAGCGCTAAAACTTCATTAAGTCGAAGTAGGCAGTATCCTTTCTGAATGGCCTTCTTTCTTCCTCATATGTCAACTGCAAACAAACATGCTTCTGCTCATGCTTAGAAGAAGCTAAGGAGTATGTGTCCAGAACCTCTTTTATATTACCAAGCAATACATATTTTCTGAATGCACATGATAGAACTGAAAGGATTTTTGTTATCTTGCATGATGCCCTGTTGGTCTGATACTGAAAAATTCTGATGTATAGGTTTTTCTCAATGACGGTTCTGACTTTGATAATTTATTAGAAGAAAGAGCAGAAAAAATTGAGAGGATGCTGAAATGACTCAAATAGAACTACTAGATCTCCGTGCTAGCAAGCTAAGTATGTTCGAGGAAATAATACGATGCAGTAAATTTTCTTGTTTTGGTGTAGCACTTCATGTCACAGTTGAATGATGAATTCATTACTTCATGAGTATGTGTGGCCTCTCTCCCTCTGTCTGATTCTATATCATGCCTTCCAATGTTTTGTGTTTCAGATGCCCTAATCTCCTTGTATTTGAATGTCATTTATTAGCTCTTTTGAAATTTATAGTGCAACTTCTTACTTAGATGCCATGTCCATGTGTTACCAAAGATAAAAAGAAGAAATTGGAATGGGCGACTGCCAACCTGGCACCGCCTAGCTTCCTCTCAGGAGGCGTCACAAAGTGGCGCCCCAACCCCTAGTCTAGACAAAGACGCGCGCGGCGCCGCGGGGGTAGGGGGGTGGGGTTCGGGTTAGTTGTACACTAGAAATTTTACTTATAGCATTTTTTTAGTGGATTGGCTAGAGATGCTCTTACATGCTCCGACCTATATCCAAGAAGACAAGAAACGAACGATGTCTGCAGAATACATTATGGTCTTCTGGAAGCAATGGTCCTCACAGTTAAGCTCACAAAGAAAATCATGGAACTATATTTTGTGTGTGGCTGTCTTTCCTCCTCAAGAAAATTCACCTTCCTCCTCTTGCTGGCGCCGATGTCGATCTGCCCCACCTCCGATGCCTTTGGGCCTTGGAGGTGTGAAGGATCTCAGCCCCCCGCCATCGGGAGGGACCTCATTCTCGTTTTTGTTAGGTTCAATGTCTTGGTTAGGGCTGTCTGGCGGTGGCGATGTCCCTCAGTAGGAATAATGTCTCCCACGTTCAATCCCTATTCCGAACTGTGAATAGCGTCGTCGGAGGGAAAGTGGAGCCGTGTCTCCGTCGGATCCCGCGGTATTCGGTTGGTGTTGGCCTTCGGTGAATCTATTTGGATCCAATTTTTGTCCATCTTCGTTCGTGTTGGTTATAGGTTTGATCTTTCCCATCTACAACTTTCTTCATCGACGATGATTGTTGGTCTGGCGTGTTGGTCCTTTGAAGCCTTAGCACGACAATTTTTCGACTGTCTACTACAACAAGGTTTGCTTGGCTTCGATGAGGGAGGGGCGATGACGGCGGCGCACCTTCGACTCGCTCCAGTGCTTGTAGTCGTCGTTAGGTGGTCCATGGAGCTGATTGTAAATTTTATTACCTCTAGTGTTGTACTGTCATGATTGATAAAATAGATTGAAATTTTCTCTCGAAAAAAATGTTCACAAAGAAAATCACAACCCAACTGGAAAACGAGAATCTTTGACTAGTAAACCGTTGCCTGTACGTGCAAAGATTGTCAAAAAAAAAAAAAGTTTGTCCGTGTGGAAATCGCCGAGACAGGTCGCACTCCGCTGCGGAAAAGCATTGAGCCGGCACAAGCGATAGACCCACTAGGATTCGAGCCTGGACATGACGCAACAATCCTGTCCGTCCAGCTCAAACAGCGACGCAAGCGGCGGGTGTGAGAAGATGAAGAGCGGTAAGCTCGACGATCGAGTCAAGGTCTTCGCTGCAATGCCCCGCAAAATAAATAAATAAAAATAGTTGAGATAATTAAGGCGTGGTGATGCCAAATGCAACCGAAGTGTGTGGATGTGACGATGCTGCAAGGGTGTTTATAAAACCCTGGGGCCTCGACCTGCTGAGCATCCAACTCACACACTTCCAGATCTCTCACACAGCACCGCCCCGGCAGAACCGCGTGTTGGGAGTCTTTGAGGGAAGGTCGATCGTCGTGCTGTGCGCTCCGGCCGATCGAGCAGAGGTGCGATATCTCTCGTCCTAGGTTTTTTTTTTGAGCAAATCGTCCTAGCTTTTTGGAGCGCGCATATTCCTTTTCCAAATTTGCGAGTCGTCACATTTACAGTCTCAAAAAAAGAAAAATTGAAGAGATTTACAGTCTCCAATGAAGCGTGCATATTTGACAGAGCAACGCTTTTGTGCTTTAAAGTAGCACGACCTTCATAAAAATAGCGGATTCTCCGCGTATCCGTGTAGTTATCGTTTGGAGCGCGCGACACGCGTATGACTACGAGACTATCCGCCCCTGTTTTTTTTTTGGAGGGAACTATCCGACCCTGTTTGTGTGTATACTTTCGCTTCAGTACAACCCCCTAAACACATCGAGGGCTCAGATTATCCCATACCCCTTCATAACAAAGGACAGGATGGTCTTTTCTTAACATTTTTTTTAGCAGTTGGTCTTTTTTTAAAGCACGTCTACGTCTCGTATACAAATTGCACAGGTGCTGGGCCGGCCCATTAAGCTACCACGTTCAATATAAGCTCAACCTAAAAATAAATACATGGAAAAGGGAGACGTTATGCGGATTTGAACTCAAGACCTCCCACTAAACAACACATGCCGATAGCCACTTCAACCAACAACCGCTCGTGTTATCAACTAGCGAGAAATATATAAGAATACACAGTAGCGTACACATATATATGAAATATTTTCTGAAAAAATGGGAAACTTTTATTAAAAAATGCGAACAATTTTAAAATGCCGAATAGTTTTGGAATTTGAGAACGAAATTTGAGCAATTTTTTTTGAAAGTGAACAAGATTTCGAAACACAAACAATTTCCGAACATCTTTCGAAACATGAACAATTTTGAAAATTTGTGGTTTTCTTTGGGGGGAGGGGGTGGGGGGGATGTTTGTCCCATTTTCTTTTTTATTTTTCAATTTTATTTTGGTCTCAATTCTCTTTAAAGAAATCACGAACTGTTTTTAAATCGTGAACCTTTTCTTAAATTCATGAACTTTTCAAATTCGTAAATATTATTTTAATATCATGTACTTTGTTTTCAAATCTGTGAACGTTTTCAGTTTATGAACTTTTGTTGTCCTTTGAGCTAGGTGTGGGCTTAAAAATCGACAAATCAAAGACCGAACGATACCGAAACGAAAAACCTAGATTTTTGGTTTTTTGTGTTGGTGTTGAAAAATTTCTGCCACAAAGTCAACAGGATGAAAAAAGGTTTATCAATTTCAGAAAAGTAGACAATTTTCTTTCCTATGTACACTCAAACATATGTACAGCGATAAATCAAGACCACCCAATCACATCCATTTAATTAAATATTATATCTACAACATGTTGATTGCTTTTCCATCTTTGCGGTGCTATTGTCGTCTTAGGACTTTCATATGAATCTCTGATTCTTTTTTCCCTGTTTCTGCTTGGAGTCAGGTCATGCGAGTTCATCCAACCATTCACGTACAAGTACGTGATGCATTGCAATTTGCAAGTAACCTTGCTTCAGCAGAGGAGATTAGGTGATGGACTTGCTATCAGCCTGGTTATGAACTACTATGTCTATTCCTAAATAGATAGCATGCTAGAAAGCATGTACTCTAAATTTGGCTCATGCAATAAAAAGAGTATTCATACTGTTTTCTTGAGTAAAGAAGGTATTCAAGAAATGTACGTGAAAGGAATATTGATTTATGAAGAATGATATTTCAAATTATGTATGCCAAGAAATATTCCATCCGTTCCAAAATAGATGACTCAACTTTGTACTAATTTTAGTACGTACAAAGTTAGTACAAAGTTGGTCATGTATTTTGGAACGGAGGGAGTAGGTACTATACACTTCGTGTGAAATTTCAAATTTTCAAAAGGTTAACCTATTATTTTTAGGGAAGGGTATCCTACATATGATTACATGTGTTAGCCGAGACATGCAAGGCAAGCTTACTGGTGTGACAAAAGTTTGTGGAATTGGAAAAAGTTCATCAGTTTGAAAAAGGTTAAGAATTTGATAAAAATTCACAAATCTGAACAAAAAGTTCAGTAAAATAAAAAGTTCTCAATTTTGACAAAGCAAAGTTCATAAATTTGATAACAGTTTGTGAAATTCAAAAAAGTCCATCGACTTGAAAAAAGGTTAAAGAATTTGTAAAAAAGTTTAACAAAATCATGAAATTGATAAAAGTTTGCGATATTGAAAAATATTCATTATATGAAAAAAGTTAAGTTCACGGACTTAAAGAGTGTTCACGAATTTAAGAAAATGAAAAAAGAAAATAGAAAAATAAGAAGAAATAAAGAAAAATAAAGCGAAGAAAAAAAGGCAAAAAGAAAAACAGACTGGTAAGATGCACAACAAGAAGTATAAAAGAAGAAGCCAGACACAAAAGATAAATTGAATAAAAGAAGAAGCTAGCCAGAAGAGATGCGCTGTCCTAGTTGGTTAGTGCAGGTAGAGATAAACCAAGAGGTTTGGTGTTCGATACTGCCTCACCCACCTATTTTTTGAAGCTTAAAAAATAATAAATGGGCCAGGCCCAGGATGGAGGGGAGACGTGCGCCAGTTTGTCTGATGGGCCGGCGGATCTGCCGTCTACGTGCAGCTCGTACGCCTCACATACGGAGGTGTGTATACATTATGGTCAAATGATAATACTACCCTTATACGGTTTATGGAGGGGGGTGTACCGAAGCATGGCTCTTGTGTGTAACGATGTTTATGAAAAAAAAAACGATGACTTTGTTTTTTCTACTAATTTTTAGAAGCACCCTTCTTCCATTGAAACAAATATTGCTCTTATGTCCTGTGTTCTCCTTGTTCGTGTGTATATGCTCGCGGTGTAACCTGATGTACATACACACTCTTACTTTGTTGGAGCTTATTTTGTTGAATATGCATATGCTTTATCCTTTGCAGGCAATATTCCTAGACCTGCCTGATGTGTGCTTGGCGATCCCTGAAATTCAGCAGCACGCTTGTGGTAACGACACTCTTACTGTTATTGTATGGATCCGGGGCCGCTCATTGTTCTGTGGTTCATAATAGCACGGACTGACGTGCACTGCTCGATTTTAAAGAGGCCATCACAGTGGATCCGACGGGGGTCTTGCGGCCCTGGAGTGACAGCATCCACCACTGTATGTGGTCGGGCGTCAACTGCAGCAGAAGGCAACCAGGGCGCGTTACGGAGCTGTACCTATACAACATGGGCTTGGCAGGCCAAATCACCCCCTCTATTGGAAACCTTACCTTCCTCACAGAGCTTACGCTAGCCTCAAATCGCTTGTCTGGGCAATTGCCGCCTCTCAATTGTCTTATAAAATCGGAGGAGCTTTTTCTAGAAGCCAACTTGTTGCAGGGGGCAATTCCAGATTCACTCACAAACTGTAGCAAACTCATGTTTCTAGATCTCTCTTCTAACATATTAGTAGGTTCAGTTCCCCGAAACATTGGTTTCCTCTCCAATCTACAGAGTATGACCCTTTCTGAAAATAATTTGTCAGGAAACATTCCCCAAACCTTTAGCAACATAACTCGTTTAATACTAATAGCACTTGCAGACAACCTGCTCGTGGGAAGCATTCCTGAAGAGCTCGGGCAATTGAAAAATACTCCCTCTGTCCCAAAATATAAGAATGTTTTTAACACTACACTAGTGTCAAAAACGTTTTTATATTATGGGACAGAGGGAGTATGTCGCAGATGTTACTTGGTGGAAATAGTCTATCGGGTAGAGTTCCAGGAACGATGTTTAATCTGTCCGAACTTATAGTACTTGACTTGGATACGAATATGTTAAGCAGCACACTACCATTTGGCATTGGTAATACGCTCCCTAGCCTCATAACGCTTTTCTTGGGTAGAAACAAGTTTAAAGGCCACATCCCAGATTCATTGGGCAATCTTTCAGAGCTGGAAATGATAGATTTGTCATCTAATTATTTCACTGGACAGATTCCTAGTTATTTTGGTAGACTACATAAATTAACCCATCTAAATCTCGGCAGAAACAAACTTGAAGCAAGAGACAGTCAAAGCCGGGAATTTTTAAGTGCACTAAGCCATTGCCCTCTCGAAAAACTCTCATTACATGCACATCAACTAGAGGGACTTCTACCCAATTCTGTTGGTAACCTATCCATCAAGCTTCAACAACTAAATTTAGGCCAAAACAACTTGTTCGGGATAGTTCCACCGACGATAGGGAAATACCATAACCTATTTAAACTGACACTGAGCTACAATAATCTTACAGGCACAATTGAAAAATGGGCTGGGACTCTAAAGAACCTACAAGGTTTAGATCTTGAAGGAAATACCTTTGTTGGGCCAATACCAAACTCCCTTGGCAATCTGAACAAGTTAATATCCCTCTATCTTTCCAAAAATCAGTTTGATGGTGTTTTGCTATCCAACCTAGAAAATTTGTCACAGCTCACACAGTTGGATCTTAGTTACAACAATATCCAAGGCAGCATACCTCTACAGATTTCTAGTCTTAAACAACTCACGGAACTACACCTTTCATCGAACAAGCTTACTGGAGAAATGCTTAATAATTTGGATCAATGTAACAATTTGATAACTATCCAAATGGACCAGAACATGCTAATAGGGGAAATCCCAACATCTTTTGGCAACCTAATGGCCTTGAATGTGCTTAATCTTTCATAGAACAACTTGTCGGGCACCATCCCAGCAACTCTAAGTGACTTACAGCTCCTCAGTAAGCTGGATCTTTCTCACAATCATCTGCATAGTGAGATTCCGAGAAATGGAATTTTCAGAAATGCCACTTCCATTTATCTTGAAGGCAATTGGGAATTGTATGGGGGAGTGGCAGATCTTCAAATGCCGTTATGTTCTGTTACAGATTGACGACAGAGTACTATTTGGTCAGAATATTGGTTCCAACACTTGGCTTCACTTCACTCATAATGCTGGCTTACATTATAATCCTACGGAAGAATACATCACGTAGAACATATGTATCGTTTCTTTCATGTGGTAAGAAATTCCAAGAGTTTCTTACAGTGATCTAAATCGAGCAACGGGGAACTTCTCAGAGACAAACCTCATTGGAAAAGGAAGCTATGGTTCAGTATACAGAGGAAAGTTAACTCAAGCTAAGATACAAGTAGCCATCCGACATTGAAACCTTGTACCTATCCTAACTGCATGTTCAACGATAGAGAACAATGGTGACGCTTTCAAAGCTCTAGTCTATGAGTTCATGCCTAACGGGAATTTGGACACTTGGCTGCACAACAGATTTTTGGGTAGTCCTGCAAAACATTTGAACTTAGTTCAAAGAGCAAGCATAGCTGTTGGGATAGCCGAAGCATTGGCTTATTTACACCATGATTGTGAAGAGCAGATTATTCATTGTGATTTGAAGCGAACAAATATCCTTCTTGACGATGACATGAATGCTTATTTGGGAGACTTTGGCATTTCAAGTCTCACTGGACATTTGGGCTCAAATACTTAAGTTGGACTGAAGGGGACAATAGGGTACATAGCTCCTGGTACAGTTATTCACACACTTTCCTTTTCTTCATGGCCATCAGTTATTTACGTTAAAACTAAATGTCACCGTGTACTAATTACTGCATTTTTATCTTTTCACAGAGTATGCTCAAAGTGGCCGGGCGTCGATTGGCGGGGATGTTTACAGTTTCGGAATAGTACTCCTAGAGATGTTGATTGGCAAAAGACCGACAGATCCTTTGTTTGAGAATGAAGTCAACATAGTCAACTTTGCAGAGAGGAACTACCCAGATCAGATACTACATATTGTTGATGCTTGTCTCGATGGAGAATGCAAGGCCTATATCCAAGCAAACATTGGAATAGAAGATGCGGCCTATGGATGCTTGTTATCGCTCATGCAAGTCGCCCTTTCTTGTACGCGTCTGATCCCAGGGGAGCGAATGGGCATACGAGAAGTGGCCGCTAGGTTGAATTCAATCAGAACGTCATACATTAAGACAACTAGGTGACATCAGGTCATGCTTCATTAGAGAGGTTTACGATGGTCATGATCTCATGTTATAGCAGGTTGAGTTTGTCCTTGATATTTGTATAGTAGGCACGAGTACACTGTAGCCACGAGTTAGCCACGAGTACACTGCATGGGTTGAGTTTGTCCTTGACAAGGTAGCCACGAGTACACTGCATGGGTGTGTGTGGCGGCGGTGTCGTCGTGATTGTCGGAGGCGACCAGGGTGTGTGTGTCGCGAGTGTGAAATACCCCCAGTTTTCTACTGATAAAAGAGGATAAGCGTTAATGCTAATCCGCGCGACTGACTCAATCCCTTACAGAATTCATAGATTGTTATTTTTTTAAACGAGACAAAAGACTTGTCATTTTCATTAATTAAGGAGAAGATCTAGACATAAGCCGTATAATGGCAAAAAGAAAAGGACTACTCTCGCAACATTAGAGTATTCAGGTGCCTGGCTCCAGCCAGCGCCCAAAGATGGGCTTCCTCTTTTATCTTGGCAACCACAACGGAAGTCGGGGTAGCCGTGTTGCGGAAGACTCTAGCGTTTCGCTCCTTCCAAATTTTCCACGAGACAAGCATCATCACGGAGACAATCACCTTCTTAATGTAGCCGCCCGACTCGATCATTTTTAGCCACCAATCATGAACGGAGACCTCATGTCGCCAAGTCATCGGTGAGTGACCGTGCATGCCTAGCCAAGCGACAACTTCATAGATTGTAATGCTTATCAGAGTGCTCACGTCTCCCCATTCATTTTTTTTCTTTCAAAAAAGGCGTTCGCCCCAGCCTCTGCATCAGAACGATGCATACGGCCATAGTTATTAATAAACAAAAGGTCCAACACAAGTCTTTATGTCTCGATCAAAGAACAAAAAAAGGCTTACCAAAAGCTAAACAGTAATAAAAAAGCCACAACCGGCTGGCATAAAAAGATAGGAACACTAAATGCCTATCCTATTACATGACCGCCATCCAAACCGGTTGAAAATAGCCCGTGCTACCATCTCCCATCGGGTAGATCCAGTAACCAAACGCTCCCTGACCTCCGTCGGAGTGAGTAGCGACCTCATACGGATCAACGCAGTGGCTCGGAAGATAACCTGCAAAAAATGAATATTTGTTGTTCTGTTAAAGACCAAATCATTTCTGCAGTTTCAGATTGCCCATAATAAAGCACTTACTCCTACACGAATGTGTCTTGCTGTTTCGAAACCTATCCCATCTAGCCACATCCCAAATAACGTGTTGATAGAATTCAGAGGAGTAATGTTAAATGCTATGCGAACCGACCGCCACAAATTTTTTGCCAGAGGGCAATCAAGAAAGAGGTGTTTGATTGATTCATGTTGGTCGCAAAAGCTACATCTTGTAGATCCTGTCGAATTGCGTTTTGCCAAATTATCCTTAGTTAAAATAACTTGTTTATGCACAAACCACATAAACACTTTGATTTTCAAAGGTACTTTGACTTTCCAAACATGTTTCGATCGAGGAATCGCGCTAGAGTTGATAACATCCAAGTACATGGATTTAACCGAAAACTCTCCATTCTTAGTTAGTTTTCAGCACAACTGATCGGGCTATTGAGACAGCTGAACATTCATCAATCTTCTCACAAGATTGAGCCTGGCTTCCTAACGGTTTCCCACTAGCGCCCTCCGAAATTGAATATTGAGCAGAGTGGACTGCAGTACTGCTGCAACGAAAGCGTCTCTACACTGAACAATGCTATACAGAGAAGGATATTGGAGTGCGAGGGGCGTCTTCCCTAGCCATGTATCCTCCCAGAATCTCGTAGCGGTACTGTTTCCAACTATGAACCTTATCCTATTGAAAAAGAGTGATTTAACTCTCATCGATCCTTTCCAAAAAGGTGAGTCAGTCGGCCTCACTGTCACCCGGGACAAGGTTCTAGAGTGAAGGTACTTGTTACGCAAGATCTGAGCCCATGTGGCCTCTGCCTTGATAGATAGCTTAAACAACCACTTGCTAAGAAGACATCTGTTCTTCACCTCCAGGTTTTCAATACCTAGACCCTCTTGGTCTTTCGGTCTACAAATGATATCCCATTTAGCAAGTCTGTACTTTCGTTTTAGTTCATCACTCTGCCAGAAGAAGCGTGATCGATAGAAGTCTAGCCTTTTCCGAACTCCAACAGGTACCTCGAAAAAGGAGAGGAGAAACATGGGCATACTCATGAGGACCGAATTAATGAGAATTAATCGGCCTTTGTATGACATCAGCTTGCCTTTCCAGCAGCTCAGTTTCTTCTCAAATCGATCCTCAATGCACTTCCATTCTCTGTTGGTCAGCTTACGATGGTGGATTGGTATACCTAAATATGTGAAAGGTAAAGCCCCCAATTCACACCCGAACAATTGTTTGTACGCATCTTGGTCATCATTAGCTCTTCCAAAATAGAACAATTCGCTCTTGTGGAAGTTAATATTTAACCCTGTTAATTGTTCGAATAATCATAACACCAGCTTCATGTTTCGCGCTTTTGCCAAGTCATGGTCCGTGAAGATGATAGTATCATCAGTGTACTGTAGGATGGATACACCTTCGTCAACTAAGTGCGGGACGAGGCCACCTACCTGGCCCGCATCCTTAGCCCTTCCTATGAGAATTGTCAACATATTGACCACTATGTTGTTGGGGAACGTAGCAGAAATTCAAAATTTTCCTACGTGTCACCAAGATCTATCTAAGGAGAAACCAGCAACGAGGGGAAGGAGAGTGCATCTACATACCCTTGTAGATCGCTAAGCGGAAGCGTTCAAGAGAACGGGGTTGAAGGAGTCATACTGCCGTGATCCAAATCACCGGAGATCCTAGTGCCGAACGGACGGCACCTCCGTGTTCAACACACGTACAGCCCGGTGACGTCTCCCATGCCTTGATCCAGCAAGGAGAGAGGGAGAGGTTGGGGAAGACTCCATCCAGCAGCAACACAACGGCGTGATGGTGGTGGAGGAGCGTGGTGATCCTGCAGGGCTTCGCCAAGCACCGCGAGATATGAGGAGAAAGAGAGGTAGGGTTGCGCCAACATGAGAAGAACTTCGTGTGTGTTGGGCTGCCCCTTTGCCTCCACTATATATAGGGGAAGAGGGGGGCTGCGCCCCCACCTAGGGTTCCACCCCTAGGGGCGGCGGCCAGCCCTAGATCCCATCTAGGGGCGGCCAAGGGGGAGGAGTGCCTCCCAAGTCAAGTGGAGGCCCTCCCCCTTAGGGTTTCCCCCCTCCCATGCGCATGGGCCTTGGGGGGGCTGGTGCCCCTGGCCCATTAAGGCCAGGGCGCCCCCCTACAGCCGATGCTGCTGTACTGGACGTGGTTGAACAATTTCCGGACCTCCGGACACCTCCGAATCCTCCGAACCTTCCGAAGCTTCGGTACAATACCGGAAAAACCCGAACTTTTCCCGAACCCAACAACAACTTTCCATATATAAATCTTTACCTCCGGACCATTCCGGAACTCCTCGTGACGTCCCGGATCTCATCCGGGACTCAACAACATTCGCAACCACATACAAACTTCCTTTATAACCCTAGCGTCATCGAACCTTAAGTGTGTAGACCCTACGGGTTCGGGAACCCGTCTTGGAACATGACCGAGGCGTTCTCCGGTCAATAACCAACAGCAGGATCTGGATACCCATGTTGGCTCCCACATGTTCCACGATGATCTCATCGGATGAACCACGATGTCAAGGACTCAATCAATCCCGTATACAATTCCCTTTGTCTAGCGGTATTGTACTTGCCCGAGATTCGATCGTCGGTATCCCGATACCTTGTTCAATCTCGTTACCGGCAAGTCTCTTTACTCGTTCCGTAACACATCATCCCGTGATCAACCCTTGGTCACATTGTGCACATTATGATGATGTCCTACTGAGTGGGCCCAGAGATACCTCTCCGTCAACCAGAGTGACAAATCCCGGTCTCGATTCGTACAACCCAATGCAGACACTTTAGGAGATACCAGAGTGCACCTTTATAGCCACCCGCCACGTTGTGACGTTTGGTACACCCAAAGCACTCCTACGGTATCCAGGAGTTGCACAATCTCATGGTCTAAGAAAAAGATACTTGACATTAGAAAAGCTTTAGCATACGAACTACACGATCTTTGTGCTAGGCTTAGGATTGGGTCTTGTCCATCACATCATTCTGCTAATGATGTGATCCCGTTATCAACGACATCCAATGTCCATGGTCAGGAAACTGTAACCATCTGTTGATCAACGAGCTAGTCAACTAGAGGCTTACTGACATGGTGTTGTCTATGTACCCACACATGTATCTGAGTTTCCTATCAATACAATTATAGCATGGATAATAAACGTTTATCATGAACAAGGAAATATAATAATAACTAATTTATTATTGCATCTAGGGCATATTTCCAACATTCTCCCACTTGCACTAGAGTCAATAATCTAGTTCACATCGCCATGTGATTAACACTCACAGGTCACATCACCATGTGACCAACATCCAAAGAGTTTACTAGTGTCACTAAACTAGTTCACATCATCATGTGATTAATACTCAATGAGTTCTTGGGTTTGATCATGTTTTGCTTGTAAGAGAGGTTTTAGTCAACGGGTCTGCAACATTCAGATCCGTATGTACTTCGCAAATCTCTAGGTCATATTGTAAATGCTGCTTCCACGCTCCACTTGGAGCTATTCCAAATGGTTGCTCCACTATACGTATCCGGTTTGCTACTCGGAGTCATTCGGATAGGTGTTAAAGCTTGCATCGACGTAACCCTTTACGCCGAACTCTTTATCACCTCCATAATCGAGAAACATATCCTTATTCCTCTAAGGATAATTTTGATAGCTATCTGGTGATCCACTCCTTGATCACCTTTGTACCCTCTTGCCGGATATGTAGCAAGGCACACATCAGGTGCGGTACACAGCATAGCATACTGTAGAGCCTACGTCTAAGGCATAGGGGACGACCTTCGTCCTTTCTCTCTTTTCTGCCGTGGTCGAGCTTTGGGTCTTAACTTCATACCTCACATCTTAGGCAAGAACTCCTTCTTTGACTGATCCATCTTGAACACCTTCAAGATCATGTCAAGGTATATGCTCATTTGAAAGTACCATTAAGAGTTTTTTTATCTATCCTCATAGATCTTGATGATCAATGTTCAAGTAGCTTAATCCAGGTTTTCTATTGAAAAACACCTTTCAAATAACCCTATATGATTTCCAGAAATTCTACATCATTTCTGATCAACAATATGTCAACAACATATACTCATCAGAAATTCTATAGTGCTCCCACTCACTTCTTTGGAAATACAAGTTTCTCATGAACTTTGTATAAACCCAAAATCTTTGATCATCTCATCAAAGCGCACATTCCAACTCCGAGATGCTTACTCCAGTCCTTAGAAGGATCGCTGGAGCCAGCATACCTTTTAGCATCCTTAGGATCGACAAAAACTTTCTGATTGTATCACATACAACCTTTCCTTACGAAAACTGGTAAGGAAACTCATTTTGACATCCATCTGCCAGATTTCATAAATGCAGCTAATGCTAACATGATTCCGATGGACTTAAGCATCGCTACGGATGAGAAAATCTCATTGTAGTCAACTCCTTGAACTTGTGAAAAACTCTTCGCCACAAGTCGAGCTTCGACGGTGACATTACCGTCCACGTCCGTCTTCTTCTCAAAGATCCATTTATCTCAATGGCTTGCCGATCATCGGGCAAGTCCACCAAAGTCCATGCTTTGTTCTGATACATGGATCCTATCTCGGATTTCATGGCTTCTAACCATTTGTCAGGATTTGGGCCCACCATCGCTTCTCCATAGCTCGTAGGTTCGTTGTTGTCTAGCAACATGATCTTCAAGACAGGATTACTATACCACTCTGAAGTAGTACGCATCCTTGTCACCCTACGAGGTATGGTAGTGACTTGATCCGAAACTTCATGATCACTATCATAAGCTTCTACTTCAATTGGTGTAGGCGCCACAGGAACAACTTCATGTGCCCTGCTATACACTTGTTGAAGTGACGGTTCAGTAACCTCATCAAGTCTCCACCATCCTCCCACTCAATTCTTTTTAGAGAAACTTTTCCTCGGGAAAGGACCTAATTCTAGAAACAATCCTTTTTGCTTCCTAATCGAGACTGGAGGTATACCCAACTGTTTTGGGTGTCCTATGAAGATGCATTTTATCTGCTTTGGGTTCGAGCTTATCAACCTGAAACTTTTTCACATAAGCGTCGCAGCCCCAAACTTTTAAGAAACGACAATTTAGGTTTCTCCAAACCATAGTTCAAACGGTCTCGTCTCAACGGAATTACGTGGTGCCCTATTAAAGTGAGTGTGGTTGTCTCTAATGCCTAACCCATGAATGATAGTGGTAATTCGATAAGAGACTGTTGGAAATATGCCCTAGAGGCAATAATAAATTAGTTATTATTATATTTCCTTGTTCATGATAATCGTTTATTATCCATGCTATAATTGTATTGATAGGAAACTCAGATACATGTGTGGGTACATAGACAACACCATGTCCCTAGTAAGCCTCTAGTTGACTAGCTCGTTAATCAATAGATGGTTACGGTTTCATGACCACGGACATTGGATGTCATTGATAACGGGATCACATCATTAGGAGAATGATGTGATGGACAAGACCCAATCCTAAGCCTAGCACAGATCATGTAGTTAAATGCGCTAAAGCTTTTCTAAATGTGAAGTATCATTTACTTAGACCATGAGATTGTGCAACTCCCGGATACCGTAGGAATGCTTTGGGTGTACCAAAGCGTCACAACGAATCGGGTGGCTATAAAGGTGCATTACAGTATCTCCGAAAGTGTCCATTGGGTTGGCACGAATCAAGACTGGGATTTGTCACTCCGTGTAAACGGAGAGGTATCTCTGGGCCCACTCGGTAGGACATCATCATAATGTGCACAATGTGATCAAGGAGTTGATCACAGGATGATGTGTTACGGAACGAGTAAAGAAACTTGCCGGTAACGAGATTGAACAAGGTATCGGATACCGACGATCGAATCTCGGGCAAGTACAATACCGCTAGACAAAGGCAATTGTATATGGGACCGATTGAGTCCTTGACATCGTGGTTCATCCGATGAGATCATCGTGGAACATGTGGGAGCCAACATGGGTATCCAGATCCCGCTGTTGGTTATTGCCCGAGAGCCGTCTCGGTCATGTCTACATGTCTCCCGAACCCGTAGGGTCTACACACTTAAGGTTCGGTGACGCTAGGGTTGTATGAATATGAGTATGCAGCAAACCGAATGTTGTTCGGAGTCTCGGATGAGATCCCGGACGTCACGAGGAGTTCCGGAATGGTCCGGAGGTAAAGATTTATATATAGGAAGTCTTGTTTTGGTCGCCGAAAAGTTTCGCACTTTATCGGTATTGTACCGGAGTGCGAAAGGGGTCCGGGGTCCACCGGGGTCCACCTGCCGGGGGCCACATGGGATGGTGGGGTGCGCCTTGGCCTATATGGGCCAAGGGCACCAGCCCCAAGAGGCCCATGCGCCAAGGAGACTTGGGCAGGGAGAGTCCTAAGAGGGAAGGCACCTTGAGGTGCCTTGGGAGGATGGACTCCTTCCCCTCTTGGCCGCACCCTTCCTTGGAGGAAGGGGCAAGGCGGCGCCCTCCCCTCTCTTGCACCTATATAAAGGGAGGGAGGGAGGGTGGCCGCACTCAAGCCCTTGGCGCCTCCCCTTCCTGCTACACCTCCTCCTTCTCCCGTAGTCGCTAGCGAAGCCTCGCCGAGTTCTGCTGCATCCACCACCACGCCGTCGTGCTGCTGGATCATCATCAACCTCTCCTTTCCCTTGCTGGATCAAGAAGGAGGAGACGTCATCCGCTCCGTCACGTGTGTTGAACGCGGAGGTGCTGTCCGTTCAGCACTAGGTCATCGGTGATCTGAATCACGGCGAGTACGACTCCATCATCCCCGTTCTATTGAACGCTTCCGCACGCGATCTACAAGTGGTATGTAGATGCAATCACTCTCCCATGACTCGTTGCTAGATGAACTCATAGATGGATCTTGGTAAAACCGTAGGAAAAATTTTAATTTTCTGCAACGTTCCCCAACAAAGTGGCATCATGAGCTAGGTCTATGCGTAGTTCTCTATTGCACGAGTAGAACACAATTTGTTGTGGGCGTAGATGTTGTCAACTTTCTTGCCGCTACTAGTCTTATCTTGCTTCAGCGGTATTGTGGGATGAAGCGGCCCGGACCGACCTTACATGTACGCTTACGTGAGACTGGTTCCACCGACTGACATGCACTAGTTGCATAAGGTGGCTAGCGGGTGTCTGTCTCTCCCACTTTAGTTGGAGCGGATTCGATGAAAAGGGTCCTTATGAAGGGTAAATAGAAGTTGACAAATCACGTTGTGGCTTTCACGTAGGTAAGAAAACGTTCTTGCTAGAACCCTATTGCAGCCACGTAAAACTTGCAACAACAATTAGAGGACGTCTAACTTGTTTTTGCAGCAAGTGTTTTCTGATATGATATGGCCAAAGTTGTGATGAATAATGAATGATATATGTGATGTATGAGATCATGTTCTTGTAATAGGAATCACGACTTGCATGTCGATGAGTATGACAACCGGCAGGAGCCATAGGAGTTGTCTTTATTTTTTGTATGACCTGCGTGTCATTGAAGAACGCCATGTAAATTACTTTACTTTATTGCTAAACGCGTTAGCCATAGAAGTAGAAGTAGTCGTTGGCGTGACAACTTCATGAAGACACGATGATGGAGATCATGGTGTCATGCCGGTGACAAGATGATCATGGAGCCCCAAGATGAAGATCAAAGGAGCTATATGATATTGGCCATATCACGTCACTACTATATAATTGCATGTGATGTTTATTATGTTTATGCATCTTGTTTACTTAGAACGACGGTAGTAAATAAGATGATCCCTCATAACAATTTCAAGAAAGTGTTCTTCCTAACTGTGCACCGTTGCTAAAGTTCGTCGTTTCGAAGCACCACGTGATGATCGGGTGTGATAGATTCTTACGTTCACATACAACGGGTGTAAGCCAGATTTACACACGCAGAACACTTAGGTTAACTTGACGAGCCTAGCATGTACGCATATGGCCTCGGAACACAAGAGACCGAAAGGTCGAGCATGAGTCGTATAGTAGATACGATCAACATGAAGATGTTCACCGATGATGACTAGTCTGTCTCACGTGATGATCGGACACGGCCTAGTTGACTCGGATCATGTAATCACTTAGATGACTAGAGGATGTCTATCTAAGTGGGAGTTCATGAGATGAACTTAATTATCCTGAACATAGTCAAAAGATCTTTGCAAATTATGTCGTGGCTCGCACTTTAGTTCTACTGTTTAGATATGTTCCTAGAGAAAATATAGTTGAAAGTTGACAGTAGCGATTATGCGGACAGTAGAAAGCTTATGTCCTTAGTGCACCGCTCAGTGTGCTGAACCCCAAACGTCGTTTGTGGATGTTACGAACATCGGGCATACACGTTTTGATAACTACGTGATAGTTCAGTTAAACGGTTTAGAGTTGAGGCACCAAAGACGTTTTTCGAAACGTCGCGGAACATATGAGATGTTTCGAGGGCTGAAATTGGTATTTCAGGCTCGTGCCCACGTCAAGAGGTATAAGACCTCCGACGATTTTCTTAGCCTGCAAACTAAGGGAGAAAAGCTCAATCGTTGAGCTCGTGCTCAGATTGTCTGAGTGCAACAATCACTTGAATCGAGTGGGAGTTGATCTTCCAGATGAGATAGTGATGTTTCTCCAAAGTCATTGCCACCAAGCTACTAGAGCTTCGTGATGAACTATAACATATCGAGGATAGATATGATGATCCTTGAAGTGTTCGCGATGTTTGACACCGAAAGTAGAAGTCAAATAGGAGCATCAATTGTTGATGGTTGGTAAAACAACTAGTTTCAAGAAGGGCAAGGGCAACAAGGGATACTTCACGAAATGGCAAAACAGTTGCTGCTCCAGTGAAGAAACCCAAGGTTGAACCCAAACCCGAGACTAAGTGCTTCTGTAATGAGAGGAACGGACACTGAAGCGGAACCACCCTAGATACTTGGTAGATGAGAAGGCTGGCAAGGTCGATAGAAGTATATTGGATATACATTATGTTAATGTGTACTTTACTAGTACTCCTAGTAGCACTAGGGTATTAGATACCGGTTCGGTTGCTAAGTGTTAGTAACTCAAACAAAAGCTACGGAATAAACGGAGACTAGCTAAAGGTGAGCTGACGATACGTGTTGGAAGTGTTTCCAAGGTTGATGTGATCAAGCATCGCACGCTCCCTCTACCATCGAGATTGGAGTTAAACCTAAAATTGTTATTTGGTGTTTGCGTTGAGCATAGACATGATTGGATTATGTCTGCATGTACGGTTATTCATTTAAGGAGAATAATGGTTACTCCGTTAATTTGAATAATGCCTTCAATGGTCTAGCACCTAAAAGGAATGGTTTATTGAATCTCGATCGTAGTGATACACATTTTCATGCCAAAAGATATAAGATAGTAATGATGGTACCACGTACTTGTGGCACCGCCATGTAAGTCATATTGGTATAAACGCATGAAGAAGCTCCATGTTGATGGATCTTTGGACTCACTGCTTTTTGAAAAGTTTGAGACATGTAAACCATGTCTATTGGTGTATACGCATGAAGAAACTCCATGCAGATGGATCGTTTGGACTCACTTGATTTTGAATCACTTGAGATATGCAAATCATACCACATGGGCAAGATGACTGAAAGCCTCGGTTTCAGTAAGATGGAACAAGGTAGCAACCTGTTGGAAGTAACACATTTTGATGTGTGCAGTCCAATGAGTGCTGAGGCATGCGGTGAATATCGTTATGTTCTGACTTCACAGATGATTCGAGTAGATGTTGAGTATATTTACTTGATGAAACACAAAGTCTGAATTATTGAATGGTTCAAGTAATTTCAGAGTGAAGTTAAAGATCATTGTGACAAGAGGATAAAATGTCTATGATATGATCATAGAGATGAGTATCTGAGTTACGAGCTTTGGCACGCAATTAAGACATCGTGGAAATTGTTTCACAATTAATACCGCCTAGAACACCATAGTGTGATGGTGTGTCCGAACATCATAGTTGCACCCTATTGGATATGGTGCGTACCATGATGTCTCTTATCGAATTACCACTATCGCTCATGGGTTAGGCATTAGAGACAACCGCACTCACTTTAATAGGGCACCACGTAATTCCGTTGAGACGGCACTGTTTGAACTATGGTTTGGAGAAACCTAAGTTGTCGTTTCTTAAAAGTTTGGGGCTGCGACGCTTATGTGAAAAAGTTTCATCGTGATAAGCTCGAACCCAAAACGGATAAATACATCTTCATAGGATACCCAAAACGGTTGGGTATACCTCCTAATTCAGATCCGAAAGCAATAGGGATTGTTTCTAGAAACGGGTCCTTTCTCGAGGAAAATTTTCTCTCGAAAGAATTAAGTGGGAGGATGGTGGAGACTTGATGAGGTTATTGAACCATCACTTCAACTAGTGTGTAGCAGGACACAGGAAGTTGTTCCTATGGCACCTACACCAATTGAAGTAGAAGCTTACGATAGTGCTCATGAAACTTCGGATCAAGTCACTACCGAACCTCGTAGGACGACAAGGACGCGTACTGCTTCGGAGTGGTACGGTGATCCTGTCATGAATGTCATGTTGCTAGACAACAATGAACCTACGAGCTATGGAGAACCAATGGTGGGCCCATATTCCAACAAATGGTTAGAAGCCATGAAATCCGAGATAGGATCCATGTATCAGAACAAAGCATGGACTTTGGTGGACTTGCCCGTTGATCGGCAAGCCATTGAGATAAATGGATCTTTAAGAAGAAGACGGACGTGGACGGTAATGTCACCGTCTATGAAGCTCGACTTGTGGCAAAGAGTTTTTCACAAGTTCAAGGAGTTTACTACGATGAGATTTTCTCATCCGTAGCGATGCTTAAGTCCGTCGGAATCATGTTAGCATTAGCTGCATTTATGAAATCAGGCAGATGGATGTCAAAACGAGTTTCCTTACCAGTTTTGTAAGGAAAGGTTGTATGTGATACAATCGTAAAGTTTTTGTCGATCCTAAGGATGCTAAAAGTTATGCCGGCTCCAAAGCAATCCTTCTTAGGACCGGAGTAAGCATCTCGGAGTTGGAATGTGCGCTTTGATGAGATGATCAAATTTTTGGGTTTATACAAAGTTTATGAGAAACTTGTATTTCCAAAGAAGTGAGTGGGAGCACTATAGAATTTCTGATGAGTATATGTCGTTGACATATTGATGATCAGAAATGATGTAGAATTTCTGGAAAGCATATAGGGTTGTTTGAAAAGTGTTTTTCAATAGAAAACCTGGATTAGGCTACTTGAACATTGAGCATCAAGATCTATGAGGATAGGTCAAAAACGCTTAATGGTACTTTCAAATGAGCATATACCTTGACATGATCTTGAAGGTGTTAAAGATGGATCAGTCAAAGAAGGAGTTCTTGCCTGAGATGTAAGATATGAAGTTAAGACTTAAAGCTCAACCACGGCAGAAAAGAGAGAAAGGACGAAGGTCGTCCCCTATGCCTTAGACGTAGGCTCTACAAGATGCTATCTTTGTGTACCGCGCACGGAAGTGTGCCTTGCCATGAGTCGATCAAGGGGTACAAGAATGATCCAGATCGGATCATTGGACAATGGTCAAAATTGTCCTTGGAGTAAATAAGGACATGTTTCTCGATTATGGAGGTGATAAAGAGTTCGGCGTAAAGGGTTACGTTGATGCAAGCTTTAACACCTATCCGAGTGACTCTGAGTAGCAAACCGGATACGTATAGTGGAGCAACCATTTGGAATAGCTTCAAGTGGAACGTGGAAGTAGCATTTACAATATGGCATAGAGAATTGCAAAGTACATACGGATCTGAATAATGCAGACCCGTTGACTAAAACTTCTCTCACAAGCAAAACATGATCAAACCCCAGAACTCATTGAGTCTTAATCACATGATGATGTGAACTAGTTTAATGACACTAGTAAACTCTTTGGATGTTGGTCACATGGCGATGTGACCTGTGAGTGTTAATCACATGGCGATGTGAACTAGATTATTGACTCTAGTGCAAGTGGGAGACTGTTGGAAATATGCCCTAGAGGCAATAATAAATTAGTTATTATTATATTTCCTTGTTCATGATAATCGCTTATTATCCATGCTATAATTGTATTGATAGGAAACTCAGATACATGTGTGGGTACATAGACAACACCATGTCCCTAGTAAGCCTCTAGTTGACTAGCTCGTTAATCAATAGATGGTTACGGTTTCATGACCATGGACATTGGATGTCATTGATAACGGGATCACATCATTAGGAGAATGATGTGATGGACAAGACCCAATCCTAAGCCTAGCACAGATCATGTAGTTTGTATGCTAAAGCTATTCTAAATGTCAAGTATCATTTCCTTAGACCATGAGAGAACTATAGTTTCTATAAAACAAATCCACCACCGTTCTCTAAAAGGTATAAGTGAAGCACTAGAGCAAAAACTATATAGCTCAAAAGATATAAGTGAAGCACATAGAGTATTCTAATAAATTCCGAATCATGTGTGTCTCTCTCAAAAGGTGTGTACAGCAAGGATGATTGTGGTAAACTAAAAACAAAGACTCAAATCATACAAGACGCTCCAAGCAAAACACATATCATGTGGTGAATAAAAATATAGCTCCAAGTAAAGTTATCGATAGACGAAGACGAAAGAGGGGATGCCTTCCGGGGCATCCCCAAGCTTTGGCTTTTTGGTGTCCTTAGATTGTCTTGGGGTGCCATGGGCATCCCCAAGCTTAGGCTCTTGCCACTCCTTGTTCCATAATCCATCAAATCTTTTACCAAAAACTTGAAAACTTCACAACACAAAACTTAACAGAAAATCTCATGAGCTCTGTTAGCGAAAGAAATCAAAACACCACTTCAGGGTACTGTAATGAACTCATCCTTTATTTGTATTGGTGTTAAACCTACTGTATTCTAACTTCTCTATGGTTTATAAACTCTTTTACTAGCCATAGATTCATCAAAATAAGCAAACAACACACGAAAAACAGAATCTGTCAAAAACAGAACAGTCTGTAATAATCTGTAACTAACGCAAACTTCTGGAACTCAATTTTTTGTTTACCAAAATAGGAAGATATAGGATCAACTGCAATTGGAATCAGTATTTTATCACGTTCTGGTGATTTTTAACAATTGTTTTCGTGAACAGAAAGTTTCTGGAATTTTCAGCAAGATCAAATAACTATCATCCAAGAAGATCCTATAGGTTTAAATTGGCACAAACGCTAATTAAAACATAAAAACAAATCTAACCAGAGGCTAGATCAAATATTTATTCCTAAATAGAAGCAAAAAGAAAAAACTAAAATAAAATTGGGTTGCCTCCCAACAAGCGCTTTTCTTTAATGCCTTTTTAGCTAGGCATAAAGATTTCGATGATGCTCACATGAAAGACAAGAATTGAAGCACAAATAGAGCATCATAAAACACGTGAGAAACAAATCTAAGTCTAACATACTTCCTATGCATAGGCATCTTATAGGCAAACAAATTATCAAGGCAAGCAAAAACTAGCATATGCAAGGAAGCGGAAAGAAACGATAGCAATCTCAACATAACGAGAGGTAATTTAGTAACATGAAAATTTCTACAACCATATTTTCCTCTCTCATAATAATTACATGCAAGATCATAAGAAAATTCAATAATATAGCTATCACAATACATCTTCTTAACACGATCCACATGTATGCAAAGTTGACACTCTTCCAAAATAGTGGGATTAACATTAACTAAAGTCATGACCTCTCCAAACCCAATTTTATCAACAACTTCATAAGATTGAACATTCTCCAAATATGTGGGATCTAAAGTTGACACTCTTCCAAACCCACTTTCAATATTAGTGCACACAGTATTATCAATCTCATATTCATGATGGGGCTTAAATAAATTTTCAAGATCATAAGAAGAATCACCCCAATCATGATCAATGTAACAAGTAGAGGACATAGCAAAACTAGCATCCCCAAGCTTAGGGTTTTGCATATTATTAGGAAAATTGACATTAATAGAATTTATAATAACATCATTTCAATCATGTTTTTTATTCAAAGATCCATCGTAAATCACTTCATAAAGCACTTCATCACAATTTTCAGATTCACGGATCTCTAGCAAAACCTTATAAAGATAATCTAGTGCACCCAAATCACTAGGAATTGGTTCAAAATAATTGGATCTCTTAAAAAGATTGGCAAGCAGATGAGGAGCAATAAATACACAACTAATCCAACCAAACGAGCAAACGAGCCAAGTAAGACATAAAGGCAAACGAAAAAGACGAATGGAAGAAGGGCGAATAAAAAGGCAAGGGTGAAGTTGGGGAGAGGAAAACGAGAGGCAAATGGAAAATAATGTAATGCGGGCAATAAGAGTTTGTGATGGGTAGGTATGTCTTGACTTGACTTGGCGCGAATCACCCCGGCAACGGCGCTAGAAATCCTTCTTGCTACCTCTTGAGCACTGCGTTGGTTTTCCCTTGAAGAGGAAAGGGTGATGCAGTAAATTAGCGTAAGTATTTCCCTCAATTTTTGAGAACCAAGGTATCAATCCAGTAGGAGATCACGCTCAAGTCCCACGCACCTACACAAACAAATAAGAACCTCGCAACCAACGCGGTAAAGGGGTTATCCCTTCACGGTCACTTACGAGAGTGAGACCTGATAGATATGATAAGATAATATTTTTGGTATTTTTATGATAAAGATGCAAAGTAAAATAAACGGCAATAAAAATAACTAAGTGTTGGAAGATAAATATGATGGAAAATAGACCTGGGGGCCATAGGTTTCACTAGTGGCTTCTCTCAAGAGCAAACGAATTACTGTCGAGCAATTGATAGAACTGAGCATAGTTATGAGAATATCTAGGTATGATCATGTATATAGGCATCACGTCCGTGACAAGTAGACCGAAACGATTCCGCATCTACTAATATTACTCCACACATCGACCGCTATCCAGCATGCATCTAGAGTATTAAGTTCGTAAGAACAGAGTAATGCTTTAAGTAAGATGACATGATGTAGAGGATAAATTCATGCAATATGATACAAACCCCATCTTTTTATCCTTGATGGCAACAATACAATACGTGCCTTGATGTCCCTGCTGTTACTGGGAAAGGACACCTCAAGATTGAACCCAAAGCTAAGCACTTCTCCCATTGCAAGAAAGATCAATCTTGTAGGCCAAACCAAACAGATAATTCGAAGAGACTTGCAAAGATAACCAATCATACATAAAAGAATTCAGAGGAGATTCAAATATTGTTCATAGATAATCTTGATCATAAACCCACAATTCATTGGATCTCAACAAACACACCGCAAAAGAAGATTACCTCGAGTAGATCTCCAAGAAGATCGAGGAGAACTTTGTATTGAGATCCAAACAGAGAGAAGAAGTCATCTAGCTAATAACTATGGACCCGAAGGTCTGAGGTAAACTACTCACACATCATCGGAGAGGCTATGGTGTTGATGTAGAAGCCCCTCGTGACCAATGCCCCTCCGGCGGAGCGCCGGAAAAGGCCCCAAGATGGGATCTCACGGGTATAGAAGGTTGCGGCGGTGGAAATAGGGTTTTTGCTCTTGTTCTGATGTTTCCAGGGTATATGGGTATATATAGGATGAAGAAGTACGTCGGTGGAGCAACGTGGCCCCATGAGGGTGGAGGGCGCGCCTGGGGGGGGGGGGGGTAGGCGCGCCCCCCTGCCTCGTGCTCTCCTCTTTGATTGCTTTATGTAGACTCCAAGTCCTCTGGATCACGTTTGTTCCAAAAATCACGTTCCTGAAGGTTTCATTCCGTTTGGACACCGCTTGATATCCTTTTCCTTCGAAACACTGAAATAGGCAAAAAACAGCAATTTAGGCTGGGCCTCTGGTTAATAGATTAGTCCCAAAAATAATATAAAAGTTTATAATAAAGCCCACTAAACATCCAAAACAGAATATAATATAGCATGGAACAATAAAAAATTGTAGATACCTTGGAGACGTATCAAGGACGACAACCCCTTCTACGATATTTATGTCCGGCATGAAAGCAGTTTGGGACGGTTGCATCACAGAGTGCACAATTTGCGTAAGACTATTAGTCCCGACCTTTGTAAATTTTTTGAAAATTACATTAAGAAGACAGATAGGCCTGAACTGCTCAATACGAACGGCCTCTGTTTTCTTAGGAAGTAAAGTTATCGTTCCAAAATTTAATTGAAACAACTAAAGCTGTCCAGAGAATAAATCATGGAACATCGGAAGCAAATCCCCTTTAATAATATGCCAACACTTTTTATAAAACTCCGCCGGAAAACCATCCGGCCCTGGAGCCTTATTGTTCTTCATTTGTGAAATGGCCTCAGACACCTCTTTCTCCGTAAATGGGGCGGTCAAAATATCATTCTCGTCTGCCGCAAGTTGAGGGACATCCTCAACCCTTGACTCATCTAAGGATACGAAGTTATCCTCCGGAGGCCCAAACAGCTGCTTATAGTAATTGGTTATATAAACTTTTAGGTTTTCCTGGCCTAAAATCGTCCCCTCATCCTGCTCAAGCTGAAATGTCCTCTTTTTTTGGTGCTTGCCATTTGCAATCACATGAAAGAATTGAGTGTTGTCATCCCCTTGGACGATTTTGCGAACTTAAGCTTGCAATGCCCACATCAATTCCTCCTCTCGAAGAAGTTCTTTCAGTCTCAACTCCGCCTCCACTTTAGTTTCCAGCTCTCTGGTATCTAAAATAGTGGACCCAGCTTTTAAATCGAGGGATTGAATAAGTACAAGGAGCCTTTCCTTTTTAGCCTTATAAATCCCATGCGTATGCTTAGCCCATCCATGAAGGAATCTTCGTAGATGCCTAATCTTATTCTGCCATCTTTCAACAGGAGACCTCACTCCTGAATCTTTCGCCCATTCTCTTGCTATCAGATCCAGGAACCCTTCTCTTTCAAACCACGCTAATTCGGAAGAAAAGGTGTTTTTATTCCCCACATGGTGGCCTCGCCAGAATCAACTAGCAACGGGGTGTGATCCGAGATTGCGCGTGATAACGCTTGGACTGTTACCAGGGGAAACTTTTGCTCCCATTCGACGCTAGCGAGGACACGGTCCAGCTTCTCAAATGTTGGGTTTGGCAACGTATTAGCCCATGTGAACTTCCTACCAGAAAGCTCTATCTCTCTAAGATCCAGGCATTCCATTATGATACTGAACATAAACGACCATCTGCCGTCAAAATTCTCATTATTCTTTTCCTCCCTCCTTCGAATAATGTTAAAATCGCCCCCAACAAGGATTGGGAGCTGTTCGCTACCGCAAACACAGACAAGATCAGCCAAAAAGTCTAGTTTGAGTTCTGGCTGCGCGACACCATACACCGCCACCAATGCCCAATTAAACCCATCGGCCTTTGATCTGATCTGAAATTTTACCGCAAAATCACCCATGACCACACTCCGAACTTCCAACGAATCACACTTAACCCCAAGTAAGATCCCACCGAATCTTCCTCTTGGAGGTAGGCAATGCCAGTCGAAATCAACACCCCCCGATAAAGTGCTAAGGAACTGGGGGGGTGAAATTGTCCCTTCCAGCTTCGGAAAGGGCGATAAATTCCAACTGGTGTTCAATAGACGCATCCACTAGAAACCTTCTTTTAGCCAAGTCTTTGAGACCTCTGCTATTCCAAAAAATTCCTCTCATATTTCATCATGAATGTTTTTAGAGGTATGGATCCTAGCACTTTTACGCACAGCCGAAACTGGATAAACCTTCCATTTCCACTTCCGCTTAGGCTTATTTTGATCCTCCAGGCGGTCCTCACAACCAGACTCCATGGACCTAACCTCCAGAACATCTACATGGATCGAGTCCCTAGGGGAACTGAATCCCTCATCCTCCTCTGTCTCAGGAAGTGAAGGGGCAAGATCCGCACAAAAACTATCAAGAACCCTGACTCCCAACGCATCTATGTCAGAATCATTCATGGGTTACAGTTGCTAAGTTACGAATCATTTCCAAGGCACGCTCCGCTTCGAGATCGAGGATATCATTAACTGATCTAGTGATTACACTACCATTACTACCTAGTGAAACCCCTAATTGATTTGCATTGTGAACAATCTCATCATTGGAAAAATGTAGAATCGAATTTGACGTATTGACCGACATACCAATAGTGACCTCAATGTCACGAAGCTTGGCCGCTCGCATAGCGCACCTTAGCTGGATGTCATCAACATCCAGCTGATCCTGGAGACAACTGCTCATCCGTCGTCCTTCAGAAACAGGATCCGGGATCCCTCCAAAAGTAATGATCTCCTCCCGCGTGGCCCCGTTTGGGGTGGGGCCTCCTGCCCAACCCCCAACAGAGCTTGACTGAACTGGAGCAGCCAAGAAACCACCGAGAGTCATCGAAGCCCCCTGCAGCATCGGCTGGTGATCGGATCCCGGGGGTGCCACGGGATCCTCACCAACCGAGAAGTAGGGGCGGAGGCCACCTGCCTGCGCCCCCCTCCCGACCTGGCCCCACCGGCGGAGTGAGGCATGTCCACCACCGGGCTCGCCACCCGAGGCGAAGCAGCCGCCGCGGTCGTCGTTGCAGCCGAGTGCGCCAAGGGAGAAACAGGGACGGAGGCCTCCTGCCCGCGCCCCCTCCTGGTCCTGCCGCCAAAGCCGAGCGTGCCAAAGGAGAGGCAGGGCGGAGGCCTCCTGCCCACGCCCCCAACCCTGTCCAGCCGCCATGGACGAGTGCACCATAGGAGAGGCAGGGGCGGAGGCCTCCTGCCCGCGCCCCCTCCCGGTCCGACAGCACCGCTGGCCCAGCAAGGCCACCTCCGCACCAGTCCTCGCCGGGCTCCTTGCCGGCGGAGAAGCACCACTCGGAGAGGTAGATCGTAGGGCCGCCTGCCCAAGATGATCCCCACCAACTTGGCACAGCTGGGCGCCCAGATCAATCGCTGCCACTGGTGTCGGCGAACTCTCCACCAAGGGTATCACAACAACAAACTCATCATCCACAGGTACATCAGCAACATCAAAATCCAAGGGAGGAAGCGATCGCTCAAGCAAATCATCATGCTCCACCCGATTGCTCCACAATCGAGGAGGAGCAGAGGTAGGCTTGAACGAACCAAATATCAACGTGTTCATGGGTGCAGCCGTCGAGGGTGTAGTCCCTTTCCCGGAGGCCGGCACGTCGGAACCTGGGATGCTAGACGCCTCACGCCCACGGTCATCCTCTGGCACCTCCTTGTTACCTGAGCCATCATCCTTATCAAGCATGTCAACATCATTCGCTGCCAAAACCTCAGAGAAAAGCTCGGTGTGCTTGAACTCGATCTCGAGGTTATATATCATGCCTCTATGAGTCCACTTAGCTACATCTGGCACGTACTCAATATCGAGGATACCGACAAGCAATCTGGCCACCCCGTTAGCTCGGGTAAAGGCCATATCCACCCACTCTCGGTTTTCCCAACCAGCGTCCCCAAGCTAGACGCAACTCGAACATCATTCAACGCCTTTGAAGGTGCCCCTGAGAATCATAGCCAAACGTGAGTGAGCGGTTTACCCTTCGGCTCAACCTTCTTCCACTCATGAAACTCGAGGATGCACTCAGTGCCGGGAACTCTGCACAACCCAAAACTCAAAAGCCGCTCCAAGTCCTCAGTCGAGGGAAAGTCAACCTTGTACATATATATTATCCTCGAGCCTAAAAAGTTCCCACTGATGGTTACCTGGAGCTAGCTCATTCAGCCTGTGCATGATTTGTGCATCAGTCAAGTCACTACCCCCGTGGTCGCACTCTGAGGCACATCAGGGATCTCCATAGCACTAGGAGACTCGAAATACATCAACTCAGCGCAGCACACACCATAAATTGTAACACCCAGCATCGGTTCATGCAGAAGTGGGCACTCCCCCGTAGCATGCACCAGTTTGGAGCAAGTGTCACAAAGTTCAGTAGTACATTCAGCAATGAAGTGCCCCTGCTTACCACAGCGATAGCAAAGCATTTTCTCTTTCTTACGGGCCCATTTGCTAGCTCTCTCACCGCCCGGCTTGTCAGAAACTCCCAAAGCACCCGCCACCACTGGCTCAATCGCGGGCACTGCCGCAGTAGCCAAGGATGAAACCGCAGCCAAGACCTGTCCGGACAACGCGGGCGTCTGCGCCGCAGCCACCTCCGAGGACACCGTCGACTCAACGACGTCGGAAGCGATAGTAGCAGGTGGCGGAGGCTGACGGTTGCGGTTCTTGCCAGCACGGCCAGTACGAGAACCTCTGTATCCACCTCTCTGCCAGTAGTCTGGGCCAGATGCCCTCTCAACAAAACCACCCGGAGGGCCGTAAAACGGACGCTCCGTCGTTCCATCGCTTTGCCAAGCATAGCCGTGACCTCTGCGTGATGATGACGGACCGCGATGCCTACCCTCGCCATATGCGTCATCGCCCCATTGACTCCGGGGAGGATCACGACCAGCATGACCAGCATCTCCGCCACGGAACCCCGGGAATCGATGATGGCCCGCACCACCACCGCCACCACCATGGCGTGCCGGCGGCCCTGCCCTAACCGCGGCGGGGGCTTGACCCGTGAGCTCCATTTGCTCCGTCCCGCCTGTTCGTTGGCTATGTGCAACCAGATGCGGCGGTGGCGCCTTTGCTTCGCACCGCGCCACAATCGCGCACTTCTTCCCCACCCGCTGGGCGGCGGTTGCCGAAGCTGCTGGCAGAAAGCACCACCCGCACGGGGTCAGATCGGTGAGCGGGCGGCAGCGCCCGAGGCACCGCAACAGCCGGCACGAGGGACGAGGGTCTAGGCCCTTGCGGACCTCCACCTTCGCGACCCGCCATGGCCGCCGCGAGGGGAGGGATACGCGCGGCTCAGCCCGGTTTGCACGCAGGAAAGCCAGGCACAGCGCAGCGAGGCCGAACCATAGACGGCGGCGATGATGGAGTTCGATCACGATGAGACGAGACCCTGCATGCGTCTACGTGATCGCCTGAAGTGGATACCAGTTTTGCCTGGGCCTCATACCCAGCTAGTCCCGGCCCAACCCCCAACGAATCGCGATGGGCCGAAAACCCGTTCACAGGCCGGCCCAAACCCCACGCGGCCACAGACAGCCCCTCTGGGCCCAGCAACTGATTCAAACGACGCGCTCGGGCGTCACTGATCCCGATCTCCGGGATTTCCGGCACAAACGACGCGCTCGGGTGTCACTGATCCTGATCTCTGGGATTTCCGGCACAAACGCCACGGTCGCCGCCGGCCCCGGATGAGCCATCGCCCGATGGTCTTTCTTCCTCCTCACAACCTTAGTCCAAGACTCCGGACGAATTAAATCAAAAAGCGTAAGATTTGGTAGACATACCTTGGGGAGGGGACCCTTCCATGGCCGGATCGCCGTCGCCTCCATCCTCCGGTGGACGACTCGTCGGATCATCTCCTTCTTCTCCCCCGCATGTAGACCAATCTTTGCCGGATCATCTAGGGGTAGCACTTTGTCTATAGTCGATGCCACCTCCTCCTCATCGTAACCTGAATGAAAGAATTCACAAATCAGGTCAGAAGGCGTCGGCGATGGTGGAGACTCCGGCGAGTCCGCGTCCGTCTCCCCATCCGCATCGTCCGCATCATCGTCGGCGAGTGCCCAGAAGCGGCCCCCGACTCGCTGCCGAACGCCGAGGCCCGTAGATGGAGACCGAGCATGGGCGGCGGTCGCCCGCGCCATCACCCCCGCAGTCGCCTCACTCATCGCCCCCCGTCCACCTCGCAGTCTTTTGTTGTTAGTATTTTCAGTGGTTGTTGGATTAGTTAATTTCACTTAATTTGTGTCACCCCCTGATGCAACTATGGTGGTTTACTCGCTGTTTCATGAAAAGGCAGAGTACCTGCTAGTTACTAGTTTCCAATAAGAGAGAAATTTGCGGTACCTTAATTAGTTAGCCTTTTTTGGGGGAAAATATAATAATTGTGCATACTAACTGATAGAGATTTTGTAGCAAGGTGTCAAATGTACATAAACTGCACCTCATCAGCTCTTAGCTGTGAGATAGTAAATATGACATACTTTTTTTAGGGAAACATGCTTTACTTTATTGATCAATAGAGCGAATTACAGGAATAATAGAAGTATCATGAGGGTGTAACAGCCATAAATGGCGACCCTCCCCTAAATGTAAAGCATGTCTAGCTAAGCCATGAGCCTCCTTGTTGGAGAGACGTCTCTCATGGGTGAAAGAGCATGACTGAAACTCCCTGCTCGGGTCGATGTTCTCCTGCACGATTGGAGCAATTGTGCCCATAGTTCCAGTTTGTATGTCCTTGACCACCAAAAGGCAATCTTAAGCCACCATAAAATGAGTCATTGCGAGATCCATGGCTAATGCAATAGTCTCGCGACATGCCGGAGCTTCCAATATATTCGGGTCGGTCATACCATGGAATACCACCGCTGCTGACCCAACATATGCTCCTGATTGATCCCGACAGACCGCGCTAACAGCCCCGATAGGAGGGTGTTTACAAGTAGCTGCATCAACATTTACCTTGTAGTGACCTGCCGGTGGTGGTATCCAATCTTGCACCCGCACTGGGGTTGTTCTGGGCTTCGTTATTTCATGTGACAAGGAAGCAATACTCAAATCTGCCAAGAAGCGTGTGATAAAAGAATGAGTCCCTATTGGGCTCTGGTACTCCCCTTCATGGATTAGCTTTCGCCGCGCCGACCATATGACCCATAGTGTCACGGTTAGCTTTGTGAACTCGGCATGTGGCATCGATTCTTGCAAACTGAAGAGCCAAGCCTTTGCATTCGGTTCTGCTGTTGCAATAACATGCTCAGCCAGCTCTGGGTCACCTAGCGACATACACAGCGCGCCATCGTACACGTTATCAATGAATGCATCCACGAGTCAACATGAGAATATGGCTCAAATCTAGATTATAACAACATTGTGGTCCAGTAATACAAAGACTTTGCCCGGGGGAAAAAAGTGAGGCTACTGTCAAGATTTAAAATTATGTAATGATACATATATTCTGAACAGTCTTTGATAAAAACATATTTATGCTTTTACATGGTTGTTCGATTACTCTAGCACAACAAAGCAAAAAAAAGAAGAGAAAATACAAATGTGTAATATGTGGATAGAAATATGAATTGTTATGTGCCTAGCTCTTAAATGTCTTTAGTCAATCAAGTCCGCTGGAGGTGAATAAAGTCCGCTGGAGTACGTACTAGCTTAATACAGACCGCTCCGACTCGATTTTGGACCCTGATGGTGGCAGGACACGCACCGGAGTTGCCACATGAGGACAGACACCAAGCATGGCTTGTATGCGTCCCGCTCGCCGCACCGCGGGCACTGCCCCGGGCACGAGAAGCTGCCGTTCTCTCGGCGCCGGCGGCGCAGCGTTTCCGAGCCGGCTGCGGTAGGCCGCCTAGGGTCGCTCAGCTGCTCGCCGCACAGGACGCAGTACTCCTTTTGTTTCCCGTCGTCGTCGTCGGCCGCGTAGAACTCCCGGTCGCAGTGGCCGCAGTAGACGCTCCGGAACGTGCGCGGCGGCGGTGCTCCCCGCCGAGGCTTCCTGCTGCAAAACGTGTCGGAGGCAGCCGGTGGCGGTGGACTGTGATTACTGGGCTTCTCGGCGGAAGCCGGTGACCGGGGTCGTCGCGCGCCTGTTGTGGTCGACGGCTCGCGCGGAGACTGCGACGGAGCAGTGCGCGGTTTGAGGGGCGGGTGGCGGGCCGAGAGCGCGGTCCACGCCTCCTGCAGCAGCTTGAACGCGCCGTCGGCGGCGGCGGAGCGGTTCTTGTCGGGGTGCAGGACGAGGCAGAGCCGACGGTACCTCCGCTTGATGTCCTCGTGCGTGACGCTGCCGCGGGAGCCGACGCCGAGGATGCCGTACCAATTCCTGACGGCCGCGGCGGCGTGGACCTCGTAGGCGGCGAGGGCGTGGAAGCCTTGGAGCGACCCGCAGCGCGCCTCGGCCTCCCTGGCAACCCGGAGCGACCCGGCAACATCGCCGGCGAGGAAGCGCTCCTCGGCGATCCTGTGGAGCTTCTCGGCCTGCCCCGCGTCACTGTCGGTCCTGGAACCAGCCGCCATGGGAAGGGCGCACGTCGACCTCTACGCCGCGTCGCGTGAGATGCTGCGTCGATAGGCAGCGTGCAGCATATATGGTCATGGTACCCGGCGCGGGGTCGGAACCCGATTGATAGGTGGAGACGGCTTTCGGCCCAAGCCCACAGCGGCCTATTGCTACTAGTTGTGGGCCAGCCTTTACGCATTGTGTGTTCGCGTTCGGAAACTTTGTTGTTGAACGCTTCAATCGAAATCACTAATTAAGGAAAGATTTTGCAGCAGCACTATCTTCCTGCGCCGTGACAAGTGGCGTATACGCAGCTGCCACTGTCGCAACTCCTGAGTTTTTCCTTTTTTCGTAAATTCGATTATTCAAAATGTTTTATCTCTTAAACCGTGTGGCCAAATCTCGAACCGTTTTCACTATTAGATTCCTCGCGTCGAGATCTTCAAAATTAGATTCCATGTTGATAGGTTTTGACGAACTTTTTTTCACAAAAAACCGGACGAAAAAAACCGGACGAAAAAACCGAACAGGGAGCACGGTTTTTTTCCCTTTCCAAAAGAGGCACGCCCATGCCTCTCGTGAAATCACAACCGTGCCTCTCATGGAAGCAAAACCGTGACTCTCGTGAAAAGAAAAAAAACAGAAAACACATTTTTTCGTTTCTGAGAGGCACTGCCGTGACTCTCGCAAAAGCACAACCATACCTCCCGCGAAAGCAAAAGTGACTTTCGCGAAAAAAACAGAAAACACGTATTTTTTACCTTTTTGAGAGGCACGGCTGTGACTCTCGTGAAAGCACAACTGTGCCTCTCGCGGAAGCAAAACCGTGACTCTCGCGAAAGAAAAAAACAGAAAACGCGTTTTGTTTTTCCCTTTCCGAGAGGCACGGCCGTGACTCTCGCGAAAGCATAACCGTGCCTCTCGCGGAAGCAAAACCGGGACTCTTGCGAAAGAAAAAAACAGAAAGCGTGTTTTTTTCCCTTTCCGGAAGGCACGGCCGTGACTCTCGCTAAAGCACAACCGTGCCTCTCGCGGAAGAAAAATCGTGACTTTCGCGGAAAAAAAGGTGTTTTTTCATGCAAAAGTTTTCTTAGAAATTTTTTTGATCGAAAAGCTAAGGAAGACGTAGGAAAACCAAAACGTCGAAAAAAAACCCGGAAAAACCGTTTAAAAAGCCAAAAACGCGTGTGGAAAAATAAAAAACAAAATCCGGAAGGAGCGTCCAGAGCGCGACACGTGGCGAATGGCTGAGAGCGCGCCATGTGGCGCTGATCGTTGCAAGGCCCCTAAAGGAGCGCTCGTTAACTAGTTGCTCTCCACTTCAATTCAATGTTGTCATTTAAACAAAAATGTTGTAGGTTCTTTTTCTCTTTTATATATTGCCTGTTGCATTCATTTTCATGCACGACATCTCCTCAAATCAGACACCGTATCCGTTCGTGGACTAGTGAGGACCAGTCCGTGGATAGTGACGCGGGAGCCGGCCATCCAACCATACCCACATACATTTCAAACGGGATATCAACAAACCCAACGAATTATATGCAAATCGGATGATTTCCATCTAAACCGGAGAACATTCATTACATATTCGACATTTTTCATTAACAACGGACCGGACCTAAACCTAAACCTAGCCTACGGCGGCGCCGGTCCCCCAAGTCCTTGTTAATCCCTTCCAGTGGTGGCCGTGTCCATGTCCGTCGGGGATGAGATCCGTGAAGTAAACGTGCGGTCGCCGGCGAGGAAGAGTAGGACATGGGTCACGGACCGGCCAACTTGGAATTCAAGGCCCCGCCGCCTCCCATGCATCACTACTCCTCGTCGGACAGCGGCATGTCCGTTGCCGGTGGACGTGAGGTCGACAATGGACATGGATGGGGCAGCAGGCTCGTCGTCCCACTGGCGCCAACGAAGCATCAATGGTGGCAGAAAGGACGCACAGGTATCGACGTTCTCGTCCGTGATCGCTTGCGCCGCGACCCCATTGTGAGCGGCCTCATAGAGCACCGTTGTTCGGTGATGAAGTTGGGGTTTTCCGCCTCCATGGCTGCCACGGCCTCCTTGCTCGCGTGCTTGCCATAAATTTGATCCTCCGTCGGCCGGTGCTGCTTGAGGAGGGAGAGATTGTACAACTTCTCATGCGCCTGCCAGAATGCCGACAACAACGGCGACGCCAGCTGGTCCTCTATCATGGCGTCATCGAAGTGCGGCTGCGCCTGCTCCATGATCAAGCAGAAACGGACCAGCGCGGGATCTGACGCCGAGTCGTCATCCAAGCCCATCTCCATCATCGGGTCGTCGTCAAGACCTCCAGGGAGCTGGCCCCATGCCGATTCTATCTGCCTGGCATCACACCTCTGCCAACCGGCAGCAAGGGTGGCCACCTCATGCTTCTGCTCCATCGAGAGGCTCCCAACAATGTGTTGCCGCTCGCGGTCATTGCGTATGTTGTGCATGGGATGAAGATGTGGAGCGAATCTGTTGTCGTGAGGTTTGTGTCGGGAGTGGCCTCATTTAAATAGCAGGTGTCAGTGAAGCCAAGTGGCAGGGTGTGTCTCTGCGGGCGCCAGAGTTGCTTTCTCGGCCAGCGTGCTTGTTTAATGCCAGCACGTGGACGGATGGGCTGCCCGTTTGGATGCAGTAGATATCCGTCATGTCCTCTCACGTCGCTCCAACATTGAACAGGAGGGAAGGCCGGCACGTGGCGCGGGCAGCTGCCCTTGCCGACACGCCTATAAAATGCAAGGGTGACGTGACTCATCGCGTCCGCTCTAGGCGGGTATGAATGTGGTGTTGGCACTCTCGATCGGCATGAATGTGCGGCAACCATTTTGGACGACAAAGGGCGCGGGGCGAGTGAGCGGGTTCTAGGTTGGGTCAGGTTGCAAGACGTGTGCGTGGTAGCAGTCTCGACGCCCACAAAGCCCCCCGGTTTGGTTCCAGCCATCGAAAATGGACGTCCGTACCAATCCGCGAACCGATGCGGGACCACGTTGGAATGCAATACACGTGCGAACAGCCTGGATGCGGGACCGTATTGGATGGCAAAACATGTCCGGACAGGTTGGATGCGTGATGTTTGAGGGCCAGTGTTGGTGATGCCCTTACTTTTCATTTGTCGTAGCTTTCTTTTCCTACATTTCTACTTTTAACTGTTCTTCATTAATTTGTTTATTGACCGTTGGTGTTTTTCCTTTCCTACAAACACATCTCTAAAGTGAATCATTGTTTGTTAAATAAATTATCTTTGTAGCCCAAAAAATGTTCTTTGCTATCAATTCTCCTTTTCAATAATAACCATTCATTTGTGAAAAGAAATCTGTTCAAATCTGGTAACAATGTGTTTGCTCAAATAATATGGTCATTGTGCAAACCTAATCTTCACTGTATTTTTTCCACTTTTTCTGAAAATAATTATCCACTGGTGGTTACAAAGTTGTTCAACTGTTGTGAAAAACCGTCCCCGTCACAAAAAAGAAGTGTCTATGATATTTATTTTCTGTTTTTCACTTTAGCCTTTTTGTGTGACACCATATTGCTCACGGTTGTATGGGAAGATGATGGTGATCGAGACAATGCCGCAAATGATGTCAGGGGTGACGAGGAGGATGTGGAATTTTTACTGCCAGTGCATCCATTCAAGATTTGACAAGTAAATTAAAATATTATAAGCCTGGAAGGAGCAATGCTCCACCAACCCTGAATGGACAAGTTGCAAAAGGAAAGTGCACGCAACCATAGATTGTACCAACAGGCTGCAAACGGTGCCAATGTGGGGGCAGGGAAACGTCGTTTGGACCTAGTACTATATGAGTTCCCTGTGCATCCGTGTGTGCGCCTGGCCGCTTGCGATGGCAACTATTTTTATGCACAAATAGACGGTGATCGGTGAGGCACCCTCGTCGCTCAAAGACATATCATCATCAAGAGGAACCGTACGTCGCCGGGCGGCAGTTCCTTGCGTTGCCTAGCGCGAATATATGCCCCATATAGCTAGTAGTTGTATGATTGCAAGAGGGTGTGCACAGCTTGTACATGATGTCGCACATTTGTCCAGAGTTCACGATGGAGATTGTGCAGGCTGAAATTTAATACAAAACTATTCTGCACACAACGCACACTCGCCCGATATCTAGACGACACGTAATCAGATGATTGTGTTGCGGCCTTGTCACAGACAGTTTGATCGCGCGTGTCGTCCCAAATTCGGCCGAAAAACGCCTACCAACACTCAATTTAGTACTAGCAGGGCTGATCTTTTTTCTAACACAATACAGCCACAGACATTTATACATGCGCAGGGGCGGATCCAGCTATATGGCGAGGTTTGGCAGCCGCCATATCTAAAATTTGGCAAAAGTGTTGCATATATATACTGTATGTATGAAGCTTTGAGCTGAGTCAATGGATTTTTGGTCAGTTTCGTCAATTTGGAGGATGAATACTCTCAGGGGGCAGGCAACTCATGGCCTCGAATGTATTTCGCCAGGTAGTTGTGTTGTTACCTACGTGTTTCTGCCTCATTAGAGGCCTAACTGCCGCTGAAGGAGAGAATTAAGCAATAGGTGACTTGCATCACATAAGCCCATGACCCACAAGCCCATGTTCTAAACGAGGACACCATTGGCAGTCAATTGCAAATCAATTCACATGTACTCCAGTTGATTGGACCTGAAGATCTCTCAAAAAAAAAGTTGATTGGACATGCTAAAAAAATGTACTAGTTGATTGGAGATACACGAGCTGTTTCGTTCAAGCACGATTGATCAGGAATCGCCTTGCAGCCGCCCCTTAAGCTTGTCTCTAGCTGTGTGATGAGCAGTGCCAACTCCACGAAACCCAGAGCCTCACCGCTTTCCGTCTCTCCGGTGAAGAAAGTAGATCTAATCGGACTCAAATTGTCTGAGGTATTACAATATACAACTAGGAGCAACGGCTACTCCTCCAAACTCATGACAATGTATGTCTTGTTGTGATATTTGTCCCTACTACCGACCGACTGACCGACCCCTAGTCGGCTAACCCCTAAGGCATGCAACAGAGGCAGCGACATAGAGCAACCACGCGATCTTTAGTCAGCGTGGTGGGCATGGCAGCGATCACCGTCAAGAGAGGCAGCAAGCAGGAACATCACATAGTTATATGTTACTACATTGTTTTCCCCCTCACAAACTCTGCCACACCTAAAAAATTATTCCTGGCTCCGCCATTGTACATGCGCATATACACTCATTCATATGAACGTACACACGCACATCCTATCCACCTTCGAGAGACTGAGCCATCACATCATCTTGAGATTAACGAAGTCGCCGCAGACGCCTTCGTAGTCGACACGAACATCTCCTCTCACTGAATGCACATCACCGAAAGGCCTGGAATAAATCTAGAAAAATGCATGCACCAGTGTCAAGTATAGAACTTGAACTAGGATGGGCTAGGGATACCCCTGTATTTCTAACCATCCAACTATAGGTTGGTTCGCACCAGGCCTAATCTTTATTACGTTATTTCGTGTGACAAACATTGCACCGTACAAGTGACGGGTTCAAGGAATAAAAAAGATAGAACATTTTATTCCGGATCTTCTTGAGAAACCCAACAAAGACCGGGGTTTGCATCATAAAGTTCAGTGAAGGAAAAAAAAGCATAACAAACAACCTCTAAGCTCCATAAAGCATAATTGGGCTGCCATTGCCAGGCCGGCCATGAACATCTCCAGACGATTGATCTCCCACACTCACCACGCATCAACACCAACACCTTGCTCATCAACACTGACACCTTGCTTATCAACTTTTGTACCATCCCACAACGTCTGGCTTGTCTTCGTCCTACAAACCTATCCAGGATAAGAGGAACAAGCACATAAAAAAGACCACTTCTAAAGGGTATCTCAATACACATTTATCAAATGTGACTCTGTTTATGAGTAGTAAATATCCCCAGCAAAGGGCAGCCAAACCCGCCATATGAAATCTATCACTAAAATGCAAAAAATGCTTGAAACCAAGCACAAACTTGCCATGGAGAATTAAACCCATTATGTCGTAATGGAAGGGCAGCTAACCAGCTATGCCATGTGGCGCATGCTCGTTGGCCGTGGTTAGAAGGTTTTTGATTTTTGTTGGAATATTGAAGTGGGTTTTTTTTCTTTTTCATTTGGAGAAAAATTTCTATGTTTATTTTCTTTTTGAGATGGATGTGATCCCCACGTGATGTGAGAAAGTTTTTTTTATCATTTTGAGATGAAGGTAAGGGGTTTTTTATGATGGGAAAACATGCGCACAACTTCCTCTCAAGCAGCCTGCAATGACGGGCCCCAACCACTAGTTAGGACAACAAGTAGCATAGACCCCAAGACCTCCAAGGTAGACCTTACTATGGGGCACAGAAAAACAAGTGTGTGTAGTTTTAATTTGGTCAAAGAAAGAAGGAGTACACATGGAACCGAGCCATCCTCATTCTCATGTTAAATTTTGTCAAAATAGCATCTTGGAATAATTATTGCCACGGGAATATACAAATTTTCAAAGGGAGTATAATTTTGGAGATTCACTAATTATTGCCACTGGACCGACTATTCGGGGTAGAGCCGCCGCCTAAAAGGAATATCAAACTGACTGCCCACCAGGTATCCAAGAAGCTAACATTGGTCCATTCAATCGTTGAGGTCCAATCAAGATTATTCATCATGGCGGTTACAAAACCCTCGCTGGCTGGTCTTACCAACCTTCAAACACGATGACAATGCCTTCAATAGTTCATACACATTCTTGCTTGAGATGACTAGTTTTCACCTTTGCCATGATATATAGGTACGTTGTTTAAGTCACCACCGCAGCATTGGATCCTTCGTGAGATACACCCCCATTGCTCAAACAAAAGCACCCTGGGGTACTGTCGCCTAAAGCTAGTCGCCATAGTAGCCTAGCAAAATGGAATAACTCACAGCCAAGCCGGCCTTTGACACGTTATGTGCTCGCGTTTGCAAACATCATCATCAGCCTCCTCCTTATCATCATCATCATCATCATCACTACTATTAACGGGGAGTCCACGATCATCGTGATACAGTAGTAAGAAAGTTTGACTTCCCGAACGCTATTCATCGTGATACAGTAGCATGACTCTGAATTTGGTATAGGAGATAATATGTTGATATATTCCCTTGTAGGATACATTTTTCATTTAGACCCATGCAACCATTTCCTTGATATTTTTTCTTAAAGATACAAACATCAACACTACTCCACTGGTTGATATCTTCAAGAAGTTTATTTTCAACTGGAGTGACTGTGACCCCATTCACATTACCTGCATAAGAGAATACACGGTCTGATTACTAGAACAATAAGGGGTGGGAAAGAAGGGGAACAAGTTGGTACACTAATAGGAAACTCGCTAGCGATGCTCACACTCGACACATCTCCTACAGGGAAAAACCCTACTATAGCAGTACTAACAATTCAAGAAGGGGATACTAGCATGGAACAGAGTAGCACAAGGTACAATCTCCAGGCCGTGGAAAGCAGAAGTGGGCTGCCATCGTTAGGTCGGCCATGACCATCTCTAGACGATCTCCAAGACTCACCACACATCAACGGTAGCACCTTGCTCATCAACTTCGTAGCACCATCCATCAACGTCGACTTGTCATCCTCCTTCTACCAATGTGAACAAGCACATAACGTAGACCACTTCAAAAGGAGATATCAACACATTTTTTTTAACGGATGTAGCAACACTAAATTTCATTCATTTAGAAGGAGAACTGACACAGCCAGGAAATTACAAGGGAAACAAGAGTGGGAACAAACCACAACAGAAACACTAGGGCTAGACAACATGGAAACAAGAAGGATGGAAAGAACACCATGCGCAGCCACCGATCATCTAATCCAAGCGGCAAGGCTTGAGCTTGGTCATGTGATTGCCATCCGACAACATCCCTCAAAGACGGGGAGGGGTGTAGAAGGAAACAAGGCAATCCAAGGTGAATTGAACTCGTTGACCCGGCTTAAGACGAGAGCACATACTCCCTCAGTTCCAGAATATAAGATGTATCGATGTTCACGCAGGTCAAACTTGTGTATATTTGACCAATATTATAGAATAAAATATCAACATATACAATACAATATAAATAAAATATGAAAATGCTTTTTGTGATGGATCTAATGATACAAATTTTGTTTTGTAGTATATTTTTCTAAAAACTTGGTCAAACTTGCACATGTTTTTCTTAAAAAAAACTTATACACCCTATATTTTAGAACGGATGGAGTATTTATCAAAAGTGACTCCATTTCTAACAGTCCATGTCCCCGCAAAGGGTAGCCTTATAAAATTTATAACCAAACTACAAAATGCATGAAAGCAGGAACATAATTGTCATTGAGAATTAGGTCAAGTAATGCCTAGCATGGGTCCCAGGACATTTATAGTTTCAATTTGTTCACAGAAGGAGCACACAGGGTACCGGGCTATCCTTTTCTCATGTATGTAATACATCTTGTCAAAACAGCATCTTGGAATAATTGCCACGGGAATATATAAATTTTCAACGGGAGTCTATTTTTTCAGATCCACTAATTATTTCCACTGGACCAATAACTGGGAGTAGAGCCGCCGCCTAAATGGAATATCAAACTGACTGCCCACCACATATCCGAGAAGCTAACATTGGTGCATTAAATCTTTGAAGTCCAATCAAGATTATTCATCCTGGAGGTTAGGAAACCCTCACTGGCGGGTCTAACCAACCTTCAAGCACGATGGCAATGCCTTCAATAAGGAAATGACAGACACATTCTTGCTTCAGATTACTAGTTTTCACCTTTACCATGATTTACAGGTGCGCTGTTGAAGTCACCATCCCAGCATTGGATCCTTGGTGAGATACACGCCCCCATTGCTCAAACTAAAGCACCCTGGGTACGGTCCTCTAAAGCTAGTCGCCATGGTAGGCCACCACCGGAACTCCTCCGAGGACAAATTAGCTGTCCTCTACCCCATGCGACACGTGAGTACGTGGTTCATCTAGATCAACTTGATGTGTTCATTGCACCTAATTAAAGAGTAGATTTTGTACTAATGCTTTCACACAATAGGACAAATCATATGCTTAAAGGAGACACTGCCGAGGTGAGGTTATATGTTATATATCGTGTTTACCATAAGAACATAACAAGCTAGAACACCAACCGGCCATTGGAGATCGATCGAGCAAAGCATGGACGACTCGAGCATCTTCATCCAGTGGGCCATGGAGACGTTGGGGCAGGGGCAGCACGCTGCAGTTGCCGGAGACGCATTCTCGTCATCGCCATTCCTAGAGCCTCGCCACTCGGCGGCGCTACAGAGTGGCACGGACGTGGCGGCCCACCGGTACGGAGCCACGGACAGCCGGAGCTCAGGCAACCGTGGCGCCGCGATGGCCATGGAGAATGACGGCCGGCCGCCCAGCTGCAGCACCAACTACCCAGCCGTGAGCTGGAACTTCACCTCGGGCATAGCGCGGCCCAGAATTAACGAGGCCATTCCGACCTCGCCCGCTGCTCCCGGCCACGGTGAGCCCGAGCCGGCGCGCAGGTCGCCGCTGTCGACGAAATCCTCCACCGCCAGCAACGGGACGGCGTCCACCGGGCAAGAACACGTCATAGCGGAGCGGAAGCGCCGGGAGAAGTTGAACCGCCACTTCATCGAGCTCTCCAGTGTCATACCCGGCCTCAAGAAGGTTCCCATTATTAAATCACTCACTTCTGTAGTTCAGCTGTCTTTTCTTTTAATTAATTAATTAAACCTCAGATGGACAAGACAACCATCCTCTCCGACGCGGTGAGGTACGTCAAGGAGCAGCAAGAGAAGCTCAAGGCACTCCAGGACCGCGACGAGAGGACCGTCGACTCGGTGGAGCTAGTCAAGAGGCCGTGCATCTCCAATGTCAATGATGGTAGCCCGTCACCACCGCCATCAGCAGTAGCTCGAACAAGTCCGACTCCGGCAATAAAGACCTCGCTGCCGGAGATCGATGCAAGGATCTTGGAGAGGAACGTGATGGTGAGGATCCACTGCGAGGACGGCAAGGATCCTTGTCGCGTTGCTCGCAGAGGTCGAGGGGCTCCATCTTACCATCACACACACCAACGTCATGTCCTTCCCGGCCTCCACCCTCATCATAAACCTCATGGCAAAGGCAACTTCATCACTTTAATCTGCACATTTTGTTATTTATAGACCATATATACTACTTGTTATTGACTAGATACTTGTTTAAATATGTGACATTCTGAGACGATGTCAATATGTAATAAAACCATCTTGCATTTCTTGCTAGAACTAGTGAAAACAATTATTTGACCCCTAAGTATGAGTACTAATTTATGCCTGGGCTAAGAAAACTAAATTGGAAAAAAAATAAGTCAACTGGAGTAGTAAATTTGCCGCAAATGCTACGTCTATCATTAATTATACCAACTTCACATTTTGTTAACTTTTCTTTACTAATATTGAGTATTAATTCGGTGATAGTTATGGTGGCAAACCGGAATTCCATGTTTTGGGAGCAAAGTGTATTCCTTACATGAACACATATCCAAAAAGTTATAAAATTGCAGCCATAAGAATATATCTCCGATTAAAATTGATCAGCAGCCATATAAATATCATGGCAAAGACAACTTTGTTAATTTAATCAACACATTTTCTTTATAGATTACACTTGCTGCTGAGTCAATTTTTTGTTTTTTATGTGATATTTTGCATAGATGTCAAGATGTCATAAACCATTTTGCATTTCTTGCTAAACTAGTGATAACAATTTTGCGCCCGCTAAGTACAAAAGACTACTAGCTTATGCATGGGCTAAGAAAGCGAAATTGATTTTTTTTTAAGAAAATTAGGGGACTACCTATGTGTCAGTAGAAAATTTGTCGCAAATGCTATGTGTAACACTAACTATAAACCTGCACATTTGTTAACATTTCCATATAAAGATTTAATAGCTGGTGATATTTATGGTGACAAACCAGAATTCCGCTGAAATAGTTTTGGGAGCAAAGCGTATTCCTTGCATTAAACATATATCCAATAACAGTTATAAAATTGCAGCCATGAGAATGCACTTCTGATCTAAATTAATAGACGGTGCAAATTTTGAGTCATCTAACCTTCATATAATTGTCGAACAACGTTAAACTTCGCTGGTCACTATATATTTTGACCAAGAAAAAAACTAATAAACATTATTTTATACCAACTAGTCAATATTATTTTCATTTCAGGTGGACGAAGGCTTCAACATCACAATGGAAGATATTGTGTGCAAGCTCGACTCTGCATTGGGACGGCGTCGCCATGGCGGAAATAATAATATGGAGGATCGAATGAACATGAAGATGTTAATTAAGAATTAAGAAGCAGCAAACATCACATTTGATTTGTGTGTGTAGTGTGTTTGGAGCAAACCCGAAGAGAAAATTTCTCCTCTTTCGTCATGTCAATAAGTTGTAGTGGTGCAATGGTTGCGCCACGAGGTAGTTTTTCTACTTCCAGTAGCCGTGCTTTGTGAGTTCGAGAAAAAATGTCAATGAGAATCTCTGACATCTTTAATTAGTAGCTAGGTTACTGATTGGATTTGGTGTATCTGTACCTATTAGTACAATATTTGAATTAATAAGCAATGGGTCACACATCTTGTTAGTACTCTTCAGCCCTTCCACGATTATGAAGAGTTAATTCATACAATCAGGCATGTCTTAAACTGTAGATTATCCTATATAGCGAGATTAAGTGGCAGTCTTATTGACATCCTTAGTTGTTGGATCTATTCTTGCTTATTAATTGATTGTCTTTACGCATACACAGTCTGTCCATCACCTAGATATCCTACCATGCCAATGTGCTTGCCATATATTTTAGAGAAAAGACATTAGTGTCTGACTTTATAGATAAAGCCAACATGGCACACATTAGGGAAATCATCCAACAAGTCTCAGGCTCACCATGATTCATCGATATCACGAGCCAAGGCATAAGAAGCAACATAGAGGCGCGTAGGCCAGCCCGTGGGCACGAAATAAAAGGGAGATAAGATTATTTAGGGGAGCATCATCGGGAAGCAATCTATGAGCAGTGACGCGGATCTTGATCATCAAGTCTTCAATGGAAGCAACATCAGCACCCATGGTCAGTGGCTTCCACTGCACCAGAAAATCATTCATTTTGAATAGGCAATCAGTGGGATAGTTAGGGAGTAGAAGCTCAATGGTAAACTTGTTGTGAGTAGTCCATGAACTCCAATATTGTGCGAAAAAATTGCAAACCAAATGACACGAAGCGAGGTCCGAGAAATTATTAGGGCATCTCTGCCTGAACCCACAAAAATTAACTCTCCAAACTTCTCCTCAAATCTTAACTCCTTAGATATCAGGAATTAAAAAAATTATGGAGCTAACCAAAGCGTTAAACTTAACTTCTCAAATGCACTATACCCGACATGGAAATCACTCTTCTTATTTATTCCTTCTTCTTTTTCATTCTTCCTTCTCCTTCTGTCCATATGGACAATGACGATTTCTCGGCTGTAGATGATGTCTGGGAGCTATCTAGAGCCTGGGGAAGATGATCTACAAAAGTAATTTGAAAGAGGGTCACCAAGCGTGACGTGCACTTTTGAGGAAGGAGTCAAGAAAGTTGGCAAAAAATTGCATCCACGGGCCATGATTTGGGCACTCCTTCATCTGAATGAGCTCTTCTCCTCTACGCTCTCCTGTCGACACGATGGTGTGGTCTGGAACGCAACTATTCGGCCACCATCCATGTTCTGTGTATGTGCTTCTTTGTAATAATGTGGTAAATGTGTTTGTGGCCAGTGACAATGAGAAGGAACGTGGTCGTGGCCAAGTATAATGGGGAGGCGTGTGGTCGTGGCCAAGGACCACCAGAAAGACAAGAAAACAAAGTACAACTTCGTCGAAATCTCACCGGAGTCTCACTGGAATCTCGCCGGAGTTCAGCGAGGGTGCAAGGGCATAGTCATGGCGGTTGCCGGGGATGTCAGATGGGTCACCAGGGTGGTGGTGTGTGTTGTTGGGCGTCGGAGGACGAGTGAGACGAAATGAATATTTTGATGAGACTAGGTGACTACCCAAATTTTAGCAGAAGGAACAAAATTTGAGGCTTAACTCCTCAAACTTTTGAGGAGCAACTATTTGGGGTTTGGTTAGTTCAGGCTCGACTCCTCGGAAGGAAATCTTTTTGAGGAGTTAAATATTTTTTAGGGTTATTAGGTTAGAGATGCCCTTAGGTCCCAAGTGACATTTTTTGTGAAAAGAAGGATTACTCCCGGCCTTTGCATTAAAATGATGCATGCAACCATTTTTATTAAATTATTCAATAGAGTCTAACAAAACAAATACAAAGACGAACCCAAAGCCACCTTCGAGGCGAATAAAGTCGCTAAACTTATACGTATAAAGATATGCCCTAGCCGCATCAACGGACAACATCTAATCTGGTGACCTCAAGAAGCCGCCTGCTTGGCAAGCTGAGAATGCGTACCGGTCTAGGCGTCCCACAACGCACACTGCATGCACACGCTCTAGGATCCGTCACCGTCATCTTTTGTCGTCCCATTTTCAAGAGGGATCATTGCATAAACCTTACCAGACCCATCTGTCGTCGATGTCACCACAACACCAGATAACGCCACTTGCGCGCGTCCATCGAACCGCGTCCAACGCCGAGACTCCACTACTGCGTGCCACCGAGACCCGCCGACTATTGCCCCCCCCCCCCCCCCCTGCAGTGAACATCTGCCCCAAATCAATGTCGTCGGGAGGGAAAATGGCACCAGTGTCCAAAACACCCAAGTGACATTTAGCCATGAACTGGCACAACTCGGCAAGAATGTAACAAGCACACATCTAAATAGGATATGCTCAGTGGCGGACCTAGGGAGTATTTTGACTGGGGGCAAACTACTTGAGTGGGGGCATATTCTATAAAGTTTCAAAGAATTTATGTATATTTTTCAAAAACCACAAGCAAAACCCACTGGAATTTCAAATTTTGAGTGGGGGCCTGGGCCCCCACTCACCTCTACATAGGTCCGCCCCTCTACATAGGTCCGCTCTTGGTGTCCTGCCTGCCGGGGGAACATGCTTGCCATGTATGGCATATGGGCTCCGTCGATCCGTTACGTAGAGGGCTGGTAAGATTTTATGATGCAACCTATGTACTGCTCGTCTGCACACAAGGAGCATGTCGAGTTGGCATGACACACAATGATCGATCGGGTACTGTGTCAGCAATAGTTCGTCCATAGACAAGTCATGTGCTACCTGGGTGAACTGAACACATGCAAGCAAAACAGTGAGATCTGGAGTAGTGCTCCTATTTAACCAGGCCGCAGTTATTGCCGTCCCAAGTGCCTGGGCAACGGCATTCAGTTACGTGATTCCCTGAGACTTAGACTACCCATAGTCCGGAGTAGCTTAGATTAGACTAGTAACATGCATATGGGAACCCCTATACGAATATGAAACATAAAAAATACTAAAAAATTCAAAAAAAAAACTGAAATTTGGAGATATCAAACCTGGGTTCTCAATCTACTTTCGTATGAAGTTTCGTCATAATATACCAGGAGACATATCAGTGGCGAAGGAAATATTGTCCGAACAAAAATTCATTCAAACATTTTTTTAATACATAGGATTTTTTTTGTCTTTTTTGCAACGAATACATTTCCTGGTATCTTTTCACGAAATTTCACACGGGAATAGACCGGGAACCCAGGTTTGATATCCCAAAACCCTAGATTTTCTTTCAAATTTCTTAGTATTTTTTTGAATTTAATGTTCGTATAGGGGTGTGGAGCACCCGGGTGCTAGAAATCCGCTTCCCATGCATATGTTACTAGTCTATTTTACTACCTCTATAATAAAGAGTAACAGATGTGTGGTGTCATGCAGCACTTCATTTATTAGGTTGTACACTCATCTTGTTTTGGTATCTGTGATGTTACACATAGGAAATTTACCAATAAATTTCTTACCACCATATGATGAGAATGTGGTCTGGTAGTATTGTCATATATTCTAACTTTTTTGATAATTTCAGTGCTATACATTTTCACAGCAACGCACGAGGCATTAGGGCATTTCCAACTTTGACATGCAAATTTGCCCCGGCATCCGTTTGCGGACACGGATGCGGGAGCTGGCCATCCAACGCTGCCTGCATACATTTCGATCAACATGCCGGATGAAATTCATGTAAACACCACGGATTTTCATATAAACCAGAACACATTCATTACAAATCTGATATTTTTCATATAAAGCGGACAAAATTCATTATATTTTGGACACTTTTAACTAAACCCTATTTCTCAACCTAATCTAAATGATCGCCGACACTCGTTCCCCATGTCTGGCCATGAGCTCCGAGAATGGAAGCTCCGGCTCTTACCTTCGCCTTCTTCAGTTCCGCCTCGGCGCTCTCCAAGTTTGCCTCCGCCACCGCAGCCTGAGCAGTTAAATCGGCCGACGATTTTCAGCTCGCCAAGCTTGGCTTCAGCGGGAGGGGAATAGCGGTGGCCTTCTTGCGACCCGGACGGTGACGCCCTACCATGCACTACTCATGATCGCTGCCAGCGGCACTCGCGGAGGTGTCGGGTTTTTGGTCATGGTGACAGGGCATGGCCTTGGCGGAGCCGGCGATGTCCTCCTCGTCGTGGCTCTTGAGAACACCTCGTTCGCCGCCTCATCCATCTCCTTGTAGGTGTCCTCCAGTTCCAACTGATTTTGGCGGTACCGACAGCGGTCGTGGCGGATTTTGCAGGCAGAGCGGTAGGACTCGAGTAGCGCCGCCTGCTCCACCACGTCCGTGTCCGGCGTGATGACCATGCCGGTGGAGAGTTGCTCCTCCGCCTGCTGGTGCTCATCGAGGAGATGCAGGTTGTCGGCCTGGTCGACCTGCGCCTCCCGGAACATGTTCTCCCGCTCCTCCAGCACCTCTATATAGTGGACACGGGCGTCGCAACTTACATTTGCCTGTAGGCCTACTAGCTGGCAACAATGGTGGCCATCTCTTTCTTCTGGTCAGACGAGAGGCCGTCCCATAGGGCTTTGGAGAGTGAGGAGGCCATGGTAGGCATGCCGCGGAGAAGAGAAAGGGACTGGAGGAGGATGACTGCGGCTATGGCCAGGGCTGGAGTTTGTATTGCAGATGGATGGCAATGGTGGGCGGCAGACGGACAGGCGGGTGGCAATGATGGGCGGCAGACGGACAAATGTGTGGCGCTGGAGTAGGTTCCTCGGCAACCACGTATCATTAATGTAGGGCGACGGAAGACTGTTGTATCATTTGAACGCGTAGCAGTCGCGTGCACCGGAAAGCAACATGGGGGGCGCTCTCTCAGTCGGCGTGTCGCTTCAACACCGGCAGCAGTGAGAGGCCGCTCTGGGCGGGCATGATTGCGGCACTGACGCTTTGGAGCGGGCTGGCCGTTTCAACCGTGAAGCGTGTGGCGAGGAAGTGGGTTTGGTTGGGTGTCTCTGGTTTGCGGGCAAAAGTGCGTCCGGACCATAGAGCGGACCGATAAGTCCCGTGTGGGATGACAAAATACGTTCGGACCGCGTGACCCGGACGTATGCGGGTAGTCTGAGGGTCCGCGTGGCGGATGTCTTTAGTTATTAGAAAAAAATAGCCATTAATTGAGTAAAGGCCCAGACGTGGCTCACTCCCAGCCAGGTATTGGTTGGTTTATTATGGAGACATGAAACAAACTACTCTGTCCTTTTAGTTACGAGCATGTCATTTCAGACTGTAGTAAACTGCAGCGTTTGTAATGTACTAGCACTAATATGGTTACCTTCGATGGGATTATTGCCTGCATGTGCTTCTTCAAGTTTTTTTCTGTGTTTTCTCTTTTGGGTGTTCCTTTTCTACAAGTGTTGTCGTATAAACGGAAATAAAACTCACATTCTATTTTTCAGATGTATAATAAATGTGAGTCGATTCAAACTCGCCAAAAACTGATATGTACATAGATTTAAGGGTTATCATTCACTTAAATCTCGATGAATTGATAACTGTTTACATTCGGAACTGAGATGAATAGGAATCATTTTGTTCATCATACTTGGTTACATGAGCTTTTTCTCTTCCGTGTAGGCCAAAATTGTACAAAGTTATCTCCTGAAGTTATATCGAAGGTGACTTTTGTGAGGTAACCATCTAAATTAGTTTTTAATATTTGTTACAGGCTCTTGTGTTGAAGGGATTTTCGCTTGGTCAGTCTCTTACCTTTTATTATTTCAAGATTGAATTTATAAATGTCACAGTAGCAGGGGATGAAACTATTAAAAAAAGGGACAATTGTGTTAAAAAAAAAACCGCTTCCATACATTTGGACTAATGTTCTGTGTCCATTTTAGGTTCTGAAAAATGAAATGCGGTAAAAAGTAAATCTTAGTTCCAGCAACATGTTTAGACTGCAATGAAAAGGGGTTATTGTTGATGAGCCTGCAAGGTCAATAAACAATGTTAGTCCATAATGTTGCTTAATATGGATGAGAATCGTGAAAGATATATTTTTCCACGATTGATAATGAACCTCTAGAATGCTTAGACCCCGGTGCAACGCACGGGTAATTACCTAGTTCACATCTAAAATACTGTAGGTTCATTAAAAAAACTGTATGTTACTCTATCCTTCTTTTCTCCCCATTCTCCTCCCAACCTATCTTATCTGGGCTCAAGTCATCATCCGCTCAAGCGGTAATATGGCCCATGAGGCATCACATATGGGCTTTTTTTTCCTGGAAGGGCCACGTGAATGTTCTAGAACAGAGTAGAGGCAACATCAGTCTACTGTTCATGGCGAATCCGGCTGATCTTAGCCCTTGGATTTTGGAGACCAACGGTTATGATTGATGCTCTGGATCCATTTCAAAACTGGTACACTATAGAGTAGTATAGATATAGAAAAACGTGTCAAAGATTAGGCATGTTAGACCTGGCAGACCTTACTACTAATGTTTGCCAAAAAAATCTTTCTTGTATCGCGCAAAAAAAAACAGAATCTTTTTTGTAATCTTGTGAACACTTAGGACAAATGTATTTGTACCAATGTTTTATGTGTGACAGCAGGTACAATGCCGAGGACATTGTTTTAATCATGTGCCGCTGGACCCTCTTGCAATTATATTGTCGTAGCCACGCACGTACTACTGGCTAGGGCCTACGGGGTATATATTTGCACTAGGCAAGGAACTGCCTGCTACGGTTCCTGTTGCTGCATGCATGGCGATATGTCTTTGAGCGAGGGTTGAACCCAACCCTGTCAGTGCGTGTCTCACCAAGTCCCGTCTGTATTTCCTCTTTCTTGCTTGTTTCAAAATGAAACATGTTGGCGTGCATTCATACTAGCTTCTCTATCGTCGAGCATTAAATAATAAAAAGGAATTAGTACATGTTTCTAAAAGGGGAAGTTGTTAGTTGTGAATGTGCTACACGGCAGGTACGCTCTTTATCTAGGCAGTCCATGTTTGGGTTACTTTTCCTTTTTTGTTTCTCCCAAAGGGTTGCACATCGACACTACACGGCTACTACTCCCTCCTTTCCGGTTTATAGGGCTTATCTTAACTTTTTTGTTTTTCCAATTTATAGGGTTCATCTCCATCTCAGTTTTAGTTTCTGAGAAGCATTAAATCTTTGCATGTAAGAAGTAAGAAAGGAACACACCAATGCATGTAATGTTTCTACTTATCTAGTGGCCAAGCATGCATGCACTACAATTAATCCAATTTAATGCATGAATTTAATTAGAGTAGTTTGTAAAGTACGATATACATTTTTCCACTCATAAAATGCCTTGATTGATGAGATTTCAGGTTTGAGCCTTATAAACCGGAAAAGACGGAGTACAATGTGTATACCATCTTTCCTAATTTTTTGGTGCGTTGGAAATATAAAAAATGATAGCTGTCCAATTTACCTGCAGGATGGATCGGTATGGTGCACATGCAATTAGTGATGTCCACCTACGACATGACATGCACCAATGCCAATGAATTAGTTAGTGCTACTCTCTTATTGCTCGAAGCAACTTGTACATGTGCACGTACGGTGCACAACTGTGTGCGCCACTTGTTGAAGCTAAAGCTGCAGCCACACCAGAATTAATCTGCTAGCTAGGGTGCACGCTCATGCACGCACGCACGTGCTGGGCCCTGGCCGAGTCAGCTCATCTTGCATTGCATGGTCCACTAATTAGTGGCGATCGGCGACTAGTCGGCAGCCTGCGCGCCGCGTACCACGTTGTGGCAGGCGGAACACATTGCACATGCATACGTACGACGTGCTGCAGCACTGTAATTAACCAACACATGAGGAATTAATTTCTGGTTTGTGCATTAATCATGGTACGGTGATTAAAATGTATGGCTAGATCTCAGTCGACTAACGAATATAACATTGTGTTAAGATTGTTCATAGTGGGAATAACTTTAGTAGTAACATAGAGTTGTAGTGGCACAATGGTTGCACCACGAGGTAGATTCTTATCCGCGCCACATCTCATAGATTCCTTCCCGATGATGCTCCCCTAAATAATTTTATCTCCCTTCCCTCTCGTGCCCACGGGCTGGCATACACGCCTCTATTTTGTTTATGTTGCTTCTTATGCCTTGGCTCATGATATCGATGAATTATGGTGAGCCTGTGACTTGTTGGATGATTCCCTAATGTGTGCCTTGGCTTTATTTATAAAGTCGGACACTAATGTCTTTTCTCAAAAATATATGACAAGCACATTGGCATGGTAGGATATCTAGGCGATGGAAAGGCCGTGTATGCATAAAATAGCACAATCAATTAATAAGCAAGAATAGATCCAACAACTAAGGATGGACTGCCACTTAATCTCGCTATATAGGATAATCTACAATTTAAGACACATGCTTGATTATATGAATTAACTCTTCATAATCGTGGAAGGACCGAAGAGTACTAAGTCTAGTTGTAATGGGAGTATCATGCATTTGGTATAAATCATGCTAACTAAAGCAATTTTGATGAGGTGGCATAGAATTAAATGAAGAAAGAGAGGGTTGAGTATCATATCATGATACCATATCATAATAAATGTTATGCTACTATATGTCATGCATGACAATAAAAAAATACTATATAATATTATGCATTAGGGAGATAATATTATACACTCGTATCATATGCATGATACAAGTATATGATATTTCCCCATTATGACCAGCTAACAAGATGTGTGGCTTATTCTTGCTTATTAATTCATAATATTGTACTAACAGATACACCAAACCCAATCTGTAACCTAGCTACTAATTAAAGATGTCAGAGATTCTCATTGACATCTTTTCTCGAACTCACAAAGCACAGCTACCGGAAGTAGAAAAACTACCTCGTGGTGCATCCGTTGCGCCACTACAATTCATGACCAAAGGCACAATATATTAAAAAGATGAAAGAAAAAACCCAACTTTTTTACACGGATCTTCATGTAAGATCGCACGAATATAACATTGCATTAAGACCGTCCATAGTGGGAGTAACTTTAGTAGTAACACAAAGTCCAACTCAGCAAATTTACTTTTATTGTAATTGTTTGTTGAAGAAGGATGATGCATATTATATTACCTTGTGACATTCAATTTCAATTATTTGTTGCTAAAAGGTAAAAATATAAACAATGGCATGGAGTGCCGTTTGAGAGGGCTGTCTGGGTATGAGGGGTGCCGGTCAGCCCAGGCGTTTGAGGGCCATTTGAGAGGGCTGTCTTGGGAAAAAACTTGACCGGACAGTGACCGAGCGGCTCGCCCGGACGTATGAGGCGGGTTTGAGACGCCCGGCTGTAGATACTCTAATCTCTCACAAAAGCATACGTGCATGGGCCTAGAAAAATAATCAAGGATTAAGCCATGCCTGCAAAAGGGCAAATCATAGACTGAAAAGAGGTCTTGCTGAGGTGAGGTGCACGTGATAGGGGTATCTTCTTGTTCCACGTAGAAGATGCTTCTTGTTTCCCATAGTACTCCAGTAGTAGCTAGCAAGAACCCCCCCAACCCAACCAGCCCTGCCCTTGCCGGAGCTTAGCTATATATATGCCCTTGAGATTTCAGAGGGATTCGGAGACCATTTGCAAGGATGTGTTCTTCGTACTTGACCGTGCAATCATATGCAATGGTGTGTCTTCTCGTCAGGTAAGTGTGTGATTTATAGATTAGATCCATCGATCTATTCATTGTGTATAAACTGTGCTGTAAACCATTTATTTTGGAGTGATTCGATCAGGTAGAAGTAGCCGGCTGGAGATCGAGCGAGCATGGACGACTCGAACATGTTCATCCAGTGGGCCATGGAGACGCTGGAGCAGGAGCAGGACGGCGCCGCCGCCGGAGACGTCTTCCCCTCATCACTCCTAGAGCTCGACCACTCGGCGGCGCTGCAGAACGGCACGCACATGGCGGCCCACCGACACGGAGCCACGGACAGCTGGAGCTCAGGCGACAGTGGCGCCGCGGTGGCCGTGGAGAACGACGGCTGGTCGTCCAACTGCAGCACCAACTACCCGGCCGCTAGCTGGAACTTCACCTCGGCCATACCGCAGCCTCCCAGCATTATCGAGGCCACCCCGAGCCCACCAGCAGCTCCCAGCCACGTCGTGCCGGAGCTGGCGCACAGGTCGCCACCGTCGAGGAAATCCTCAGGCGCCAGTACAGGGACGGTGCCGACCGTCCAGGAACACGTCATGGCGGAGCGGAAGCGCCGGGAGAAGATCAACCGACGCTTCATCGAGCTCTCCACCGTCATCCCCGGCCTCAAGAAGGTCTGTACATTTCTCACACAAATAAATTTGTAGTAGCATCACTCACTTCAGCAGTTCAGCTCAGCATTGTTTCGCTCACTTCAGCAGTTCAGTTCAGCTCAGCATTGACTAAAATAATTTTCCGCTCAGATGGACAAGGCGACCATCTTGTCGGACGCCGTGAGGTACGTCAAGGAGCAGCAGGAGAAGCTCAAGGCATTCCAGGACCGTGACGTGAGGAGCATCGACTCGGTGGTGCTAGTGAAGAGGTCGTGCATCTCCAACGGCGATGATGGCTGCCCGTCACCGCCGCCGTCAGCAGCAGCTGGAGGAGGTCCGCCGACGACAAGGGTCACGTTGCCGGAGATAGAGGCGAGGATCTCGGAGAGCAATGTCATGATGAGGATCCACTGCCAGGACGGCAAAGGGGTCCTTGTCACGTTGCTCGCCGAGGTCGAGGGGCTCCACCTTAGCATCACACATACCAATGTCGTGTCTTTCCCGGCTTCCACTCTGATCATAAACCTCATGGCCAAGGCATGTTCACCACTTCACTCTACACATTTTCTTTTTTTTCTTCTTATTTATAGGTTAGTACTCCTCAATATCAAAATATAAGACATGTTTGCAGTTCAAATTGAACTACAAAAATGTCTTCATTTGGTACAGAGTTAGTACTTGTTACCATATGAACAATTATTTTGTTTTTTAGGTGACATTTTGTGAAGTCAAGAAAGACAATAACTCTAATAATAGAAGATAACTAGCCAATATTTATCTCATGCCTTTCCTCGTTCATGGTTCGATATTCTGGTGTCCTAGGCACGTGAACTTTCCTTTTTATCGAGCTCGAAAAAGCAATGGGTGGGTTGGCTGTGAAAGGCGAACCAGCAGCCTTCGCGCCAAGCGACGACCGCCCTTGTCCCTTTCCTTTTTCCATTCAGCCTACTTCTTAGCTTTGTTCCGTCAGTCTAAGGCAAATGGCCCGTACAAAATATTGTGCAAATTTATGCATGATCTAAAAGAAATAAAAATTAGAGAACTACCTTACTTGAGTTGTAGCAAATTGCCACAAATGTTTATTGAACACAATACAATAAAAGACAGTCCCATACACGCACATACCCTCATTCGTATGAATAAATCTAGAAAAATATGAGCACCAACGCTAAGTCTAGGACTTGAACCCTGACGGGCTGGTTCCATCACAAGGAAACTAACTATCTGAGCTACTCTCAGTTTGCAATTGCCACAAATGTTATATGTATATACAAAATCACAATCATAATAAAATATTGATGAATAAACTTGATCAACGGTACCAATTTTGAGTCACTCGAACATATACTGTTGACCAAACCCTTAAACTTCTTAGAAAATACTCTCTCTGTTCCAAAATGTAAGATTAATTTTAACACTATGATAGTGCAAAAAATGATCTTACATTTTGAGATGGAGGGAGCACTTATTATGGAACCACAGCCATAAGGAAATACTTATGAATAAACCTGATCAGTGGTACAAAGTTGGAGCCACACAACCTAGATATATATAATAATCGTCAACCATATTAAACTTAAGAAGATAGTCGAACTGCATCTTATATTGTTAACAGATGAATATCAAAGAAGTATTTACATTCCATTTTACTAACTAGTCTATAATTATTTCCTTTCAGTTAGACGAGGGCTTCGCCGTCACAGCGGACGACATTGTATGGAAGCTCGACTCTGCTTTGCGCGGACATCATAGCGGCAAATGATAGTTCTAGCTAGGAGAGGACCAATAAACATGAAGATGCAAAGGCTTAAGAAGCGGCAAGCAGGCAGCTCATGTCCAATTAGCATGTTCAGTTAGTGCGTGTGTGTGTGCGCGCGTGTGCATTGTGAGTTACACTAATAATGACCAGTGAGAATCTCGGGCACATGTTCAATTTAGCATGTTACCGTTTTTTTGGTGCATCTGTACGTGTCACTACAGCATCAAGGCGTTAATTTTTTAGCATGTCGGGTCTTTCTCGTGTCATGGTCCATCATGCTAGAGAGAGTAGTAGAATAGTTTAGTTTGTATTACCATGGGTTTTTCACTCTGCATATTAGGTCATCTCGGGATAAACCTTTAATCAACAATCCTCTATAGGGCTCATTCGGATTGGTGGAAAGCAAAACATAGGAATTAGAAGTAGTATAGGAGTTTGACAGGATGACGTTTGCCATTCTAAGGAATTGGCTTGCCCTGTTCCTACGCGTAAAATGAGTTTTGGTGGATGTGTAGTTTTCTCAAAAACACAGAAAATGTATTGTAATTCAACAAAATTTATGTACACATTTCCTACAAACTGAATGCATCTATAGGATTTTTTTTTCTAAAAAATGCTTATTTATATGTTTTTTCTGTGACAATCCTCCAAACCGCACTAGGCCTAAAGTTGTCTTGTCTGCAGAAAGGTACTCCCTCCGTTTCATAATGTAGTGCCTATAGATTTTTTGAAAAGTCAAACTTTGCAAACTTTGACCAAGTTTATTGAGCAAAATATTTATATCTACAATAGCAAAAATATAACTACATCTTATGGTGAATCTAGTGATATATGTTTCACACTCTATATGTAAATATTTTTCTCCACAAACTTGATCAAAGTTTTCGAGGTTTGACTTTTTAAAAAATCTATAAGCATTATATTATGGAACGGAGGGAATAGCACGTCCAAGTTGGCAGGACAGGCCAAGCTCGATGTAGTATACAAGGAGTAGTGAGATGGACAACTCACGTGCTGCTCTTGGCTCTGGATGTGGGTGAACACACGCCAGATCGATAGGGTACACTCTCCTAGGCAGGCAGGGCTGGCATGCATGGCACATGCAGGCACGATTCCAGACACTGGCTAGACGACGGCTTTCCCGGCGATTCACGGCACGTAGTACACGCTTTTCTCATGTGTCTCTGTGGCACCTCGAACGGGCGCCGTGACCACCGCCGACAGCATGGTAGGCGGCGCGCAGACCACGGGCCACTTATTAATTGAAAGTGGTCATGCAGCTCAGGCTCAGCTGACTCAGCCACAGTTGGCTAGTCCAGGAAAATTTTCTAGTGTGCCCTAGCAAGGCAATAGTTTGGGCACCGGCACGACCACGAGTATGCACTTTTGTGTGCGTGTCCGTCCGTACTCCGTAGGTGGCCAGCCCCAGCACTACAAGCTAGTACTAGTTGCAAGTGGATGCATGGCTGAGCTGACACGGACGGCAATGGCGGACCAGTGACGGCCGGGGCCAGTCACGTGCATGGATCCAGCGGCTAAGGCCAACCCCACCGCGCGACCACAAACGGACGTCCGTTTTGTCCGGATTCTGTCCGTTTGGGTAGGGATTTAGGATCGTATCTGGACATGTCCTGGGATGCGGTGGCCGTGTGTCCAGCGCGCGGCCGCATCCATTTGCCCCATCCTGTCCTTCAGGGCCAAAAATGCCCATATATTCATATAAAAACTAGTTTGCACGTCCAAATATTAATTGTCTGAAAATAAAAATAGTTTTACAACCCAATCGAAATTGTCTCTAATAAAATAGTTTTACAACCAAATCGAAATTGTCTTCAACGAACATAAAATGAACCAATACATCTATTGGTTGCCAATGTGATCCCAGACGTGCTCAACCAAGTCATTTTGAAGATTCAAATGAGTGTGCCAATCACGCATCTCACGGTGGAATTGGACAAACTGTTCAAATGTGGCCGGGTCTTGGTGCGAGGCTCAATATTTTCACCTTGATAATCAAATCCTTGGTCGAAGATACTCTCATCACGCTCGTCCTCGACGATCATGTTGTACATGATCACACAAGCAGTCATCACCTCCCAAAGCTTCCTTTCATCCCATGACAGTGCATGGTTTCGAACAATACCCCACCGGGATTGAAGCACACCAAAAGCACGTTCCACATTCTTTCTAGCACTCTCTTGCATTTGGGCAAATCTCTTTCTCTTCTCACCTTGGGGTTTCGAGATTGTCTTCACAAAAGTTGACCATCGAGGATATATACCATCCGCTAGATAGTATCCCTTGTTGTCTTGATGGCCGTTGATGTCAAAGTTGACAGTGGGGAGTGGCCTTCATAAGCCTCGCGAAGACCGGAGAACGCCGCTGACGTTGATATCATTGTGAGAACCTGCCATACCGAAGAAAGAATGCCATATCCAAAGATCTTGCGATGCCACCGCTTCTAATATGATAGTGCACCCGTTAACATGCCCTTATGTACTGGCCTCGCCAAGCAAATGGACAGTTCTTCCACTCCCAATGCATACAATCTATCTTGCCAAGCATGCCCGAAAGCCTCTAGCTGCGTTGGTCGCCAACAATCTCTTCATGTCAAGGCGGTTGGCTGCCTCAAGTACTCTGGGCCAAACACCTCGATCACTGACGATTTAAACTTGTACATTGACATCGGACATGTTGTCTCACTCATACGCACATACTCGTCCACCGGATCGCTCGAATACCATATGCAAGCATGCGGATGGCCGCGATGCATTTCTGATAAGAGGCGAATCCAAGCTTGCCAAGGGCATCCGTCTTGCACTCGAAGTATGGGTCATGAGCAACCACTCCCTCTCGGATACGATTGAACACATGCCTTGCCATACGAAAACGGCGACGGAATTTATCCGGCTTGAAGAGCGGGTGTTGGCAAAGTAATCAACATAGAGCGAGCGTGGCCTCTCTCCCTGCTGCGGTTCGTAGGGGAGCACGGCCAGGAGTGACCCCATGTACCGAGGAAGCTGCCGTTGAATATGGTCGTGAGCGACCGGTCAAAGCCACCACAAGATCTTCATCATCCGACGACGAATCGTCCGATGAACAAAGGAAGTGATGAAAGAAAAACTCGTCTCCACTGTCCATACCTTTGATGGCAAAAGGTCGAACACCATGCGGTCGTGGTGGCGAAGAGGCCGCGATGATCACCTCGATGCAGCAGGGGTGGTTGCCGGCCGGCCACTGGCCGCTCTGGGGCTCTCCTCGGAATCTGCCTCGGCCTCCATGGTCCGTCGCCTGCAATCGTGTCCCCTCCGCCACCGGCAAGGACGGCGACGGCCAAACCTCCACCGATAGACGACCAAAACTACGGCGAAAGCCTTGAGCGTGGTGGCGGCCATGTCGAGGCGTGGTTTGGTATGGACGGCGGGGCTTGCGCGAGGAGGCGGCCGGAGAATAAAGCGGCGCCGGTGGCGGGCGGGCGAGAGAGGGTGAAGCGTTAGGAGCGGAGTGATCGATAGTGTCCCGACAGCGGGCCACGGAGAAGAAGGCGTGGTCGCGGCCGTCCGCTGCGTCCGTTCACCCCAAACCGAGCGCAAGTTTGGGCCGAGATGGGTCAGCAGACGGAATTCGGACATTTGTCCGTTTGAGGCCCTTGTATTTGGCGCCTCTTTTGTCCTTTTCTACACGACGCAGGCGGACAGGATAGGGTCGCGCGGTGGAGTTGGCCTAAGCGTCCTAGGACAGCACCCACTAATCAGTGGGCCATGCATGTGGACAGATTGAGCTGACTTGGGCCCGCACATGCATGTCGGAGACGGAGTAGCTTCCATTGCATCGTCGTTTGTGTGAAATTAAAAACGAGATAGGAGAGCAAATGATGGAACAGTTATCTCATTGATTGAAGATTGGGGTATATATTACCCCCTCAGTACAAAGGCGGTTTACAAGGGGCAGTTGCTAAACTACAGCAACCCACATAGCAGGGATTATTTTCTAATTAACCTAATTAATTAATTTCTAACACTCCCCCTAATCAATGCTTGTCTTTGCGAATATGCATCATCTTGATAAATAATACTCCTTGTATGTCTTTGCCTTTGAGAATGTTCATCATCTTCATCTTGAGAAATCCTTGTATAATCATTAAAGTCTCCTTTAAAAAACCTGTGGGAAATATATGAGGAAAATAGTGTAGATATGTTGCTAAAACTCCTTTAAACCCAGTGGGAAAAATAATAAGGAGAAAATGATGCAACATATAATGATTATTGTCTCTTGATAACTCATATGAGAAAAACCTTTGAAGAAGGAGAAAACTCATCAGCGAGTTTAGAGAACAATTAATATGTCTTGAGTACTTTCTTTAGAAACCTCGATAGGGAAAATAGAAAGTATGACGTATGATCTTTAATAAGATATTGCCTCGTGAAAAACCATTATGAGAAACTTTGAGAGCAAACTCATAAGGGAAAAGAGTGCGATATGATATGCCATTGAAAACTCCTTCAAAACCCAGCGGGAAAATATAAGGAGAAAAATGACATATATGGGCACTTGTGTTTATATTGTCTCGTTAAAAACCTTTATGACAAACCATTAGGGAAAAACTCATGAAGGGAAAAAGAGTACAATATATGCAATCTTAGGATTGTTAATAGGTTATAGATTTTGGAGATTACTCCCCCTGAACTTTGCAAACCTGGAGAATGTGTAATACAATTCCATTGATACGATCATGACATCATGAATAATATGTAGGACTTTCAAAGTATTTTTTTTGCATATTGTTTCCTCACTTGTCTATAATTCATGAGGATAAGTAATTTTGAGCAATGTGCTTTATGATATTGCTTTTCATATAACCTGTAGGTATTGAGTAACACAAGTGGTAGTGTCTTGATAAATCAAGTTATGTGATTCTGATGAATCTCAACCACATGATTTTGAGTGTGGTTAATCATTCTGTTGTGCCATGCATATTTTGCAATGCTTTTAGATAAAGCAATTATGTCAGAATGATGACTGGAAATAGCCATTAAAGCCCATTTAGATGACTTCCATATGAAGGCTATTCCCACAAATTCAGTCATTGATATGGCATTGTTGGGATCAAAGAAAGAGCCAATATCATTATATCATATCATGGTCATATCTTGTATTTCCTGATGGAAATATTAAAGACTTATTGTGAGCTTGAGATATAAGCTAATATTTCTTATAGCGGTCATATACCTTTTGTTGGGGGTTGCACTATGAACAAAAATAGCAAAAATAGTGTCAGGCCTGACGTAGTTTGCAATTATGAGTACTTTGTCATTGGTGAGATATAGAACTTCAGGTCCTGATATGACTTCATTATCACCTTTAGGTATGAATGGATTTGTACCCTGTCAGGGGTAGTATGGCCATATTACACGTCTTTTATTGGTATGATATATCCACATTGAACTTCTCGTATATGTTTTGGATATATGCAGACTGATATGTATTCTTGAGAGAATGCTCAAGTTGTAAACTTAAGCTAAATTTGGTTGAATCCAAATTCCCGTCTTGAGATGATTTTGTGCATGTTTAGGTCTTGTATAGACATTGATGATGAGGTCATAAATATACACTGAGGTTATGAAAGGAAATCAAATTTATTCCTTATTAAACATGTAAATAATCATCACTATTTGAGTAATCATTTCCAAGAAGGAACTCATTTAGTCGGTAGTACCATATGATTTTCGACTATTTCAAGTCATAGAGTGACTTATAAAGCTTTACAGAAACTTGTTGCGATTTGCTTTTGGATTCAGAAGTATAATCCTTTCAGGGACTTCAATAGAGATTTCCGAAATGAGTGACTCATATGAGTATGTAGCCACTTCATCCATCAACTGCATGGATAATTTTCTTTATTGCCAATTATATTTAGTATCGAAACATAATTCCACTTATACCAAGAGGGTATGTTACATCATAATCGATATCGGGTCTCTGCGTGAACCCTTTGCTACAAGCCTCGCTTTCTCACCACCTCATTGACTTTGTCTATGGATGAGAAGTTTTTTAGTATTCCATACAGAAGATACTTATGAGGAGTAGGTATTACTGCGGTAAATACTACTCGTTTGTTGAGCAAGTGCTATTCTTCATTACTTGCTTCCTTTTATGTGAACCAATATGAGTGCAAGAGGCACTCTACCATGGATTTTGGTTCTGGGCCCAAAAGGTTTTAGCAATTTGAAGAAATATATGTCGACAAATGTAGTCTTTAGTTTATATGATTCTGATGGAATCATTGAAGTTTATGGATAAAATATTTATTCCTTTTTAACTCCTTGTGATTTCCTACAACAAATGGAGTCAAGGTGTTTCGATGTCCCGGCACTAAAACACTTGTGCACATTTATGCCGGGCTTTGGATTATGAGCATCCAGTGAGGTGTCTTTCAACTTGATGTTGAATTACATTTACTGGTTGAGGATTTGATTTCCTCTGTTTTCGCGGAAGCATATGAGAAGTTATATCTCGTCTTGTCAGATTTTCTCCCCCTCTTGCTCTCATTTTGGGGAGAAGAGTGGTTTATCAGGTACCTCCACTCTTTCTGACACTTTACTATAGGAATATAGAATTTAGTAACACCTTGTTATCAGTAAATGTATGTGGTAGATTTGCAATGTGTTGCAAATATATGATTCTCTAAACTTCTAGTTCAGATTATTTGAGTACGTGGATATAAGGATTGAATGTCAATAACATTTCTAATTTATTTCTCGGCATTCTTGTGGTACTAATCTCCCCCTAATGCCGGAAAATATCCTTATTGCTGATGCAATCAGTATACGGGCTATGAATAATTTTGATTGACGGATAAATTGTTATTCCTCACATAGATCCCTAATTTTCTGTGAGGGCCCATTGATGTATGCTGGAGTGGTGATATCGGTTTGTGACCGAATTATTGCAGATGGAAAATACTTTATGATTTCCACGTAGTTACTACAAGGGAAAGTAGTATGATATGTAGTTGGTATGATTTAGATCATACTTATGGTGTATAAGACCGTATGTGTCCAGCAAGAGGCTGATAAATTTACAATTCTTTAAAAGTAGTCATGTCATTCATTTGACTATCTTTGATAAGAAATTTAGTTTAACCATTCTGGGTATGTACATAAGGTACTGAATGCACTCAAAAAATTCTCGTGAAATGAGTTCAACGACATTGTCCATTCGAATGGGTTTATCCTTTGTTCAGGAGAATTTGCTCGTACTTTGATAAGTTAAGCGATTTATTGGGCAAGATCATGGTTGTGTGTCATAAGAGACACACATAAAAACATATTGTGAATGTGTATATGAGTATCATGAGTTATCTAAATTACCCCAGATAATGGTTAAGCAATCCACATATATCTTTTGAATGTGTTCAAGGAAGAATAAGTGGTGTGCTTAGAATTTTTAAGGTGAGAGGGCCTTAAAAACGATTTCCCCTATGGCACATGCGGTGCACATAAAATCTGATGATTTGGGAGAAATTGTAACTTGATAAGTTGTGACCAACAAAATTGTCAATAATTTTCTAATCATCCCCAAACCAGGATGGCTAAGGCTATCAAGCATAATATTTAATTTATTAATATTTAGAAAATCATTGTGTACGCAACAATATTGAGTATGAACTGAAACGTACATTCAAATTTATCGAATATTGTATCCAAGGGAAATGATATTGGACATTTTACTACACATAGTAGTACAAGTATAGTTGGGATAATTAGGAGATTACCTGAGGTCTTCGATATTATTGAGTGCAAATAAGTTCATCCTCCATTTTCTGCACTAGATTTTGGTCCTCCTTCTGATGAAGATTGTGAGAACAACCCTTTACCTGAATCTGGTTGTTATTTGCAAATTTTTAAATTTATATCATTGAACTTATTGGCCTTTACATAAATTTGTGGTGTGGTTCAACCATATGTTTGAGGGTTTGGTAATCATAGGTACAATATTTATATAACCACACATTTGACAAACTTGAGAGTTCTCTTTTGATCATTTGATAACGATCGATTCCTATCAAGAGATAATTCTACTTTGGTTGTCTATTAGCCTCCACTTTACTTCGAATTCCTCATGGTTCTATTTTGTGACCACTAACTTGCATAGTATTATCGGTACTAGAAAGAATTTCAAATAATGGTATAGCACCCGTTGGGTGAATCTGATGATTTTAAGAAATTCCATGTTTCATTTTCATTTTCACAATTATATGCAAATATTTATATAGTTTCCTATGACATATTCAAGAGAAATGGGGCTTAAATAGTTGATATTAGTACACAATACCATTTCGGCGTATAGTGAGTGTGCAAGAACAATATTTACTATAAGAGTAAAATATTTTAGTGAACAACGACAAATGCTTCAGAGGAGCAAATTTATTTTAGAAAGCTGATGCTTTTATAACCATGTGTGTAAACCTCGAATTTATATAGGATAACACTTTGAAGATAATCACCAATATGGTGTAGATCTCACAGTAATAGAAAACATAGTCTGACTTTTGTCAGTAGATATTCATAATTCTATTACCTTATGTTATGCTAAATTTATGAAATCACTTTGAAGGTAATCATCTGTCAAAGTGACATGATGTAGACCTTGAAGTAATAGTGGATAGTCTGCAAAAATTTGCAGTAGATGCCAGTATTACCTTATGATATCTTGAGGTAGTCACATATAATATTAATATTTGGAAGAGCACTTCGAAGGTAGTCGTTTTGTTAAAATGACAAGATGTAGACCTCACAGTAGTGGTGGATAATCTGCAAATGATGCAGTAGATACCAGCAATACCTTGTGATTCACAAATAAAATTTGAAATAGTCACATTAATATTTGGAAGAGCACTTGAAGGTAGTCATCTTATCAAAATGACAAGATGTAGACCTCACAGTAGTGATGGATAATCTGCACATTATGCAGTAGATGCCATCAATACCTTGTGATTCACAAATAAAATATGATGTAGTCATATTTTGACACTTCACAATCCTTGTTTTGAATTTACATCATGATTTGGAAGAAGAATATATTTCAATTGCCAAAATATAGTTGTTGTATACAATAACATGTTATTGAGGTTGTATGAGGCAAACAGATTGAACATGTTACCTCTTTTTTTTTTCTTTACACTTAACAACAATTACATGGACTAAACTGCGGATTTAACTAAGTCTGAGGACTTAAAACTGCAAGTGTTAGAGACAGAACTCCATAAAATTAGACCTGAGGATCAAACCGATAGTCTGTTTACTATTCTGTAACATGTACTCCCTCCGCCCGGAAATACTTGTCATCAAAATGAATAAAAGGGAATGTATCTAGAAGTATTTTAGTTCTAGATACATCTCTTTTATCCATTTGATGCAATTTTCTTGACGGAGGAAAATTAGTTACGGTCTTGAAATATGATGTTAGGAATCTACAGCAAAGCATGTGTGCTCAACATGTACTATATGTACTAATATGTGGATACAAGGAAGTAGGAGGGCTGAATCAAAAAAATCGCCTAAATGGATAAGATCCCCATTCTTTTCTTCCGTGTGCGGTTCCTGAATCCTGAGTAAAATATGGCCGCTGGCCGGGAAGGCTCGCGCGTCGTGGCCAGAGGCACCTGCTGTGGTCGTCGCGTGCCGCGCACTGTGCTCCTTTCAGTGAGTGGCCTCGGGTGCCGCCGGTTGCCCCTCGCGACCAAAATGCAAATATGTGGATTGGATAAGGTTTCCCAAATTCATCTCTTGTGCGAGCGTGGTGGGCTGATGGCCATTCAGAGACCATCGCCATTGTTGACTGCTTAGGGACAAACGCTCGCCGGCGTCTTGCCGCCTTCTCCTGCCACCGCTGCTCCGAGACTGAAGTCGTAGGAGGACGCCGATGCGCCGTGTGCCGGCTGTGCGCCCTTGCCTGTAGGGGACGCGTGCGCCGAGTGGTGGAGGACGCCGTCGTCGCCAAATGCCGAGGTACGCACGGCGGGGCTTCTTCCCTTATTTCCTCTGGATGTTTTGCTGATGGTAGTTGCGATGGACGACGAGACTGTCATGGTGGACGATGGAGAAGGGGGGAAATGTGAACAACAAGTCTGTTGGAGTCCGTTCCTCATCTTCTAATCTTGTTCTTGATGTTGATTTTTCTTCTTGATTGAGGATTTCTTCCTCTTTCTGTTGGAGTAGCGATCAATCCATCTCACTACGAGCATACGCCGGGTGAAGCGATTTACAAAAACAAAACAGTTATTAGATCTGTGATTGATTGCAAGAAGACAAAAAGAAATTGAAGAATCTCCTGATCCAGTTTTCCTCTTTGGCAGAAGTATGTCATTGATTCCTGCCATGGAAGGGTTATGGTTGCTTGAATCGCGCTGGATGGAGTCTTCATCGCGAGTAAAGAGGCAAACGCTGGCGCCGCCGTGACTAATGTCGCCATCCGCGCCAAGACTCGATGCTGCAGTCCGCCGCACGAGATAACGCCGGCAGCGCTGGGAATCCCGCGAGGCGTCGAGGTGGTCTGGCCTAATCGCTCTGTTAGGGCAAGGTGCTGATAATCGTGTGAAAGTAAAAACGAGATAGGAGAGCAAATGATGGAACAGTTATCTCATTGATTGAAGATTGGGGTATATATACCCCCTCAGTACAAAGGCGGTTTACAAGGGGCAGTTGCTAAACTACAGCAACCGACATAGCAGGGATTATTTTCTAATTAATCTAATTAATTAATTTCTAACAGTTTGATCGGACACATAGACTTGTGTGATTGCGTCGACATCGGTCGCAGCAAATAAGTGACGGTACTAGTAATGCTAGGATAGGAGAGCAGCAATTTCTACTCCTATAAAAGACTCGGTTGATGATGATGATGTGTCTGTCATCCGTCATTTCGGACCATTAAATCTATATTTAACGGCTGTGAGGTAAGTTATGGCATTTTTACAACAATAGCCTACTTCTCTGCTCCAATTTGCAAAAAACCCTTATTATCTTATAAACAACAACATCCCTTCCTCACCTCATCAAAACAGCCTGAGAAATATATTTTAAATGAAAAGTAATATATTTTTAGTGGTGTATATGTATATCAAAATAAGAGTGTTTTCTTTCAAGTTATGAACAAGTATATTCTACTTTGGATTCGTTGCAATGCACGGCACATTGCTAGCATATGTCAACTATTGCTAGCATATGTCAACTGTAAGCTACTAGCTTATATAAGAAGCATCAAGCAGGCCGCTCCCATGACAGTGTTCGTGGGAGAAAAACTGTGTGGTTGTTTGGTTTCTAGCCACACCTTGCCACACTTTGCCACACCTAATCTTAGCAAGTTTGACCAAGCTAGGTAGGTGTTTGGTTTTAGCCACACCTAAGGCAAAGATTTTTTTTATGAGCAGTGAGCCCCATATGTCATAGACACAAAGGGATTGTTTGATTCTAGGCCTAGCATTGCCATACTTTGCCACATATTTTTGCCAAGCTTGTCTAAGGTTAGTTCATCAAAATGAGAGCCACAAATTGGCAAGCCCAAGGGAATCTTGCCATATTTTTTATTTGTATGTCATGTGGGGCCTAAGTGTGGCTTGCCTAAAATATGGCTTGAACCAAACACTCATCTAAGTTGATCAAACTTGCCTAACTTTAAATATGACAATCTTTGGTAAAGTTAGTCCCAAACCAAACACGCTGCATCTGCATGCCCGTTTTTCTGCCATGCTAGCGACAGCAAGCTCACGTACGTGGCGTAGGAACGCAGCGGGTGCACCATGCATGGGACGGGCTTTCTGCTTCCGGCAGGCCTGTCGTGGCTTTGGCTAGTAAAATGCTAATGCGACGGGCTAATTGGTGGCCAAGGGGAGCCTGCCACATCACGTTTGTTCTGTCAGGCCACAAGCAAGCACGCACGCGCACGCACAGTACGTAATAGTTGCAATTCGTAGACGTGTCAGATCAAACAATCACCCACCAACAGTTGGTGATTAGGGACGCCAACACGCTGGCACACACACAGACCAACGACTTTTCTGCCAACAACTCACGTGCTATTCCGGATCTGGATGAACGCCAAGTAAGGCCAACTTCACCGCACGATCCCATCCTGTCCGGCCCCGTCCAATAAACAAACCGGGTGGCCCAGCGCGCGGGAGCAAACGGACTTTTGTCCGTTTTGTGTCCGCTTTCGACCCATCCGCGGCCCAAGTTTGCGCCGCTTTTGGAGTGAAATGGACATCACGCGGACGCGCCGGCCATCTGCGCGTGTCCTCTCCTGGCCCGCCCGTCGGTGGTACAGGACGGGCCTTTTTCTATCCGCCCCCTCCCTCCCTCCGGCCGCACCCCACTCCACTCTTCCTCACTCTTTCCTACTCTTCTCCTCGCCGCCGTCGCCGCCGGTGCCATTGCAGCCATGCAAATGGACGCGCTCTCCCCTTCCCTCGGCGCCGCTTAACTACCCAACCACGGCCACTGGTTTGCGCACCCGGCCGGATTTAGGCGGATCCGTCGGTCTTGAGCTCGTCGTCCATGTGGAAGGCCGGGCCACGCCATGGATCGCCGGGCACCTCGCCGAGAACCTGGCGTCGCAAGGCCACATCTGACGATGGCTCATCCTCTAGCCGCTCGGATCTGCACCGTCGGTGGTCCGCCGACAGATACACGAATGGCGGCCGGCCGGGCTCGGTGCTTGCCCAAAAGCTCGTCGGCGCACCGTTGCCCCTCATTAAGTGCGACCACTGCCCAAGGATGGTCGTACGCCGCGTGTCTACAACGCCGGAACATCCCGAATGGATGTTCATCAAGTGCTTAAAGGATGGGGTATGTGCTCTTTTTAGCTTCGGTTTGTGCTCTCGGATTAGACTAGTTATGCTAACTTCAAATTTTATTGTGTAGAATGGATGCAAGTTTTGGTATTGGGAAGAAGAGTACATCGATATATTGATAGAGCGAAATTTAGTACATGTTCATGCACTTTTAGCTAGCATAGAGGTTGTAGATGAGACAAGTGCATTGTTGCTAGATTAAAGGCTAGGCACGATACTAGGTGTGAGGAAGCAACATCGATTTCTGGCTTGAAGAAGAAAGGAGGGTGCAACGTCGAGCCTCCTCCACAGATCAACAATAAGTGCATCGAGAACGCCTTAACCCAACTCAATGGAGCAGTTATGGAAGTTGGGTATCTTCTTAAATGTATTCTTCTGATTCTTGTTTTCTTTGGTCTTGCATTACTAGTCAAAATGTGATGATGTATTGTCATAAGTTAAGGACTTGCAAAGAAATGTGCACGCGGACAAGATGCGGCCAGAATGCGTCCGCGCGCTGGGCGCACGGCCACCGCATCCCGAAAACTGCCTGGACACAACCCCATTGCTTTATCTAAACGGACAGAATCCAGACAAAACAGACGTCTGTTCGGGATCGCCCGATGGAGTTGGCCTAAGCAGCGAGAAAGGATATGAGTGCGTACGACTACACCATCTACCATCACCGGTCCCATCGCCCACAGTTTTTGTTACAGCAACGTCCCATATTCCCAGTTTTTGTTACACCATCGGCTAGGTAGTACCCCGTGTTGTACTGGTGGCCATTGATCTTAAAGTTGACCTCTAGGCAGTGGCCTTCTACAAGCCATGCGAATACTGGAGAACGCTGAAGCACGTTGATGTTATTGTGAGAACCAGTCATGCCGAAAAAAGAGTGTCAAATTCAAAGATCTTCTGAAACAACTGCTTCTAGTACGACAGTGCAACCTTGCACGTGCCCCTTGTGTTGCCCGCTGCCAAGCAAAAAGACAATTCTTGCACTTCCAACACATACAATCTTTGATATCAAGCATTCCCGGAAAGTCTCTATCCACATTGATTGCCAACAACCAGGCTGCATCTGCGGCAGTTGGCTCTCTCAGGTACTCAGGGCCAAACACTGCCTCCACGGCCTTGCATAAATGTACATTGATGCGAGACATGTGGACTCACTCATGCAGACGTACTCATCCACAAGATCACCAGGAATTCCATATGCAAGGAAACGAATAGCCGCAATGCATTTCTGATAAAAGGAGAAGTCAACCTTACCCGGGGCATCCTCCTTGCACTCAAAGTAATCATCATGTGCTAACACTCCCCCCCCCCCCCCCCCTCCCGAATACGATAGAACACATGCCTGGGTTTTGAAGAGGGGGTTACTCTCAAAGTAATCAGTGAAAAGCAGGCAATGACCTTACTCTCATTGCGGTTCAATGCCGAAGCATGGCCCGGGATTGATCCCCTGAACCTCGGTCGCTGCCTATCAATGTGGTCACTGACGACCAATGCAGCAACCACAAGATCCTTATCTTCCGACGACAATCATTCGATGAACAAATGAAGTTGTTGAAAAAGATGACTCATCCCCAGTATTCATGGTACCTTGCGAGCAAAGTGTCGAAGAACTTGCGGTCGTGGGGGAGATGCGGTCGATGAAGAGCACCCCATACAGGCAGCAAGCCTATAGAAGCGGAGACGAGGGCGGTCGGCGGCCTTGGAGCGCAAGGCAGACGGTGCTGGGGCCGATGGGTGGCGCCGACGGCCGTGGTTTCTCTAACACCGGTGGCGGCAAGAGGAGGCCACGAACGCCCGCAAGAACTCCTCCGAAGCAGTGGGCGGATGGAGGGAGTTGTGTGGACGCGGGGCGATAGGCCTGGACATCGAAGGAGCGTCCGAAAAATGGGCGGCGGCAGCTATGGCGGCGAGGGTAGGAGGGTGTCCGGGCCTCGAGGGGGGAGGGGGAATCGTGTATGTGTCGTCGAACAAGGAGGAGGACAAGGGGAGCGTCCGCGTGCATCCGATTCGTGTCCGCATCAACGCACAATGCCTTAGTTTGGGCTAGAAATGGGTCACGGTGAACAAAAAACGGATGCTCATCCGTTTGGGTCGTCATGTTAGGCCATGATTTATGTCTGTTTTGACGCAAACAAATATGAATGGACCAAACGCGGTCACACCTTGGAGTTGGCCTTACCCCTGATGTACTCATGCATGTGTGCTGTACTGCCTGCACCCAGCGACTATGCTGATCCAAAGAGTCTTATAGTTGTGTGCGGCACGGACGCGGTTTAGGTAAAGTCCCGACACAGCTGCGGCAACATGCATGGCACGACGCTGCGCAGACTGCTGCCACACCGGCCGGTCACTGATTTAAGTAGGCAAGGCGGCCATGGCCCAGCACTTACATGATCGGCATCGATCGGTCGGTCGTAGATTGCCCTTTGATTTGCCATAGTAGTAGTACTATCTTTTTTTGTACACTCTTGCATGCCCCGACATGAGGTTGGCCTAACTGCGGTTCCAGTGGTTGCATCATTTCGTCATGCATAGATGCTGCAGAGCCGGGCCGCCGCTAGCAGCTTCAGCTTTCAAAAGTGACATGCATGATTGGCAATCACCTTTTGCTTCGATGTCCATAGCTATAGCCCAAAGGTGACGCGGCAAGACAATGCAGAATGAACTATTAATGCAGGGAACACATATAAAAAAATGTTATCGAAAAAGAGAAATGCTTTCATTGAGAGTTGAACTCAAGACCTCCCGCTTACTAAACGGGTGCTCTAACCAACTGAGCTATGAAAGCTTCATTTGTCAGTTTTTTGAGTTCAATTTTAGTATTCTATATATAGTACGGAGTAGGGTATATATAAACTAGGGCACCTGACCTGCATTGTACTGCAGAAGAATTGTTGTACTGTCCGAAATCACTTTCCATGTTTGTGACAACGATTGCACTGCTAAAATATTAACACCTCCCGTTGTTAATTACTTGGATCGACTGGGGAACTGTTTCTGCCATTTCATTTCAAGAGAGGGTTGGTTTACCAAACTTCAGGTGTCCAAGAGTGCAAATGATCCTGGAATTATAGGCCTGGATGAACTGCATGTGCCTGGCTACCTCATACTCCTCGTGAGACAGTAAAGACTCGAAATTAAAAATAAATTACAAACATGGCTCACAGTTTTTTTTTGTTTTGAGAAGAACATGATTGACAGCTTATTTATCACCAACCACTACACCACGCACCAGAATTCCCTACAGCCGTGTGTTAGCAAAAGTGTTGTGGTGTAGTGAACAGGCCAAACTACCAGCCCCGTCTATGGTGAGATTAGACCACGTTCAGCTTACTCAGGTCCACTAGCAATAGCTTTGGCCCATCTGAAGCCCACCTAGAGTCGGCTCCATCAGTTTTTGTTTTGGGTATAAAAACTATTTAACCTTAACCCCCACCTAAAAAAAATAAAATCTAACCTTACCCTAGCAGCACCCTCCCCTTTGTTCCCAGTCTAACTTCTCAAGCACATCATACGGCTCGCTCCGACATATCGGGGTCATGTGCTTTGGAGATAATTATGTGTTGCTTAGACATGGCACCGTAAATGGTGGGTGTCAGGCTAGCCGAATTGGCATTAACATGGGATTGATATATTTGGTGGGAGAGAAGGCAAATAGTGAATTCGAACCGGTTCAAATCCCTAGCCGAGCAGCAGGTGTCCATTGGTGCATTGGCGACAAACTATATGGGGGCATGCAAAAAATTGATAAAGCCACAACAGGGCGGATGGACGCCTCCCAGGGATGGATGGGTTAAGGTGAACGTCGACGCAGGCTTCACGGAGGACCTTCAATCAGGACTAGTGGGTTTGATCATTTAGAATGAGACTGGAAAGTATGCTGTTATAGCATGCAAGACATTACGGGGCATACGGTGGCGGCGCGGGCAGGACGGATCGATCACGTGGCCTCGGCTTTCGACACGGAGCTGCATGCAGCAGAGCGAGCGCTGGAGGTAGCAGCGGAGCTAGGAGTGCTGCGGCTCACGGTGGAGACGGATGCGCTCCTGGTGCAGCAAGCTTTGAGTCGCCGAACGCCAGACTTCTCCATGCAAGCTCATGTGATTGAGGATCTTATAAAGTGCAAGCGCGCTTATGGTTTGCTTCTTGTGTGTTTGCTCATTGTAAGAGGGAGGCCACTAGTGCAGAACCAGCTTTTAGTGCCGGTTCGCCAACCATTTAAAGAGTGAGGCCCCCTCCTTTAATCGGTTTGTCACGAACCCGGCTTAAAGTGCCACCACGTGTACGAGCCCACGTTGCGTGTAGGGCATTAAGACGGTTGGTAACACCAACCGGTACTAAATGTTTGGGTGTTTTTTTTAATTTTTTCTTTAATTTTGTGTTTTCAATTTAATTTAGTGATTGTTTTACATTATAATGAGTTGTTAAATCATTAGGTGAAAGTACCGCGGATTAGTTTCGACTGGATGCATTGGATAGCTAGCTAAGTGATCAAGTATATGCCATATACTTATTAATTATACTTGATCAACTATAATATATACGGATATGGCATATACTTGATCACTTAGATAGGATCCATCCAGCTGAAACTAATCTGCGGTTTCTTTCATTAAATGATATAATAACTCATCATCATCATCATCATATTAATCATCATAGTCATGCATTACCGCTAGCTATATATATATCTAATCACCACCAGCACTACTAGCTTAAAGAAGAAACATTCACTTGTACCAGAAGCAAAAATATCATCGAGTTCAACATGATTGTCATGATATTTTAAGCGTTCATATATAACACCACAAAAGCAAATGACTTAAGTTCAGAACGAAGAACACGGGCATGAAAGGACAAGTACTAAGAGCAGCATGAACTAGCTAAATCACTCCTGCTAGCTACTCTCTCTCTGGTAAAATAGCATAGAACATGTATAACTCTCCTGATTCATCAAACTGGAGCATGCCGATGAACCTGTCTCCTAGTCGTGGGCTGCGCTTCTCATTGCTGCCCCCTAATACTTCTCTGCGATCGTTAACAATTTTCCTCCAATCTTTCACTATTAAGCATTCATCGCTTCTAGAAATCATGAATGCATTAATGTGCAATGCAGGATATCTTGGTTGTAAGCTAACAATTGACATGCGACCTTTAGTCTCGATCCCCTGAGGCACAACTGTCATCGGGAGTCCCTGTTGAAGAACATCGTATAGTACTTAATTAATATACTTAGCAATGATAGTTTAGCAGAAAAATTATGTATGCAAAAGATGCACTGAGGACAAATAGTAAAAATCTTACCATCATTCCTAAATAGATGTGACCGTAGTTCAATACTATCACTATTGGTCGCACATTTTGAGTACTAATATTTCTAAGTGCAGGAAGAAAATTTGTCTTGACAGTATGAAAATCCTCAAGCCATGAAACATAATGACTTATCTCCTCGCAGTTTAGTTCAGCTCCGGGACAGTAGTAGGTCATGTCTACCAAGCTACCGGACATGTTTGGTTGAATGGAGATAAGCTGTCAATAGGAATTAGTTGTTAATTATTTTGAATAAGCAATATCAAAGACAAAAATATAGTTGAGAAGAACTCACATAATGGTAGAACTGGAGGCCTGCACATCGACCCATATGTCTCTATTACCTTCAATATCATCTTCCCACGAATATCAAAGGTGATAATCATACCAGGCTCAAATGCATAAGCCTTGCATAGTGCTTGCCAAGTTTTGCATTCAAAATAGGTGTACGTGTGTGCATTGTATACTTTGACGTTGAAAGTATAACCATCATGCTCAGTTTTCAGGTAAACTCTCTTTACCTCCATAGTTTCCATATCTTTGAAACCTATCTTATCCAAAACAAAAATTCTTGCATGGCAGGGGATGCGCTATAGAATAGTGAAAATTAGAAATTATAAGTCAGGCAAATGAAGCATATATATAAGTCATGCAAATGAAGCATATATATAAGTCATGCTTAATTACGAAAACAGACTTGTTGTTGTGACTTACTGTATCGAATTCGAAGGTCTCATCTAGCTTAATGCTGAATCGCCTACCATCAACAAGGAAATTTCTGTCGCACTGGCTGCGCTGGTCTTCACAGTGTTCGCAAATAATGAAATTTTTTCCATCGTCAGACGACATTTCCTATGTTCATATTAGGCGAAACATTAAACACTTACTAATTCAATTCATTCAACTATTTCTATTAATTCAACTAAGCATTCACTAAAAATAAACTAGTTATATTAATTCAATTAGTTCAACTAAGCATTTACTAAAAATAAACTAGTTCTATATATTAATTCAACTAGTTCAACTAAACATTTACTAAAAATAAACTAGTTATATTAATTCAAAAAGTTCAACTAGGCATTTACTAAAAATAAACTAGTACGATCTATATATTAATTCAACTAGTTGAACTAAACATTTACATTTCTAATTCATCTAACATTAACATTTCTAACATTCTAAAAATAAACTAGTTATATTAATTCAAAAAGTTCAACTAAGCATTTACTAAAAATAAACTAGTTCGATCTATATATTAATTCAACTAGTTGAACTAAACATTAACATTTCTAATTCATCTAACATTAACATTAGAAAATAGAAAATAAACTAGATAGTTCTAATTCATCTAAACATTAGAAAACAGAAAATAAGTAAAAAAAATGTTAAACTAGTGTGTGTGTGTATGCGTGTGTGTATGGAGCGGGCCGGGCGCGTACGGGCGGAGGGGGCGGCGACGACAGGCGGCGGGGGCCGAGGATGGCGACGAGACGGGCGGCGGGGGCCGAGGACGGCGACGAGACGGGCGGCGGCCGGGATGGCGACGAGACGGGCGCGGCGGGCGGCGACGACGGGCGGCGAGGGCGCGCTGGGACGGCGACGACGACGGCGCAAGGGCGGCGGCCGACGACGACGGGTGGCGAGGGCGTCGGAGATCGAGACTCGCGCGAGAAGTGGAAACGGCGGCGACGATAATCAATTTTCGTAAGTGACATATATATAGGAGGGGCCTTTAGTACCGGTTGGTGGCTCCAACCGGTACTACAGGCCAAATTTAGCCAGCCCAAGTGGCGGGAAACACGGGCCTTTAGGGCAAATTTGACCATTTTGACCTCTGGACGAAATCAATTCACGGAATGAACTGCCCGTGAAACAATTTCACACCCCTAACCTTTTTGTGTAGCGCCATGCACGACGGCGCCACACCCTCTTGTCTGCAGCGCCTAGCACGGGGCGTTGCACCAGTCCACCGTGGCAGCCCTCAGGCCCGCACCCAGCAGTGCAACGCCTCCGCGCTAGGCGCCACACATGTAATGTGCAGCGCCTCCGTGCTAGGCGTCACACTTGTAAAGTGCAGCGCCTAGCCACTTGGCTGCCCCCCCCCCTCCCCCACCCCCACACCACACACTCTCCCACTCTCCTCCCCGAGCTTTGCCCCCTCTCCCACTCTCTCCCCCTCTCAAATCCTCTCCCAAATCTTGCAAATTTGAAGAATTTGTCCGTATATTTCAAGTCAAACCCTCCCTCAAGGTAATATTCTCCGATCCTTGTTTTGATCCAAGTAAAGTTCCCATTGCTCATTTGTTGCTAGTTTGGGGAAACCCTAGTTTTGTTTGAATCTAGAGATTTGCATGGAGATGTGAGATGTTTGTTTGCCAATTTCTATGGTTAGGCTTTGTTAGTATGCTAGGGTTATTCTTATGGGTGTTCTTATGTTGGTGCTAGGGTTAGGTTTAGGGCTAGGGTTATGGTTATGGTTATGGTTAGGGTTAGGGTTAGGGTTGTTGTTTGATATATATTAGGGTTTCTATTCCGTGTTAATCCTTGTATTAGTACTCATGGAAGCAATGTTACCTTGTGATTTTGGAATGCTTATAGTGATGGGAAGAATATGTGTGTTTGTTCATCATGGGGACAAGGACGCCTTTTTGAAAGGCAATGTAGAACCGGACCCGGATGAGGTTGACATGGTGTTTGATACTAGTCCTAGCTATGCGGAGCTCTTGCAACAAGTTAGGGAAGATTTGAATTGGACGGACCCTAGTGATATCATAGAGTTGGAGGGAAGACATAATGTTGGTTTTGGAATGCACATCCGTTGGAAGACAATGCGTGTCAACTCGGAGCAACGTTGGGTTGCATACAAGGAGACGGTGGCCGAATCACTAGACAAGGCTCTTGAGTTATTTGCAACGAATAAGGCTGATTCAAGTTTGCATTTGGACTTGAACCGGAACCCCTCCCCTTTGGTTGCTAGTAGCCCCACACCCTTGAAGCGAGATGAAATTGTTGAACCTCTTTTGACCCAAGAAGTGAGGCCAACATTGAGCCCATTTACAAACAACCAAGATGAAGTTTTGCAAGAGGACAATGATGAGTATGCGGACGATGACAATGAAGTTGATCTCCATGACAACAATGTGGGTGATCTCGACAAATATCACTTGCAAGAGACAATGGACCCTTCCACCCCTTTTTCCCGTGCATATGCATCGGACTCGGATGACGATGGTCCCGATGAACAAGTTGATGCGGAGGGGTTCACGGTGAAGGAGGCCGAAGCTTTCGAGAAGGTATTTGGTCGGGATCATCGGACTACATTGTTCAAGGATGTTAGTCTCGCGGATGAAGCCGTGGTAGATGGTGGCCAATGTGTACCTCTTGGGGTTAGGCCAAGCTCTCATCGTGATTTGGGAGACGACAAGAACCGGATTGCTAAAGGTTCTAAGTTCGACACCTTCTTGGAATTGAAGATGTGGCTCGACAACTACTCGGTTACGCATTATCGTCCACACAAGGTGGTGCACTCGGACGTCAAAGTGCGCTACACGGTTGCATGTGCATGTGAAGATGAAATATGTCCATGGATTGTGCGTGCAAGACCATGGAAAGGAGGTCCCACTTGGCACGTAGTGAGTTGTGTGCCAACTCACATGTGCCAAGGCAAAAGGGTGGATGGCAAGATTGTGTCCCAAAACCACAAACAACTCACGTTCGAAGTTCATCGCCATGTGCTCTCCAACTCAATACCCACACTTCCAACAATGACCGTCCAACATGTCATTGACCTTGTGTAAGCCATCTTTCACTACAAGGTGAAGTACGGCAAGGCATGGAAGGCGAAGCAAGCCGCATTTAAGATGTTGTATGGTACTTGGGAGGAAGCATACAACCGAATCCCTAGGTTGTTGTTAGCCATGGCCGCGACAAACCCGGGCATGGTTCATGTGGTCGAGCCTCATGGGCACCAAACAACGGTTCATGAAGGAAGGGAAGTCAGAGTATTTGGTCGTGCTTTTTGGGCGTTCGAGCAATGTGTGAGGGCTTTCGAACATTGTAGGCCGGTCATCGCAATTGATGGCACGTTCTTGACCGGACAATACAAGGGCACCTTGTTGGTTGCGATAGCAAGTGATGCCAATAACCGGGTGTTGCCATTGGCATTTGCTTTGGTTGAGGTGGAAAACAATGACAACTGGGAGTGGTTTCTGCATCTTTTGAGGACGAAGGTGTTACCCGCTCAAAGGGAAATTTATGTCATATCGGATCGGCATCAAGGAATTCTTAGCGCGGTGGAGATTGACATTCCCGGGCATGCTCCGTTGCACCATCGATGGTGCATGAGGCACTTTTGTTTGAACTTCTATAGGGCATGTGTCCTTAAGGAGTTGGCCAATGATCTTCAAGGTTGTTTTCTTGCTTTCTCCGAGAAGCGCTTCGCCACTTTGTACCACAAATTGCTCGCACACAAAAAACTTGATGCCGGGGGTCAAGACTTTCTCAATAGGCACATTCAATACCGGAACAAGTGGGCACGTGCCTTTGATGAAGATGGCCGGAGATACGGTCAAATGACAAGCAATATGGAGGAATGCTTCAATAGGGTGCTCAAAGGTGCACGTGGATTACCCGTGACGGTAATAGTTCAATACACATTTGACAAGATGAATGCGTACTTTGTAAAGTACTCGATGGAAACCGATGCACAAATAGCGGGTGAGAACCCACGGAAGTACAAGTACAAGTTCCCACCCAAAGTTGATGAATGGTTGGTATTTCAATCATGGAAGGCGGACTCAGAAGAAGCTATATTATATGACAACGAAGAGTGGAAGTACGAAGTGAAAGAGCCAGGAGGAACCACAAACGATGGCCGGCAACATGGAGGTCGGGCTTTCAAGGTGTCATTAACACAATGTGATTGCACTTATGGGAGGCCGTTGTTGCTTCATCTCCCATGCTCACACTTGTATACCGCCGGTCGCGTTAGGAATGTGGACATCAATCACCCACGCACCGTGAGGGAGTCGGAGTTCTCAATCATGACGGTCAAGAAAACATGGGCTCCCGCTTTCACCCGTGCATTTGACCAATCACAATGGCCGGAGTATCATGGAGTTCAACTATGGCCGGATCCGGAGTTGAAGGTTGTTAAACGGGTAGACGTCGGACAAAGCGTCTTAGAGGAGACATGGACGGATGGGGCCATGGTGGCCGCCGCGAAGCGGGCAACGACCAATTTCAAGAGCCTCGTGAGAGCTCCCGTTGTGGGGAGTGCAAAGGTCATGGACACAACAAAAGAAATGTACGAAACCAAGGAAAAGGTCCAAGACAAATGATACAAGCACAAGCCAACAAGGAGCTACACAAGGGAGCCAACCAAGTGGTAGCCAACAAGTGCCAAGCCAATCAAGAGGTAGCCAACAAAAGCGAAGGCAACCTAGTGGTAGCCAACAAGTGCCAAGGAAACCAAGTGGTAGCCAACCTAGTGGTAGCCAACAAGTGCCAAGGCAACCAAGTGGTAGCCAACAAGTGCCAAGCCAACCAAGTGGTAGCCAACAAGTGCCAAGCCAACCAAGTGTTAGCCAACAAGGATCTAGGCAACAAAGAGGTCGGCAACTAGGACTTACAAGAGGCCGTAGTGGTGGTAGAGCTCGTGGTGGTGGTCTAGGCCGTGGTGGTGGTAGAGCTCGTGGTTGTGGCAATGGCCGTGGTGATGGTCTAGGCCTTGGTGATGGTCTTGGCCTTCGTGGTGGACTTGGCCATGGTGATGGACAAGGGCAAGTTCGTTATAGAGGAATGTTTGGATACCTAGATGGACCGTTTCCGTATGTTCTTGTTTTTCATATGTTCTTGTTTATCATATTTTCATATGTTCTTGTTTATCATATGTGCTTCCATTTGTTCTTATTGTCCTTACTAACAATTATGTTTCACTCATTGTAGGTATGGCGGCTTCCCAACCCAACAAACCAACGATGAAGGAGGATGGCGAAGATGAGATGGCGGGATGGTGGGAGAAGGCTGGAAAGAAGCTTAGAGATGAGGATGCAGCCAAGCTAAAGAAGAAGAAGGAAGAGGAGCGTGAGAAGGAGAGGAAGAGGAGAGAGAGAGCGTCAGATGCGATGCACGCTAGGGAGCAAGCGTTGGTGAGGAAATGTGAGGAGGCACAGAAGAAGCGTCTAAAGGATTTTCAAGAAAAACCATGAAGCTTTGGGCAATTGCAAAAAAAAGAAGAGAGGGACAATCAGATATTCATGGAAAGGGTGGTTAAGGAGGCTAACCTCATAAGAAAAAGGGAGGAGGAAGAGGAAGAAGAGAGGAAGAAGAAGAAGGAAAGGGGCCTTGCTCTACCCAATAAAGCTAGTATGTGTCATGAAGTACTATGTCTCCTCCTGGATTTGGTTGTGAACTACTATGTGTCGTGAACTACTATGTCTCCTCCTCGATTTGGTTGTAATAACTACTATGTGTCGTGAACTACTATGTCTCCTCCTTGATTTGGTTGTAAGAACTACTATGTGTCGTGAAGTACTATTAGCATCATCGAAACCGCCGAGAAGCTGCTAATTGCTCAAGGTTGATTATATCTTACGCGTGTAGCACTATGGAGGTGTCCTCCCACTCCGGCGGGTGTGGCATGAACAAACCAAACTGACGGTACACCCGATGTGGCAGGTGAAGCTCAACCGCCCAGTTGCATATGAGTGGACACCGCATATGCCAGAGATCCCTATCCCTAGTGCACATCGGATTCAGCCTGAACTCTATAGGGTTCCCAAAACTCTCTCCTTTTCCATACGGTTCCCATTCAACCTACAAAATGGGATAGAATGCAAAATTGATATCGAGTTACGATGGAAGCATGATAATAACTTATGCAATGTCGATTCACACCTTTCAGCGCGTCATCGCGTCCATCTCGCTCTGTCTGACTTGTACATGACCGAGGGATCATCCGTCATCTCATTTAACACATCCCACTTGTAAGCCCAAGTGGGGAGCCGTAGTGGGTCGTCTTTCTTGTCCCAATCATCGAACTTCACGGTCTTCGGTTGTCCAACTGGCAAACGCTCCCAGCTCCATATGGAAAGTGCGAGCAAACAACCACCAATACCTCCAGATAGCCTACAGCACGCTTCGTCCAACTGCACATAAAAGAGAACATGATTGAGTTAACAGCAAGATCGCATTCATAATGTACCAACGAATTGAAACAGAAACAACTTCATACCTGTCTATACAAGTAAGCCAGTGTCGCCGAACCCCAACTCCATTTGCTATCGAAGACGGTCAACGCCTTGAGCCACATCCATGGAGCATTCTTGCTTGTGCCATCAAGAAACATACTCCACGGATATCACGTACCACATGTAGAACCACGAGCATACGTCTTCATCGTGTCCTCATCAACATCCTCGTGGCAATTCATCAAGTTCGATACAATCCACGTGAAAGTAGCACCGGCTGCGACTCTTTCCTTCTTCTTGCCTTCTACTTACGGTTCCCGCGGCTCGGAGGAACCATACCGATAAGGGCAAGCATTTGCTCGCGCCACCCATCAGAATCGGTGCTCATACATAGAGGATTCCCATCGATAGGAAGACCGGTGATCATAGCTATATCCTGGAGCGTCACGGTCATCTCCCCAGTCCGAAGATGGAAAGTGTGTGTCTCCGGCCTCCAATGATCAATAAGCGCGGTGAGTGCTGGAGCATTGTTGGGTGGCGTCATTGGTCAATTAACCGAATGAAAGGGAGAAGTCCTGTCTCCCTAACATACGGCGTGTACCGCTCATCATAGCGCATCCACCCAAGGTTGACCCCGTGAGCCCGAAGCTTCAGAGGTGCAAGCTCCTACAAGCAAACAAACAAATCATTACATATGGGGGGTATGTGTTTAAAAAAACACGAAATTCATAACACCGGCAACTTTCATTATTACCTGTTGCTTCATCGACATAGCATACGACCGGTGTTGTAGATCCCAATGATCATTGAGAAGCCAAACCATCCTAGCAATTTGCAAGAAAGCTTTCTTGTCAACACGATTATCTTTTGAATACAAAAAAACTAAAGTAGGCCTACTAGATGCAACCATACCAATCTATGTATCCAACCATATCAAATCAAACATAACTAATAAAAAGGGTTCCACAAATAACTAGGCCTACTTCATACAAATAACTTTTCCATAAACTATGCCTACTTCATAAAAATAACTCTTCCATAAACTAAACTAGGGTTCCACAAATCAAACAAACAAGGGTTCCCCAAATCAATCAAATAAATCAATACATGCAAAGTTCTAATACATGCAAGATTCAAATCTAATCTAATCAAACAAGTATTCCCCAAATCTTCAAAATATCATATTTTCTATGGATAGAAAGAAGGGGATCGGAAGAGAGTACCTTCTAGGATGGATTGGTGAAGAAATGCACGGACCAAATCGTCGGATCTGAAGGATTTGGGAGAGGGGATTGAGAGGGGGAGAGGAGGAACCCGCCGCGCCGCTGCTTCTGTTCAAAACCGAACGAATGGGTGGGGTGGGGAAGGGGGAGCGGCGGTGGCATCTAAGTCACCGTGCAGCGCCCTCTGGCTGGGTGCTGCACATTACATGTGTGGCGCCTAAGCGAGGCGTTCTGCTTCTTGGCTTGAGCCTGAGGCTGCCACGGTGGGTGGTGTGCAACGCCCCGTGCTAAGCTGCAGTGGGGTGTGGCGCCGTCGTGGCAGGCGCTACACAAAAAGGTTAGGGGTGTGAAATAGTTTCACGGGCAGTTCATTCCGTGAATTGATTTCGTCCAGAGGTCATAATGGTCAAATTTGCCGGCCCTTAGTACCGGTTGGTGGCTCCAACCGGTACTAAAGGGCACACATTAGTACCGGTTGGACCAACCGGTACTAATGGCCCTGCGCTGCCACCCGCATTGCGCTAGTTTTAGTCCCACCTTGCCGAGCAAAGGGCAGCCGCACTGGTTTATAAACCCAGCCGCGGCTGCCCTTTCGAACTCCTCTATATAGCAGGCTTCTGGGCCTAACTAGGGTGCGCGCCGCCTCAGGAGCCTGCTGGCCCTTCTGGCCTGCATTTGCACACCCTAGGTCCGGCAGTCCCACCGGCAAATACCAACATTTTTTATATTTTTTTTCTTTTCTGCATTATTTATTTTCTTCTATTTATTTTTGAGTAATTTTTTTATATAGTTATTTCTTTTCTGCTTTATTTTTTCTTCTATTTATTTCTGAGTAGTTTTTTTGCTGTATTTAGTTTCTTTGTGAATATTTTTGCTGTATATAATTTTTCTTCTTCTTCTTCTTCTTCTTCTCCTTCTTCCTCTTCTTCTTCCTCCTCCTTCTTCTTCCTCTTCTTCTTCCTCTTCTTCTTCCTCCTCCTTCTTCCTCCTCTTCTTCTTCTCCTTCTTCTCCTTCTTCTTCGTCTTCTTCTCCTTCTGCTTCTTCTTCCTCTTCTTTATACATAGAGTTAAATGAAGACCAAATGCTTGTGATAGTTTGAAAAATAACATATTTAAATAGTGCATCTGAATGTAGAAAAAATACATTGATATAAAAAATACATTGATCATCAACGATCTTTTTGTATAGAATCTAAATCGTCAATAGGAATCTACCACCGATTTAAGAACCGACGAAGAATCCTATTGCAGCCACAGATCCTACACATAGAGTTCAATGAAGACCAAATGTTTGGGATAGTTTGAGAAGTAACATACTTAAGGTGGTCAAATTCTTGTTAGGGGAGCGAGGTGGGACTAAAAATAGCGCCTGCCACAACCTCTTTAGTACCGGTTCGTGCCACGAACCGGTACTAAAGGTGCTGGCCGGGCACCAGCATCTTTACTACCGGTTCGTGGCACGAACCGGTACTAAAGATTCCCAAAGAACCGGTACTAAAGGTCACCTCCTGCCAAGTCATTTGAACCGACACTAATGGGCCCATTAGTGTCGGCTCATATGCGAACCGGTACTAATGTTTCTCATATTAGGTCCTTTTTCTACTAGTGGGCCAATATGGCTGCCCATAGTCTAGCAAAGCTTGGTTTGGCACTCGCCGTGGGTGAGACCATTGTACTGGATGATGAATTTCCAGCTGATATAGCTGCTTCTGTGTTGGGCGACTATGCCCAAGATGTTGACACTAGTAGAAAAGAGGGCTTTGGTCCACCCCGGGTTAGCCCATTAGTCCCGGTTCATGCGCCCAGGGGCCACGTGGGCCATTTGTCTCGGTTCGTCTGGACCTTTTAGTCCCGGTTGGTGGCACGAACCGGGACTAAAGGGTGCGATGCCCATTAGTCCCAGTTCGTGAAACCAACCGGGACTAAAGGGTTAGACCTTTAGTCCCGGTTCGTGCCACCACCGGTACTAATGGGGTTTGAGGCATTAGTACCGGTTCATGGCACGAACCAAAGATTAAAGGTCCCATTTTCAAACTCTACCCCCTTCTCCGGGATCGCTTTTCAGTTTTAAAAAAAAATAAAAGAAAATGATGAAAATGTCAAAAAAATAAAAAAAATAAGTTTCCCATGTGATATGTAGTCTAGTTGTTGGGAAAATTTGCAAATATGAATTTCGACTTTATTTGCAAAATCTCTCGAGAATTTGTAAAAATGGGCATAACTTTTGCATACTAACTCGGATAAAAAAGTTTTTTATATGAAAAATCATCTACTCGAAAAGTTACATCCAAATTTAACGGGGGGAACCCCGTTAAACATTTTCAAAATCCTCAAAAACCTAACAAAAAAAGTTACGGGCCTTTTTAGATCTAGAGTGGAAAAAATAAAAAAAAATTCAAACTTTGGTCAAACAATGGTCAAACTAATTATACTACAATATTAGTGTTACTAAATAATTATTTCAGTTATTTTGAATTTTAGTCAAATCTGGTCAAACAATGGTCAAACAATGGTCAAACTATGGTCAAACTGTGGTCAAACTGTGGTCAAACAATGGTCAAACTAATTATTCAAGAAATATTAGTGTTACTAAATAATTATTGTTTTCTAAAACAATAGTTTCAAACTCAAACAATGAAATGTGTCACTTCAAAATTCCTGAAGGTTAATAGGATTGACATCTTACTATTGTGAGGAAAACAACAAGTGCAGACTTGGAAACGAGGGAAAATAGAACCCGGTAGTAAAGCGTGCTCAGGCTGGGGGAGTGGGAGGATGGGTGACCGTTCGGGAAGTTAGATGATTTGGAATGATGAGGGATGATTAGAAATTAGAGGATAAATTAAGCAGTGATGAGGGGTGGTGATTAGAGATTAGAGGTTAAAATAATTCAGAAATTTGAAAATAAAAAAATTCAAAAAAAATTTGAAAAAAAATTCAAAAAAAATCGTAAAATTTCCTTTAGTCCCGGTTGGTGTTACCAACCGGGACTAAAGGTGGAGCTCCACGTGGCCGCGGCCTTTAGTCCCGGTTCATTTAAGAACCGGGACTAAAAGGGAGAGGCATTAGTAACGACCCTTTAGTCCCGGTTCAAAAACCGGGACTAAAGGGCCTTACCAACCGGGACAAAAGCCCCTTTACCTACTAGTGTGAGTAATAAAGCAATTTGCTTGACCTAAAAAAAAGACATTAGAAGCTTATGCTCTTTCACGAAGGCATGGGAATCACACAGTTCTGGCAGTGTAACCACATTATCATTGTAATTAATATGGGGAACTCACTAATTCAGAAAATATATTTGTAAAAACATTCTATGATTGCTCTATATCCCTTCAAATATATCAGGCCACAGCCAATTTTACGAATAAGATGGGCGAGACGAAGTGTGTTTCTGCACGGTGAGAAAAGCATTCCATATTACAGACTACAGTATTGCCAAACCTCCCACGGTCCGATAAAGCACCAAGAGCTCAACCACAACAAATGGGAAGCATCGTCGCCATGGACATCAACCCCTATACATTGAGCCAAGAACTTGTCATGCTGAGCACGAAGGACACGAACCATACTTTAAGTGTAGAAATGAGGGAGCAAGGGCCTGATGCAAAAATGAGCACTTCCATGTCGGCAAATAGCATAGCTTAGATTCCCGAACGGACACACCTTTAGCAACATTCGTTTCTCAATAGGGAAGAGTCGCGGCAACGCCAGACAACAAGGCAAACTTCTTAAGAAACTATCAAATTGGTCGTGTGTTGTACGTGCACGATTACTTTACTGTAAAAACCGTCACTGATGTGGATTCAAGCCCTTCACCAAAGGTGAATGTGGTTAGAGGATTACTATATATGACACACCAGGAGGAGGGGGGTGTTATGCAATCATAAAAAAGTTGATGATTTTATATAGAAAAGTGGGAAATGCTTATACAAGTAAAAAAACGCCAAAAGAAAGTTATGATTTTACTCCCTCCGTTTTGAAATAATTGTAGTTCTAGACTTATACCAAGTCAAACTTCATTAAGTTTCACCAAGTTCATATGAACTATATCAACAACTATAATACTAAATTTTCGTCATTAGATTTACTATGAAATATATTTTGCATTATTTATATTTCACATTACAGTTCTTAACAAATTTCCCTATAGCCTTGGTCAAAATTCAGAAAGTTACACTTAGAATAATCATAAAACTTTAATTATTTTGGAAGACACAACATGGTTATACAAGTAGACATGTAAAAAAAGTGATGATTTTGTAAAAATAAAAAGAAACTACGGAGTACGAGGGAACCATGGAAAATTTTAGAAAAACTGCCCTAGAAAACACAAAAATATTAACAAATTTTCCTATAGCCTTGGTCGAAATTCAGAAAATTACACTTAGAATAATCATAGAACTTTAATTATTTTGGAAGACACAACATGGTTATACAAGTAGACATGTAAAAAAAAGTGATGATTTTGTATAGATGAAAGCAAATGCGGAGTACGAGGGATCATTGCAAATTTAGAAAAACTGCCCTAGAAAACACACAAAAAATGCATGCTTTCATTGAGAGTTGAACTCAAGACCTCCCGCTTACTAAACGGGTGCTCTAACCAACTGAGCTATGAAAGCGTTGATGAATAGTTTTAGGACTAAGGAAATGTCACCTCCTCCAGAACATTATTCTACATCCTAGACACTGAAAAACAACGACGCCTAGCATGTTAATTGTCCAAAATCACTTTTAATTGCTGGCCTTTTTTCCCTACAATTCATCGAAAAGGATCATAGGATTATGATGGGCGTCAGGCGTGGATGAACTTCGTGCGCCCCGCTAACTCGTGATTCGTGAGACAGTATAGACCTGAAATTGGACATTACCAACTGCTAAAATGTCTTGCATTCGGTGTACAGATATAAAAACTTGACGGACAGTTTAATTAATTAGTATCCTAATAAAAAACACATTTTTTACAACCTAATGGCTGAACTCCGCCGTCGAGCTCGACGGCCTCTTCTCTGCTCACCGTGGTCTCAGGCAGCGCCGTCGTGCGGAGCCAATCGATTGGCACGTACTTGGAGTTTTTTTTTGTTTGAAAGGCGTAGAATTGGAGGCTGGCTTGTAGAATGGCAATCCCCTCTGGCTTGTAGAATGACGAAGTTATCATAGGCGGTTCGCTATTGACGGGGACGCCGTCTCCCACTAAAAAAAATATTCCGCCTTTATGAGACACCAAAGCGTCAAACATGAGATTTGATTCCTGATGGGTAGGGGTACCACCATCCTTTTACCATCCAAACATAGGCTTGATGCTTCGAGGGTGTGTAATTTTGGAAGAACAGTGTCAATGTTTTTCTTTTCCTAAGTTGTGCATGGAGTGAGAGGCGATAATGATGGTGGTTAAATGTTGAACAAAATTTCAAAGGCGATAAGGAGGCGACCATCTTTTCTCCTTATGCACTGGCGTGGCTGTTGCCGTTTGTTCCCCTGCCCTCCGCTACAACGGTTGGAGGGCGGTGGAACTGTGGATATGTGTGACTAGTTCTTGTCCTGTAGGGTTATCCACTTTTTCATCATCCATGAAGTTGGGGTAGTAGTGACGATGAGAGAAATGGTTCCTCAATTTTCTTCACTTCGACTGCCTTCCTCAGAGGGGCTTCAACGAGTCAAGAATGGCATAAATCGCCTAAAATTCAATCTAGCATGATTCATGATTCTCCATGGCAGCGGCGTCATATGAAGGGGGTGGAGTTGCAGCGAGTTTTTTCTCCATTTCATATCTGTCCAATTAACTTCAACCAAATATGGCTCTATCGGGGAAATTATGAGGTTTATGTCCCTGTCCTCTGCCTAGGCAGAGTTGGTATTACCCTCTGGCCCTTCTTGACGCCAGCTTTTTAGAGACGACGATATGTCGAAATCGCGGCCGCCAACGTCTTATAGTGTAAATCGACGATTTTTTGGCTGCAATTTCTACAAGCTCGCATGTTTCCACAAGATTGCTCCGGTAAGACGGAGGCCCAGGGACATCAACAAGAATTACTCACGGCGCACGGCTAAGAGATGCATAAGGGAGATGATGTTGTTTTACTTAATGAACTACCTGTAATTTCTTTTTCTTTTATGTGTTTTTTGTTTTCACTCGATTTTGTTAGTATATTATTGTTTTCGTTTCTTAATTCACAATTTTTTCAAATTCTTGAACTTATTCTTTAAATTGATGAACATCTGTCAAATTTGTAAACTTTTATCCAATTCAGTTTTTTTTTCAAATTCATGAACTTGTTTTTACGTTCACGAACTTTTTTCTAATTCATGAACATTTTTTAAAGTCAAGAGAGTTTTTCAAATTCATGATATTTTTCACATTTGTTGTTATTTCAATTCTTTAATTTTTTTGAACTATGTTCCTAAAATATTTTATTTTTTGTCAAAAGTACGAAATTTTAAGTATAAAAAAAAGGGAAGTCGGTTTTTCCCTAAACCAGTAGGTACTTTTTTTTTGAGAAAACCTAAACCAGACAACCAGTAGGTACTGTTTTTTCTCGAAGGAGCAGCGGGCGAACAATCGGGTCCAGGCGTCCAGCCAGCGGAGAGTGCTAATGGGCCGGCCCATCCGAGGCGTGCGTGAATCAGCCCCTGAAGCTCTCGACAGTCGACACTGACCTCCCCCCCTCGGCCTCCTCTCCCCTAGCTGTTGTGCCGCCGCCGCCGCCGCCGCCGCCTCTGCGCCGCTCCGCGCTGCTCCGCGCTGCTCGCCAACGAGCCGCCCCCGTCAAGAGCCGCCGACACCGTCCACCCCGGCCGTACGCCCCCCTGCGCCGACGCCCCGGGCCGTCCAGCCCCACTGGTAGCCACTGATTAGTGATGGCGAAGCTGAAGCCCGTCCCTCCGACGGATACTCCTCGAGGTACGAAACCTCAGTCGCTGCCTCTTGCCTGAAGCTTTGAATTTGTGCCTTGCTCGGTTCCTCTCCCCTCATGTCCCCGTCGTGTGGTCTCAGGTCAGAAGAGGCGCCGTGAGAAGCCCCAAAGGCCGGTGCTTGACGACGATCTTCCTGACTCTTCAGGTTTGCTTTTCGTTACAGTTCAGTAGGCGTTAATTGGTAGTGCTTCGATTTCCTCCTCACTTGTTTCGTGCTAAAATTATCATGTGGAATTGTATGCTGGTGGTTGGTGAAGCCTTGCGTTCTAGAGGAAATTGAGTAAATGGCAACTCCATTTCTGGGGTCAGTTGTTTAGTTTCTACTTAGAAGCTGAGGTACCGTGGTAGTACAGGCTAGAAAGTGGTACATGCTAGAAAAATGTCTGGGCATACTTCAAAAAGAATTTATTTCCATGACAATGGCTAGTGCTGGAGCCATCTATTTAAGACTCAGTAAGTATGTAGCTGTCTAACTTAGATATACACATGATTCATGAACCTTCTCCAGGTTATTCGTAAAGTTTTGATGATCTTATCAGTGGATTGGAAGGGGTGTGGTTTCACGGTTGAATTTTTTCTTTCTAATATAAGCAGTACTACTCCACCTCTTCTTCTAATTCAATTTCATCTCTATTCATTTTGAACCAAACTTTACTTCTTTGTGTTCTTGGACATATGGTTTATTCTCTATTGTTTTTGTGCACTTGGAGGTATGTTTATTCTGTATTGGGTTGTACATTTCGCATCTAGTAACATAAAGCGAAAAGGTGTGCCCTTCATAGGTTTCACCAACCAAATATTTTATAGGGAGGTTACTGATGCTAGAGTGGTGTTATTTTGTCAGACATTATGACTGGCTCAATATTCTTTGCACAGTGACGTGCAATGTGTCAGTATGACCTTTTCAATTTTTGGCGCTTAATTACTTGAGTATTGCATGCAGCTGGAATCATAGCAGCGAAGGCTGTTCGACGTGAGAAACCATCCAATGAGAGCCCTCAAGTCCTACATCAGAATGATGAAGATGACTCAGATGATTGCAATGTTTCCAGTGAGGATGAGGCACACGATATGATAAGCAATAAAAGTGATGCTTTGGATGAAATGGAGTCGTCATGGTTAGTGCTATTAATGCAACAATATCCACATTTTCTTCTTCGGTGACTGGGACGCATATTATTGCTATTGTAAATGGACAAGTATTATATTAGTTTATATGATATCGGTCATTCAGTTTTTGGTTATAGTGTATTATGCCACCATCTTTGTCCTACATGTCTAGGTTTAAGAAGGCTCGTTTGATGTTGTCTCTACTGCATCATTTTATTTTCTTGCATTATATGTATGATATGTTCATATAACTCGTTCTAACACCACCCCTTTTTGTATGTTCCAGTTCATTTCAGCGTCATGTTACTCACGTGCTAGCAAATGATGAAGTCAATGCATTAGTGAGTCAGAAGAGTAAATTTAAATGGGAGATGCCTGCAGAGGACATTCCAAAATCCAAATGGGTTGGAACAGGTGAAAAAATTAAGGTACTTCATGGAATTATTTCATCATGACATGCTCTCATTAAATTATTTTGATTGATTATCTTGTTTCTCCTTGAAATGCGGGTCACTGAACTTGAGCCTTTGATAGCTGTATATAATGTGTAATTTGAAGACCAAAATTTCATGTTCATCATGTGTTTAAATCACCTTATGACCTATGTTCATGTTATAATACTTTTTGTGAGGGGTTACTATGGTGCATTTCTCTGTTCCACAGCCATCTGCAGTTACTTGTAATATGTTTGCAGTGGTACGTGAAGTGTGCTTTTTCAACGGGCAAGTCCTGCTGAAATATTTGTCCCTGCTCCTCTGTGTTTGTGTACTTGATCTATTACATTAGTCATCAAATCACTCAACTGCTTCATGCTGAGTTATCAACTTCATTAGTAGTGCAGGGATGTTTTTCTGAATAATAAATACTTCAGGCAGCTTCGTATTGAAAGCTGATTCTTAATGCTTTGTACTTTCAGGGAGCTTCTGATGACCCTTTTGTTGATGTCAAAGGAAAATTGAAGGACCACTGGCAGAAAATCCTCTCTGATGATTTGAATTATAGATCGAGGTTCTTCTCACTTTGTAAGTTTTCCTATTTGATTATCTTTTAGTTAGTGCCTTATTTCACAAATGACATGACTCAATAGAACATTAAAGTTTCCCAGTTTAGACTTGGTGCCTACTAAAAGCGCATGCCATTCATTACCTTAAGATATACTCCCTCCGTCCCAAAATAAGTGTCTCAACTTTGTACTAGCTCCAGTACAAAGTTGCACTAAGCTTGAGACACTTATTTTGGGACGGAGGGAGTATTAGTTAACCAATAGTGCTGCCTGAGAGGAATAAGAGAGTTAGTTTTCTAGAATTCACGAAGATCCATATTTCTGATTAGTTCTTATAGCACATCCCAACAACAGAAAAGTGGACATAATATTAGTTGGATCAGGACTTGCAACTGTAAATTCCATGCGATGACACTTATTCTACGTGTTTATGTGTGATAACTCTAAAACTGATCTCCGAAGTGAACTAGGAAGAATTTTTCTTTTCCGAAGAAGCCAGCAGGAGCTTCTCTGCCCATTCTGCTAGTAGGGGAAAGTAAAGATTTTAGGATACATTCTTCCAGATGGAAGACTGCATCCCTTTAAGGCTCTCAACTGATCCAGATGTGGGCTTTCATTTATTCCGCTCGACCTGAAGGATTGAAACTATTATGTTCACAAACAAGCTGAACATGTTTTGGGTGGGTGTTTTTGTTGGGCAGGTGGGTGGATGGGTGGGGTCTTCTGTTTCCCCCCTCTGCAGAACCAGTTAATACTGTCCATAACTTGTGAAAACAGTAAATGCCCCTGAGAATTGGTGATGTTTTATTAATCCTACTTTGTCAGGTGTCCGTCTAGGTGAATTTGGCGTATAGGAACATAAAGTACCTTTTGTGGTTCCCTTATCTAAAAGATTATGCTATGCACGTCTTTTCTTGATCCATATTCTCGCTATTTTTGAGAAAAGAATTATTACCAATATGGTTTTAGGCTTTTAGCAAACATACCAAGTTACCAACTCCATTTATACACTTTGTTTCTCATATAATTAAGCATATCTAAGACAAATTGTGGAGTAACATGTCATGCTTCCTCCCTAAAATGGTGCAATGCGCTCTCGCTACCACTTTTTTTAAGTGTATTTCTAATCCTAATCATCTATTACAGGTAATAGCTATCGTGACATAATGCATTGTAATAAGAAGCCATTTTATCTTAAGGGTAGTAAGGTGGATTCCAGTACTATGGACGCATATCTTATGCATGCTGTAAGTTTCACAATCCCTATTTGGTAGCATTATTACTGTACCTGTTGTGATGCTGACTAATGTGCAATATTGTCACAATGGCAGTTGAGCCATGTTCATAGGACAAGAGATGTTGTCATTAAGAATGATGCGAAGCTTAGGAATGATGCTAACACAGATGTTATGGAGGACGACTCATACCGCGATCAGGGTTTTACACGTCCAAAGGTATCTGTCAGATAGTCACAACACATTTGAGAAAATGGTATCTTATTTGGCATATGATGTATTGCATAGATGTGTGCTGGGCTACAGTTGCTTGACAATTAACTGCACTATTTTATCAAGTAAATGCTATGTCTCTTTTTGTTAAGACTAAATGTTGTTGTACCTCCATTTATACACAACTTGTAATTTTGTTGTATCTTGATCTGTTGAACTAATCGCTATTTTCTTTTGTATTATATCATGACCTTAGGTTCTTTTCTTGTTACCTCTCAAAAGCATTGCACGACGCATTGTGAAGAGATTAATTCAATTATCTCCGCTGGCACAAAAGGTAACATTTGACCTTTGCAGCTACTCTTACAGATAGCATCTGAATATCATTTTCTATTAAATAGCTGCCAAATTATACCATGAATTCCATTTGGATCTGCAAATTGTTTGCATATATGGTTGCTGGTTCAGTTATTATTTTGCTCTGGTGCTAAGAAATAGAGAATTCTTACTTTTATTTATAGGATAATTCTATGGGACAATTCAAGAAAGAGTTTGGCGAATCAGATGATGAACTGGAGGAGCCAAATAGTTCAAAACCAACAGACTTTAACCTTCTGTTTGCTGGGGATGTTGAAGATCACTTTCTTTTTGGAATAAAATTTACAAAGTAAGTGTGCTGTTAATTTTTCCTTGTAATAATTTCTAGTTGTGAGGACTAGTACGTCTACTATGTACTCTCCACAGTTTTTGTGAACAGCTCAATTTTTTCTTCAGTTTTTCATTGCCAATCACAGGCTTCTGATGTGAACATGAGTATGTTAAAGGAATAGGCAAATCCTCAGAAGAAGCACAATCAATTACAAAAATTATAATTATATCTCATATTCACTTGTTTGCTAAGACTTCCTTGTAAAATGTTTCAATATCTTTTGTGTTTTGTGAACTTTTTGGTTACTCTTTTATTATTCTGCACTATGAGATCTCATGCTTTTTAGCAAACTATATGTCCTTAAATTTGTTATTCCTTTCACATTGATGTTTTTATATTTACGTAGGATTCTATATTTATATAAAGATTTCTTAAAAAGTTAATGTTTTAACTAATGCTTCTGCAGGAAATCTGTTAAGCTATACAGCAATTTCTACGCTTCTGATATCATAGTTGCGTCTCCTTTAGCGCTTAAACTTGTAAGTACTCTTTAACAAAGGTTTCTTAATACACTTAACTAGTCATGATTACTCATGCGCCCAGCAGCTGTATATTTTTATTGTTCTGGGGACACCTCATAGGCAACTGACCTTAATATACCTGCCTGTTATCAGAAAATTGATGGAGGTGAAGTTACCAAGAAAAAGGGACGTCCCAAGGAAAACGATTCTGATTTCCTGTCATCAATTGAAGTTAGTTCCACTCGAATCCATATACTATTTTCTATTTACTACTATCTCCAGTCCTATATATTAGTTCATTTTTGTTAACCATTAGTTTGTGTAAATAATCTATTTCAGTCTGTAAACATTGATTGAATGAATTTCTTGAAAGTTCAAGTATTTTGTCATCATTTTGAAGGGGGTATAAGTTTCAAATTAAATTTCCCTTGCTGCATGTTCAGTGGACAAACATTTCAATAAACCACACGTCAATTCCTGTTAATTGCTCCAGAATGTTATGCTTGGGATGTGTCCAAATGGTAATTGACAGAGCTCTGGCTATTGCAATGCTTGTCCAGAGTACCCGTAGCTCAACGATGTTTAATTTAAACCTTGTATTTCATTGAATTATTAACTTCTAGTTCTTTGATTTGGGTATATTTTAAAACTTGTAGTTCTTTGACTCATGAATATTTTAAAACTTGTAGCACTTTGACCATGTGCCAAGAAACTTAGTTTGAGAAAAGTTACTCATACTTGGTACATTGGTCTCAGAAGTATTTCACAATACTTCAGAGTTGCTAATGTATTGTAATAAGAAACCCTGTGTTTCAATTTGTATAGTTGAAGCCATGACACCCTGTGTTTCAATTTGTATAGTTGAGGCCATGACAAGTCAACATAGACTTCCATAAAGGAACAGTAACTGTGCACATTCAGTTTTTTTTTTCTTGTACAAGGTCTAAATTATCAATACATTTGTTCTGTGCAGATAGTGGTGGTTGATTACGCAGATGTGATATCTATGCAGGTTAAACTCCAACTCAAATAATTTGCTGTACTTATTTTCTGATGCCTGCTGGTAAAAATAACTGTGTTATTTATAAATGTAGAATTGGTCGCATCTGCATGCTGTTCTTGAGCAACTAAATCATTTGCCATCAAAAGAGCATGTAACCAATGTGATGCGGATCAGGCCATGGTAATTCTTTTTTTCGTGGATATTTATTCCTGTATGGCATCTTCTATTGTCGTACTTCTATCTATAAGAGTATAAGACGCCAACTCACTGTATTGTGAACTGCAAAAGACTTGAAATTTATTCCTGATTTGACGTTTGCGAGGTCAGTTTCATGCTTGTTACATTTTATTTATTTGGATAAGGTACCTGGATGAGCAAGCACGGTACTATCGGCAAACAATAATCTTAAGTTCGTATCTTACGCCAGGTATGGAATTTCACTTGGAACTCTGGCCATCATTGGATTCCAATTTTTCTATACTTCAGCTTCTATCATTCAGTTGAATTTTCAGTATCAACTAAAATTAAACTAGTTATGCTTTTGATCATGATCTGCATTTATTTGCTAAACATTATTATTATTTTTGTGAGTGGTGTATGTGTCCCCTAGTTATGCATGGTTCTTTGGTATTCAAAATTGCTTGCGTTAATTGTGCATGTGTAAAGTGACACTTGCTATTCTATTCTTAATTGTGCTACATAGAGTGGACCTTTTATTTATCTGCATCGTCATCTACTTGTTTACTTATAAATCTATTTATGTTCTAATTTTTTGTCTGCTGAGCAGAGATGAATGCTTTGTTCAACGGATTATGTCTAAATTACGAGGGGAAGGTATATAGTATGCTGGAAGTCACTAAGCTATTTGCTGTGTTGGACTCATGTTTCTAACATGCCGGAACTCAACCTTTTCAGGTTAAGCTGGCGACTGAGTTTACAGGTGTTCTTCCCAAAATACAGCTTGAAATACGGCAGGTCAGTTAATTCATTGTTTCTCCAGACTACCATTGCATCATTGCAAATTTACTGTCCAGATATGTCCAGTGCATCTGAACAAAATTTCATGCCAAGAATCAGGGGTTTTGCTGAGTTTTCTAATAAATTTTGGATGGGCTCGCTCAACAGACACATCCTAGTGCTAAAACAGTATTGATGAAATTACAAATGTTTTTCACTGTCCAATCACTACACAGGTGTATGAACGATTTGATGCATCTTCTATTGGCGAACTTGATGATGCCCGCTTTGAATATTTCTGCACAAAGGTGAGTCCATTTGTCCTTGTAATGCATGCTTGACAAATGCATTATGGAATTTAGCACATTCAGCTCATTTTCACAACTATCACTTGTCCTTTTACAGTACTTAATTCATGTGTAAACTACTGTATGTAAACAATTAGTAAGCGGAAACAACCTAAATCCTTATCTGGATGTGGTGCCCCCTCCAAATCAGCCTGAGCCTTCTCCGCTGTGTCCACAGCCATGGGTCCTCGTTGCCGGTGGCTGTATGTCGTGCCCCACATGACATCTCTCCCCTCGTCAAGCAGCTCGTCCTCGAGCTGAAACTGAGGGTAGTGTTGGACAAACTCATCAAAGGTGCTCCCAAATAGCATCGCTAGGAAGCTGTGCCCTCCCACTGGACAAGGACATGACTGATTCCATGATGTATGAGGGCATGGAGCACTCTGGGCGGGGGCAGGCATCGTGTTAGTGCACTGACGGGAAGAGTGAGCTGGAGCTCATGGTGCTACCTGTCATGGTGCTTCCTGGTATGCTGCTGAGCCTGCAGCAACCGTGCGCGGACCTCTTGGAAAGAAACTCATTCTCATTGCAGTCGTGTAATGCAGTATGGACGGAAGCCACCTTGGTGTTGTTCTGCGTGTAATCCACTCCATCAAGGCCAGTGGCTGTCGGCCATTGACCGACCTCAACAGAAGTTGTGTGCAAGAACGAGCAGAAGGATTTATAGCATTGGCGTACTGCAGGCGTCCCGCTTTGGACGCTTAGGCGACAAGGTGTCCTGTCAGCGCCTTGCAATTTTGCCCGCCTTAGGCGCTTAGGCGTCAGGGCGGTGCGTGCTTGCTTTACTGCCTTAAGAAATAGCAAGTTTAAACCCAATCATCCAAATCAAGTGCTCCAGCAAAATTGTAAACTTAGACATGGGGATTCCACGTTGTGACAATTTTATGAAAAATGGTTTAGCTACACCAAAAATTAGCAACAAGCTGGGACATGTAGTTGTAGACAGAAGTGCTGATCCCACATGGTATCATGGCTCACAACTAATCGCTTTCAGTGTTAGGCGCCGTGTAAAATTATGAGGTCGTATACAGTTTTATTTGGCCATTTCTTATGGTCACGACTCTTAATTATTGGAACAGCTCTAACATTTGTTTTCGTTTCTATATATGTACATCCTATTATTGACTATTTTATGATGTAATGATACAGGTGTACCCAAAGATTCAGGAGTCAGATGAGGTATTGTTTCTTCTATAGTTGTAATATCTGCGATGCTGTCATGTTCACTTAAATTTGGTATTTCTCGACGTTGGTAGGAGGATTAGCTTTAAATGTCAACCTGTAGGAGTTAGGCCCTGATAGTTAATTAAAAGCGTTAGGGGGTAAGAATACAAGAAACTATGTCTGCATCTGACAGCACATAGCATTTTGGAGGGATATAACCAAACATACCATTTTGTAGCAGTGGGATGTACATACTTAATGTTATTGTCGCCCAGGAAAAGTTTACAACAGTATTTGTCAGAGGTGTACCATAATGTTGTGCATTTTGCAGTAAATCTTGTCGGTGGATGTGCCATACTTGTCTGGAAATGGCACCATGTTGGAGGAAATTTTTATGTTAGTAAATTGGAAATATCATGTGCAATATTTCTCTAATTGTTTGTTGCAAATATGCAGGGCGGAGTGTTGCTATTTGCCAGTTCCTATTTTGAATACATTAGGCTGAGCAGTTTTTTGAAATCTCAGGATGCTTCTTTCTGTAGAATTGGGGAGTAAGTGGATCTTCCTTATTCTTATAGATTATATTTTTGTTCAACTACTAAAAGGGGTCTGCTCTCAGTCTTCATTTTTATCATGAATATGTTTCGTATAGTAACTACCTATATGTGCTCATATATTAGGGCGACGTCACAACAGGATATATCTCGTGCAAGACTCTGGTTCTTTGAGGGCCAGAAGAAGATCTTGCTTTATAGTGAGAGATCTCACTTCTTCCACAGATACAAGGTCGTAACATCTGAAAGGCCGTCCCTCGAGTACTTGTTATGATGTGTGATCTTTGCTGCCGTTCATGAGTACGCACCTTAGTGTTCGTTTGTGTAATGTTTAAACTCGTGCTTTTTAAATATGCAGATCAGGGGAGGACATCATTTGGTCGTCTACTCATTGCCAGGGAGAAAGGATTTCTATCCAGAGGTATGTATTGACTAGATTGTGACTGTGCAGTATGTACTATGTCTGAAGCTGTGCTGTCGAAGTTCTAAAAGATTTATCTGTCTTGACCCCGGGGTTTTCTTTTCTTTCAGCTTGTAAATATGCTCGGTGAATCAGGAAACCCCAGGTGCAATGTGCTTTTTTCTCGTCTGGACCTCCTTAAGGTGAGACAACCGTTTCATGTAAAAGTCTGGTTCCATGTGCATCAAAGTTACAGTCTGGACCGCGTTGTAAAAAAGCATGTTGGAGCGTGATAGTCGATAGCCGGTTCATATATACTCCTACATTGGATTTCTTCTGTAGTGTTTTGTTAAAGTTCAGTTTGATTGTGTTCGAGCGCCTAACAAACAAGTTAACACGCGCCGACATTCTCTGTTGCAGCTGGAGCGGATCGTCGGAACGTCGTCTGCACGGAGGCTGATTTCTTCCGACAAGGATATGTTTGTCTTCTGCTGAGCGTGCGCGTGAGCTGAAAATATTTGAACATGACAGCCTAGCCGACTAGAATATTTGAACATGAGCTGAAAAATCCGCTGTTGACTAGTCTAGCTGAAAGTTTTTGTGCCTGATGTTGTAGTAGTGGATTATACCTTGTAGAGGGTTGATGCTTCCAAATTTTGTTTCTCAAAAATCTTAGAGCAAATCTTGAGCTTAGTCGTTGTGCCAAAACTCACCAGTTAGGTATTTTGGGAAAACATTCAACTGTCTTATTTTAGCATCGACCTTGTTTTATTGATTAAATACTGTTGGTGCAGCAGATTGAAAGACCTCGAAACGAAATCTTCCTGATCCCTGGGGAAGATGATCAAATTGGAGGAAGATCCATGGACCGAGTGTAACATAACCAAAAGTTCAGCAAAATAAAGTCTCCACACTCGCCGCCGTTTCACTCTGTTTCGTGCTTCCTGCACCGCACTAGATAACAGAACTTTCCTTTTGAGGCCTTGCCCGCTTTGTAGGCTGTAGCTTATTGTTCTGGCTTTGTGGCGGCCAAACTTTTCTTTATTTCAGTACATGGAAATTTTATTTTATGGGCAATATAATGAAACTAATTTAGTCCTTTTCTTTGATCTGAAACTAATTTAGTGATAACCAAGCCAGCCACAGCCCAAGCCTTCCGATCCAAGCCACCTTTTCCACGATACATTTTACAGGCCGGCCATAGAATTTTGTTTTTTGAACCTGGAAATAGCGTTTTCTATTACTCAACATGAATTATATGTTGCTGTCTGTCTAAACAAAAATAACACTGCTATCTACAACACCAATTACATGTAGTACGTGAATATATATTTATTTCATGATAAGTATAATGAGGCTGTGATGGATGCCTACGTACCTAGCATGCATATATGGCGTTTCAGCATGCGAGTAAAATCTTGTTGAGCTTCGTAGCCAACGAAGATTTGATCGAATTCCCGTCAAAAAAAAGAGAAAGATTTGATGGAATTAATATATTGATGCTAATTTCCAGCATGAGTTGTCTGGATCTCGTGGAATGATTTGCGTGAATCTTATTATTTCTGCAAATTCTGCAGAATGTTCCAATTAAGTGATAGCTAGCCACTTCTCCAAACTAGAGTATCAATATGGGACTGAGGGAGTACAAATTATGGGCAAATAATCCCCTCAATAAAAATAAAAATAATAATTTATGGACATATATATAGTTTCCAAAATTTTGATGCACGCTAACCGTGCCGAGATTATTGGTACTATCCAACCGACTCGTGCCCGCACTGATTGCGCAACAAGCAAATAAACCTAGCGCGCACCAACTCTTTCGCTTTCCTCCACACGCCACCCAGATGGCCGCCGCCGGCGACGAACCGGCCGAATCGAAGCGCGCGCGTGCGGCGACGACGGGCGGGCTGCGGTACTGGTCGTCCGCGCTCCCAGATGACATCCTCGCCGTCGTGTACGGCATGGTCGCCTCCGCGCGCGGCCGCGTGCGCTTCGCCGCAGCCTGCCGGTCGTGGCGCGTGCGGAGGTGCCCCCTCCCGCGCTGCCATGGCTGATCCTCGAGTCCTCCGACTGCAGCAAGACGAAGCACCTGCACTGCCCCGAGGACGGCGCCAACGCCATCGTGCGGATCCAGCTCCCGAGCAGCGACCAGCTCGTCGGCTGCCACGACGGCGGCTGGGTCGTCTCGTCCCCGCCACTGAGAATTACGAACCTCTTCTCCGGCGCCGAGGTGGCGCTCCCCGAGAACCAGTGGGGGATCTTCTGCTACGACAAGCTCGTATTCTCCAAGCCGCCCACCTCAGACGATTGCATCCTCGCCACCATAACCGAGTACCGTGGCATCGCGCTCTGCAGGGTTGGCTATCCGGACAGCGTGTGGACGAGACAAAAACATAGGCACAGCAGGAGACTGGAGGACATCACCTTTTGCGACGGCGAGCTCTACGGCCTCACAAGGTTCCAAGGTGATGTCTACAAGTTCGAGATAGGCGTGAATGAGGACGGAGAACCCGTGGTCACCGCTGCGAACCTACTCAACTGCCCCTTGTGGGAGGAATACGTGTCCGAGTCGGACAAGTCCTACATCTTTGATCTGCACGGCAAGATTGCGGTGGCGATAAGCGCCCGCTGCTCACGAAACCCCGAAGGTTTCTTCAAGGTGTTTGAGCTCGTCGACATCCAAATCCAAGGCGATGGACCAGCAACGACGTCTTGCAAGCACAAGTGGGTGGAGGTGACGAGCTTGGACGACCATGCCTTGTTCTTGGGGCGAACCTTCTCTAAGGCGGTGCGCGTGCCGGATGACAAGGTTGGCCATCTGGAGAGAAACCACGTCTATTACTCTCGTTGCTTTCGTCAAAATGATGGTGTCCCCCGTGGTGTGCTGTTCTTTACACTCCCAGCCGACTTTGGCGACAGGAAGTATTACAGGGTAGACGACTGGAAGAACAAGGACACCAGCGACGATGTGAAGAGGATCAAATCGACTGGGTACTTCGTCGATAGCAATCATTACGATAGCATGTGGATTCTTCCTCCAGATATGTAGCTATGCTAGACGCAATGGAATCCGTGAATTAAGCTACCTTCAAGAGATGACATTAGTTACTCCATTCGATCCAAAATGCAAGTTGACATGCGCACATTGTCTTCGAACAGGCTTGGAAAAGTATACTATATTAGAAAGAAAATATGTTTCATGAGAATTGTGCAATTGGCAGAAGAAGTGACAGCCTTTTATGCGAAAGTGTGTTTTATGAGGGCATCTCCAATAGAAGATGTATATTTAGAAATGTAAGAGTAGGTATTGCATAATTTACATCACAAGGAAAATGCTTTTACATCACACACAAAATGCTTTTTACATCATCAAAAAAGTCTCAACTCCAACCGTTGATGTATATTTGATGATGTAAAACGAGTGCTCCAACAGATGATGTATTTGATGATGTAAAACTAGTTCTTCTGTGGCATGGCGGCGACGTGGCCGCGGCCGAGAGTCGAGTTGAGACGGGAGCCGGCAGCCGAGCATGGAGACGGCCGCTAGTGGGGGAGCTTGAATTGGGTGTCTGAGCTTCAAATTGAAACGAGGAGAGGGGCGGGGCGGAGGCGGAGCTCGAAACACGCCGACGACCGAGCTTGAAATGCGGCAGGGCAGAAGGCAGAGCTCGAATCGGGCGATGGCCGAGCTGCAACTGAGGAGGGGCAGGGCGACGACGCAGCCGTGATGGGACGGCAGAAAAGCGGGGCAAACGCGACGGAACCTTATCGTTCCACTGGCGCTGCATGTGAAGCACGACAACGGCTAGATGTGGAGCCTCCGAGCTCCATCTCCTCGGCGGCGCCGCCATGGGAGGTCGAGCGTGGGAGTGGTGGCCATGGCGGCCAGGTGGCGGGGGCGGGGCGACGGGGAGGCGTCGCATCTGGCCTGAATCGCCGACGATGGCGGCGGGAGAAAAGGTATCATCGGTTGGGAACTTTCTTGGTGGCGGTTGGGTTGGCGCGCGGCTGGCCGTTTTGCATCTGGCTTTACATCATCGGTGATTGGTATTTGGTAATGCAAATTTACATCGTGAAGTATTGTATTTTACATCACTTAGAGCAGGTGATGCAAAAAAATTATACATTTATATCATCTGTTTGAACGTTTTTAGGCCTTGATAATGTAAAAGATAGTTATTTATGCATTTATATCATCTGTTTGAACAACGTTTTTAGGCCTTGATAATGTAAAAGATAGTTATTTGTGCATCTAGATCATCTGCTCTGAACTTTTGGAGCAGATGTACATTGTTGATCGTCGCCGCTAGGGATTTGATCACACGTTGGACCTGGTCTTCAGTTTGGGATAAGGTGAGTATTTCCTTTGAGACTCGTACTATACCAGATGTCATGCGCTCGCGCTGGTCTCCTGTTTGCCTACGTATGACCCGGTCGTACCACTTTTTTGTTTCCAGATATTATTGGTGGTCTCTAATTGATTCGTACGTGCCCGCAGTAACTACGCAACAAACAAGAAAACCTAGGACGCACGCGAGTACATTGCATAAAACCACCACTTTAAAGGCAAGTGTTGCGAAAACCACTACAATACATTTTTTTTTCAAAAACCACCGTGTCTTCCGTAATCTTTTTGCAGAAAGCACTGATCGACGGATCGGGGTCAGTTAAGCTTGTTTATGACAGTCGGGGCCTGTTTTTTGCTCACGTGGCACCGTCGGCCGTCCCGACTGCCGTTAGACGGCGTTTGACGGCGCCGTATGCCTCTGTTTGATGGACCGGTCAAAAGACCTGTCGGTGCTGCCCCCACTCCACACTCCCCACTCCTGCTCTTTCGCTCACTCCTCCTCTGCTTTGCTCGCCGCACCCGCCGCCGCGTCGCCGCGCCCCCGCCGCGTCGCCATGGTGTCCTGGAGCGATGAGTCCGATAGCAGTGAGCACACCGTGGACTACGTCAGCTCAGGTTCTGACGACGGCAGAATTAAGGTAAGTTCAGATTTTTAGGGTTAGGGTTTGTGATTTGGGGGATTTCTTGAATGAGCTTGTTTGGTGACATGTGGATCAAACGCCTGGTATTCCTATGCGCTGCAGATCCCTGCTACCACCGAAGACTCCGATTTCGAGGGACCTGAAACGGAGTTGCTTGTTCTCTGCAATGAACATCAGAAGGCCGCAGAAAGGCGTGTTGCTTTCGAAGGAATCCACACTGGCAGGAGGTTTCTTTGCTGTGCTGAGAAGGTATATTTTGATTTGTTTTCTTTGGATCTGCCTTTGTTAGGACAGTGGATCAGAAACAATTGTTTACTCTGGCAGCATCTTGTTTATTGTCTGGCTACATTGTTAAGTAAGGTCACTTTGTTTAGTGTAGCATGCTATTAATAATTTAATACAGAACATGCATGGGTTACTGGAGCAGGACAGAGGATGCAACTTGTTTAGTATGACATGTTAGGTCATTTGATTGATTTTGTTTACTTTATAGCAGGACAACATTGTTTAAGTAGCATGAGGACATGTTAAAGTATTTGTTTATGTTAATTCTGATTTTGTTCAGGAAGGTAGAAACTGTGGATTAGTTGAATGGATTGATCCAGCTTGGCCCATCACCCTTGAGAATGCATTAACCAAGTTATGGTTTATGTATGACCAAAGTAGGAGAGACAGGACTGAGGAAAATCTTATGCATTCATTTGCTGTTCATGACCTGACACAAGAGAAGAAGAAGCTGCAGGAGAACTATGAGAAGTTGGTTGAAGATGTGAATGGACTTTTGGATGCTCAGGAAAGGAGGGCAGAGGTAGAAAGGAAAGATCTTGAAACCAACAAGCTTCAGGAGAAGTATGACATTGTTAAGAACCTAGCAGCTGCTCAAGCAAATGTCATTAGGAACATGAAGCTCAAGCTAGCTGAAGAGAGGAAGAACTTGCAGAAGCACATTGATGAGCTGAACAAGACAGTTGAAGAGAGGACGAACTTGCAGAACCACATTGATGAGCTGAAGAAGACAGTTCAAGAGAGCAATGTGAAGCTGCAGGGGGTCAAGGCCATCATAAATGGATAAGCAGGTGGTTGTGGAAGAGAAGAATGGGCAATATCATTTGGCATTTGCTGACCTTTTGCAGTGTGTGGTTTGGCATTTGCTGTAATGATGGTAGTTTAAATTCTATGAACTATGAGTACTTCTGAACTATGGTTATGTAATGTAGTAATCTTGAACTATGATTATGTATGGATTTGAAGTAATGCGAAATGTGGTGGTATTTGAAGGTGCTAATTGTGATCTTTAGTAAGATGCTTGCAAATTGATGATTGTGATCTTAAGTATGTTTACGTAATCGGTGTTTATTTAGCTTAGTAAGCTATTTACAGTTGTTGAATCTGATGTTAAATATGATGATTGTGAGCATCAAGTTGGGTCAATTGGTGTTTTTTTGGCTATTTATCGTCGAGGAGGCATCAAGTAGTTTTTTTTTGGCTTTTTATCGACCCCGATGCATCAAGTAGTCTTTTTTGGCTTTTTATCGACCCCGATGCATCAAGTAGTCTTTTTTGGCTTTTTATCGACCCCGAGGCATCAAGTAGGGTTTTTTGGCTATTTATCGACCCGGAGGGGTATGCTTTTTTGGCTATTTATCGACCTGAAGGCATCTAGTAGGCTTTTTTGGCTTTTTATCGACCCCGAGGCATCAAGTAGGGTTTTTTGGCTATTTATCGACCCAGAGGCATCAAGTATGCTTTTTTGGCTATTTATCGACCCAGAGGCATCTAGTAGGCTTTTTTGGCTTTTTATCGACCCCGAGGCATCAAGTAGGGTTTTTTGGCTATTTATCGACCCAGAGGCATCTAGTAGGCTTTTTTGGCTTTTTATCGAATTTTGAGGCATCAAGTAGGGTTTTTGGCTATTTATCGACCCGGAGGCATCTAGTAGGCTTTTTTGACTTTTTATCGACCCCGAGGCATCAAGTAGGGTTTTTTGGCTATTTATCGACCCAGAGGCATTAAGTATGCTTTTTTGGCTTTTTATCGACCCGAGGCATCAAGTAGGGTTTTTTGGCTATTTATCGACCCGGAGGCATCAAGTATGCTTTTTTGGCTTTTTATCGACCCCGAGGCATCAAGTAGGGTTTTTTGGCTATTTATTGACCCGGAGGCATCAAGTATGCTTTTTTGGCTATTTATCGACCCGGAGGCATCTAGTAGGCTTTTTTGGCTTTTTATCGACCCCGAGGCATCAAGTAGGCGTTTTTGGCTTTTTATCGACCCCGATGCATCAAGTAACTAGAGTAGCACAACATTATCATCACAAGAGTAGCAGCATCATCATAACTAGAGTAGCACTACATAAGTTGATCATCACAGCACTACTAGAATGCCATAGTTTGACAGAAGGATCATAACTGGAGTAGCACTACATTAATTGATCAACACTTGATCATTACAGTACCAGAACCTAAGTTGGTCATTACAGTACCAGAACATAATTGATGATCACTTGGTCATCAAAATAGTAGCAGTGTCTCACAACATGATAAAGCATGTTTTGGATCACAACATCAATCCCATGCTGCACCAGAAGCAGTCAGGTAGTCCTTGATCTTCTGGGTTGGCTTTCTGACTCTCTGGGAACCACTATTTGGTCTTGGAGGCAGAAATCTTTTGCCTCCGTTTTGAAAAAAAAAAATCTTTTTGGCTCCGTCAAATCCTTATGTGAACAACAGCTCGTCGAAAAAGAACCAACATTACACTTACTACTCCCTCCGTTCCTAAATATTTGTCTTTCTAGGCATTTCAAATGGACACAACATACGAATGTATGTAGACATATTTTAGAATGTAGATTCACTTATTTTGCTCCGTATATGGTCACTTGTTGAAATCTCTAGAAAGACAAATACTCCCTCCGTCCGAAAATACTCGTCGGAGGAATGGATGTATCTAGATGTATTTAAGTTTTAGATACATTCATTTTTAGACATTTCTCCGACAAGTATTTCCGGACGGAGGGAGTATTTAGGAACGGAGGGAGTAGTATATTTCAATCAAGGGAACGAAAAAGCTTGTGCTGATTTCGGTCAAGGCCTCGCAGCCTGTCCGTCGAAAGAAATCTAGTTGCAGGTTGTGGCACTCACAAGACACCTGCTGATGGTGCTGCTTCCCCTGCTCCCTCGCCCAGGAGGTCAGCACCGCCGACGCCTACTGACATTCTGCACCGCAGGATGGTGCCAAAACCGCGGCGGAGATGACGACGACCGAGAAGGACATCCCAGCAGCAGCTCCAGGGTCCAGATGCCTGGCAACAACCACCGATGTTTGCAGGTGTTTTTGCTTCAGATGGTGGGGTGACCAACACCAACCCCAGTATCAGTATAATACTCCCTGCTGTGCCTGTTGGGATACATAAACAGCAAGTAAGATATATGGCTAGATCACCAGCCTTAACTGTACATCTGAAAATTCACCCCCTTTTCTTTGCATTGTTGTACATGCCAACAAGGCAGCACGCATGAAAATGCAGTTTGTTAGCACGCATGAAAATCAGTACAGAGTTTGTTTGCAGCAGAACAAAAGAAGAAAAAAAACAGAAAGTGCGCCCACCGTGGGGCTCGAACCCACGACCACAAGGTTAAGAGCCTTGCGCTCTACCAACTGAGCTAGACGGGCTTGCTGAGTGATTGCTTCCAAGCATATATACAATCTCTTCCATTCATGTGCACAAAGAAGATATCACCTGCAGTTTCTCTCTCTCAAAAAAAGAGAAGAGATCACCTGCAGAAAATGAGGGGGAACAAAATATTTTGATGGATCAGCACACTGCTTCAAAGAAATGAAAGCCATGATGGCATCTTCAGAAAGCTCTGTCACCGAATGAATTCGAAGAAGAAAGAGAAGTGCGATACCCCTTGGCTCCAGCGCCAATGGCCAATGTTTGACCGATAGAGAAAAAATATGCCCCCAGCTGGTTATCCCCGACAAATAAAAGCTCAAAGCATTTTACAAATGATGATCAGATTTTTTTACTAGCTTGTTCCTGTTGTGCCTCAAATGCACGCCTTCTCTTCATAGTTAGGGCTGCCGCAGGGATCCCAGGAATTTCTCGCTGATCAAGTTCCTTACACCTGTGATCTCTTGCGGTAAGAAGGTAGCATTAAGCTGCTAATGATGCTTTTGAACAGCAAGCAGCTAATGATGTCAAAAGAAAGGTTGAGAAAATGGACAAAGTACTATGATGCTTAAGAGCCTTGCTGATTGCGTTTTCTAGTCTCCAGGATAGGGAAGTGCACAGCATCATATTTGAGACACCATTTCATTTCATCAACTGGGCTATCTGATAATTCAGAATTCTACAACTGATGATACTAAGCATGTACCTCTGGGATTTCTACTAAAAATGCAAGTTCCATTTGTGTCATTCTAGCTTGATTGTGTACCAAATCCTTGTAACATTGTTAATAGTTTCCTGTGACCTGGAGCCAAAGCACCAACGCCAAAAACAATTCAGTGTCATCTTGGTTTGCAAATTGAAACCTACAGAATCAGATCTTGTTTAGATCATACCATCATTATACTGAATTTGTTTGATTTGGAAGAATAGCACATTTACATGCCTTGGGATTTTCCTTTTGACTTCATGACACCATCACTTTGGATAACCCTTTGTGAGGGCAAAACTCGCAGAAACGTAGAAACTTGGCACCTCGAAGGGCATTCTGTTGAAGTTCTAAATGCTCCACTATTCAAGGCATGCAACTGAATGACTGATACAAGACAAAACTGAGAGGTCATGTACCGGACTGTAGTATTGCTGTCACCAAAAATCTCCACAGCTGCATTGCCCATTCTTGAAATGATGAAACCTATTGGCATCTCTGACGATTATATCCCTTCTCCTGACTAAGCTCATGTACTTGATTACAGTATGGCAATCTCCACACACACGGAGATTCTTCGTAACAAAAATGGTCTTATCTTCACTAAGTGTGAGGACACCAAAAGCTATTGCTAGCTTTTCACTGTGATAAAGAAGCGCCTTCTCCTTTTCCTCTTCCTCGAGATCTTGCAGAACAAAACTGGTATCAGCATGGTAACCCAGTTTATTAATATCTACCAGGATATTATCCAGCTCTTGATATATCTCAGGTGACCGTGGATGAGATCTGTCCCCGCCAATAAATGCATGCAGAGAGCCATTTATCTCGATCCAACTGCAGCCAGGGCTCTTCTTGAACCCCTTCTCCTTCTGTATTATTCGAACTTCTGCTGCCTCGTCAAATCTCCCAGCGGCGCTGAATATGTTGGACAACAGAACAAAGTTGCCAGTCCCCTCAGGTCCTAGTTTCTGGATCATCCTAGCCACTTGTTTTCCTAAATCAATGTTCTTATGAACCCGGCAAGCCGCAAGCAAGGCTCCCCATACACGAACATCTGCTTTCATCGGCATGCTCTGGATAAACTGATAGGCTTCATCAAGGAAACCCCCCCTCGCCAAAAGATCAACCATGCTGATATAGTGCTCCATCCTTGGAGTTATACCATACTTCTGCGCCATCATGTGAAACCAGCGTTTCCCTTCAGTCACGAGCCCGGAATGGCTGCATGCTGAAATTAGGCAGATGAATGTGACGCCATCAGGTTCACAGGCGTGATTCTTCATGTCCAAGAACAGCGCAGTGGCTTCCTTCCCGAGCCCATGGATTCCGTATCCCGCAATCATAGTATTCCATGACACAATATCCCGAGCTGGCATGACATCAAAGATCTGTCTGGAGAGATCAATCCTTCCACACTTTGCATACATATCCATCAAGGCATTGCAGATAGAGGTCTCTGGTGCCATTCCACGAACTATGACGGAAGCATGGCTGCACTTGCCATGCTGCAAAGCCGCCAGGTGTGCACAAGCTGGGATGAGTGACACCATTGTGGCAACATCCGGCTGTACGTTGCAGGCCTGCATCTTCCTGAAGACGAGAAACGCTGCATCCGCCATGCCATTCTGCACATACCCTGATACAAGCGCACTGTAAGAGACCGTGTCCTTGGCCCCCATCTCATCAAAAAGGGCAGTAGCTTCGTCGATCAACCCAGCCTTGGCATACATCGAGAGGAGCGAGTTCCCGGCGGTCAGGTCAGAGTGGAGGCCAGATTTCGCAAGCAAAACATGAAGCTGTTTACCGATGCGGAGATCGGCCAGGCTGGCGCAAGCTCTGAGAGCGCTGGCGACAGAGGTTGGGGAAAGGAAGCCCACTCCTTGTGCCAGCATATCCTTGAACAGACCGAAGGCCTCCGTCATCCTGCCGCACACCACAAAGCCTCCGATGATGGCGCTCCAAGTAACATCGTTCCTGATGGGCATGGCCTCGAAGACCCTGCGTGCATAGAGCAACTCCCCGCACTTTGCGTACATGTCCAGCAGCGCGGTGCCGACGAGCACCCCGTCCTTGTCGTGGAGAGAGGCACGGACGCTGTAGGCATGCACCGACTTTCCTTGACAGAGCGCGCTCTGCTGGGCGAGCAGTGGGAGGAGGGCGACAAGTGTGGAGGCGTTGGGCCTGAGGCTGGCGCAGCCCTCCTGCATGCGGAGGAGGCACTCGAGCGCGTGCTGGTACATGCCGTGTAGCGCGTAGCCGGCGAGCATGGCGTTCCACGCGACGGCGTCCCTGGCGGGCATGGCGTGGAAGACGGCGGCGGCAGGGCCGAAGCGGGCGCACTTCATGTAGAGGTCGATGAGGGCGGTGCAGACGAAGAGGTCGGCGTGGAGGCCCGCGCGGGCGGCGTGGCGGTGGATGGCGCGGCCCGCGCGGAGGTCCTGGAGGGCGGAGCAGGCCTTGAGGACGAAGGGGAAGGTGTACTTGTTGGGCGGGCAGCGGGCGTCGCGGAGCATTGCGGCGTAGAGGGCGAGCGCGCCGGCGGCGTGGGCGGGGCCACGCCAGGAGTAGGCCCGGATGAGGGCGTTGTATGCGCGGGCGTCCGGGTCCGGCATTCGGTCGAACAGGTAGCGGGCGTGCGCGAGGTCGCCCCGGGCGATGTGGGCATCGAGCTGCTGCTGCTGCTGCTGCTGCTGGAGGTGGCATGCGTCGGAAGGCAGCACGGCGGTGGAGAGGGCGTGGGCGGTTGCCGGAGGACGAGGCGGGCGGCGTGGTGGTGCGGCGGCCGGTTTGAGTTTGGTGGCGGGAAGTCGCGGCCGCATCGCATGGTTTCTTTGGAACTCGACGAGACCAGAGGAAAAAGAGAAGACTCTGCTTCGTTAGTTTTTTTTTTTTTTTGACGCAAACTTTCTTTCGTCTAGTGGCCAGAAAGGGCCCAGGCTTTGTCTGCTTGGGCCACTTAGGTTAGTATGGGTCCAAGTCCTCGTTTAACCAATTTTTTTCTCCAAAAATGTGGGGTTTTTAACTACATTGACAAAGTCACCACGGGTGCATTTATTTATACAAGGAAAAAATGGTTTCAGTGATGTTTCCCCTTTCAGTTTTGAAAGGTTTCGGACGATTCTGCTGGTTTTTTCCTGTGATCTTCTAGCTGTTTTCTTTTGGTTTTTTTATTATTTTATTTTTTTCCTTTTCTATGTCTTTAATTCATGAAAATAAATTGTATTCAGGAACATATATTTTTAACATTTTATAAATTCGTGAATATTTTTTGAAATGTTTTCAACAGTTTTAAATTAATAGGAATTTTAAAAACTAAGGAGCATTTTTTTAAATCGTTAACATTTTTAAAACTTGTTAATACTTTGAAATCCCGCACATGTAATAGAATGTATTTTGATATAAAACCGTGCAAAAAAAAAAACAATTCCCTGCAAAGTACAACTATTACGAATCGATGTAAGCATGTACTAGAAATCTATCTATCTGTTACATAACCACAATACTTGGACTTGTCGAGGCACCGTGTTAATCCGCATTATCCAAATTATTTCAATAGTTTGATGTGTAACCAATTACCAATGGCTAGGATTTAGAAAGTTTCTACACGTCAAAAGTGAATTCGAAAATCTTTGTCGAGTTCCCTTAATGTAGTACTCAGCAAACGTGTCCCCGTCGCGACGAAACCGTCAACCCCGAACGGCCGTGCCACGTGGTTCCTAATTGTCCAGTCCATGTCGTGGGATATCGGCAGAAGGCGTATTCCAATATTCGTCGGGTCTTTTGTTTTGACAAGTACTTTGTCAATGGCTCTCGGCAAACTAAAGACTATACCAAGTACGCTCTTTTGCTGAGTTTTTGTACTCGGCATATGGTTGATTTGCCGGGTGCAAGTGAAACAAAGCTTGGCAAACAGCTTGGCACTCGGCAACGACCAATTTTCTAGCAGTGGTTGCCGAAGATCCACCAACCTTATAAGTCCGCTCAGCACCGCCGCCACCAAGAAGGGTGCAAGATTGCGCATATATCTGTTTGTGCTTCAACATCCAAGTAAAAGCTTGTTATTATTTTGGTGAAATTTTACAGAATATTCAAAGAGCAAGCCATTCTAATCTTCCGTATTTTTGTTTACCTGGAATTCGACAGGGCAATGGGGTACAAATTTTGGTGGCTCGACTAGGAATAAAAAGTCCTCAGGCTGCTGGTAAAAAATAAAATAAAATTGGTGGCTCGACAAGCACGTGAGTATTAGAATTATTATTATTATTTTGGCGATGCATATTTGCCAACAAAAATTATACTAGTAGTATAGAAATACTATAAAGGTTTGATGTCATTGGTGGAGTACTACTCTACAATTCGTGTCGTAGCCGAGTAGGAGATATGTTGGATCCTTTTTTTAGATGATGTTGGAGATTTCCAATCGATTCCTGCATGTACCCAGCAAACAAGTTAAACCTAGTTTGCGTTTTTCTCCACGAGAGGTTGTCGACTAACGATCGATGTCGAGGGAAAAGAAGCGTGCGCGTACAGCGCCGCCGCCGGCCGAGCGGCGGCGCTGGTCGTCCGCGTTCCCAGACGACGTCCTCGCCGTTGTGTACCGTATGGTCACCTCCCTGCGCGACCGTGTGCGCTTCGCCGCCGTCTGCCGGTCGTGGCGGGCCGTGGCGCGAGGGGCGCCGCCCACCGCCGCGCTGCCGTGGCTGCTCCTCGAGCCCTGCGATTGCAGCAGGACGAAGCGGCTGCACATCCCCGAGGACGACGCCATCGTGTGGCTCCAGCTTCCCCGGGGCAGTAGGCGGCTCATCGGCTGCCATGACGGCGGCTGGGTCATCTCAACCGCGCCGCTCAGAATCGTCAACCTCTTCTCCGGCGCCAAGGTGACACTCCGTGAGAAACCGGCGGGGGTCTTCTCTGAGAGCAAAATTGTATTCTCCAAGCCGCCCTCCTCGGGTGACTGTATCCTCGCCACCGTGAACGAGCACCGTGGCATCGCGCTTTGTAGGGTTGACGGTCCGGACAGCGTGTGGACGACACAAAGATGCAAATCCTGCGGGACAATTGACGACATCACGTTTTGCAATGGCGAGCTGTATGGCCTCACGAAGTACAACGGGAAGGTCATCAAATTTGAGATAGGCGTGAATGAGCACGGAGCGCCCGTGGTCACTGCTGAGATCCATCTCAGCTGCTCTGTGTCGACGGACAACATCGAGGAGAAGATCAGTTACATCTTTGATTTACGTGGCAAGCTTGCAATGGCCATTAGAACCCAGTGGTCACTAAACCACGAACCTTTCTTCAAGGTGTTCGAGCTCGTCGACATCCATGACGATGAGCTAGCGGTGTCTGACAAGCACACGTGGATAGAGGTCACAAGCTTGGGTGACCATGCCTTGTTCTTAGGACAAACTTTCTCCAGGGCGGTGCCTGTGCCGGCAGACAAACCTGTCCGCGTGGAGAGAAACCACATCTATTACTCTTGTTGCTTGAATCAAAGTGATGATCTCCCTAGTAGTGCGTTAAGAACGTTCTCGAAAGGCTGCAGTCGCCAGAAATATTACAGGGGAGACGACAGGAAGAAGGACATTACCAACGATGACGTGAAGAGGATCAATTCGACAGGATACTTCGTGACGGGCAGTCCTTACAGTAGCATGTGGATTCTCCCTCCGGATATGTAGCTAGCCTTGATTCTAGGGAACAATCAACACATTAAGCTATCTTCAGGCTTTCTCCGATCTAAAATGTAAAACTCCCGGGACATGCACATTGTCTTCAAGATGGTAATTTCACGTTACTTGATGTGCAAACATTGTTGCCTCGTAGAAAAATATCTGTATGTATAACACTTTACCTACATGTAACTCGTCTGAAAAATAACTTTGGGTCGGTCGATTTTTGAGCCTCGTAGAAAAATATCTGTATGTATAACACTTTACAGTAGCATGTTTTTTCTGTTGCGTTTGTTGTCATGTTTTGGACTGAAATTTTTTACTGACCACTATTCTGGGTCAGTCGATTTTCTATTGGGCTGAAGCCCATTTCGTGTTTTATAAGCTGACAATGCTTCATGTTTTCCTTATGTTTGTATATGCCTTTTTAGTTTTTATTTTTTCTTCTTTTTCTTAGTCATTTTTATGGGTATTTTTGGGATGTTGGGTGAGAGTAAAATGTGTACACGCAAATACTGTATAACACGTGTATAAAATGTACTATTAGAGTGTTATAAAATTGGACCATTGTATGTTTATTTCTTACATACTAAATAAGTGATGCTAAAAAAAGAACATACTAAATAAGTGCAGAGTTGTGTGCAATTTTTTTATATTTTTTTTCATTTTCTTTATTCATAAAGGATAATACAAATACCAATAATTCATTCTACCTTAGAAAAAAATCATTATTTTTTTATATTTTAGTTATTATTTCACTTTCTTTCTTCTGTAAGGTTGGTACCAATGTTCTTTTTTTGCGAGAAAATTTCCGATCTATTCATCTTCAATCATGGCAGTACAACGAATACCAGAAATAATAGAAATCACATCCAGATCCGTAGACCACCTAGCGACAACTACCAAAGATCAAGCAAGCCAAGGCGCCGTCATCGCCCTCCATCACCGGAGTCGGGCACAACTTGTTGTAGTAGACAATGAAGTCGTTGTGCTAAGGCCCAGAGACCAGCGCACTGTAACAAAGAACCGCCGCAGATGAAGAATAACGTAGATCAGAAAAATCCAATCCGAAGACACACGAACGTAGACGAACAACGACGAGATCCGAGCAAATCCATCAAAGATAGATCCGCTAGAGACACACCTCCACACGCCCACCAACGATGCTAGACGCATCACCGGAACGGGGGCTAGGCGGGGAGACCTTTATTCCATCTTCAGGGAGCCGCCGCCGTCTCGTCTTCCCGAAAGGTGAACAAACCCTAGCAAAACCGAAAGAAACGACAAACGGATTCTCCTCGCCGATTTACCGAGATCCATCACATGGATCTGCGGCGGCGCATGGGAGGCAAAAACCCTAGCTTTTTGTGGAGGAGAAGGAGGAGGCGGCGGCTACAAAGGACCGTACTGGTACCAATGTTGTTCTAGCATACAATATGATAGAAGCATCATTCTACCATATAGAATAACACTACAAGAAATATGTCAACTTATGACCACCACTATTGGTCACTGAAAGGTCACAAATTTCCATTTATGACCTTTTTGTGACCAAAAACTGAAGGTCAAAAGCTGGCCGTCGTAAATTGACTATAGCGACCTTTCTTCCGAATGGTCAAAGACGCTACGACCAAAATATTCCTACTGTATGCGTTTTGGTCACTAGCAACCTCCCCATGCCACGTAGGCATCCAAATGGCAAGTGTCGATGTGGCACAAGATTCAGCCCGGTCCAATTCGATTTTCTACATGGGCCGAGCCCATTAATTCGGCCTTTTTACTATATATTTTCTGACAATTTTTGGTCAGGTTCATGGGCCAAGCCCTACAATTCGGCCTTTTTATTTTCTGGGCTTAGGCCATTTTGCATTCCGTTTCATTCAGCCTTTTGTTTTTGTTTTTCATAAATGCACAATATTCCAGTCCACTATTGTTTGGGCCATAGCCTTTTTAGAGCCCAAATATTATTCGATCCAATAGACGAACATTCAGCCTTTTTCATTCATAGATTTTAATTTTACACATTTCAACAACAAACAATAAATAATTCTCACAATTAAATGATCAAATCCAAAAATCACTCTATGAAACTCGTAACAAGACATCTGCATGATCCATCAAGTGTACATACAATCAGAAACAAATACAGAGGCACCAAAACTATTGTGGACATCTCCAAGCTTCTTCTGATCTTCGGTCACAGCAACAGCCACCTCGGTCGCTTGCCTCGCGCTGGCGAAGCTTGACATGAGGGATGAACTGGAGCTGTAGTAACCATGCAGGAAAGCATCACCCAATACTTGGGCACGCCAAAAAGAACACCATGTCCTCAACAACAGTCACGTGCACCTGCATCAACAAGAGGCGCCAAAACTGAGAAATGAGAACAAAATGTACATATTCATATTTTTGGATTGATAGTCTCTGCACTTTCATGTATCTTGAAAGGGAAGGACTGCTAGCAAATAGCACATATTCATATTTTATTACTGTTCCAAGGCAGCAGTATATATGTATGTTGCATCACATAGCTACAGAAACCATATCATGAGTAAACTAAGCATTTGCAAAAGTAGAACCAGGTTCTCTCAAGGATTGTAGCCTTTCATATATTTATGATACGTACTTCCTACATTATCATTTCACTCTAATCCTACCTGACTAAACTAACAAGTGCTCAGATTACTAGTAAGCTGGGTGCAAATTTATCCACTCCATATGACAAGAAATCTAAGAGGTGGCAATCAATGGTCCAACAATGCAATATAGAAGCTCAGTTGCAATAAATAACTACAGACCTACATCAGCTCAAAGTGGCAGTAGCTCAAAAACAAGCAAAACAACTGTTGATAAGCAAAGGCAAAAGGCTAAAACACATGTTTGGCCAGAAGAACTAAAAGCTAAATCATGTCATTTCAGCGAGAATGACTCATGCAGTTATAGGCAAAATAAAAAACTAGCGGCCTAGAAAGCACGCCGGCAAGTTACGTATAATTGATCAATGATAGAGCCAGACGGCAGCCTGCACAAGCCGGAGACGCCTCGACCGGGCGACGACACGCCCGTGTAAACTATCCAAGCAGCGTGTAGTAGAGCACCTGCACCCTATATCCACACATATACGAATCATTCAACAAGCCCATCAACAAGAAAGGAGATCGAGATTTCAAAGTGGGGAGGAAGCAACTAACCGTCCAAAGAAGACGGGCCAGTTATAGATGGAGAGTTAGGCACGCTTGAGTGTGGACGCCATCGCTGCTGCCGTCATCTGGATCAGGGTGTCGTGGAGGAAGCAATCCAAGCAAGAAGAACGAGAAAAATGAAAAGTATCGCAGCGAAGCATGTAGGCAATAGCGATCTGGATAATCTGTTGCTGCATATAAATACTGAATTACAACAGCAGACATGCTTCGAAAACTACATTACGTATTACAAAAGCATAATAAAAATGTACTCAAATATATTCACAAAAGCACACAGACTATATATTAGTCCTTTCACAATTGGAGTAAGAAATGCAAGGATAGTTATAACTTGGAAGTTTCGCATTAATAGCCTAATAAAACATTTCAAATAAAAACAGTATTAGTTCTAATATTATATGCCAAAGTAGAAAAGAAAGCCTCGCAGTTCTCATAGTTATCACAAAAGTAATATACCACTTTGATCCAAGCTTAAGTGGGCGGAAAAGAGACAGCATGGATCACATATGATATGTGCTAGCCACAGAGGCAAGCTCACAGAAACAAACAAAGGTCCTGGTAGAATATGATGATACGGTTGTTCTCAAAGTAGGAAATAAAAAATTCAATAATAGAAGCTAATTTCAGGGACCATAATGGCGTTGCATCAAGTGCAGTTCAATTTCATGCATGTATCAGATGAAATGAAGCAATAGCAAAGCTACGACTCACCTGAAACTATTCCTACTTAATTACTTATGCCAAGTGACACGGCATCTAGAGGAATGAACGACTTGTCACACAAATGAGCTCCACAATGGAAAGAAGCCAAAGACAAAAACCAGTCTTCTTAGTGAATCAACTCATTACTGAATCTTCTCAGTGAATCAACTAGTACTACAACCAAATTCAGTGAATTAAGCTACTCTATTTTGAAGTACTGCTCGAGTGCTCAAACATGAAGATATACAAGTACTACAGGTTTCTCGAAGGCATAGAATCGACCTAGCGTGTCACAAGAGACATATTAGTACATTTTGTTGGTAAGGCAAGGAAACATATAGCACTATGTACCGCAGCTAGAGAATTATGCCCAGTTAACTTCATTTGGAGTTAATAAACTCGATAACAGTCACTGGCAGTAAGACACCACTACTACAAGAACTATTGTAGTACTCCAGCAAGAAGAATAAAGTATATAATACACATGCAAGTCATTTAGCTGGAGAATACATAACCAGGATTAGAAAAACAAAGCATAAATGGGCAGTTTGGCATTTGCTATCTTTGTCTGACATTGAAGATTTGCTGAATTTAGTTACTTATGCGTAATCTTCACTGATTCGAGTAAACTTATTGTTATGGCTCTAAAGAGGTTAGCACAGCCAACTCCATCTGGTTGGGTCGATGGCTTGGCAAATGAGCTGCTTGCATATTCTTCCGAAGCTCATGCCCTTGAGGTCCACTTATGCGGACGGCGGGTCGATCACGCCCTTGTACACCTTGTCCCGCCTTGCACATACACCTCCCGCACCCACCCACACACACATTCATTCATTCAAAGAAGATCACCAAGTGTATGCATGCGTATGGAGCAGAAAGCAGGAGAGGATTCATGGAGGAGTACCGCCATCCGAATGGGTAGATTTAAGGAGTAGCCGGCCTTCTTGTCGATGACCGGCAAGAACTTGCCGTCACGCCGCTGACTATGCAAGACCTTTGTTGGGGCTAGCCGGCGCCATGGCCTCGACGGTGGCGGAGAGCAGCCTCCGTGCCGCCGTCTTGGCGGTCGGGGAAGGGAGGCCGAGGCCATGGCCGTGGAGGGAACTTCGTCACGGCGAAAGCACGATGGAGTGCAGTGCACTTGGCCCTGTCCTCCTCATCCAATGGGTACGGCAGGACGCTACCGCGAGGGCGACAGTCGGCGAAGACGCAGCCCCAATGGCGCTGGCCTCGGCAGCGACCTTATGCGGAGCGAGCCACCGGCGCGGGAGGAGTTGAGGCGGCCGAGGTCGAGCCCGAGACGATCCCCGACGGCGCCGCCGAGGGCCTCGGCGCACAAGACGAGGGTCACACAGTGCGCTTCGCCCGCCTGCCTCACGTGCAAGGTGGTTGGATCTGGATGGGGATGGCCGTGTGGTTGTGGTGTAGCGAGCAGAGGTGGCGGAGGCGATGGGGAAAAGGGAGCGTGAGCAGCAGCGGTGAAGGGGATAAGGGTACGGCGCCATGGCGGGCCGGCGAGGAAGGGGCGGAGGCGGCGGCGAGGTTCTTGGCCGGAGAAGGGGAGGAGGGGAAAGTTGGGAGGAAATCTATGGGCTGGTTGCGGCGGGCGGCGGTGGTTTTGCACTAGAGGTAGATAGCACTAGAGGAGATGGGGATGAGGTGGGAGGGAAGCGGAGAGGAGGGGAGAGCCGCCATGCAAGGTTTGGTAGGGAGGCGAGGGGGATGGGATCGGGTGGGTGACGGCGATGTGGGAGACGAGGGGCGCGAGATCGGGATCGAGCGCGGAGAGGGGGGCTGCTAGGGTTGGGGTTGGGTTGGGTTGAGAGGGGACCTGAGAGACGTTGGATCCGTCGGATGTGGACGGTCCAGATCGGCTAAGGGGGGTGATCCGCGTGAAGAGCTCTGATTGGTTCGTAAAATTATGATTTAGAATAGTTTCTATGTACTAAAACTAGGAGGGTTTTGTGAAGCAACCATCAAAAATATTTTGCAAAATGGCACAACTAAAATTTTCTATCAATTTAGAGCATATTTTATGGATGATAGCCAGTTTGCATGCAATTTTTTTATCTTTGTAGCTATTTTTAATCCTTATTCGAGTGCCCAAAATGAGTTTTTTTGTGAAGGGCCTACCAAATAATTGTTGAAAAATTGTACCAAATCATTTTTCTAAAATACTAGGCCATATTTAAACCACAATTGACCAAATTGTTGGGTGTGAGAAGTTTTGGTCCACCTCCGTGAAAAGACAAATTTCCACCGATTCAAATTGAAGCGGGTCAAATTTGAACTGTGGATGCCTCATAGTTTGCTCTTTATTTTTTCCAAAAATCATTTCTAGGTACATTAGTATCTATTTAATCAAAGAAACACCAAAAAATTCCAAGATTCAACCACTAGCTAGGAACGGTCATTCCCGCCGTTTTGACCGCATTTTGAAACGGGCATAAAAATTCAAAAAAATCAAAAAAATGGGAAACCTTCAGCATTGTGTCATCATATGTGGCCAAGTTCCCAGGAAAAATAACAAACTTGTAATACGGCAATTATTATAAAAAGTGTTCTCGTAAATGAGCTATCATGTGTGGAGATCAATGGCTTTCAAGCCAAATGATCAATCTTATGGCCACATCCATGGCATAGTTTGTTCAAATGATCTCATATTGTGCACAAGAGTGTATATTGGAATGGCAAACAATGTTGTCTAAGGAAGTTTTCATTTCCGTTGGACTTAAAAAAACCATTTTCCATTTTTCGAGTGCCCAAAAGGAGGTTTTTTTGTGAAGGAACTACCAAATAATTGTTGCAAAATTAGACCAAATCATTTTTCTAAAATACTAGGCCATATATAGTGCACAATTGACAAAATGGTTGGGTGAAAAAAGTTTTGATCCATCTATGATGAAAAAGACAAATTGTCGTCGATTCAGCTGGAAACGGGTCAAATTTGAACTGTAGCTGCCTCATAGTTTGCTCTTTATTTTTTCCAAAATCATTTCTAGGTACATAAGTATCTATTTAATCATAGAAACACCAAAAAAATTCCAAGATTCGACCACTAGCTAGGAACGGTCAAGCCCGCCGCTTTGACCGCATTTTGAAACGGGCATAAAAATTCAAAAAAATCAAAAAATTGGAAAACCTTCGCATTGTGTTATTATATGTGACCAAGTTTCCAGGAAAAATAATAAACTTGTAATACGGTAATTATTTTAAAAAAGTGTTCTCAGAAAGGAGGTATCAAGTGTGAAGATTCATGGCTTTCAAGCCAAATGATCAATCTTATGGCCACATTCATGGCATACTTTGTTCAAATGATCTCATATTGTTCACAAGGGTGCATATTGGAATAGCAAACAATGTTGCCTAAGGAAGTTTTCATTTTCGTTGGACGAAAAAACCATTTTCCATTTTTCGAGTGCCCAAAAGGAGGTTTTTTTGTGAAGGAACTACCAAATAATTGTTGCAAAATTGGACCAAATCATTTTTATAAAATACTAGGCCATATTTAATGCACAATTGACACAATGGTCTGGTGTAAAAGTTTTTGATCCACCTCTCGTGAAAAAGACAAATTTCTGACAATCCAGTTGGAAGCGGGTAAAATTTGAACTGCATTTGCCTCATAGTTTGTTATTTATTTTTTACAAAAATAATTTCTAGTTATATAAGGACCTATTTAATCATAAATACATGGTTTGGTGGCGATACGTCGAGGTTTGGGCGGTGGCCGAGGGCCCCAACTCTAGAGCTGCCAGAACTCAAGATGTTCGGCCACAAGTGGTCACCGCGTGACCGTAGCGTTGCCATGTGTTCTGGGCGGCCTAGGCATGTCTAGTGGGTTGGGCACTCCCCAGGTTGGTGCTAGGAGGAAAATTACAACATAAGATTCTCACGAGGAGACCAATCGATGCTCAAACATGAATTAGCAGCCAAGTGTTTGATTAGCGGTACGGGAAATGTACATGGCTAATGGGCGTGAGTTTTGGCTGAGGATGATCAGTTACTAAGAAGACCGTTTTCACAAATTTTCAGCTCAAAAGGAGGAGCCTAGGTGGTACTTGCTTTGCAAACCACCACACAGGACATAAATACGAATGTTGAAGCTCGGCTCAAAATAATGAATGGATTGAGCTGGCATTTGGTGGAGGATGGTTATTTGGGCATAGGAAAGCACTGTAGAAAATGGATACTATTTGGACATGCCAAAGTGGTACTTCCTTCACAAATCACTCTGAAATGTAATAGGAAAATGAATATTTTTGAATTATTTTTGAACTAGGCAAGGAAGCTTTTTACATATTTGACGAAGATATGACCCAAAGAATTTATGAGATTTTTTGGGAATTTTGGGAATGATAGAAATATAGGTTGCTTCACAACCTAGGGCAAAACTGCCACATGGACATGACACATAGGCAAATCGATGAGGTGGCACCTAGTCATAGCAACCCACCACAATTTACAAGGCTATGACCATCTATATTGGTCGTTAACAACTAGAAATAAGGCAGCGGACTAGCTGTTAGCTTTATGACCATTTCATGTAAGGAAATTATGACCTTTCTGACCAAAATGGTCGCAATGGTTTAGGGTTTGGAGCCCCTCGAACAGCTTTTGACCAATTGGTCTCAAATGGTCATAAATCTATGACCAATTCTTCCAGGGTCACTGACAGAAGGTTATAAGTTGACATATTTCTTGTAGTGTAAAAAAACACGAAGTAAAATCCCAGTACATGGAACTTACAAGGGAGTGGCCACTAAGGATTTGCTGCTCTGACCTCGTCAAACAGTCAATAATAAAATAGGAAAAGGTCTATACAAACAAAGGACTTCACTTCTAAACCTGCCTTTTGGTGAGCATCTCTCTTTATTTTTCTATTAATGAAAACCACATTTAGTTCATTTCACCATAATGTACTCATGAGTTGTCGCTTGGGCCCAAATTTTCCTTGTTGCAAAGAAATTTGGTTTGCGATGTCATGGAGTTTTCCTCTACTCTTCATGGATTTATATGCATTAGCTCTTAAGCGTCATCTACGAGATCCTCAACTCCGTTGTCTGTCATTGGAGATGGGGTAATACATATTTCTAACCCCTCCACGTGTTTTTGGCTTAATAAAATATATTTTATTATTTCTGCAGATTGTAGGAATATTACTTCTCATTGCAACCAGTGCGTCACGCGGTGTCTCCTACCAGATTTGTAGTGAGCTGGATGTTGATGATATAGAGCATTGTGATAGTTTCAATAGTTCGATAGTGTGTGCTTTTCTTAGCTTCTTCTCACTTCTATCATCTTTTTCCCTGAACCTCAATTCATTGGCTTGCTGAACAGACTGGAGGTGCAGTGTTGGATCTAGGATTCGACAATGTGGGGCAACCTTGGACAACATTCCAGCTTGCTAGATTTTTTATTACACTACACCAAAATTAATATATGATGATAAGCATTACACTAGTAAAAGAAAACTTGAATTGTTTGTGGGGGCAATGGCCCCATGCCCTGCACACTAGATCCGCATTTGCCGGAGTGTGTAGTGCTGAAGATAATGTGATCCTACATGGATGTGAAATCTTAGTTATGTGTGGTATGCCTTTAGGCCTACCTCTTGACAGATGGTTTTGCAGAAACTGGTTGATTGCTTCACCGATGAAAGATGGTGGGGTTGTCGCTGCCTTGCCGCTAGGGTTGTAGCGAGGAGCAGCGCCGCACCTTGTTACAATGGTGCCACCAAGAGGAGAAGACCCAGGGAAGAAGCCGGCCTTCCTTTGGTGGCCAGAGCCGGAGATAAAGCAAATTGAGAACATAATAATTATACCTTGACACCAGTAACATGCCCTATCCATTGGACCTGAAACCCTTCGGTCCAAGTAGTGAATGTCTGGAAAATGTTTTCTCTTTTGTATATGGCAAACTGGTATATCTGCATAAGTTACATAGATATGCATATTATTTCTCCCTAATTATTAAAAGAAAGAATTAGCCAACGACTATACAGTATGTAAACAATTGTATATGGCGATTCATGTGCTTATAGCAATCAAAAGAAACATAGATTCATCCATTGTAGCTGAAGAAAATATGGCCTAGAGGCAATAATAAAGTTATTATTTATTTCCTTAATTCATGATAAATGTTTATTATTCATGCTAGAATTGTATTAACCGGAAACTTAGTACATGTGTGAATACATAGACAAAACATATAGTCCCTAGTATGCCTCTACTTGACTAGCTCGTTAATCAAAGATGGTTATGTTTTCTAACCATAGACATGTGTTGTCATTTGATGAACGTGATCACATCATTAGGAGAATGATGTGATGGACATGACCCATCCGTTAGCTTAGCATTATGATCGTGTCAGTTTCATTGCTACTGCTTTCTTCATGACTTATACAAGTTCCTCAGACTATGAGATTATGCAACTCCCGGATACCGTAGGAACACTTTGTGTGCTACCAAACGTCACAACATAAATGGATGATTATAAAGGTGCTCTATAGGTGTCTCCGAAAGGTGTTTGTTGGGTTGGCATAGATCGAGATTAGGATTTTTCACTCCGTGTTTAGGAGAGGTACCTCTAGGCCCTCTCGGTAATACTCATCACTATAAGCCTTGCAAGCATTGTGACTAATGAGTTAGTTGTGGGATGCAGTATTATGGAACGAGTAAAGAGACTTGCCGATAACGAGATTGAACTAGGTATGATGATACCGACGATCGAATCTCGAGCAAGTAACATACCGATGACAAAGGGAACAACGTATGTTGTTATGCAGTTTGACCGATAAAGATCTTCGTAGGATATGTAGGAACCAATATGAGCATCCAGGTTCCGCTATTGGTTATTGACCGGAGATGTGTCTCAGCCATATCTACATAGTTCTCGAACCCGTAGGGTCCACACGCTTAATGTTCGATGACGATTGGTATTATGAGTTTATGTGATATGATGTACTGAAGGTTGTTCGGAGTCTCGGATATGATCACGGACATGACGAGGAGTCTCGAAATGGTCGAGACATAAAGATTGATATATTGGACGGCTATGTTCGGACATCAGAAGTGTTCCGGAGAAGTTTCGGACAAAACCAGAGTGTCGGAGGGTTATCGGAACCCCCGGGGGAACTAATGGGCCTCGATGGGCCTTAGTGGAGAGAGAGAGGGGCGGCCAGGGCAGGCCGCGTGCCCCCTCCCCCTTGAGTCTTAATAGGACAAGGAAGGGGGGCGGCGCCCCCCTTTCCTTCCCCCTCTCCCTCTTCTTCCTTCCTACTCTCTCCCTTTAGGTGGAAATCTACTAGGACTTGGAGTCCTAGTAGGATTCCCCTATTGGAGGCGCGCCCTAGGAGGGCCGGCTGGCCTCCCCCTTGCTCCTTTATATACGGGGACATGGGGCACCCTAGGACACACAAGTTGATTGTTTAGCCGTGTGCGGTGCCCCCCTCCACAAATTTCCACCTCGGTCATATCGTCGTAGTGCTTAGGCGAAGCCCTGCGCCGGTAACTTCATCATCACCGTCACCACGCCATCATGATGGCGAAACTCTTCCTCGACCTCAGCTGGATCTAGAGTTCGTGGGACGTCACCGAGCTAAACGTGTGCAGATCGCGGAGGTGTCGTACCTTCGTTGCTAGGATCGGTCGGATCGTGAAGACGTACGACTACATCAACCGCGTTGTCATAAGCTTCCGCTTTCTGACTATGAGGGTACGTAGAAAACACTCTCCCCTCTCATTGTTATGCATCTCCTAGATAGATCTTGCGTGATCGTAGGAATTTTTTTGAAATTACCGCATTCCCCAACAGTAGCAAGCTGGATTAAATAACAAAAGAGATATAATTTTTTAGGAAACAAATAACAAAAGAGATTAGATGAGCTACAGATGAATGGAAACTAGAACACGATTTTCAGTAGCCGTGTAAATTTAGTTGCATTAAATTTTCATTTCATTATAGAGAACAATTTCAAAAAAGGAGGCTCCATGTTAATCAAAATACAGTCAAACAAAATCTTACTTCTAATATTACCAAGACCAATTCCAAATCACTCATCATGTTTGATGAGAAAATAAACACCTCACTCCTTCTAGGTGGAAGTGCAAATCAAATTTACACAAAAGTTAGCTAGTTCTCTTGAAAATTGGAAACATCGTGTGAACCAAGCTGCTCTCAGCATATACTGGTAGGACTTGAGGCTATGGCCTTTGACACAGTAAAGGCAAGATATAATAGAAAAGAAAGAAAAGGAGCCTCACCTCATGGTCGCAGCCGAGCAGCCGCTGCTCGGAGAGTAGCTCCATCTTGCCCGTCGTCAGGCAGCTGGCCCAGTCCAACGCCCCGGAACGACTATGTAACGCCCCGGATTCGATGCGCCGGGTGTCCGCCAGTTATTCGCCGTCTTTGCCATGTCATGTGCTTGCGTGTTGCACTTTGCCATGTCATCATATGCATTTCATATCATGTCGTCATGTGCATCGCATTTTGCATACGTGTTCGTCTCATGCATCCGAGCATTTTCCCCGTTGTCCGTTTTGCAATCTGGCACTCCTATGTCCTCCGGCATCCCCCTTTTGCCTCTTTTCATGTGCGGGTGTTAAACATTCTCGGAATGCACCGAGGTTTGCCAAGCGGCCTTGGTATACCACCGGTAGACCGCCTGTCAAGTTTCATGCCATTTGGAGGTCGTTTGATACTCCAACGGTTAACCGGGTAACCGTAAAAGCCTCTTTTGTGTGCAGCCCAACACCCCTTCCAAAGTGGCACAAAACCCATCTAAGTCTCTTCCATGCTCTTGGTCGTTCGATCACGATCGCGTGGCCGAAAACCGCTCCTCATTTGGACTCTCCTAGCTCCCTCTACCTATATATATGTGATCCTCCCCGAAATCCCGCAGTCCGAACCCTAGAAATTCCCCTCGCGCCGCCGGACGTTTCTTCCCCCGCCGCCGGACATGTCCGCTTCGCCCGTCAACCCGAGCTCGCCCGTGTCCCAGCGCGCCGTCCTCCGCCCGCGAGCCCGCCCGAACCGCCGCCGCCAGCCCCATGCGCCCCGCCGCGCCTCTCGCGCCTCGTCCCCGTGCCCGATCTGGATCGGGAGCTCACCGCTCCGCTGGATCCAGTCGGACCCGCCGCCGCCCGGTCTGGATCTCGCTAGGTCGCGCCTCCCCTGCTCCTTCCTTCTCCTTCCTCCTTCGTCTCTCCCTAATCTCTCCTCCTCTCTCTGCAGTAGTGCCATGGGAGCCGAGCTCCAAGTCAACAGCCGCCCGCCGGCGCGCTCTCCTCGCCGGACCCGATGGCCATGGAACGGATCCGCCTCGTCCCGTCCATCCCCGACGTCCCTGCGCCAAGTTCCTCTGGTTTCGCCGGACAGCCATGGCCATGCCTCCGTCGCCGACCTCCCTGCTCGTGCGGGTGCACAAGGAGGACGACGTGCTCCGCGCCCGCTCGCTTGGGCCGCCGCCCGTGTGGGTCCCTTCTCCAGCCCAGCGGGAGGCCCGGCCCAGCCACCGGCCTCCCCAGCCTGCATCCCCATCCTGGACCGAAGCCCGCTTGGTGAGCCACCGCCTAAACCCCGCCCGATGCGACTTTTAGTGTATTTGCGCTTTGCTATTTTTTTTATAGAAAAACGTTCAAGTCCCTGGATTTCAGCATCATCTGCACATGTTTGCCATGCCATATCTCCATGCCTGTGGCTCTGTTTTGTGCGTGTAATATGTCAAAATGTTCATTGAGAGATGCTCTTCATTTCATTCCATTGCATCATGTTCATTTGAGTCCATATTGATGCCTGAATCATCGTTGCAAGAGTGCTATGTGATGTTAATCTACTGAAACTGTTATAACTTGATGATTTGTCATTTTTGTTGCATTTGATGTGTGCATCTTATGAGCATGAGCTCTACAGGTGTTTTGTTCTATGACATGCCTTCTTTACAGAGGTGCTTTCCATGTATTTTTGTGATCCATGTGGTGACTATAACAAGCATGTAAACTAGTCTTCGTGATGTTGCTGATTTCAGCCCTTGTTCTGCTGTTATTGTGATGCCATGTATTCATGTTGCTACAGTGAAATCCATGCCTCTTTTGAGTATGTTCAGTAAGAGTGTTTTGTTTGTATGTTTATACTCTATCCATCCATGCCTTGTTTTGCAATTATAGAGTAGTCTATCATGTCATTTTCTTGCTCTACTTTTGCTATAAAATGTTTCCTGGCAGATTGTTTACATGTTATTCAATTTTGCCAAGGTTGTTGTAGTTGATCCTTGCATTCTATAAACTTGATCTTGCCATGCTTAGCTTCATAAACATGTCTTCCTACTGTTGGTTGCTTTGCCATGCCATGTATTGCTCTGTGGTGAGTGCTTCAAGCTCACCAACATGCCTACTTATTGTTGTTCCTGCCATGTATGAATCTGTCATATATTTTGCCATGTTTACATGGGTGCCATCCTATCTTCTGATCATTTTTGGCTCATGGTCAGTAAAGGACTTTTGTTCTATGCAATTATTAGATTCATTCCATGCCTTTTTTTGCCATGATAAGTTCCTGTAACATGTTGTTTGATAGCTCTAAACATTGCAACCTGATGTTAATTTCTGCAGTCTGAACTGTTATCATTTGCAATCTTGCCATGTGTGTTTGAGCATGTTCTAGTGATTTCTGGAGATAGCTCAGTGTTCATGTTTTGTTATGCTTCACCTGTACATCATTCCCATGCCTTTTGTTTTCTTGTTGAGGTCCTGTAGCATGTTGTTTTGGTGCTTGCAATATGCCTAGTTGCTGTTTTGGACAGATTGTTGCTATAACTTGTTTCATGTGTGTGTGTTGAACCGTTGCTCAGTTTTGAGTGTGCTCTATATGAAACTTGCTTAGAATTGCATGTAGTTTCATATTATCATGTTGCATCCTTGTTTTGAGGTGTTTGCTTGATGTTTGGGTGCATTTTGCATCAATGCCATGTTTAACTTGTTTTGCTCATATCTTCTAGGTCAGAGTTCGAACTAAATGAACTTTATATGTAACTTGACTAGAATCTCGTGTAGATCATCTTTGTCATCTTAACTTGTTGTTTAAAAACTTGAACATAAGGTTTATTCAGATCTGGACCAATTTTGAAATTTGCATATGAGGACTTACCGGAATTGTTATATGTTGTTCCCGGCCTCATTTAAACTTGCCTTGATGTGTTGCTCTTGTTTGCATCATATCTTGCCATGAGCAGCTTCATGTAACCTTGTCATGCATCATGCTTGTTGTGCATCATGCCTTGCTCATGTGTGGTGTGTTTACCATGTTGTGTGCTTCTTCTTGTTAGTTCCTGTTTGCTATGATCGTGAGGATTCGTTCGTCTACGCTTGGTTCGGCTTCTCCCGTCGTCTTCTTCATGGACTCGTTCTTCTTCCTAGCGGGATTTCAGGCAAGATGACCGTCACCTTGGATCTCATTACTATCATTGCTATGCTAGTTGCTTCGTTATATCGCTTTGTCAAGCGTTACCTACCACTTGCTGCTCAAGCCTCCCAAATTGCCATGAACCTCGACCTTTGTTACCCTTCCTAGCAAACCATTGTTTGGCTATGTTACCGCTTTGCTCAGCCCTCTTATAGCGTTGCTAGTTGCGGTGAAGATGAAGATTGCTCCATGTTGGATTATGTTTATGTTGGGATATCACAATATCTCTTATATTATTAATGCATCTATATACTTGGTAAAGGGTGGAAGGCTCGGCCTTATGCCTGGTGTTTTGTTCCACTCTTGCCGCCCTAGTTTCCGTCATATCGGTATTATGTTCCCGGATTTTGCGTCCCTAACGGTTGTGTGATTTATGGGACCCCTTGACAGTTCGCTTTGAATAAAACTTGTCCAAAGAAGGCCCAACCTTGGTTTTACCATTTGCCTCACCACCACCTATACCCTTCCCCTGGGTCGGCCAACCCAAGGGTCATCTTTATTTTAGCCCCCCGGGCCAGTGCTTCTCTAAGTGCTGGTCCGAACCGAGCAACCTGCGGGGCCACCTTGGGGAAATTTGAGGCTTGGTTTTACTCGTAGCTAGTCTCATCTGGTGTTGCCCTGAGAACGAGATATGTGCAGCTCCTATCGGGATTTGTCGGCACATCGGGCGGCTTTGCTGGTCTTGTTTTATTACTGTCGAAATGTCTTGTAACCGGGATTCCGAGACTGATCGGGTCTTCCCGGGAGAAGGAATATCCTTCGTTGATCGTGAGAGCTTATAATGGGCTAAGTTGGGACACCCCTGCAGGGTTTGAACTTTCGAAAGCCGTGCCCGCGGTTATGTGACAGATGGGAATTTGTTAATGTCCGGTTGTAGATAACTTGACACCATATCCGAATTAAAACGCATCAACCGTGTGTGTAGCCGTGATGGTCTCTTTTCGGTGGAGTCCGGGAAGTGAACACGGTTTTGGGTTATGTTTGACGTAAGTAGGAGTTCAGGATCACTTCTTGATCATTGCTAGCTTCACGACCGTTCCGCTTGCTCTCTTCTCGCTCTTATTTGCATATGTTAGCCACCATATATGCTTAGTCGCTGCTGCAGCCTCACCACTTTACCCCTTCCTTTCCCTTTAAGCTTTGCTAATCTTGATACCCATGGTAACGGGATTGCTGAGTCCTCGTGGCTCACAGATTACTACAACAACAGTTGCAGGTACAGGTTGTGCGATGATCATGACGCGAGAGCGATGCTTGCTTGCATTGAGTTCTTCTTCTGCTTCTTCTTCGATCAGGGGATAGGTTCCAGGTCGGGAGCCTGGGCTAGCAGGGTGGATGTCGTTTGAGTTTCTGTTTATGTTTCATCCGTAGTCGGATGTTGCTCTTATGTATCGTGATGTTGTATTCGTGTGGCATTGTATGCCTTGTGTATGTATCCCCATCTATTATGTAATGTTGATGTAATGATATCCACCTTGCAAAAGCGTTTCAATATGCGGGTTTATCCTTGGTGGGACCTTCGAGTTCCTTTTGGATAGGGTCGCATATTGGGCGTGACAGACTAGCACGATCCGCAAGGACCCTACAAAATCAACAAGTTCAGGGACATGGGGAAGATCATAGCATAAAATGATAAACAAATTAGAGAAATCACCGCACCTCTACAACTCACCGCCCCAAGCTAGGGTCTCTGTGGGCACCTCTCGATGGCATCCCCTCCCCCCTCCTCTGCAACCACATGGAAGTCGGGTGGAACGCGACGACGAGAAGGTCTGGGGATAGATGGATCTGAGGAGGGCGTCAGAGGAGCTGGGATGGGGCGGCGGCGGCAACCCTAGCTTGGATGATGCAATTTTTTGGGAGAGAAAGAAGAAGGCATGGGGCAGGAGAAGGAGATGGTTACTTCGTGAGGAGGGGAAATGCAGGGCAGGTGTTATCTGGCATGATGAATCGTTGCTCTCGGTTGTGTTCTTTTGTCGTTCCTATGATAACATGGAATGAGCGAGGAGGCGCTATTCTCCCGCACCTTATTGCATTCGATACCATTCACTCTAGCGAGACTTTTTCACTATACTACCCCTAGAAGGTCTTATGTTGTGCACTGCCCCTAAAACACTTATTCCGTGGCCTGACCCCCTACATTCACGCTATGCCTCCGGTCAATCTGACATCTATTAATCTGATGTGGTAGTCGAGCGTATGTGGCAAGAAAAGTCAAAAACGACTAATGTGTTGATGTATATTGTCGAACAAAGTAGCCAACTGATATAGCGGGACATGCGTCCCCCTTCCTTTCTTCCTCCCCACTTCCTTTCTTCCTCGCGCACGAGGCCACTGGCCAGCCACCGCCGCTGATACCAGCCACGATGGCGGAGGCCGACAGGACAGTCGTCGCCGACCGCAAGGCCACTGCCCCAGCTGCCCTCCTCCCTACAGATCTCCTCCAACCATAGTCGTAGCAGATAGGCTGCGCCAACCGCTGCTGAGCACGTCGCCGGCAAGCGCCGCCCCTCCAGCGAGCTTCCCTCTATGCCTGCCATGACGTAGACCCAACGCCAACTCCCATTCGAGGTGCAACAACAATCAGATGTGCCACGCTCGGAGGTCCGAAGCTACGCCATCAAGATGGCCTCGCCAGGCGTTGTCGCTACCGCTCACATGGTTGCTAACAGCCACGGACACGGGCGGCCAGCGAGCGTTCCGCTCCAAAGGTGCCATCGTCACACCGCGGTCACGTCGACGACTGCGAGGCGAACACGGGTGATGCAGAGGAGGCCAACGGTCCAGTGCCTTGGCAGAGGAGCTCTGGCGATGGAGGTGCTTCAGCGATGGAGAAGGCCGACAGGCCGATGCCTCTGTGGAGGTGGCACCGCAGGGGAGGGATACGACGGCTGTGGGAGGAGCCTCGCAGTGGATGAGGACCTGGGCATAGGAGCTCCGGCGAGTCGGATCCGCACTTGGGCGGAGGAGAACGCCCGGCCGTCGGCTGGATGGAGGCGGGTTGGGGAGGCCATGGCGGCATGGTGCACAGGGGTTGGTGAGGGAGACGGCTACACCAGACACTTCATCGTAAGAGCATCTCAAACAGGCGCGCGAAATATCCGGTGTGCTGGATAAACAGCCAATTTGGCGCAGAGAGGTAGCTGCAAGGCCCAAAGCAGTATCGCGGAAGTTTGGCGCGCGAAAAAAGTGGGCACGCGCGGGGAAAAAGCGGCAGTGCGTGCGGCATTTTTGGCAGGTTGCCCAGCGTGCTGGTTAAAAGCCACGAGCGGGCGCCCGCCAACCACCACTCTTTCCCTCCCATCGCGCCTTCTTCTTCGCCTCTTCTGGTGCCCCGGCGCCGCCGCACCTTCTCCCCCACCTCTTCCAGCGCCCCGCCGCCGCCTTCTCCCACCGCCTCTTCCAGTGCCCCGCCATGCCGCCGCACCCCCAGAGCAGCTCGGGCTTCTGCGGTGTCCGCCTCCGCCGCTCCATCGTATATTGCGCGAAGATCTGCTCCGACGACACACGCCTTGGGTTCGAAACATTCGAGACCGCCCACGAGGCCGCGCACGCGTACGACGCGGTGGTGTGGGGCCTCAGGCGGCGACGGGCGCAGATGAACTTCTCTGACATGTGGACGTGCGAGCAGGCACAGGAACTCGCGCCTCCCTCGCGACTAATCACCAACGAGGATCGCCGCGTCAAGCGAAGGCGGAAGCGCCGCCTCCTCATCGCCGAGGCAGATGAGCACGCCATGGCGGTATGGCGCGAGCGCTTCCCGCAGGATGTCACCACCAAGAACGAGTTCTGGGCATAGAGGAAGGCGGAGCGAGCCCTGCGTCGGGCAGACAAGCGTGCACGGAAGGAACTAGCACTACTAGGGAAAACCCTAGTAGTAGCGTGGGTTTTGAGGCTATCAGCAGCGCAGGCAGGCGCGCTACCAATAAGGCGCTACAGCTAACTGTTAGTAGTAGCGCGGTCTGTACCCGCGCTACTACTGTGGACTATATCAACAGCGTGTTTACTATCCATCGCTACTAGTATTCTTTTTTTCTTTTTTTGTTCTTAGTGTATTTATACATCGTTATACAAATTTTGGTATAATACCAATTATGAGGTTTATTCATTATGTCCATAACAGTGTGTCAAATGAAGGTGGATTAGGTTCAAGTGGAGGCAATATGTGGTGCAAGTCAAAAGTATACTACTAATCCAAACTTGATCTAGTTTGGACTAGTAGTACTTTCGATGTGCACCACATGTTGCCTCCAATTGAATCTAATCCGCCAGCACAAGCTATTTAATCATCATCATAGTCATTAGCACCAACAATATTTATTTAATCACCACTAACACTGCTAGCTCATAATAATCATCATAGTCATTACCACCAACACTAGCTATTTAATCATCATAGCCATAGTGTAGCACATCATCATCTTTAAACTCATTTCTAGCTAGCTACTCACTCCTGCTGCTCTCTCACAGGTAAAATAACATAAAACATGTGTAGCTCTCCTCCTTCATCAAGTTGGAGCATGCAGATGAACCTGTCTCTTAATCGTGGGTTGCGCTTCTGCTTGCTGCCCCCTAGTACTTGTCTGCGCTCCTCCATCATAGATTTGGTCCAGTCTTTCACTATTAAGAATTCGTCGCTAATCCTGAATGCACTATAGTGATTTGTAAGATATCTTGGCCGTAAGCTAACAATACTCATGGTACCTTTAGTCTCGATCCCATAAGGCACAACATTCATCAGGAGTCCCTGTTGAAGGACATCGTATGGTAACATACTTAGCAATGAAGTTTAGCTTAAAAATAATGTATGGAAAAGATGCACTGAGGACAAATAGTAAAAATCTTACCATCTTTCCTAAATAGATGTGACCGTAGTTCATTACGAACACTATTGGTCGCACGTTTTCAGTACTAACATTTCTAAATCCAGGAAGAAAATTTGTCTTGACGGTATCAAGATCCGCAAGCCATGAAACATAATGACTTAGCTCCTCGCAGTTTAGTTCAGCCCGGGACAGTAGTAGGTCCTGTCTACCAAGCGCTGGACATGTTTGCTTGAACGGAAATAAGCTGACAATAGAAATTAGTTGTCAACTATTTTTGAATAAACAATATCAAAGACATAAATATGGTTGAGAAACTCACATAATGGTATAACTGGAGGCGTCTGCACATCGATCCAGATGTCGGTATTACCTTCAATATCATCTTCCGGACGAATAACAAAGGTGATAACCATATCAGGCTCAAATGCATAAGTCTTGCATAGTGCTCGCCATGTTTTGCATCCAAAATAGGAGTCTGAATTGTATAATTTTACGTGGAAAATATAACCATGCTCGGTCTTCAAGTAAACTTTCTTTACCTCCATAGTACGACTGAAACCTATCTTATCCAATACAAAAACTCTTGCATGGCAGGGGATACGCTAGTAGAATAGTAAAAAAAATATAAGTTGAAGCAAATGAAGCAGATGTCATGCTTAATTACGAAAAAAGACTTGTCATTGTGACTTCATCAGATCCACTTTGAAGTTCTCGTCCAGCTTGATGTCAAGCGCCTATCATCATCTAGGAAGATTCCGTCGCACAAGCCGTGCTCGTCTTACGCAATATTTGCAAATACTGAAATCCTTTTAGGTAAATCGGACATTTCCTATGTTCATAGTTAAAACATTAATTGAAAATCGATCAAGACAACTACCAGGATACTCAACACACAAACTGGGCACTCGATATTTCCTACATATTCTGGCACAAGTCATGCCAAAATTCACGGAAAAATCCGGCATGACCTTTGCTAAAATAGGACATATCGAGCGCCTAAAATTTGCCGGAATGGAAATGAATCAACACTCCAGCAAAACATAGGACACTCGGAGGTGTAACCTGCAAACATGACCGGCCACTTGGGCAAGCACATATCCTATTTGAGCAACACAAGATATACATTTCAAAATATCTTATAGGACTCGAATTAGCATGCATTCAATAAGCAAAAGTAAATCATCTCATGCGTCTGTACATCGTGAATATTATCACTAATACATCCCGAATAGTATCATACATATAACATCACTAATACAACTAAAACCCTAGCACACGAAGGGTATCGGCGCGGGCGGTGGACACCCAGAGAAGGAACCATCACGGGATCATAGCTCGGTGAGATCCTGGAGAACCTGCCGGTATTGGAGAACCTGTGCTCCAACGCAAACAAGTAGCGACGGACGTGCGCGTCCTCCTCATCGACATGGTGACGCACCACCTCCTCGGGTCCTCGAGCCTCGGACCGTGGATCGCCCACGCGACCGCCACCAAAGAAGGTTCGGGTCAACGACAGGCTGGCTCCTCACCAACCTGCGCCCCCCGGTAGGTAGCGCCTCCCAGTACCACCCCGGCGGAGCCCAGTCCCGGACATGGCCCATCTGGTCAAGCAGGTGTCGTCCTCCGCGTTTACATCGTCAGACTACACCACCGAGGAGGACGAGGAGTAGTTTTATCTAGTTTTATTTGCATCGTTTTATCTAGTTTTCTTTGCACTGTGTGAACTTAAACCCGGGCATGGGCAGCCCGGCCCGACGACCCGGCCCGAAAAACCCGGGTCGGGCTTGACACTCGGGCCGGGCTCGGGCTATGTTTTGCAGCCCGAAAGGTAGTTCGGGCCGGGCTCGAGCTTCTCTTTTTCTATTTTTCGGGCCGGGCTTTCGAGCTTCGGGTCGGGCTTGCACGTACATGTACTAAAAAACAGCATTTGGGCCGGGCTTCGGGCTTGAGTTCGGGCCGGGCTCGGGCTTCAAATCAGGGAGTATTTCGGGCTTCGGGCCGGGCTCGAGCTTGAGAAATGAAGGTCAGGCTTTTACAAGCCTGGCCCGAAACCTGGCCTGGCCCGACGTTTGCCCAGGTTTAATGTGAACTAGTAGCTTGTGGTGTCGGGCTTGAACTATGCTATGAATTTGTACTATGTGTTGTTTCATTTTTTGCAGCGCCTGCCAAAGCGCTATAGCAGCGTGCTAAATTTTGTAGCGCCTGGTAAAGCAAACACCCTCCTGCGCGCGCTAAAACGCTATTTTGGTGCTGCAAAAAAAAAATTAGCACGCCATGCAACCGCGTGGCTGTTGGAGATGCTCTAAAAGGCGGATGGTCTGGAAACGGTTTGATATGCTAGCACATTAGGCCTTTTTTACTTTTCTAGCCACGTAAGCGTGACTGCCGCATCGAATTTATTGTCATCAGATTGACTGGTGGCATATGGTGCATTAGAAACGCCAGATGATTTGTCGTGCTTGCAAGGGGGGAGGGGGGGGGGGGTCAGCCCACCAAATAATATTTTTTGGGGGTCAGCGGACAAAATAAGATCCTCTAAGGGTCATTTAGTAAAAAAGAGTTCACTCTTGTGTCAAGTGAGGCAAATTCATTATGTAGTTCTTCTCTTACTGTCACTAAGAATATTTTGTGAATTGAGTCTACTCGTCTAATGTGCAACACTCCCCCTACTGTTGTTTCATCTTAAGTGGCACATGATTAAACTCAAGAATATGGCTGTAAAGTGCACTCATCAGCCACCTCCTGCACCCCGTTTGTCCACCTCCCACACCACCCGCATCGATGCCTGCAAGCCATCTCCTTTGTTTCACATATGTGATGGCCATCGAATCACGCTAATGTGGTTCCCAGGCATCTAGCCAAAAAATATCTAGGGATTCTATTAGCTGGATTTTTTTATTTTTGTAGGCATGCAGCGACGGTGAGCAAGGCATATAGAAGGATACCAAACGATAGATAGATTTGGATGGCATGTACTATAGCTAGCTAGATATATATTACTATGATTCTTCACGAATTTCTCCGGGCTAGAATGAAGCGAGTGCCCTACCACCTGATATGTGCTTTTCCTGGTTGTGGGATTTCTGGGTAAATAGGCTTTTGTCAACCACATTGATGTGTTTTGAACACTCTATCACTGTCCCGTTACATTTTTCAGAAATTCCACGCCTAAGCACATGCATGCCACAAGGGTTGTACTCGTTTAATTCAGTTCAAGCCTCGAAGAGATTTCTAAAAAAACATCAATTGAGCAATTGTTGTATTTTGATAAAATGTAGCTATATCATTTTGATGTAGTTGATATGGAATGCAATAAAATTTGTGTTATGCTTTGTGCAATGCAATATGTATGTCAAACTGCCAATGATGGTGATGGGCCTTGTGAAACATAAAATTTATATAATCTTATTTTACAAAAAGTTTCACTATTACTTTGAAAGTTGGAGAGCATTTCATAGAACATGGTGTGACATACAGTTCAGTAATATTCCATTCACCCTCAAGGCCAACCCTCATTTTACCGTTGGTGAGGCAAATTTGTTAGAGCTTTTCTTCTCTTATTGTCATCAAGAATACTCAAATTGGGATCTACCCTAGGGAGCCCAAATCCCTACCTCTATAACTAAAACTTATTTGCTTCTCTTCTGAAATGCCATGGCAGTTCAACTGCCTTTTCCCTCAAAAAAAGGGATCTAATCATCTAATTTGCAACACACCCACTACTGTTGTTTCATCTAAAGAGTTTTTTTTTCCAGGGAATTTCAGAAAGCTTTATTCAACGAATGCATTCGCCAAGCAGCAGTCAGAAGGCTGCTGATCAGGAAGCTAGGGGTGGTGTCTAACCAACTGTCAATCACATTAAGCGTACAGGCACGCTTAGCACAAAGATGTGCAGGACAATAGGCTAATCTTATTACATGTTGAATACTAAAAGAGATAAAACTAAGAGATAGCTCCCCAATTTGAGAAAGAATTGGTGCAACCACCGAACGATCAGTGGAGCGAGAATTCCAGAGGTTAACTACCTCTAGACAGTAGGCTTCCATGATCACATGAGTGTAGCCTCTGAGCTTGGCAAAAATGGCACCTTCTTTCAAAGAGAGAGTTTCGGCGAAGAGTGGGGTTCATATCAATTAGTACATGATTAAACTCAAGAAGATGAGTGTACAGTACACTTATCAGCCACCTCCTGCATGTTGCATGTCCACCTCCAAGTGACCACCACCATCAGCCATCGAAGCCTGTTAGCCATCTCCTTTGTTTCACATATGTGATGGCCATCAAGTAGCGTTAATATGGTTCCCGGGTATCTAGCCGAAATTTTTCTAGAGTTTGTGTTAACTGAATTTTCTTTACTTTTGTGGGCATGAAGCGACGGTGAGCAAGGCATATAGAAGGATAACATACATAGATACATTAGTATGGCATGTAGTGTAGCCAAATACTCCCTCCGTCTTAAAATAAGTGATTCAAACTTTGTACTATTTGTGCTTTTCTTGGTTGTGGGATTTCCAGGTAAAACAGGGGGAGGGCCGGAGGAGGTGGGGTGCTTTGTCAACCACATCGATGTGTTTTGAGCACTCGTTGTCATTGTCCCATTCCATTTTTCAGAAATTCCACACCTAAGCGCATGCATGCCACAAGGGATGTACTCGTTTAATTTAGTTCAAGCCTCGAAGAGATTTCTAAAAATTCATATCAATCGAGCAATTTTTGTATTTTGATAAAATGTAGTTATATCATTTCGATCGATGTAGTTGATTTGGAACGCAATGCAATTTGTGTTATGCTGTGTGCAATGCAATATGTATATGTCAAAGACTCAATGATGGTAATGGGCCTTGTGGAACATAAAATTCATATAATCTTATTTTACCAAAATTTTCACTATTACTTTGAAAGTTGGAGACATGATTTTTCATGAAGTTCCGGTTCATAGGTACCTGCGCAAGATGGATCGGATTTGGACTCAACTGTTCCCAGAAGGATCGTCCTTCGTACTCTATTTCCTCTTGGCCAACCGGGAGAGCGGATTTTTATTACCACTGAAACGTTGCATCGATCATTTTCTGGGACGGGAATAATGTTGGAAATTGACAAACCCACCGAACCAAGTGAGTACATGGCATACATAGCATGTCTTCCTCTCCTCTCCTACCTTGAGACAAGTAACAAAAAGTGCATATTATTGTACAGTATATAAAAAGCAAAAGATCACAGTAAAAGATTCCAGACTTCATAGGATTCGACTTCAAAACCAACCTATTAGATTATATAGCACCTCATCTTTTGGCGCCGAGGATTTCAGACATGAACACGACCGTACGCAGCCCACATCCTCTCCTGAGAAGAAGAAGAAAAAAAAATGGAAGGAAACATTGACCAGTAAACTAAAAATGGCATACCAATCTAGGATATGATCATCTGCTCCGTCCCTCAATCGTAGTCGCAGCTTCTTCACCTGCAGATCTCTGCGTTGGAGGGGCTGCGCACGCACACCTTGGCGTACCGGTGGCAGGCCGCGCAGTGGAGGTGCCACGTGCCCACGGACACCGTCGACGACGCGAACCGCGCGCCGCAGTGCACGCACTGCGCCGGGCACGGGAACCTCCTGCTGTTCCTGCTCCCCTGGCGCCGCGGCGGCGTGTGCGTGTCCGTGCCGGACCCCTCGTCCTTGGGCGTGTGGGCGGCGGAGCCTGCCGGTGGCGGTGGTCCGCTGCGATTGCCGGGCTTCGCGTGAGAGTCAGACGCCGGCGTGTGACGCGTGTCCTTGTTGGCTTGCTCGGCCTTGGGCGCGTGGGCGGCCGGTGGCGGTGGCCGGCTGTGAGACGTGTCGCCGGCGCCGGCTCGCCGCTTGTCGTCGTCCCTGGGCGCGTTGTTGGCGGCAGGCGGCGGTGGCCGGCTGTGGTCGCTGGGTTTCGCGGCAGGAGCGGGAGGCGCCGGCGGGCGGGGTCTCGGCGACGGAGTCGGGGCAGAGCGCGGCTTGGTGACTCCCGTGGCCGCGGCGTCGCGGGGAGCGGGAGGGTGGCGGACCGAGAGCGCCCCCCACGCCTGCTGGAGCAGCTTGAACGCGCCGTCGGCGGCGGCGGAGCGGTTCTTGTCCGGGTGCAGGGTAAGGCACAGCCGGCGGTACCGCCGCTTGATGTCGTCGTGCGAGACACCCACGCCGCCGCTCGGCAGCGACGCCCGGGCGCCGACGCTGAGGACGGCGTACCAGTTCCTGCCGCTGGCGCGGGAGGCGGCCGCGGCGGCGTGGACCTCGTAGGCGGCGAGGGCGTGCGCGAGGCCCGGGAGCGACCGGCAGCGCGCCTGGGCCTCCCGCGCCGCCCGGAGCGCCCCGGCCACGTCGCCGACCAGGAAGCGCTGCTCGGCGAGCCTGTGAAGCCTCTCCGCCGCATCCACCCCGCTGCCGCCGCCGCCGCTCCTTCCGCCGGCCGCCATGGGATCGAAACCAAACATGTGCTGTACGTACGTTGCGCTGTGTCCACGGGGCAGCGCCCACCATATAAGGACTCCCGGAGAGGCGATTCCGACTCTGTTAGGAGCTCCGAATCCGATTCATATGTGAAGCTGAGTACTCGTACGTACGAGGAAACAAATCCATTTTATTTTATTTTTTGCGATCTGAAAAAATTCCAATTTAAGTCCACGTCACTTACAAGATAAAGGCCTCTAAAAGTCATAGGAAGTTTAGAGGACTCCATTCCGTAGGATTTCTCTATAGAGTTGGTTTAGTTTGTAGGAATGAAAACCCTATGGATCTTTCCTATAGTTTAGTTTGCATACAATTTCAAAGGAAAATTTCCATCTGAGTGTGGATATTTTCCTTTGTTTCTACATAACAACTATAGCATGCACCCAATCCTTCAGAAAATCTCCTACAATTTTCTTATGAATATAATCAAACAACTCGGTAGTACAAATTCATGTAGGATTTAACTTGGCATGGCATCTCACTTCTATGTTTTTTTCTTTCTATTTATACATTTTTAGAATCATGTGAATCAAAGTTTTTTTTTTGAAAGATAGCAGGAGAGCTGCTACAATTCATTAAGAGGAAGCGGTAAAGAAACCGATGCTCGGTTAATCAAGGAAAACCGAGCTAAAACCTTTACAAAAAGCACACCACACCTAGCAAACTAGGCTGGAACACAACGGGACATACAGGAGCGCCTAAAGGCCGACACAACACGAAACTGAAAGACCTCGCCAGAGAGCACCACTCAGTCGTCTTGGATAAGGCCGCCACAAGCATGTTTGACAACATCACCGTCACCGAAGAGAGACGCCATGTCCGACGGAAGAGGAGCGAATTGTGCCTCGCCGAATACGAGAGGGCGCCCAACACGACTCGCCTGTGCAAGCATGTCAAGTGTTCTCCAAGTGCCCAACACCACCGGCCAACTGCCGGACCCCACGAACACGCCGCTGCAGACACCACCTCACCTCGCCACCGCCAGCACCCGACCAACCACTACATCAGAAACCCGGTGCTCTGCCGAGAGGTCAACTCTCCACCGGCCGATGCTTCCATCGAAGAAACGACGCCAAAGACGCCGTCATCGTCGATCCAACGAGGTAGATCTTGGTTTTCACCCGGAGAGTATAGCTCAAGGACATGAGAGGGGCCGAATCTCCTCGGTGACGCCTCCAACAAGGAAACAACACCCACAAGCATTGTCATCACCGGCCATGAGCAGGACTTTCGTCCGAGATATCAGACACCTACGCCGGACGCTGCTTGCCACAAGACTCCCCACCTTCAGATTCGAGCCAAGCTCCTCACATCCTGGACGGAGCATAGCTCGCAAAGACCACCGGCCTCGCTTCAAGAGCCGCACTGTGGAACCACCACGAGGTGCATCAGATCCAGCCCACCGCAGTCTTGGACATGTCCAGATCGGGCGAGCATTCCCATTACCGCCTCAAGACGCCGGAGACTGGCGGCCCGCACAGGACTCCACCGCGACAACCGGACGGCACAGATCCGCCGCCCCACCTCACGAGCCATGGCAGTTCAGGTGAGCCCAGATCGAGCCCGCCCGCAAAGAACCGTCGCCCACCGGAGGAAGGCAGAGGCGGCGCGACCTCGATCTGCAGCACCCCACCTCTACCAAATCACCACCGCCGCCGGCCTCGAATGAAGCAACTCAGATCCGCCTGCCAGCCGCCAAGCGAGGCCGCGCCTCCGAGAGTGGCCACAAAGAATGCCCCGCCGCCACCATCCCTGGAGTCGGCCGAGCTTCGCCGGCGAGCCCCTCAGGCGGCGGCGAGGGAAGGAGGAGGGTGGAGGGAGGGACGGCCGGTTAGGGTTTCTCCCCCCGAGTCGCCAAGGAGACGACGCATGTGAATCAAAGTCACCCTAAGTCCCTCACACAATGTATACCAGAGTGCAGTTCATAGAAAGTGAGGCAAAGATAATTCCCATATTACACCTCAGCTTCTCACCACCATTTCTTCATATCCTTACAAGAGAATTTTATCCTTTTTTCAGAGCACAACAACATGGTACTCTGTTAACTCAATAATGCATACTCTGGTGTGATGCTTGTTGAGCACCTTAGCACTATATATGTTAAGGCCATGCCCTTTCGACATGAACATCTTACAGTGTCTCGTGGAAGATACGCACGCGTTATTCTTGAAAGAAAAAACAGGCTATCGGGATTCGATCCGGTGCTGGATGCTCCTGCTGTCATCTTTCTTCATCGCAGTTCGCCGACTGGAGCTTCGTTGAGCCACAGGAAATGGATGAAATCGTAGAGCTGGGCGCTCACGCTCACCTGATCAAGAGGCGCGCAGAGCGCGTGTGCATGGTGAGATTGAGATGCAAGGGGATCAGATAAGTGACATCAAGCTTAATAGTAATTGACCGAACCTTGTATGGTGTTGGATTTAACTTCCTCAGATGGTCCGGCCTCATCCGTTCCAGCTGACGCATGCACCGACTCCTGTTTTCGTTGAGGGATGGCAGCTCCTCCCTTTGTACGGCTACGGCATTGACAAGAGGATAAAGATTGGCATCAATGTCCTTTTCAACTTGAGACACACAAGTTACGATTTTTATGACGTATACACTCAGATGGACCAGATTCAGTACTGAGATATGTAGAACAGTAGAAGCTACTTGAGTGGATACACATACATGAATTTCCAGGCCAGTAGCACTTCAACAACTCCTCGACATGCTGTGGAACAACATGAGCTCTCTTTGACTCGATGAAAGGGTGACGACACAGAATCCTCTCACCAACCTATAAAGGAATGCAATAATGATCAAGCCCACAAACATATAAATATCTGCTAACTAATTATAAGTAAATGTTTGGTAGCAGAGTTCTGAAGTGGACACATTATTTGATGCAGGCTTACTGGTCAAGCGTAACATGAATATTGTTTACCTTTGGGCTTGGCTCGTCTTGTCCGGTCATTATATCAACTAAGGGATAACCTTCTTTCCCATACAATCTGTAGCATCGTTTTTTACATGGTATGGATACCTGGAGCATAGGACTACAAATTAGTCATTCTGGTAGACCAGAGGTTGCTAAAGCTATATCTTTTTCTTTGAAATATTAATGAGTAATAACATATACATACCTTTGTGACATCTTCAGAGAGTTTAATGCGAGGTTGTTTGTTAATCTCAACTAACTTGAATACACAACCAAGTGCTGCTTGTGCATAGCAGGTAACTAGGTAGGTGCCAATGCCAAATGAGTCTACCTCATGACCCTACACAAAAAGTCAATAGTCATTCACCAAGCCATCGACCATGGTGAAGGCACAAAAACAGATGTCTTTGAGCAGAGCAGATGCATATCCATCAAATTCACAGGCATGTTAAGCGCTGGATTTCAACATAGCAAAAGTCTCATTCAGCAGATGATAGACTGATACCAAGTATTTTGAAGCAAACCTTAAACTTTGTAGTAAGTTGTCAATTGTCAGGACCAGCTGGGTAAGTTTATTCTTAATATTTATCTAAATTAGTTTTACAATTCTGGGCATACTTTTTACTCACTATCACGGTTAATTAAAACCAACGAAGACTGTTGTAAAACCACCAAATGACCAAAACCATTAACAAGTAGCAACCATCTGAATGTTAAAATTGTTGAAAAACTTTCAGGTATTTCATTTCACTAGATAAATATAGAAACTTAATAATAGCTCGAAAGGTGTGGTATGCAGCAAACTATCTGGACTTCTGGAGTACAGCTTACCTGCTTGTTCAATGCATCAATTGTTTCTTCATTGAGATCATTGCTTGCTGTAATATTTGTTTTTCCAAAGCCAACAACCCCAAATTCTTTTTCAATTGCACAGAAGAACTTGCGTGTCTCAATAGACAGATATGCTAAATCACCAGAGTCTAACCTAATTCCAACTGCCTTATACCTGAAACGGAAAGTTTTCATTAATGTTTAACAACTAAGGTTTATGAATCAACAATAGATTCAAATTTCAGCTCAAATATGTAAGTGTGATACGGAAATCGAATATAGTCACTAGCCAGACCTATCAACTAAATACGGAAATCTAAAGCAAAGGGATGAGCCGGTATAACCAGTTGGTGTTTCTGCTTATGCTCAAGATGATTGTTCAAAATACAGGAGAGACTTGATAATAATTAATGTTACATATCACAAGGGTGCATGGTTGGTATCAAATGTCTATGCTGTGAGGTCTGGGCTCAACAAGTTAGGCATCAGTGACCCATTAGGTATGAAAAATAAAGCTAGTCCATGCCTATGAATTCAAACATGCACCTTTTATGTATAATGGAAGAAAAACTCAAAAAAAAACAAACTATACGCATGTAGAAACTATTAAGTATCTGAAAAGTATTAGCAAGGAAACACACCCAGGAGAAAACTTCATTTTATTTTGTGTTATCATCAGCTTTCACATGTAACAGAAGCAAGTTGGGCGAATAAGAAGAAAATACTAAAATACAAAGAAGTGGTGAGGCAATAGTACCCCATATCATTGAGGGCTAAAGCAACAGCGCAGAAGTTTGGCACTCCGCTTCTCATGACCTAGCAACGATACATACTTAAACATCAACCGTGCTCATATATAACCTGAGTTAATGCATTAGTTCTGTCAAGGTCAGTCATGAAATAACTAGAGTATAATTGTTAAAGTCAAGGGGACACATTTTAAAAGAAAAGGAAAATTGTAGGGGAGGCCCCTACAGTAGCACATTTTAAATTTGGCTTGGATAATAATTTAAAACAGTTACATGGACAGAAGATTCAACATATATGGGCTAGATATACATATTTTAATCCATAACCATAAAAGAAGGAACATACAGAAACAAGTCAGTTTAAGCATGTCACAGAAAACATATTTTAAGTAATAATGAATTATTACAGCATTGACAAAGTTAGTCAGCTTAAAAAAAACTATTGAACAGATGAATATGTAGGCCATGCCGTAGAAAGCGAGTACACTAGTGCAGAGCAAGATTAACTAACATCGTATGTGTCCACCAGGGCCAGGAAGGAGTTTGGAAATGCCAGTGCATATGACGTGAATGCAGCCAACTCACTTTGATTTGTTTCACCAAAGGAACCACGCAATGAACTAGCATCCTGAAAAGAAGAATGTAAGCACAGATATTGAATACTTAAACATAAATTACTAGCCATAAGTTCTACAGAAACAAGTTACAGAGGGATTATGCAGCAACTTGCAAGGAAGATAACCTTCATGGATAAGTACAATATTTCAGATATGGAATCTGTATAATTTAAACTGTAAAGCCACACTGTTATGCTTAATAGTTTGCAAGTGGTACTTTGACAACTAGTCACCTCAACTTCAACTACACCTCTTAATCTCTTATTCTAATAGGCCAGATAAGATGACAAGAATTTTATCAAGTTTGTTCACTAAAAAAGCATTTAAATAGGTACAGGCAATCACAATCATCAAACAATGTTTAAATTATCAAGAGGAAAAGTTTATATAGAACTTCAGTAACATGAGCAAAGGAATTAACAAAATAACTGGTATTTTATCACACCTGAATCTTAACCAGCCAATTCTGCACTAGAGAGACAAAGTTTTCACGTTTGTTCGAACCATCAGAGCTAGAAAGTGCTTTGTCAATGATTTCATCAAGACCCTACAGTCAACGAATACATTAGCAAAGAAGACCCCTGGTATACAAGAGATTTAGTTCTCGCCCAAAAAAAAAACTTGATGAAATTCAGGATCAAACAAATTTAATGAAAGTTGCAAGGTTCATGATGTAAAACATATTGCATCTTGTACATTTACCTGGTGGGTTTCTTTTTTAGATGGTCAGATCTATTGTGTCTTAACTGGGTGAAAATTAAGTGACTTAGATTTTTGCTCATACTAGCCAGATGCTATTATTAACTACTCCCTCTGTCCCATATTAGTTGTTGCTCAAACAGATGTATCTTCTAGATACATTTATTTCAGCGACAACTAATATGGAACAGAGGGAGTATTTGATAATCATACGCTTAGCTTTGCTCACCAAATATATATACTTTTTTTCACTATTTGCATTTGAATATCAATGTCAAAGGGATTGACTAATATCAACAGATTGATGAATGATTTATGCTCATCTATGTATTCAATACAAGTGCAACTGGTTAGGGAATTTTGGCCCAAATGCATACTCTATATCTGGATAGATCCTCCCTTGAAGTATGAAATAGTCGGTCCAAACTGGAATTGCGCGAGATGAAAAGAGGGAACTAGAGAAAGAAGCAAGCTTGTGCTAGATGAATGGCAATAAACACAATCTATGTCGGATACATTCTGGAGAACATCAAGCCTATCCATGAAGAATTATTAGAACATGGCAGATGTTTCTTTCCTGGACAGGAATGATATTTCAACTATTAAACAACAAAGTTGAAGCAAGTCCCAAACACCAACAAATTTATTCATAAGCATGGCAAGACCTGAAAATAACTACTAACCAGGAAAGAGCTCACAAATGCATGTGAGTGAGTCCCACGTATTGGTATCCCAAACAACCTTCCTGCTGCAACATTGCTGCCCGGGTAGGAATGTCAGATTATTGCTTATTATGATAAATGTCTGTTTGGATAAGCATTGTACGGCCTTCAGTATAACTTCAAGTTGGTTCACATGTTCAAGTATTAAGAATATTTATCATCTAATGATGACTTAACATAGTTTTAAAACTGTATAGTCCAGTTCAAGAAACCATGTGATCCTAATCTAGAGAGTTAACAATAGTTTGCATCAGTAGCAGAAGAAACCCAAAAATATATCGCCTGCCATGAGCACCCAGCAAATAATTTACAAAGCTAAGAGTATCTTGAAAATTGTAGAGGTACATATTGTGTTCATTGTGTGAGCAGATCATACCTTGTTGCATCAAATCCTCCCATATAAGAATATCTTGATGCACTGATTCCTCCATCCGGCCCCTGATAGACATGTGCTCATAAGTCCATGTTAAGGATAATGAATCGAAAGAAGCAAAACGAAACAAAGTAAGACCCACTTGAGCCCGTCGAAGTCCAAATTCAAGTAAATTCTTTGGCTTTCCTGCTACAAGGCGGTGCCTTGCAGCATTTGTAGTAACCAACGAAGCATAGTTCACCAGACTTAGAAATGGAGTTTCAAGAAGTTGGACAACCTGGGACCAAAATTAAAAGGCAAAAGTAAACAAAAAGGTAAATACGACAACTATGGATTATTATTTTTGGCTAACCAGCTCCTGGTACTTACCGCAACAGGTCCTTCGATTATCATCAGTGGAACCTTAGGAAACACAGCAGAACCCTCAGGGATGGCATAAACCTCAACATCTGAGCAGTCAATCGAACTGAGGTACTCAAAGAAGCCATCCTACCAAAAGAAAAGTAAGCATACAGGTTTAGTTGCACGCAAAGATGAAAATGGTTATCTAAACAAGAATGAGTCTACTTAAGAGTGACAACTAAAATTATATTGTGGATTTTGTTTGCTCATTGGCATTCCAATAATCCTACCTCACATGTAGGCAGTGCAGTCCGCAGAAAATTGATTTCCTCTTCTTTGAACTTGAAGTTGGCAATAAACCGTATACACTCTTCAAGGCCGCCAAAGACGGTGAACTCACCAGCAAAGGGGCTCTTCCGGAAGTAAAGATCAAAGCTGAAAACAGTAGGTTCACAATAAACATCAACAAGCATAAGAGCATGATAATTCAATTAGAAGACTGACAAGTAGAAGAACGCCTGTGAAAGAATCTCGCACTTCCAGTCAGGGGATACAGAGAAACTGTCTGCCTTGGTGCACATGGCCGGCCTCATCCATATGGTCCTAATTAACACTGCAGCTATGCTTGATAAAACCTCAAGAAACAGTGCGCTTGTAACGTGTGCGTGCGATTGCTTGGTTATAGACTATTTACATTGGTTTTTAACATTGGCAAGCAAACTTGATACTTGATTTACTGCTTGCGTTTATCAATGGTGGGTATCACTGAATCTCTACATATATTCCAAAAGCATAAGTTCTCATCTCAGATTCTGCTTAGGCTACATCAAACATCGTTCATTCATTTCTCCAAATAAGAACGACCGGCGATTTCTACTGTTCCGCAATAACGGAGCAACCACCAAAATATCCACCACACAAGTTTTATACTCCCTCCATTCCTAAATGTAAGTCTTTTTAGAGATTTCACTACAAACTACATACGGATGTATATAGACATCTTTTAGAGTGTAGATTCACTCATTTTGCTCCGTATGTAGTCCATAGTGGAATCTCTAAAAAGACTTATATTTAGGAACGGAGGGAGTACATCGAACCTAATAGTCCGTCCCTTAAATGGAACACTTGACTAGCAAACTGAATTAACAGACAGACATCACACGGGTCCAAATTTGACAGCACGAGAGCTCCCCGGAGCTCGCTCGAATCCGGGACACGGCTGCACAGAACAGATCCTAAACTTCAGCACCAAACTGGGCCTCCCCCGCGCCTGATTCGGCGGAGCCGGAAGCTGCCTAGTGTTCCTGAACCGTCACTCCGCCGCGGAGCTCAACAGCAAACGGCGCGCATACAGTAGAGCGAGCGGGGGTAGGGTGAGTGAGTCGGGGTGCTTACACGGCGCGGTCGAGGTGCTTGCCGGCCTTCCAGTAGGCGTAGGCCATGGAGAACTGGTAGAGGTCGGTGAGCAGGGGCGTGACCATCGGGTTCGTCGGCCGCGGCACCGCGCCCCCGCCGCCGGCGCGCACGTCGCCGTTCGACAGCGCCGCCGCGGCCATCTTCCCGGGAGGAGGGGGGCGCGGGGCGGTGGTGGTGCGAGAGCGGCGAGGTCGGAGTGGAGCGGGGTGGGGGAGGGAAGGGAATCTCGCAGTCGCAGGCAGCAGCCGATGCTACTGCGAAGAGGAAACTGGAGAAAGGGGAATCCTATTCCCCGCGCGGGTCGGCGGATAGCGACCAGACGCGCACCCCCGCCCACGGAAATGGGCCAGCCCATAAGTCTGTTACTGCATTTTTTTCCGTCCGTTTTCTGTCTCTTTCTTCTTTCATTTTTTTTATTTTATGTTCTTTCTTTTTTCATGTTTCTTTTCCTTTTCATTTAAATTTGCAAGGTTTTGTGAAATTTTCCGCAATTTTCAAACTCATATAATTTTTTGAAGATCTATACCAATTTTATTCGTGTACCGTTCTATGCCCTGAGGGCTACTGGCTATATGGCTCGGCAGATAATAAATTGCACCAATCAAAAATTTCTGCGAGAAATCGGTTCACGGAAGCCGGCTTGAAGAAAAACTTTTCCGCAAAGGCTGGCCATCTATATCAACAAGAAGTCCATAAGGACGGATGCACACAATTGACACAGAAATTACACTTTCTTATACAGAATAATATGCAAGAACAAGAATATAATAGTGTAATTTTCACACACACAAAAACAAGTTTCCTAAGAATAAATGAATTAGTGGGATTGCAATTAACATTAAAAAGAAATAAAATACAATAAAAACTAAAAAAACAAAATAAAGTTTTCTAAGAATGAATGAATTAGTAGCGTTGGTATTTCCCTTTAATAAAAAAGATAACAAAATAAAAACCAAAACTAAATAAAAATGGTTTTTTCGAAATATAATGAATTAGTAGCATTTTGGTATTACCCTTTAAGATGAAAGAAACTTTAAAAATCAAAAAAATTAATGATTTTTTTGTGTGCCATATACATAAAAATTGCGTTTTAAAAATGTGCAAGAATAAGCATATAATAGTGGAATTTTTGCGAAAAATAATTTCCTAAGAATTAATGAATTAGTGACCTTGGTATTACCCTTAACGTAAGAAATAAAATAAACTAAAAGATAAAAATAAATAAAAATAATCGGAATTCCTAAGTCAAAAATGAATTAGCAGCATCGGTATTTCCCTCTTAAAACGTAAAAATAAAATAAATAATGGAAAATTTTGCACACAATTTAGACAGAAATAGTGCTTTTTAATAATATGCAAGAATGCACATACAATACTGAACTTTTCGCAAAAAATGAAGTTTCGTAAGAAGTAATGAATTAGTGGCATTGGTATTGCCCCTAAAAGAAGAAATGACATGAAATATAAACTAAAATAAATTTAAAGAAGAATAAATTAGTGTCATTGCTATTACCCTTTAAGAAAAATGATAAAAGAGCAAATAATGACAAATTTTGCACATGATTTACACAGAAATTGCACCTTTTTACTATTGGAAAGAACAAGCATATAATAGTGGAATTTTTTTTAAAAATATTTTTTTACAAAAAATAATGAATTTGTGACATTGGTATTACTCTTCAAGTAAAATAAATTGAAATTAAAAAATAAGTTTTGTAAGGAAGAATGAATTAGTGACATTGGTATTAGCCTTTAAGAAGAAATAAAATGAAAAAATAAAAGGAGAAAATTTGCATATAATGTACACGTAAATTTGTTTTTCTATCTTATGCAAGAATAAGAATATAATAATTGAATTGCAAGAGATTTTTTTTCTACGATTGAACGAATTAGTGACATTGGTTTTACCCTTAAAAGAAAAATAAATTAAAATAAAACAAAAATAATGAAGTTTTATAAGAAAGAATAAATTAGTGGCATTGGTATTACCCTTTAAGAAGAATTGAAATTAAAAAAACTTTTAAAAAATAGCACAACTTTGCACTTTTTTAATACGCAAAAAAAGCATATATATATTATAGTTCCATTTCACACTCTAGTGCAATTTAAACAGATAGTATATAGTTCTTGCATGTGTACGTTTCCACTCGTCAAACATGCCAAAAATACCCATGTAGAAAAAATAATATCTAACAAAAAAAGAAAAAACATACAAAAAAGATAATGTGTGACGGGCTTCAAGACCGATAGGAAAATCGCTTTCCCTACACAGGGTCAAGTCAAAAGTTCAGCCAAAGAAAAAATCGACTAATCCCAAGCAGCGACAAGTCAAAAAATAGCCTAAGAAGCCATGAAACAACACGAATCTTGACAAAAAAAAAAACAATGGTAAAAAGATTGACTTACTCAAATTTAGAAATCAGGCGACTTACATATAGCCGAAGTGTTTTCTCTAACTGTTCTAAACAGGTTGGAAATGGAGAAAAACACTCTTTGGGAATATTGTGAACGACAGGAAAACAACATATCCTTTGCAGGGGCGCTCACACCAAAGACTATCTAAGAGGATTCTTTATTTATATTATATGGAGAGAGATTAGATGTTTATCATTTGGCAGAAGTACATTACGGTATTCAGTCAAACAGCATGCATGCAGACAGTGCGCGATCGCATCTTCTTGTTGGCGGCTGCATGCCTGCAATAATCCCCCGCCAGCTCCTTGTCGACGAAACGGGACGAAAATGGCTAGTGAACTTTCTCCTCTTGCTCCAGGTCCAGACGGGCGCTCTTGCCGGTAGCCCTGCAAACCAAACCAAACCAAACCAAACCAACGATCCTTATCTGTTCCCGCCGTCCCATAGTTACGTACAGACTACAGAGGGCGCCATGCATGCGTACTTCTCGATGAGGCCCGTGACGACGCGGAAGCCGTGGTGGCCTTTCGGGGGTTTCTTGTCGGCCGGGGCGCCGTCGGCACTCGGGCTCGCCGCCGCCGGGCTCGTGCCCTCTTCCGCCAGGTCCCGGCGCTCCGTGGCCGTGGCCGTGGCCGTCGAGACGAGCAGCAGCAGCAGAAGCATGCACACCGTCGCCACGCGCATGGTGGTGGTCCTCGCCATCGATCGTCGCACGTCGTCCTCCTCCCTGCCTCCTCGCAGTCGTCGGTTCGTCACGCACGCGCACCGTCGCTTCCCTTTGGTTGCCTATAAATAGCTTCCGCGGCGCGCGCGGGTCAGCTATAAAAATGCCACGCTGCTCGCCCGTGAGTTGGTGGTGGTCACCAGCTTGCAAATTTGGGCGATCGGAATATTGGAGTGGTGCTGTGCATGGCTGGGTTTGCGGCCGATATCATCGATCGATATCCTTATGCCGATATCATCGTTGGCGGGTCGTCGTTGTCCGGGCAGCGTTCATTCTAGTGATGCCAGCCAGACTTCCGCCGTCGACCGGCGATCGTTGAGGACATTGCGCGCCCGCTGAGAACTTGGTTTCTTCGACAACAGGGCCGCGCGGGAGAGTGAGAGGACTCGGAGGGTTGGCCCAAGAGTAATCCATACGGGCCCATAAGGCAAAAGATTTGGGTCAGATTGATTCTACGCCGCATGGGCTCAGCCGCTCGGGACGGGTCACCGATCGAGAATATTGCAAGTTCGTGCTCAATAAGCAGGCCGCGACCTACGAGAAAGAGAAGAGCAGGGCTCTTTGTTTTTCTTCTGTTTTCCCCTTTTTTATTTATCTTTTATTTATTTTATTTTTGTTTTCTTATTTCTTCAACGGTTTTCTTTTTCCATTGTTATACTTCGGTTTTTTTTTGTTTTGGTTTCTCCATGTTTTTTTATTGTTTTTATCCATACATCTTTTCTCTCTCCTTTTTCTTTGGTTTTTTGTCTTCTTTCTCCTTTTTCTCCGTTCCTCTTTGTTTTCTTTCTCCTTTTTTTTGTTTCCTATTTTGCATTTGCTTCTTTGGTTTTATTTTTTATTTTCATTTTTCTCTTGTTAATTTTTATTTCTACAATTTCTTTGAATACATGGTCAACATTTTTCCTACACATTCGTAACATTTTTTAATACATGGTCAACATTTTTTATATGTTTTTACATTCTTTTTAAATACTTGATTAATAATATTTCAAAAAAATATTAACACTTTTTCAATGCATGGTCAACATTTTTTATATAAACATTTAACATTTTATGCTTGATTAACATTTTTCAAACACATGTTCAACATTTTGTTTAAATGCTTGATTAATATTTTCATATACATGACCAAATTTTTTACATCATTTAATTATACATGATCAACATTCTTTTTATACACATTTAATATTTCTCAAATGCTTGATTAACATTTTTGTAATACTTGTTCAACTTTTTTTAAATGCTTGATTAACATTTTTATACACATGATCAAAAAATCAATATTTTTTAGTAAGTGATCAACATTTTTTTAGTAAGTGGTCAACATTTTTTCTACGCATGTTCAACATTGTCCGAATGCTTGTTCAACATTTTTAATACTTATTCAACACTTTCAAATACTCGTTCAACATTCTTTAATACTTATTCAACATTTTATCAATACTTCTTCAACATTTTGCAAATACTTGTTCAACATTTTTTGTATACATGGTCAACATTTATTTTTCTATATGCATTTACCATTTTCGAATTACAAAACATTATGTAAAGTACATTTTCCCATACATATGTTTATAATTTTCGGAAGTGTAAACAAAATTAAGTAATAAATAAATAACAGAAACAAAAAACGTGAAAGAAAAACAGAAAAAAGGAGGATATTCCCTGCAGCGCACCTGGGCCGGCCCATCTAGAGCTGCACTGACGTGAGGGTTTCCCGGGAGCAACTAATTAACGAGCGCTCCTTCGGGAGCCTCGCAAGGATCAGCGCCACTTGGTGCGCTCTCAGCCATTTGCCACGTGTCGCGCTCTGTGCACTCTCTCCGGATTTTTTTTTATGTTTTAGCACGCGTTTTCGGCTTTTTAAACGGTTTATTTTATTTTTTTTAACGTTTTGGTTTTCTACCGGTCTTCCCTAGCTTTTCGACAAAAAAAATTCGAAAAAAATAATTTTTTGCGCAAAAAAACACATTTTTTCGTGAGAGTCACGGTTTTGTTTTAGAGAGAGGCACGGCCGTGTCTCTTGGAAACGAAAAAAAATGTGTTTTCTGTTTTTTTTTCTTTCGTGAGAGGCTCGGTTTTGCTTCCGTGAGAGGCACGGTTGTGCTTTCGCGAGAGGCACGGGCGTGCCTCTTTCGGAAAGGAAAAAAACATGTTTTCTTTTTTTTCGCGAGAGGCACGGTTTTGCTTCCGCGAGAGACACGGTTGTGCTTTCACGAAAGGCACGGGCGTGCCTCTTTCGGAAAGGGAAAAAACACGTATTCTGTTTTTTTTCTTTCGCGAGAGGCGCGGTTTTGCTTCTGCGAGAGGCACGGTTGTGCTTTCACGAGAGGCACGGGCGTGCCTCTTTCGAAAAGGAAAAAAACGCATTTTCTGTTTTTTTTCTTTCGCAAGAGGCACGGTTTTGCTTCCGCGAGAGACACGGTTGTACTTTTCCTGAGAGGCACGGGCGTGCTTCTTTCGGAAAGGAAAGGGAAAAAAACGTGTTTTTTGTTTTTTTTTATTTCTCGAGAGGCACGGTTTTGCTTCCGCGAAAGGCACGGTTGTGATTTCGTCAGAGGCACGGGCGTGCCTTTTTCGTCCGGTTTTTTCTTGAAAAAAAGTTCGTCAAAACCTATCAACATGGATCTAGTTTTGATGATCTCGATGCGAGGAATCCAACGGCGAAAGCGGTTCAAGATTTGGACGCACGGTTTAAGAGATAAAATATTTTGAATAAACGAATCTACGAAAAAAGAGGAAACTTCCAGGTTACGACAAATGACGCACATGCAGAGCGCCACTTGTCGCAACCTGAAAAAGTTGGAGTAATCTCCGTAAGGAGTATTCCTTAACTAGTGATTTCGGGATTTCATCTCGCTTAAAGCGAAACGTAGGGGCGCCCCAAATGCTATGGGTCGCTTATTGCGAGCAATAAATGACTGATCTTCGGCAGCGTCCCTCCGCCCATTAGATCGCACGAGCTTGGGAGACGGGTTCTCAGCCAATTTTTTTCTCGGAAGCCTGTTTTAGCAGTTTGATGAACCAGAAGATTTGTCAAGCACGAGTGTTTCGTTAAGGGTTGCAGTCTCAGCCACCGCCGCCGCCAGGAATTTTTGGCCCCTTACTAGCATTTTTGGCGCTATGAGGTGAGGCGATCTCGCATCTTGAAGAGTTATACGTTCTTCGTCGTTATCTAATGATCATCGTATTTTGTGAGAATAAATTTACTCTCATTCTTTTGGCTGTGACATGAGATTAAAGAGTTTCTGTCCTTCTCATTCTTTTGGCTGTGACATGAGATTAAAGAGTTTCTGTCCTTAATTGGACCTAATGAGTTTATATTGGTGTGTTAAGCTTTTTTCGTTGATTTGATTCTTTGTAGAGTTGAAATTCGACCATGGTGAAGATATTGTGATTCGACGGCCTGCACTTCTAGGGGATCATCCCCGGCCCAAGTACGCTAGTCAATCAAGACTTCCCATCTTTTTGGATAGTCGACTCAAGGTACTTTTAAAAATCATTATTGGTAATGTTCATTCGGGTGAAAGAGCGACAACATCGTCTCTCCAGTACAATTGCACCCTCCCGAAGTCTTTGGAGTATTTTTTTTTCTAGCAGAGATTGATCCAGCGAAGAAAGAGTTGTCAAGATATTTCATTGTAATTATTAATCATAGGAGTTACTTTGTATTTTCTTGGATCTTAAATCCAAATCAGTGTATCTATAATTGTTATAAGTATGAATAAATTACATGTGTTTCTTCAAACAAACAGTTTTAGGAAGAAGGTTCCTTAACCCGCTATTTTTTTTCTAGGTTTTTGGTTTTCTTTTTCTATTTTTGTTTTCTATTTTTCATGTATTTTCTCTATGTCCTTTTTCTTTTTCTTTTTAGAATTCAAGAATTTCAAAAATACTCAAAATTTGTTCAAATTTTCAGAAAAAATAAATTTTTCTATTTTTCTTTCTTCTTCCTATTTTTTTATTTTTACGTGTGCTTCTTTTTCTTTTGGTTCTTTTAAATCAGAAAGCTCAAAAAATGTTCTTGTTTTCGAAATTTGTTCACATATTTCTGAAAATATCCGCACTTTTGAAAAAAAACAGAAATCATTTATTTGAAATTTCAAAAATCCTATTTATTTACATATTCATAAAATATTCGCAAATTTCAAAAAAATGTGTTTTGAAAGATGTTCTTGTTTTCAAATATTGTTCACGGTTTCCAATAATTGTTCACATTTTTAAAAGATGTTTGGTATTTCAAAAAAATGTTTCTATTTCCAGACTTTCTGCACATATTCAAAAATGTTTAAACTTTTTCAGAAAATGTTCACAATTCAAAATATATATATCACTATATACGCAAGCACCACGCCTTGAGACCCGACCGGGACGCAGGGGCAGGCACACATGGCGTGCCGGGCATGGGCCCTTATGGACTTGTATTTTTTTTGCGGGGTAAAGTATGGGTTTTGTTCCTTAGAAATAGTGTTACAGTCTGCTAATACAAACTCTGAAGCAGCATCTGGAACTCGGTGCAACCAACAGGCGGTGCAACCCCCAGAACGACCAATGTTAGCTAGACTATGAGCAAATCTATTTTGACTACGGTCTACTTTTAACGGAATAAACACCCGAAGAGCTAGCATTTTCTTAATCTCCATAATCAAATGACCATATGCCGACCGGTCCAGTGTGTTAAGATATCTTGGAATCTTCTAGATGGTTTGTACGGTTGGTAGAGATAGGATGAATACCGAATCTGTTGAGATTGTTTCGTACGTTTCAAGTATGTAACGACCCTTTCTTGTACGCCACGGATGGGGCTTTTCCATCCCTATATTAACACGTAACCGCGGCCTGCTACGGCAGGTAAAAACGCTTCCCAATTTACATGGTAATCAGAGCCAATCTTCCTTACCACATCTAGCTTTCCAATCTACCATCAATGGCGTCTTCATCCTCTGCGGCGCCTTCCCTCTTTTCCAACCAAGTTTCCGAAAAACTCACCAGAGAGAACTTCCTCCTATGGAAGGCACAAGTCCTTCCTCAAATTCGTGGCCCTGGCCTTTATGGCTACCTTGATGGCAGCAAGCCTGCTCCCGAGCCTACCATCTCCTCCACCGACAAAGATGGAAAGACAAAGGATCGTGCGAATCCTCTCCACACCGCATGGGTAGGGATCGATCAGCAGATCCTTTCCTATCTTCTCAATTCCCTCTCAAAGGAGGTTCTCATCCATGTCCTTCATCTCGAGACCTCTGAAGCCGTGTGGAGCGCCCTCACCACCATGTTTGCATCACACTCCCGATCTCGCATCAACAACCTCCGCATATCCCTCTCCAACGCCCAGAAGGGCAATCAATCTGTCCCGGCGTATTTCTCTCGCATGAAGGGCCTGGCTGATGAACTTGCGTACCGCCGGAAACCCATTGGCGAGGATGAGCTCGTCTCCTTTATCCTAGCCGGTCTTGACATGGAGTACAACCCTCTTGTTTCTGCTCTAGATGCCCGTACTGAACCAGTTTCTCTTGATGCGCTCTATGGTCAGATGGCCAATTTTGATCAGCGGGTTGAGCTCCTACAGAACGCCGGGGGTGGCTTCAAATCCTCGGCCAATTCTGCATCTCGTGGACGCGGTGGCTATCGCGGGCGGGGTGCTCCTCGTGGTCGCGACGGAGGGCGAGGCGGCAACAGCCGCGGTGGTGGTAACAGCGGCGGCAATGGTGGTGGTGCTCATCCCTCCTACAACAACAATAGGGGTGGGCGTGGTGGCAACAATGGTGCCTCCCGTGCTCCCGTGTGCCAGATCTGTGGCAAACCGGGGCACATCGCCATAAACTGTTGGTACCGCTACACCGACGACTACCCTCCGGAAGAGAAAACAGCCGCTCCATCAACACCTCCAGCCACGGCATAGATACAAATTGGTATGCCGATAGTGGTGCTCTTGACCACATCACCGGCGAACTCCGAAGCTTACGGTTCAGGACAACTACCATGTGGTGATCAAGTCTACTCCGCAGATGTGTCAGGTATGCACATTAGCCACATTGGGCATTCGGTTATTAAAACCCCTTATGATAAAATTCATCTTCGAAATATATTGCATGTCACATCTGCCTCTAAAATCTCATTTCAGTTCATATAATTGCTATTGATAACAATGCTTATCTTGAATTTTGGCCTACTTTCTTTTTCATAAAGGACCAAGCAACGGGGAGAATTCTTCATCGAGGCAGATGTAGAGGCGGTCTTTACCCTTTGATCCCGCATAGGACATCCAATAAACAAGCCTTCGGTGCCATCAAGCTATCACCTTCACGGTGGCACGATCGACTTGGGCATCCATCTTTTTCTACCGTTCAACGTGTGCTTAGGAATAATAAGTTGCCGTGTCATGGCAAGCTAGACATTGAGTCTGTTTGTGACTCTTGCCAAAGAGCAAAGAGTCATCAATTACCTTATCCAGTTTCGAATAGTGTGTCTACTGTTCCTCTTGAATTAATTTTTTCTGATGTATGGGGAGATGCTCCTCTTTCTGTTGGTAGATACAAATATTACGTCAGTTTCATCGATGATTATAGTAAATTTTCTTGGATCTACCTTATCAAAAAGAAATCTGATGTATTCGAAGTATTCAAAAATTTCCAAGCACATGTTGAACGTCAATTTGGTAGAAAAATTCTCGCCGTCCAATCTGATTGGGGAGGCGAATACCAAAAATTAAATTCATTCTTTCAACAACTAGGCATATCGCATCATGTCTCCTGCCCGCACGCCCATCAACAGAATGGGTCAGCAGAACGAAAACACCGTCATATTGTTGAAGTTGGTCTTGCTCTCCTTGCCAACGCATCCATGCCGTTAAAGTTCTGGGATGAAGCTTTCCTAGCAGCCACCTATCTCATCAACACTCTTCCCAGTAGCGTCATCAATTTCGACACTCCCTTTGAGCGCCTCTTTCATACTAAGCCTAACTATGCATCCCTTCGGGTGTTTGGTTGTGCTTGTTGGCCAAACCTCCGCCCATACAACACTCAAAAACTATCTTTCCGATCCAAAAAGTGTGTTTTCATAGGCTATAGTCCTCGGCACAAAGGGGTTAAGTGTCTTGACGTGTCCACTGGCCGTGTTTATATTTCTCGAGATGTTGTCTTCGATGAGACTCTTTTTCCCTTTGCATCACTCCATCCAAATGCAGGAGCTCTCCTTCGAAAAGAAATTTTGCTTCTTCCCGATTTTCTCAAAAATCCATCTTTTGATCATGGGGGCGATAATAATTGTGATGCTCAAAATATGGCATGAGCTACTGACCAAACTTCTTCAAATGATGGTGTGCAGGATACAGGAGATGTACAAAAACAATTGGGTGAAAATCTCGCCCAAAACAGATTAAATTTGGAGGCAAGTGATCCCTTATTTTATGCTGTACAAGATGACAGAAGCACGGAACACTGAGCAGATTCTGGCGCAGGATCCTGTGCTGATCAGGGCGCCCGATCCGAGGCTGATCCAGCTGCAGCGGAAACTTCCAGCGCGCCAGGGTCGGCCCAACCCAGCCGCGAACCAACTGGCGCCGTGTGTTCGCCCGCCTCCCGCATGCAGCCGCGGGCCAATCGGTCTCCTGCATGCGCGCCGGTGCGTGGGTCCGCAGAAACGGCGCGCCCCGCTGACTCCGCAGAAACGGCGCGCCCCGTTGACTCCTCGCCACGCACGCCTTCACCTGTGGGGAATCGCTCGCCCGCGCCCAACAGATCAGGAGGATCTGACGGGCCGGCCTCGCCCGCTGAGCCCGCGGGATCTTCTGCGGCAAGTGGGCAATCTGCAGCGCCCGGATCTTCTGCGGCTGGACCGGCTGAAGCAGCGCCCCAATCTTCTGCGGCTGAACCTCATGTGCGCGGTCGTACACGATCCCAATCTGGGATACACAAGCCTCTACAACCAAAAGACGGTACAGTACTGTATGAAAAAAAATTCAGAGTTAAATATGGATCTTTTTGTTCCACAGGTGAGCCGCAAAGTGTACAAGAAGCGTTGGAGAGTATGAACTGGAAAAAGGCAATGGACACCGAATACTCGGCATTAATGAACAACAAAACATGGCATCTAGTTCCAGCTAGTCATGGTAAAAATGTAATTGATTGTAAATGGGTGTATCGAATTAAAAAGAAAGCAGATGGTAGCATAGATAGATACAAGGCTAGATTAGTTGCAAAAGGCTTTAAACAAAGGTACGGGTTAGATTATGAGGACACTTTTAGTCCAGTCGTTAAAGCAGCTACTATCAGACTTGTTTTGTCTATTGCTGTGTCCAGGAGATGGAGCCTAAGACAGCTAGATGTGCAGAACGCGTTCCTTCATGGTGTTCTGGAAGAAGAGGTCTACATGAGGCAACCACCTGGCTATGAAGACAAAAGTTCACCCTTTCATGTGTGCAAGCTAGACAAGGCCTTGTATGGACTCAAGCAAGCACCAAGAGCATGGTACTCTCGGTTAAGCTCAAGATTACAAGAATTGGGTTTTACCCCTTCAAAGGCTGACACCTCATTATTTATTTTTAATAAATCCGGAGTAACAATATTTTTGCTCATATATGTTGATGACATTATTGTTACTAGCTCCTCTCAGGAAGCAGTGTCAGCACTACTACATGATTTGGGTTCCAGCTTTGCACTCAAGGACTTGGGAGATTTACACTTCTTCCTTGGGATAGAGGTCAAGAAAACTGGAGACGGCATTGTGTTAACACAGGAGAAATATGCCTCAGAAATCTTGACCAGAGTTGGCATGAAAGACTGTAAGCCTGCACCCACACCTCTGTCAAGCACTGAGAAACTTTCAGCTTTGGATGGTGAGCTTCTAGAACCGGAGGATAGTACAAGGTATAGAAGTGTTGTTGGGGCACTACAATATTTGACTCTCACAAGACCAGATATTTCTTTCTCAGTCAATAAAGTATGTCAGTATTTACATGCTCCAACTACGGTTCATTGGTTAGCAGTAAAAAGAATTCTTAGATATGTCAAAAACACCATCAACACAGGACTTGCATTTAGTAAGTCTTCATCTACTCTGTTAAGTGCTTTCTCAGATGCAGACCGAGCAGGATGTATTGATGATAGAAGATCAACTGGTGGCTTTGCAGTATTTTATGGTGCAAATCTAATTTCCTGGAGTTCAAGGAAACAAGCTACAGTGTCTCGCTCAAGCACTGAGGCTGAGTATAAATCGCTGGCAAATGCAACGGCTGAAGTCATTTGGGTGCAGTCACTATTGAGAGAATTGGGTATACCCACGAGACATACTCCATGTCTATGGTGTGATAATCTTGGGGCAACCTATTTGTCAGCTAATCCTGTCTTTCATGCACGTACCAAGCACATTGAAATTGACTATCATTTTGTCAGAGAAAGGGTGGCAAGAAAACTACTTGATGTTCGTTTTGTGTCTTCAAAGGACCAGGTGGCAGATGGATTCACTAAGGCTCTACCAGTTCGAAATCTAGAAGACTTCAGACGCAATCTCACCTTAACCAAGGTGTGATTGAGGTGGGCTGTTAAGATATCTTGGAATCTTCTAGATGGTTTGTACGGTTGGTAGAGATAGGATGAATACCGAATCTGTTGAGATTGTTTCGTACGTTTCAAGTATGTAACGACCCTTTCTTGTACGCCACGGATGGGGCTTTTCCATCCCTATATTAACACGTAACCGCGGCCTGCTACGGCAGGTAGAAACTCTTCCCAATTTACACAGTGAATTGTTTGTCAAGGCCGCAATAACAGTCGAACTATCAGAATGAATGATGATAGGCAACTCTGACTGTTGCATGCTCAGTGACAGTCCTTCAAGAGTGGCACTAATTTCAGCTTCAAGGGCATCTTTGCATTGGAATAAGTACCGGTATGCTGAGAAAATAACAGTGCCATTGTTGTCCCTGAGGATCATACATGTACCTGCTGCACCAGTATCTTGCACGAAAGAACCATCGATGGACAATGCCACCCATCCGGGCTCGGGCCTCGGCCATGGGGGGTGAAGCCTTTGTACTGGCCCAGGTTTTGGCTGTGAGTCACACACTGGAAATTTGCCCTTGATAATCTCTTCAATGATGATAGGCTTATGGACTTGTTGTTGATATAGATAGTCGTCCTTTGCAGAAAAGTTCTTCCGCCAAGCAGGCTTCCGCGTCCGCGAACCGATTTCTTGCCAAATTATTTGAATTGGTGCAATTTATTCTCAGTTGAGTCATATAGCCAGTGGCACAAACTAGGCTGCTGGTTGGGTAATTTAGGAGTTTAGGAAAATCACTAGCGTAGTAACACCCAAAACTTAGGTTATGCAAAATGGCCGACCTAAGAATCGAATCTCCTCAATTTATCTTTTTAAAATGAGGTCCATAATGTGAGATTCCAACAAAAATGGCTTTTTCTTGGCCTAATTGGTAGCTTACGTGGAGGGGGAGAGTAGTTTGCTGGGAGGGTTTTCCTCGAGCGAACGTTTTCGTTCGCTCCCTCCCTCGTCCAGCCCGAGCGAATGTTCTTGTTCTCTTCCTCCCTCGTCCGCCCGAGGGAACGGAGTCGTTCACTGGGGTACCTCCCTAATTGTCGTCAGGCAGATATTGGCGTCCACCAAAAAATGATTTTTGCACTTAGGATTTTCATCCCTTAGTCGAGCTTCGACCTGACGCTCTCAACGATAACAACATATAACTATAGCATCGATCTCTGACATTATGAATGGGTCATCCACTCCATTAGCGTTGGGGGCTCTTGATGGCAATCCTACGTGCGTCCATTCCGTTATTGCACGCGTATTTCTTTTTTCTGCGAAAAAAATCTAGATCAATTATCAAAGTTTATCGGTAGTACAAAATATCACAAACATAATAAAACTCACATCGAGATTTCGAGACTATCAAACGACCACTACCGCTGCCAGAACAAGCCGCTGTCGTCGCTCCTCTATCGAAGTCGAATTGACCATGTCGATGACAATCGGTAAGTCCTTGTGCACGTGCCTTTAAGGACCAACTTCATGGGCATTGAAACCTTGAATTGATCTGAAACACACTAGATAAACATCAGAACTGGTATCGGCTTCTTTTGTTCGTAACGAACAAGCAACGAATTGGGGATTGCCAGTAGAAAAAGATATGCTTTTGGAAACCAGGATCACCCCCATTGTAAAGAGAACACGGCACCCCTTTCCGTAGGGGCTCACAAAGGTATTATACTGGAGAGCTAACGAAACTCCATTCCTTTTTCTCCGCTATCGAAGTCGAATTGACCATGTCGATGACAACCGGTAAATCCTTGTGCACGTGCCCTTAAGAACCAGCTTCCTGGGCATTGAAACCTTGAATTGATCTGAAACAAACACCGAAACCTAACCTCACCGTCCACTGCCCCAAAAAGACGACAAGATTCTACGTTGGAGCTCCGTCGAGTACTTCTCCTTTTGATGAGGCGGGTTATGATCAGACTCGCTCCCCGATCGAATCCTTTTGATGAGCCGAGTTATGATCAGACTCGCTCCCCGATCGAAACGATCCTCCCATGCTCCCGATTAGTCTATCCACTAGCCCGCTAGCCATTCGCGTTGACTAGTGAAAGTACGTGCAAGCCGAGTAGAAATTTGATGAGAAGGTTCCATCTTTTTTACTTCACCTTGGTCCCGGTGCGCAACGTAAGATGATTTACACATCTAAACAGAGGGAGTACTACGTTTCCAGGGTGGGGTTGCAGAGGACGACGGATTTTTCTACTCCTAGTAGCTGCTTAATCAAATGGCCGTCGAGATGCTGGCCAACTTGCAGACAGACGGCGATCGAATTAAAGGCTCGATCGTGCTGCTGTGGTCAGACTGAGCCTCACGACCACTGACAGCAAGAGGAGTAACCCTTTGATTTGATCTGCTCGCTGATTCGTCACTGACAGCAAGAGGAGTATGTTTTGGTTATGTTATGGGGTATCTACGGCTCAGTCAACTGAGAAGAACTTGATCCTACGGCCACTTCAGATTTTTGCTTGTATTTGTACGTTTTGGGCCGATCTGGGCATTTAGGTAGGCTAGCTTTTGTGAATGAGATTGGGTACCCACATATTTTACATAAGTGGGTAGTTGTACATTATTGAAAAAAATGCAACTTGAATTCACTTAAATGCGTATCTAGGCATAATCAGGAAAATAAAAAATATATAGCATGAATGAAAGAGTTACACTTCAATCCAATGTGGGGCTCATGGGGGCCATCCCCCCCCCCCCCCCACCCCCCCTCCCCTCCCCACCCAATTTTTTAAAAAATATTGTTATTTTTTTAACAAATGCTGAAAATATGTGTCTTAATTTGAAACTTTCAATTTTATGATCCCGTCGGTCTTGTGTTGTTCGTTTTCCTGGAGGCCGAAGAGGTGTCTTTCGTACTCGTGAAGGACGAAGAGGCTACTCTTCCTGCTGCTGGAGGCCGAAGAGGCCGCTCTTCCTTTTCCTGGAGACCGAAGAGATCATGTACAGTACGCAAAAGCCAAGCAACCTCACAGATGATCATCCCGGCTGCACCGTACCTCTCCCCTGCCCGAACCCTCCCACCAGCAGGACTGCATCGATGTGAAGAATCCATTCAGACGAATATGGGCTAGAACAATGCATTGTGGAGGACGAATTTCGCCGTTCAATCTATACCGGCCAGCGCAAGCCTACTATCGCGGTCGGTGATTTCTTTTTCAATTAATCGCGCACATCTACTTATCTAGATGTCGTCATCCTTCTAGACATTGCTCCTCTTCCTATTATTGTCGTTGGCCACGCACAACACGATGACACGAATAATGCTGTGCGTGGCCAACGACAATAATAGGAAGATGAACAATGTCTAGAAACATGGTAACATCTAAATAAGTAGATGAGCGCGATTAACTAGAAAAGAAATCACCAACCGTGACGTAGTCTTGCGTCGGTCGGTGTAGATTGAACAGCAAAACTCGTACTCAACAATGCATTGTTCGCGCTCATATTCATTTGAATGGATTCTTCACATAGATGCGGTCTGGCTGGTGGGAGGATTCGGCCAGAGGAGCTACAGTGCAGCCGGGATGATCATCTCTTCGGCCTTCAGGAAAACGAAGAGTTGCTCTTCGACCTTCCTGAATAGGAAGACATCTCTTCGGCCTTCAGGAAAACGAAGAGTAACTCTTTGGTCAACGCGAGTACGTCTCTTCGGCCTTCAGGAAAACGAAGAGGTAACTCTTTGGTCAACGCGAGTACGAAAACTGTCTCTTCGGTCTACACCACACCTATTGGGTCACAAAATTAAATTTTTTGAATTAGGTCATATATTTTTGGAATTTGCTAAAAATGATAATAATTTTTAACACTTCGCTGCTCCCCCAAAAAAAAAATTTGTTCAGAACCTTTTTTTACTAGTGCATGCATATATTCCATTAGTTTGGTGCAACCTAAATACTTTTTTTTGATGAGAGGGCCACATGGCCCCTATTTTCATTAAGAAAATGGAGTCTTTTACAAGCAAGGAGCAGTATATTTCTTACATCCCTGGCACTAACCACATCAGGATGCTACGACACACAAGTAACCCAACCAGCACTAGCATACTTTTCTAGATAACATCAAGCCGGATCGGCGGAACAAAAGCTACTGCAAAAATAGAGGTAGGTGACGATAAAACAAAAGCTAACTATAACCAGCATCAGAAATATCCACTCTTTGGGTGATAGCCAGAAGCGATCCACGCCTTTGAAACCAGTGCCTCCAGCAACTGATTTCATCAGATTCTTCTCACATACGGCGCCCACCCATATCCTCTCTTGAAGACATCCCGAGTCACCTGGGCAATCCTTCTAGCGACTAGCTGTAGCGTGTTTTGTAGTCCTTTTTTCTGCAAAATTTTCCACGAATACAAAAGAGAGCAAACAGACATAATAATATCAGTAGGATCATTGGGCATTACACCTTGAAAGCATGATTTATTTCTTGTTTTCCAAATAGACCATAACAAAGCAGCAGCACCAAGCATAACAATTATTCTATCTTTGCCAGTATAGTTAGGCAACCAATTCTGACATAAATCAAGGAAAGACACTGGGGATCTTTGATTACCCAAGGAGCACCCCACAATATTCCATAAGAATCTAGATAGGGAACAAGAAAAGAAAAGGTGATGCACACTCTCTACACTGTCACAAAACTCACAATGCTTAGCACCTTTCCACCCTTTTTTACTTAAATTATCTTTGGTTAGGATCCTATTCTTGATCACTAACCAGGAGAAGGCTTTAATTTTCAACGGCATCTTCATTCTCTATAGCAACTTATAAGGGAAAACAACTTGTCGAGCAACAAGATAATGATACAGAGATTTAACCGAAAAGTTCCCAGAAAAGGTAAGAAGTCATTTATCTCTGTCAGGTTCCTCCGACAAGGTCACCTGACTACACATATCAAGTAATTTGTTCCACAACTCAAGGGTCTCCCCATGCAAACATCTCCTAAATCTGATGCAATCAAAATCCTGGCTAAACACTTTCGCGACCGTGACGTGCCTACAAAAGGTCAAGTTGTAAAGACGTGGGAAAGTCAAACATAGGGTTTGTCTGTTAACCAAACATCCTCCTAAAATCTAGTTTTGCGACCATCACCCACAACTCTCTGGCAGCATCTATAAAAAATATCTTTAACCTCCATCAAACCATTCCAGAAATGGGAGTTGCCAGGAGATGATTCACATTGAGTCAAAATTTTCTTTTTCAAATACTTTGCTCTAATCATCTCCTGCCAATCTCCATCCTCGTTCTCTAGTCGCCAAAGCCAGCCTAAATACTTCAACAATGAATTCACATTGAGTCAAAATTTTCTTTTTCAAATACTTTGCTCTAATCATCTCCTGCCAATCTCCATCCTCGTTCTCTAGACGCCAAAGCCAGCCTAAATACTTCAACAATGAAGCACGCAGAAATACAAATCAAAATCATTTGTTTATCGAAAAGTTGGCAGGGTGAGTCTTGTGCACAGCCGATGCCACCTGTATAAAAATGTTGTGGCCTGGCTTATCTTTCCTGGTGCGTAGACCCCCGCCATCTCGCCATGGCACTACCCCGAACCCGGCTTTCAACAAGCAATACTAGCGATCGACTGCCCGATCGGTATTACGGCTAAGAGCAACTCTAGCAGACCCCGTATCCCACCGGTTCACAAAACGCGTTTGCAGTTCATGCAAAACCGTTTTTGCAGGCTGGCTCGGGCTCACACAGATGTAGATCCCTAAATGGATCCGTAAAAAAGTATATTCGCGGCCGGCCTCTAGTCCTATCGCTGCCGCCCCTTCCTCCAGCCGGCCACGCCGGCCGTGCCCCGTCGCCCGCAGGTCATGCCCCGTCGCCCGTCGGCCGCGTCCCGTCGCCCTCGGCCGTGCCCCGCCCCTGCTGGCCGCGCCAAGCCTCGCTGGCTACGCCCCGTTGCCTCCGTCGTCCGTGCACAGCTTGCCGGCCACGCCCCGTCGCCTCCGTCGTCCGCGCCTTGCTCTATTGCCAGCCGAGTCATGCCCCTCTGCCTGCCGTGTCGGGAGGATTCCGGCGGCCAGGCTGAGGTCATGGGAGGCCACGACGATGTCGAGCTCGTCCAATTCGAACCGGCAGCGATCGATTGCGGTGTCTAGCGGCCTTTTTCGATGTGCGGTGATGAATTCCGGAGAGTTTAGGGCGGATTCCGGCAAACTCCGCGGCGGCGTGTTTGCTCCGACGAGGTTTGACCGGTATACGGGGCCCCCTATATTCGGCCTTCCAACCTCCAAAGATAAGGGTTTCGGGTGTGCATTTGCAGTGGCCCTTAAAATTTTTACGGGTTGGACTACTTTTACTGTTTCTATTCTGGACACTTTTTTCGCCCAAAACTGTAAAACGCAAAAATTTTACGGGTTTGACCACTTATGTGGGGTCTGCTAGAGATGCTCTAATAGTGTTCACTGTTGCCGTGTACTTTACACTAGAAGTTTTTGAAAGTTAGCACGCATGCTACGATGTAGCACCTATTGTTGGTTGGTTTTGTATTGGACCATGATAAGTGCTATACATGTGCTACAAACACATGACAACTTTCGTGACGCGAGGATAATAATTTTAGCTGTTAAACATGGCCAAATAAAATTCAGATGGCAAGTTTCAGCTTTTTTTTTGTTGGGTTTGTCTTTCTTTTCAGATGCCAACTTTAGTTGTAAAAATTGTCCAGGGCGAAGTGCTTCATGCCACACGTGTGGCACTTATTATTTGAAATTTTATTTAAGTCTATATAAGTTTGAGTCCGGCTAGGTAAGCTAGCTAGGGTCCGTGCGTGTTATGCATAGTGCAGCACTTTGTACCACATAGATTGTGAAAGACAAGGAAGAGACACGAGACGTGTCTTTGGCGAGCGTGTGCGTTCATGATGTTTTGATACACAACACACTCATGAGCATGTGTGTGCCTTTATGCAGAAATACATTTCTTAAAAAGGACAAATTTAGTTTAGTTTGTTAAAAAGTTTAACTAGTTCTTAATCTAGAAGAGAAAATTAGATATAAAATGTAAAAAAAACTTGGTTGCACATTATGAAAGTAGGTAGTTGCACATTTCCGAAAAAATTGCAACTTGAATTTATTTAATAGTATGGGGAAAATACAAATGGCATGTGAAGAAACTAGTTGCTGGGTAGTTGCACATTTCCGAAAAAAGTGTCAATTGAGATTATTGAAAAGTGCGACCATGACATAATCCAGAAGATAAATATGTATGCCATGTAAAAGTACAATTTGATTATACTAAAAAGTGCAACGTCAATGTATCAAAAACTGCAAGGCAAGAAAAAAAATCAAGATACAATCACACAGTGCACGCACATTAATTAGTGCAATTGTACTATGCGAACGAAAATAAAAGATATTTTTTGAGAATTATTAAGGAAATAATTAGTAACTTTAGAGAAAATAAATATAATATATATATATATATTTAAAAAATCTTGATAAGGTTGTTTTTTGATTCCTTTTTGTTTTTGATATAATTGTTGTTATACTAAAAATAAAATAATTAATAGATGAAAAGATGAGAAGACAAACAAACAGAGGACATTAAAGTAAAAAAAAAGTCACATAGTATGGCATGAAATGCTCCAAATAGAAAACTTGACCAATAAGTATTCTTTCTTCAAGGAAAAAAAAGAACGACGGAAAAGACCCTTTCCTAAGCAGGTACATGAACTTTGGCCCAAATGGAAGAATAAAAATTAGAGGACACACTGGGTCCAAAGCAGATAAAAGAAAAATCCCAGAGTGGGATGTTCGTCCCAAAAATGTAGCAAATAGGTTTTTGGCACGAATCATGACACTAATCCAACCGTGATCAGGTCGACTTAGATTTAAGAAATTCTTAGTCTCCTGAGAATTAGCTATTCCGTATGGCCTTTTAGGGAATGCTTCAGTCATTTCTAAATATTATATTACCAAACAACACGTGTTGTGCATTCGCCAAAAAAAAAACACGTGTTGTGTCCAGCAACATACTACGTAGTTGTTTGGTGAGAATGGCGTTGTAGAGAACGGGCGTGTGCGCTCCTGGTACGTGGACCAATGCAGGAAGCCACTCAGTTTTTGTCCGGTTGTACTGATGAGATGTACGTATTAAATGATATGACTGTACTGTTGACATATACGTCTCCGACATGCTCCTGTCTGGTTAACGCCGTATTAGATCAACCTGTGCTGTTGGTACAAAAATTAGTAACCACGATACTGGACGGACACATATAAAAGTTCCGTTTGATATAACAACGTGCGATGGACAGAAAGGTATCCTCGTTCGGGCCTGTGCATGCTTACCTCCTACAAATATAGATCTCTGAAACTAATAATTTACTTGCATGGTGCTCTCTTGGCAAAACTGAATTCTTCCGATGAAAAACATAGTTAGATTTTGACTGAAAAATTAGGACAGCAAGATACATATGAGCATTTCAGAACTCTAAAAAGTAAAAGTGTACTTCTATGTTTCTCCTCTTTTAAGAATGCATAACTCTGAAAAAGAGTGAGTGCTGCACCTTTGCTCTCAACAGTATTCCATCGACAGTGAGGTAGAAAAACCTGTGTTACTGCTGTACGTACATATTGCTTGCTTATGAAAATTTACTTCCTGAAGAAAATGAAGCAACATTTGCATTTGTTCTTGGTCATGCACAACTCTGAATCTAGCATGTCAACAAATATCTCGAAAAATAATAATTTTCTGACAGTAGACTTGCACTCGCATGCAGCTCACTCATTAAAAATGCATTCTCTCTAAAAAATTAAGAAGATCCATTTACAAACAGAAGTAATTTCTGACAGTAGACTTGCACTCGCATGCAGTTCACTCATTAAAAAATAAAAATGCATTCTATCTAAAAAATTAAGAAGCTCCATTTACAAACAAAAGTAATTCTTTCTTTGCGATGCAGGGTTAGGATTGGTCGAGCCCCCGAGCATGCTCCTTGTGCTGGAAGAGTGTGTGCCCTCGAAAAAACACTAAGAAGATATGCAGAAAACAAAACTGATACAGTTGTGGTTCCAGTGGTTGGATACAATTTCGATTCGTTAGGAGAAGCATACGACTTCTATAATCTACTCCTCCGTTTCTAAATATAAGTCTTTGTAGAGATTTTACTATAGACTACATACGAAGTAAAATGAGTGAATCTACACTCTAAAATGCATCTGTATACTCCGCATGTGGTTTATAGTGAAATCTTTAGAAAGACTTATATTTAAGAACGGAGGGAGTATATTCTTGGAAAATCGGTTTCGGTATAAGATACGGCAAAAGCAGGCTCAATGTTGAGAGAACCAAATATAAGCAAGAAATAGTTTGTGGATGCTCCGTAAGTGCAAAATAAATTCAGCTAGTCTTTGTCGCCACAAATTTGTGAAACTGCACTAACGATTCAGGAAGAAATGAGCATATATAGACGGGACTCTGGGGCGGTCTGGTAATAGAGGAGTTAGCTGGCCCGTACAAACACCGCTTCGCCACCATCTGTCGGTGCCGCCGTCGGCGAACGACAACATCGTCGTACAGTTAAACTAGTTGGATGTACCACTGGTACACTTTGGCACATAACCAACCCCCAGACCCAGACCGACACGTCCGTCTACTCCCCCCTCCGTTCTGTACGTACTCGAAACCGTACATCCCCGTATGCCGTCCACGCACGCAGACACCGCATTTACTACATTCTGCAAAACGCATCCCCATAGCAAAATTGATGGCTGCAGATACCAGGAGCGCACGCGCTCGTCCTATTCTACGAATTTTCGGTTGTTTGGTTGTCAGGATTATAGAGAACCAGTTCTCCCTAAGCATGCATGATTTCTGGTGTGACAACCTCAGATCTTGTTTGGATTATCTAACTAATCTATGGATTGCAAAAATAAAGTTGTTGCGGAAAAAAACAAGCTTTATGGATAGTAGATTGCAACAACCTGCTGATCCAAACTAGAACCTGCACATGCCTATCTTGACAAAGAAACTAATCAAAATTGGTCATCATAAAATCTTTCAAAAGTTTGTTTACCCAAATCCTGCATGTAATTCTCAATACCAAACAACCACTATATAGTCGATCCGTAACTCTTTGGATCCTGCGGGCCATTAGCATTTAAGAGGCTCTGGATGAGAATCATGTATGCGTCCGGTTGCACACACTTTCTCTCTAAACTGAAATTGTATATATTTTTGTGCAAAAACTCTTGATGAACCGAAATTGGTAGAACCAGAAAACAATAGTACTTCCTCTGGCTGGGTTTATAGGATTGATGTGGGTTTGGTAAATCCCTTGTTTGACTAACAAAACATGTTTTATATATGATCAAAAGCATATCACTATGTCCTTATTCAAATAAAATTTATAAACATATATCTTAATGTCATATAAATCATGCTTTGTTAGTTTAAACACCTAAGAACACACCTGAACTATAAACCTGGGCGGAGGGAGTGCCGAAAATGTGTAAGCATAATCTCATGATCCGAGTTATGATGGGACTCACTCCCTGAAACCAACCATGTAATAATTACCAAGTGGGTGCGGCATTTTTATTAAACTCTTATTTTGCTTTTGACACCCGACTAGACTACTCATGGTGGAAATAACAGAGATAGTAATATGCATGCCATATAGGCGAAAAACATGATGTGACAAGTAATTAAAAAAGATAAACATATGAAGCTAGTGATCTAAACAATCTTATACTCCCTCCGTTCCTAAATAATTGTCTTTCTAGAGATTTCAACAAGTGACTACATACGGAGCAAAATGAGTGAATCTACACTTTAAAATATGTCTACATACATTCGTATGTTGTAGTCCATTTGAGATGACTAGAAAGACAATTATTTGGGAACGGAGGGAGTATTTCTTTACGGAGGGAATATTATCCAATGAAAAATAACTAAAATAATAAATGAAGGTATGTATGTTATCACCACTATGACCAACCTTAGTCTACCTATATATCCAGTTGTCTAGCAAGCTACTATCTCTATCTTGGTTTATTAGTCCTCCTTGTAGTTTGGGTCAAATCAAATTTTGACCTTTGATTTCACTGTCAAAAAATAAGTTATATACCCTAAACGTAGTATCATTGGAAACCTTTTTCAAATATGAGTTCAACAATATAAATTTTGTGACATACAACTCATAATTTGTTAGTCAAATCTATAATCAAAGTTGGGCACTAAATAAAAAAGGGCTAATAAACCCGGATGAAGGTAGTAGCCAGCTAGCCCTTCGCGTTGACTACTAAACTAAGTGCAAGCCGAGTAAAAAATTGATGAGAAGGTTCCATTCTTTTACGTTTTCAGAGTGCTGTTACAGAGGACAATGGATGGATTTTTCAATTGCTAGTAGATGGAGTTCTACCAGTAGCAGTTGCTTAATTTAACTTAATTTGAAGATGGTGGTATCCCATTTGTAGCCAGGCAGAGATGGAATTAAATGCTAGCTCGATGCTGCTGCTGCTCGGTCTGAGCCGGACGACGACTGACTGTAGGATGAGTGACTCTTTGATTTGATTTGGATAACGATGTGGTCGCTGATTCTGTCACGCGTGCACTGGATCGGGCGATCGATTGATCGACCATTGAATCTACAGCCACTCCTACCTGTGCGGCGGCATTTTTTTCTCCGGAAAACCTTCCAATCTATTCATCTTTAATCATGTCAATATAATGAACATGGACCATAATAAGAATTAAATCTAAAAAGCAGCCGCGGCAATGTTATGAGCACCTGATTTATTTAGTCCATCTATCTCAATCTGCTTCGCCAACTATACTGGCCATTCGCGAGCGTTGACTACTAAAAGTAGGTGCCAAGTAGTAGTAGCCACATACTCTATTCAGCGATCGAGAAGTTAAAAAAAATTACTTTGTTCAGCGCTCGAGTAAGTAAAGCCGGATCGGAGGAAGGTTCCATGCATGCATTCTTTTACGGCGTTCCAGATGCAGAGCGTGGTTAATGTACATGGCTAGGCGTGAAGATGGCATGCGTGGTGGCCAACTTGCACACAGACTACATTACCATCGTATTCTCCGGCCGGCCGGCTGATTAATCAATCTATCAATCAATCAATCAAGCTCTTGTCATCTTTTCCGTTAAGCAAGTGGAGCGAGAGGGACTGATCAAGAGCGGTGGTCCGATCGAGCCTCCTGGCCTGGCTACTCACAGTAGCACTACGTACGCAGCTCTTTCTCTTTGATTCGACCTGTCTGCATTATGTAAGTACGTACTACGTATGCTTGTCCAGATATTACAAGCGAATTAGTACGTGCTAGCGCTACAAACGCGCAGGCGCAGCGAGCATACACACAAGTTGCATATACACTCCACCCACCGACAACGCGCAGCGCAGGCAAGATCAAATCTGAAGCTAAGCTGGTATGCAGCATTACCGACTGGCGGTAGTACCGAGGATTAACCAGCGCACCGACGACGGTTGTTGGAGGCAAGGCAAGCAAAGCACAGATGGCACCGCCCGTTCGTTGGCGCGTCCCATCGGATTCGGATCGACATCGACGTACGGTTCACTTCACTGTCAACCGCAACCACCCATACGCACACACACGCAAACCTTGATCATTTCCACCCCTTTTCCCCCCGCCGATCATCATTGACTGATCAGTTACGCGCCCACGAGCCATATATGCAGCCTCTCTTTCTTTTGCGCGTCAATCAAATCATTGTACGTCAAAGTGGAAAATAATGGAGAAGAAGCTGGATGCGGAAGGTACGTGACACCTAACCTCTAAAGCCTAATCCATCATCCTAACCTAACCTAACCTAACCTAACCATCATGCAAGCCCTGATCAGATATTCAGATCAGATCAGGGTCAGGATGAACCACCGACAGCAAGGAGGGAGGCGCGAAAGGGATCGGGGTGCGGGTGGGGTGCGGCAGGAGCCAGAATTGGACTGTGCATGCCCGTGCTCAGCGTCCAGCAGCAGCAAACAAACTGCTGCTGTTATTAGGATCTAATTCTATATATAGATGGCTCTGTGGATCAAGCAGCAGGCCATCTAACATTAGCGAGCGGTGCGCTGGGGCCGGGGCCGGCAGGCAGCGGCGAACATGGCATGCCACGTGCATGTGCAGTCATATCTTTTGTCAAGTACTATGTGGCATGGCGCACCCTTGTGCCTGCGCTCCGTGCGATTCCACCCAGCTGTACTGCGCCTACACTGCACCCGCACTGCTGCGTGTAACCATGGACCACGGGCGAGCAAATCCAGCGCCAACCATGTGGACGCAATTCATAGCTAGCTGTTGGTCGGTCGCAGAATCGCAGGGCGCAAAGCCAAAGCTACAGCATGGTACCTTCAGAGTTAAGAATCCTGGCCTGGCATGGCAGGCTTTCAAATTTTTCTTGATACCTACACTAATAGAAATCTGGTGAGCACATGAAGCATACAACTAGTGGAACAAGAAAGAGGAACAAGAAGATGACAAACTAACAATGTGCAGATGAATGGGCAGCAAGCATGCAGGCACTTCTCCAGTTTAGAATTTACCAAAACATGCTAGATAAATAATGTGCAGCTTCCTCTATTACAAACGGCATTCTTGCCTTAGAGAGCGAAAATACAAGTTGTTTTCAGTTTGTACATACATAATACATCCTTCGGGCATAGCATACAGACGACAGCTCTCAGTTTCGGCTCACTTACATACATTTTATCCTCTCCATTCAAATCAAGGTCAACAAATAAAGAATCGCTGGCTGGACAATGAAACAACACTGGAACTGACTGACTGACTTGCTGGCTGTATTCGTTCTTCTTCGTGGCCGAACTGCACAGAGGTGAGGTGAAGAAGGGTTGCCGCAGCCTCCCGTCTGCCCAAATATTTTGCATATATGAGGCCCAGCTACCCACCATGGAACAAAACCAATAACTTAACACTTGTTGCATGTTTGTTTTCTATCTACACAGGGGATGGAGGAATGGAAGAGAAAAAAATTATGGGCACAAAAACACCTTCAAAATTACTCCACATGATTACTCATTTTGATCGTCCATCCTTTCATCTCCTAGGTGCAGTCCAGACCGCACTCCTCCAGAAGAGGGCCGTCCGTCTTGGCGAGGAAAGGGTTCACACGCACCCACAGGAGCGAGATGATAGAAGCCAACAGGATGGACCAGACGATGACGATCGTCGGGGTCCTGTTCTGCCTTCCGAGAAGACCCTTGAGGAACGGGTACAAGTGGACAATAACCCAGAACGCGAAGAAGAGCTTTCCGAAGAGAGGCCCCCATGACTCATATCCGTTGTTGATAGCGTTGGAGATGCCGGCAACCACCCCGATGAAGTTCAGCAGGAGCAGGGTGGTCGGGGGTATCAGCAGGGTTGTCCATTTGAAAGTGTACAGTTCCGAGAACTCCTCATCATCTCCAGCCTTTGTTGTGACGGTGAAGCTTGTGTCCACACCAGCTATCACCTTGAGAAGTCCTTGGAACACGGCAAACAGATGGGCAGAGACACCTCCAATGACCCAGAACTGCTCATTCCTCCACCAATCGTCAACCGCTACACGAGCCCATCTCATTTCCAGAATACCCGTAGCAAAAATGCAGATGAAAAGCGACATGTACCAGATACTGGCAAGATTGCTAAGCTGCAAGACAGAACCAAAAGGGAAGGGGTAAGGTTTAAATCGTACCAGACTTGCTACTTCACAGCACATAGAACTACAAGCCAAGTATGCTTTACCTCTGGAGTGATGAACTTTCCCGTTAACAAGCAGATGGCCGGCAACGTGCAGTAGGCCAGAAGTGGAATGGACGTCCAAGGATAGACGATCGAGTTGATGTAGGAAAATCTTTCCAAAAATTTCAGTCCGCCACCATACCCATACCAAAGAGGGCAATGGTTGCTGAAGAAGATCTCAATAGATCCAAGAGCCCACCGAAGAACCTGGTTAAGACGATCCGAAAGATTGAGAGGCGCGGAACCTTTGAATGCAGGCCGTTTAGGTATGCAGTAAATCGACCGCCAGCCATGGCAATGCATCTTAAACCCAGTTAGGATATCCTCTGTAACTGACCCATAGATCCAGCCAATCTGCAATGAATAAATAAAGAAATGATTATAATTTACTACTAGGCAACAGATATTTGAACTGCCTAATCAGCACAAAGCAACCGAGCTCCTGACTTTACCTCTTTTCCCCAGTCTGTCTTGTCTTCATAGCCACAACCGATGACATGTATAGCTTCCTTCAGAAGAGAAGCTGGACTATCACACCTCAGGGTTCCACCATTCTCAAGAAGCGTGGATGCAACAAAAACAGCAGACTGGCCAAATTTCTTCTCCAACTTCTGTTGGTTTACAATACCAGCCTTCTGAGTTTCAGCTCCTGCCGAAAACATTGCAAAGTAGGGCATGTTAATACTAACTAATGAGGATGTTTCTAGAATAACCACAATGCTGGAAATTGAGTGGTACCTGCGGCAGCTTCGTCAATTTCACTAAGTGCGTACGCAGGTGATTGATTCTCTTCCTTCTTGAAAAACAACCTCTTCTTCTTCTCTGTCTTAGGCTTGGTAACCTTCTTCTTGTTCTTCCTGTTACCAAAGCAGAAACAGCACACACACCACTTTGGCCAGCAGTTGCAAGTCCTTGACGGTGGCTTCTTTGTTTTGGGAGCATCATAACCATACAGTGCCTGCCTTCTAAAGACACATCCCGTGCCAACATAGATGGGGCCTTGAATACCATCCAAACCTTTCATGTTGATCTGTATGGGACAAATGTTAGGGAAACTTCATCAAAGTTACACAGAATGTAGACAAGACAAATATCTTAGAAACATGAAATCCAAGTCTTACATCAAAGAAGACGACATTCTTGTTAGCATATCGATCGTGACGATCAATGGAGTCGAATCTTTGTGGGAACTGCACATAGCAAACTTTCTTTCCTACCAAAGGATCCATCATAAAACACATTGCTTCCTTGACTGCCTTGCTGTTGTTCACATAGTGATCACAATCCAAGTTCAGCATATATGGAGCGTTCGTTAGCACAGCAGAGACACGGACCTGTAAAAGAGCCAACCATTAGAAGGGAACTTAAAATAACTGTGTGCTACTACTAGCTATAGAGAAGACTGGCCGAAAATGCATTCAAAACGTTATTATTACCAATGCATTCATAGCACCAGCCTTCTTGTGATGGTTATAGCCTGGCCGTTTTTCTCTTGAAACATAAACCAATCGAGGCAGCTCATTTCCTTCCACATCAAGGCCACCACTTTGACCAAGGAAGACCTAACGGTAGACAAAATCGGAGTTCATTAGGGCAAAGTGGGAAAAGGGGAAAAAAAGGAAGAACCATTTTATGTCAGCATATAGACTGGATAGCACCATGAACTGTAATAAGCATACCTGAATCATCCCAGGGTGATCACGGACATTGTTTCCAGGCCAGGGAGTTCCATCCTGCATGGTCCATCCTTCCTCGGGAACTTTCTGGGCTTTAGCAACCAAGGCATTGATTCTGATCTTGAATTCCTCATACTCTCTCTGTAAAAGAAGACATGGCCAAAATTAGCATACACTTCTATCAACTCAAGGAACATAGCAAAGTGGCTGAAATTATGCACCTTCATTGCCCTCCTGTCCCTAACAAAGTTTGGTACCACCTTGTCTTTCAGGTAGTCTATCTTCTGTTGGAAGTACCACTCAGGAGCACGAGGCTCAATGCTATACTTCTTACAGAAAGGAACCCATTTCTTTGCAAATTCAGATGTTTCAGACAATCCTTCGAATGTCAGCATGGCAGCACCATCATCAGAAACATAGCAAGAGAGCTTGTCAACCGGATAATCTACCGCCAGGATAGATAGGATAGTGTTTGCTGTGACCAGCGGAGGCTCCTTTGCGGGATCGACCGTACTGACAAAGAAATCAACTGGGGCAAGTTGAGATGGCTGGCCTTCCTTGTCGAACCTAACAATACAACACAAGCAATTAGTTCCATAACCTTGGGAGAATAACAGAAGGCAAGTATTAATAGGTGGCAGCAGTAACCAACCTCAATGTCAATCGGTCAAGGTAAGTCTCCCTCTCAATAGGGAACCACTTGGGGAATTGATCAAGAATCCAAGACATGGCGAACCATATCTCACATATAACAGATATGAGCCACAAAACAAATGCATCATGCACCGGATGCATAACACGGTAGTGGAAGAAGAGACACACAATCACCAAACGGATCACAATGATCATCCTGTAGGGATTAATCAGGCTTGAAGGAATGGGAACCTTTCTGGACAGTGGCTGCCTGGCTTCATCCATTCTGGTAAATAAAATCAAGAAAAAGTTAGTACTCGAGTACAGAGTCTAGTAACACATTTTACAACAAAAAAAGTTTTGTCTAAGCAAAGACCAGATAGAATTTTTCTTCCTTGCAGTCAAAGATAGAGATAAACAGAGAACTATTATTTTTTCTAGCATGTAGTCATTACTAAATGGCACTGGCGCAGTTATAACTTCATCCAGCTTAGACAAATGCAGCAGTTTTAAGATAGATAAATCTAGGGAATTCGAATTCGCCAATTTGTTTCCTTGTTTTAGCAAAATGTATATATTCTTCTGGCATTTTAGGTCCTCTACGGAGCACATCGCGACACTCTAGTGGATATTCTTTTGGCATTTTAGGTCGTCTACGGCGCACATCGCGACACTCTAGTGGAGCATGATATCTCTAGTCTGTTTGACCAATACTAATGCAGCTAAAACCAAGTATTAATCAGAAAGGCACTAAAGACCAAACTAATAGATGCTGAGCGAGTTTCTAGTGTCGTACAGTGGCAGATCTGCATCGTCGCCATCACCGTTCCAATCTTTACCGCCATCATTTCTGGCCTGATGCAGCCTCTCCTGCTTCTGCTTCCAGCTCTCCATCCTCTCCTTCCAGGCGACGCTCCCATACCCGTAGGAACCAATATCCTTGGATGGGTCCATGGATCTTGGTTGCACTGCATCACAATAACCATCAGTATCCCTGAACCGTTGTTACAGCTAAATGCTAGCAGGACATGATGATATTTCGAAATGCGCACCAGGAAGGTTGGAATCAGCATAAGGGAGCGGGTGGATCCTCTTTCCCCCGCCGCCGACGAAGGAAGGAACAAGGGCGTGCTGCTCCGGCGGGATGTCGTCGACCTATATATACACAGTGAGCAATTGAGCATCCAGTAAGGCAAACAGGCTGAGGAGCGTGAGATTTGCGGGTGGTTAATGAATTACCATCTGGCCATTGGTGAGGAGGGGAACATTGGGGTTGGGCTGGAAGGGCTGGTGCACGCCATCGAGGTCGCCGCCGCGGCCGTAGGTCATGTGGGCGTGGAGCATGGACTCGGCGGCGTACTGCGAGTCGTCCCTGTCCCTCCAGTTGAACTCGTCCTCCAGGTCGTCGGCGCCGTCCTCCTCCTCATCCCCGGGAACACGCGCGCACCCTGCAAGCATACAAATCGGAGCCAGAAAACGCGTCAAATCCCATCCCATCCAAATTGGGGGTGAGCTCGGTGGGTGGGTCGGTAGCGGCATTGGGGAAGGGTGGGCCGAGAGTGAGAGTGGAACAAACCCTTGAGGCGCTTGTAGCGGGTCTTGCACTGCGGGCAGTTCTGCGTGCCCTCGCGGCGCTCGTACTCGTAGCAGTCGCGGCAGACGGGGAAGGCGCACTCGTTGCAGGCGACGAAGGGGTCGCCGCCGGGGCCGAGGCCGAGGTCGTCCCCGCAAATCTGGCACGCCCCGCGGTTCTGCTGCTTGAGCGGCCTCGCCTGCACGCACGAACAAAACAGATTGAGAAACGGCAACCGGAATCTCAGCACCACCGCCGACCGACACGGAGAAGAACAGCCTCCGGAACCCTCGCGCGCGGATTCCGCGACCAGAGCCGAAGGAAGCGGGGGGCGCTCACCCCTGGCTCCCCGTCGCGGCGGATGACGACGAGCTCGTTGCGGTTGTGCGAGCCGGCGACCAGCCCCGCGCTGGCCTCCATCCCTCAGACCCGCACCAGATCCCCCGGATCCCGAGGCCCGCGCCGAGGCAGAGGCGGTCGCGGCGCGGCGCGGCGCGGCGGCGGGCGGGGGATTGGGGGAGGGGAATGGGGAACGAATGGAATGAATTGGGGAAGGGCTGGGGGGCTTCCGCCTGGTGTTGTAGTACCAGTGCGATGTGGTCTGTGTGTTTTTTTTTTATTCGGCGACGGGACGAATCGGTGGTGGTTGCCCTCCTAGAAACAGCTCATCGCCGCCCCCAACCCGCTGTGTCTCTGTGCCTCTGTGTGTGTGTGTGTTTCGACAGCTCCCCCTCACATGCGCCCCAGTTTTTGTACTACTCGCTCGCCCCGTCGGTCCTCCTCTCCCCCCTCCCCCCTCACTTTCTCTCTCTAGACTGTCGGTTCCCCTGCTTCCCTTTCTCTCTCTCTCTGAATTATTATTATTATTATTATTATTGCGACGAGTTAATAATCGGTAGTACCTTGCTTGTAACCACGGCGCAACCACCACCCCTGGCATGTGCGGGCAGAGTTTTTTTTTTCTTGACGCGCATGTGCGAGCAGAGAGAAAGGGGAGGAGGAAAGTGTCGGTGACGGTGTGGCGCTACTGCGCACCGGAGGCCGGGCCGGGCCGGGCCGGATGACTGTTGACCCTAGACTCCTACTGGAGAGGGAGAACGGGGGGTGTTGGTTGGGGTGTCCGTCTCGCACCGGTCAACAAGGTTGTTACGCTTTTCTTGAGAGGAAGAGGAAAAAACAGCATGGGCGCCATCTATTTCTCTGTCTAGGGTGTGAAAATGAAAATTTGGTAGCCTGTACGCGTCTGCCTGCAGAGGATCCTCTGCTTTGCTTGGGCTGAAATATCCATGCTACAAAAAGGGATTTACTGCTGCTACTAATGTTTGTTTGTTCTTCTGGAAAGAAGAAAAGAAAAGCCTCGTGGGGAAAGCGGCGACGGAGGAGGATCGTCCATGTGCCCGAATTCGCCCATGTGTACACACCACTAACCCTACTCTGCTCCCAAGACTGATTGCAAATTTCACCTCCTCCTACCCTTGTCCTCGGGCAAAAAGAAACCATACAGTAAATACTAGTATTATTGAGTAGAATTGCACTCTGCAACGGGATGAGTGTAAATCAGAGAGATTTTTTGGACGAAACAGATGAAAAGGACGGGTGACGTGCGGGAGACCGGTAGGAAAAAGGAAATGAAAGAAAGAAAGGAGCCCGGCAACTAACGCGAGAAAACAAAATTAAAAAGCATTAGCATGAGTATCGTAATTTAGAGGAGAAGAGTTCCGTTTCGATGATGGCGTATTTGCATTGCATTGCAGCGAGACAAGAGAAGTGTCGGTACGAAGTGGAGCGAGGGAGCGTTCGTTGGTTCACTGGTGATGATGACGATGATGATCTCGACCCACCAACCCACTCGCCTATTCGCCCATATTTTATCTCTCAGACCGTGACAGCACAACATACTCGTTTTCTTCATTATACTACTCCGCTCCTCCACGACCCGATCAGGATCGCCTTTAGCCCCTCCTGGCCGGAGATTAGTTAGGAGAAGAATAAGTAATCCGGATTTTTTATTATTATTGTTATTGTTAGCAGCGGCAGCCTGGGATGATGGGGCCGGATGTCTCTGTCGGTGGGCCCGCCCGTGCCTCCGCCCACCGACTGGGCTGGATTAGTCGAGCTAGCTAACACTGCGCGTCCGTGATTACTGCGGCCGGGCCGCCTGCACATCTCTGTCGCCTCTTAACTCCTCTCTAGTACTATCTCTCTTCAGACGGAATTGGACGCTGCATTTTTTCTCTCTTCTTCTTTGGACGACACCGCAGTTACTTTTGGTAGTCGGAGGAGCTGTGGTCTTTGGCCGGAGATGGTAGCGAACCAAACATGGCTGCAATCAATGTGCCTCCGTAGATTGGTCGCTTCCTGTCTTTGTACATACACACACTCCGTGGTACAGTGCGCCTGCAATTGGCCCTGCACCGAAACCCATCGCCAGTTACTTCTTCTTCCCGGTAATAATAAGCTTGTTCTTCGTCGCCATTCCGGCGAGCGAGCGTGGGCGTGGCTCCGTTCGTGCGTGCGCGCGCGCGCGCGTTGACCCCGTTGCTGTCTGCGGCGACGTCCGTCCGGCCGAGAGTTTAACCTCTGACGCGGCGTAATTACCGCCGCCACGTCAGGCGGCCCGTACTCCAGCTAGCACGAAGAAGGCGCACAGGGCAGGTATTTCGTTGGGACGAACGCGGAAAAGGGGTGATGTGGATCGCCGCGTCATGGGGCTTTCTTGTTTGCTAGTACAGCTACAGTGCCGGTGTTCTCCTCTTCACTCGTGGGCCGTCCGATGGCGGGGCATCGGACGGTGGGGATCGCGCGCTCGTGCTCTAGCCCTTTTTTCAGTGGGAGATGGTACTCCTCTAGCTAGCTCCGAGTGTCTGATATCTCTGCGTGTGTGTGAGAGAGAGAGATTCACGATCACACGCTTTCCCCGGCCCACCTCTCCCTTTTGGCCAGACACAGACTACCGACACCTGAACTAACACACACACTCCCACGTCTCAATCATCCATCATCATGGCGTTTCACAAAAGGGTAAACGAACCCCGTGATTAAGGGGGCTTAACCCCCACCACGCCTAAGCTAAACTACGTACTAAACTAAAAGCTCGCCCGGTTGGTGGGCTGGCGTTAGTTAGCACTAGTACTACTCCTGCTACAGTATACAGTGAGCGAGCGAGCGAGGACTCGAAATACTAGTACTACTTTTCTCTCTTTTTTTACACCAATCAATCAAGCGCGTTTGCTTCTCGGGCGCACGAGATCCAGACGGAGGGAGGGGGGTAGGTCGATTCGATTGCGTGGCATCAATGGCCGCATCATTGCTGGACCGTCTCGTCTCTCTTTTTAACCCTGTATGTACTAGTGCTACGTGTGATCGGGAGCACGTCATTTGCTTCCTTCCTGGCAAAGCCTGCGCCTGCGAACGACGCGTGAATCCTCTGCCGCTGTAAAAGCTTCGCCGTCCGAGATCCCATGATCCTACGTACTACAGTCCCGAGCATCAGCTCCGTTATCCGGGGACAGACAGCTCCGTTGCGTTCCACGCATTTTTCACTCGACAGCTGAGGCTGCACAGAGTAGTGGAGTAGTAAAATAACAGCGCAATTAAACATGTGCACGGAGCACATGGCAATTAATTTGACCGCGGGGGTTTATGATTTAATTACTGCTGGCTTTGCAACTGGCAAAGCGAAGAAGCTTGATCTGATCTCATCTCATCTCATCTCGCGCCGAGTCAAGGTCGCCACCCATGTGTTTGGATGGCTCGATGCATGCGGCTGGATTAATTGCTCCACCTAGCTGTACCACGCGCGCGCGCTCCCGAATTAGCCTCATGTATGCCTACTTGCACGCCCCTTGTTTCTTTGTTTGTTATTATATACCTTCTCAGCAATCCTCCGGAGATCCCTTTTGTCTTCTTTTTTTGCTTCAGATCCGTCCTCCTCCTCCTCAAAGCGACGATCCTTCCGCGTGCTGGTTTGGCGGCCATTGCCGGAAATTGAAATGGGGGCAAAGCCCCAAACAGAATTGTGGAAATACAGTTAATGCATGCCATGATAGCGTTGCTCCGCCTTGCTTCTTTTTGCCTGCCTTGCGTTTTGCTTTGTTTGACCAAAAACAAGGGACGGAACAGGAAGGACCTGCGCTGCTCAGGTCCTTCCTTGTCCAGATTTTCCTACTTCTTTTCAAGAAAAAAAATATTTTTTCACTTTGTTTTAGGTGTAATAGCATCTACAACCGGACTTGCTAAATTTGGCCTCTGTATGTCCGAGGATGCGCCCGGACCCGGACGCGTATGATAAATTTGACATAGCAAGTAAAGTTCACAAAAGGTCGGACATAGCAAGTTCGTATATCGAGTATGATCTATATAACTAAACAATAGATAAGAGATAGATATCAGACATCGGACTTCACCACTTCCTCGATGACCTTCCTCTTGGAGTGTCCGAAGCGGCGGTTGTACTCCTCGGTGTAGGCGGCGCCCAGAAGTACGGTGGCGTCATCAGTGGTGGTGAGGTCGTCCTCCGCGTTGGTGGGCGATGGCGAACCTGCAGTCTGCAAGACCCGCAACCGAACCATCTATATTTAGCCGCCGCCACCCTCTTCCTTCCATGGCGAGCAAACCGCTCCTCTGACTGAGGAAGCCCTGGGCACGAGCACCCAACGCCGTTCGGGAGGAGCTAGAATCTGACTTGGCGAGTGCATCCCAATCAATGGGGACGGGAGGGGAACATACGAGGAGGGTACAAACCGGAGCGGAGTGTGAAGGGAGCGGAGCAGTCGAGAGTGCAAGGGTTTGGTCCAAATGGGGATGGTATGGGGTTTATGTGGGCTCAGGGTGGGGCAACATGGGCCGGTCTGACGTGGCGGCCACTCTGTGCATGTCCAGACTTCGTCATATTTGCCTCACATATGCACTGGATTTGAGGGTGCCAAACAACCTAGAGATTTGGGCCAGATTTGAGGTGTGCGTTTTTTGGGCCCGGGCAACGTCCGGGTTGTCCTACTGATAATCAGGGGCGTGTAGGAGGTCCTGTTGTGGGCGCTCTAAGAGCACTATAGTCAGGCGCCTCAAACTCCCGGGTGGATTCCCCGATCACTGGCCTGTCAAAAAATGCGACCCTGATGGGTGCCTCAAACGCCCGAGCTAACCGGCACCCCTCATATCCAGCCCAAATGCAGGGCGGATATGGGGAGGCCTGGGCGCATCCGCCAAGTCATACCCGACACCCGAGCTAACCGGCATCCTTCATATCCAGCCCAAATGCAGGGCGGATATGGGGAGGCCTGGGTGCATCCGCCAAGTCATACCCGACACCCGACCCCACCGCAAATCCACCCCCTAGACTACCAATTTCATTTGCTCTCTCATATATTATTTATGCTCCGCACCGGCCTTCTTGTAGCTCCGCCACCACTCGCTCCTCCGTCACCGTTCGGCGCCTCAGCGCCACCAGCACTGGCACAACAACCCCCCATCCATGCTTGTTGCTGCGGACATCATCGCAGGCATGGACGCCATTGCGGTACGTCTGACAACTTTCGGGGCGCACCTTGCCCTTGATGTGTTTGGCACATTGTTCGGCCAGGTTTTTTATGATTTATTTATAGGGAAAATTATGAATTCTGATGCTTCGTCAGACGAGGTGTATGGAGCATGAGCTTGATAAAATGATTGAAAATTAGTTCTTCGATTCATCAGATTCAGATGAAGAAGTGGATATGATCATGCTCATGAGCATGCAATGGGAAATGGACCGGCAGGTGGAGCATATTCTCAACTTCAATGGCTCAATCAAAGGGAGAAGAGTCATTAATCGGGATAGGGTCTCTCGTGCATGGCTATTGTACAAGGACTCCTTTGCTCCGGACCCAACTTTCCCAGATGATCCATGGTTTCCTTGTTGTTTTCGTATGTGCAAACCATTGTTTTTGCGTGTTGTGGAGGGCACCACGGCAACCTCTGTAGGATCGTCAAGTCGGTGTCTGGGCCACATGCAAGGATCGGGCATCAGCAAGCAGGGTGTCTTGAAAAGAGCCGGCCAGTTGCAGACGAGTAGACGGTGCAAAGACACCGAGCATGCGGCCAGACGGACGGTGCTGAGTAGGTCCATACGACTACAAATCTGCTCCAAGAGAACATCAGGGAGGGAATTCCAATCGCGGCTCTGCGTGTCAGTCAGTTCTGCCATTGGGGTTTTCGGTGCGTGCGAGCCAACGGGGAAGTGGATTCGGGCGGGCGAGCGAAGAAGCTTCTCCTCGTGTGTCCGAGCAATGAGCGGGGGATATAGTGTACGCGGGCTACCAAGGAAGATGGCGGCGAGCGAAAGCGATGTGAGGGTAAATGATGTGCGACGGCGATGAGGAAGAGAGGAGGAAGAAGAAGAGAGGAGGAAGAAGAGTGGAAGATGGAGAAGAAAGTGCATTAAATCTCAATTCTACTAGTACTACTACCAGGATATAGGCACTGTCCTTCGGAGTGTAAATAGTTACACCGATGACATGTGGGTCTATCACAAGAGGGCCCATATGTCAGTTAATGGAGGACAAAGGTGCGTAGGCGTATTTGCGGAAGCGTGCTCTACTGACAAACATGATGGCAGTATTGGGTAAGGCTGATTTAGTAACACCAACACGCTGGTTCAGCTTCGAAATTACGTGTCCCATCTGCTGCAGCGTGTATTGTCACTTCACTGGAAAGACTAGTTGAATAGTTCTCTCTGACCGAGATGGGGAATAATGGATCGCGAGGACTTCCTTTCTATAGTATCCCTATGCCTCTACGCTCACTTCACTCATTTTGCTCCGCACCTAGTCACTTGTTGAAATCTGTAGAAAGACAAATACTCCGTATTTGGGAACAGAGGGAGGCTTTTACTCCATACTATTTGGGAATAGAGGGAGTATCACCATATGAAGGGAACAGAGAAAGCTTGAAATATGAACATGTCAATGGGAGTGAGTAAGCCCCATTCATGCATGCATGCATGCAACATGCAACACTCACACGCACTCCACATGGGCCATACGCATAACACTCACGCACCCATGCGGCACACAGTACGCGACGCAACACACACGCTCACGCTCAAGTGCTCAACCTACTCCCTACGTCCGTGAAAGACTGTACATTTAGATATTTACACATTGACCAGGGTATAATTAACGCCCAAATGTAGTAGACTTATGTGTGCATGCGACCATTGAGATAAGAAGATTAAATGAACGCCGTTGCATGCTGTAATTAAGGATAGACATGTAGCCTATACCTACATCACAAGTTGGTGCATTAGTCAATCAATATCGATTTAGATTAAAGGCTAAATGCATTGGAAGTGTAGATGTACATCATGTACTACTACACTCTTTGTTTTATAGCCAATGTACACTCTTTGTTGGAAGACCGAGGGAGGACACGTGCATGCACTCACATACACAGCCAGGGCGGTTCGGGTGCAAGGGTTGGACTCGTGTCGCGCATGCGTAAAGTTTTGTTTAACTGATTTCTTTGCTCTGCCAACTGACAGGTGGGACCCAGAAACCAGGTGACAATTTAACCAGTCAACAAAAGTGCCACGTCGACTATGTGGCGGTCGGTGAAGAGTGCAATCTGATTGCTCTATGATGAGCTAGTGATCGTATAATCGATGCAAAACTATATATAGTGACCGTAAAGAGCGTATTGTTACATACGTTGACCGCCGTTGTATTTTTCTCGTTTCAAATTAAGCCATACTAATCAGAAAGGACGCAATATGGACTACTACTAGTACTAGTACTGCTTTGATGTGTCCCGACAACTCGCTGAATGAGGAGAAGTTTGCTTACTACGCCTCTCCCTCGCCCACGCGCGCGGTGGTTCACAGGACGAGGAGAGGGTTTTGACTACAACGCCCTCTCCCTCTCCCTCGCCCTCGCGCTCGCCCTCACCCTCGCGGTGGACGTGCAGCAGTTCAATCGGTGTCAGATTACCAGAAGCATATTGTACTGTAGTATCATCATTGTTGGACCTTCCGAAGAGGCGAAGAGCCAAGTGCAAGGTTCCACGAGTACGAACTGTTGAACCTACCAAAGAGGAAAAGAGCCAAGCGCAAGGTTTTATAGGAGTTGTCGTCCTAGTAGGAGTGTACTACAACTATAGCGAACGATGCTACTGTATGATGCCGCCACGTCACGTATATCCAAAGATGTGCCACCATTTTTTTCTCAAGGAGCGTGTTGGAGCCCGTGCGACAACCACACAAGTTGCGCGTACACATAACACATTACTAGTAATAGATTCTAAAGGACAAATGCCAGTATGCCACACAAGTTCATCTCCAATTCATGTGATAAATTTGTGCACGACTAGTGTACATATATTCACAAGCCATCGCTCACAATTACCGTACTCCACTTACACGTTATAGATGGGCTACATGTCCTACTCCAGGTTCCAGCCCCAGGTGTTCTTCATGGATGGCACGATCCATAGCGGTGGGCAACGGGAATCATTATCGCAGCTTTCTAGTCCGGTTCCACAAGATGGAGACTCATCCAAGCTGAAGCGGCATAAATCAGGGATAGCGTGTCCCAGCATGTTGTTCATCTGGCGGTGCGCACTGAAGACACAACCATGCTAGCTACACACGCATAGTCAAGGTCCATGCATAATAATGTTGTGCTCAAATATGGCGGTCGATACTTGTGCAGCAAGAAATAAAGATTACTCCTCGATAGAGGAAGTAAAATAACCGGCTTATTATATATAGCCACTCTTGGCTACATGTGATGAGATAGTAAGACATGGAAAAACAAAAATGGTGGCAGCTAGTGGGTTCAAGTCTTCAAGGGCCTAGCTAGCTATACACGTCCTCCAAGGTAAAAAGTACTCCCACTAGTACTACTAAGTATACTACTAGTACAACAATGAAAGAGAAGGCGAGAGGGTTAAAATATGGAATACCTGGGTAGATGGTGACGGTCCGATCGTGGTAGATTGTGTGACCATGTTGCACATCAGTGGTACCATGGGTAACGCATCGCTAAGATAGTTGATCCCAATATGCCAAAGTCGGCTACAAGGTTCCGGGTTAGACCGAATCCGGATGCAAATGCACATCCAGGATCGGCGATCTTATTTTGATCGGGGATGATCGTCCTCGCAAAATAATGGAGTACCATTAGGGATGCAAATGATGGTTTGTGCATTCCGTTTGTAATCTCCCGTACCATAGGATGGCAACCAGATGAAACAAGTCTCCTGGCTTGTCACTGCGAAGATGCGGCCTAGATGGCGCACGGCATCTTCGAACGTGTAGGGGTACAAATCTGCTGCCGCCAACATGCGCCAGCCTCTGCCGTTACTGCCTCTTGCATTGACGACAATCCTTATGTCGAACACCGCAATGAGATAGTAATCGTCGTAGCCGCGTCGCTTTGTCGGCAGGTCCGCAATTGCTATCTTCTTCAATCTCATGTAGGCATCATCATACGTATTCAAGCCCAGCCAGTCCGGAAGGCCGATCCCAATGGTGGAGAAGGGGTCTACTGGAACGGCCGCCTTCTTCTTGTGGATGTTGTGCAAAATGATGGTGGTATCCGCCGAGGTATGCAAGCCAATCTTCACGACCACCCGGACCTATATATGAGACGGTGGGCAGCGGAGAAATTATGGGATGGAAATGGAATAACTAAGTACTACATGATCAAACTCCATTCTTGACCGCTCATCGGACAAAATCCGACTACCTCTCAACGTCAAGAACTCTAAGCGGAGTCAACGTGCAACCATGGCCGGGGAGCAGTGGACTGTTGAAGGATTGTCCCATAGAAGAACCTTCTCCTCGAGGACGCATGGAAGACCAACAAGCATGGCCTTTTCCCAAGCCTGTTTAAGCGGCGTCTTGAAAAAGTTGGTGCAGGAAGCACCGAGTCTTCTTGGCGATGAGGACGTCGAATGGCGTGTGATTTCTCCCGGAGGATCGTCGTCCAAGGTCTCCCGGCCCGACGAGGAGGAGAACCGCTGGCGAATTCATGGGAGCAGCGACGAACTGCCTTCTCTTGGGAAGGGGAATCGGCGAGGAGGAGATAAGAGCGTAGTAACCGCAGGCCTCGTCCCTTCCAACTGTAGATCGTTCCTCAACGAAGGGGTGAGGCTATTATTTCTTGCTAGTACTAGCATTATGGAACGTTATGGGATTGCATTATACCAAATAATAGCACTAGTAAGAAATTTTTGGCACTAGGTACTAGTTTTTGGCGTGGATTAAGAAATTTTGGGTATGTTTTTGCCATTTTTTGTACACGCCAACTAGTGTCAAAAAACGTCCATTATGTGACGGAGGAGTACGTACTCGTACTGTAGCAGTACTAGTACTACTTTTCTCAACTAGTGGTGTGATGTACTGTACTTCTAGTCTAGTCTAGTATAGTGCACCAGTTTTGAACACTACAAAAAAAGACACATCCGTGACATTTTGGGTTGAAAGAATTTTTTTTCTGTCATACATATGACACTTCTATGACGATAATTGTGACAAAACCCGGTATCATCATAGATGTGGTGGGCTCCTACTTCTATGACAAAAAATCATGACAGAAAATGGGCTTTTCGTCTGGGCGGGCGGAGACGCAGCCTTGCATGACATTCTTTGGGCCGTCCATGACGGAAAAACCGTGGTAGAAGCGAGGGAGGAAAATTTCGGGAGTTCCTGATTCACGGTGGGAGGTCGGGGCCGAGGATGCGCGTTTCTCGTACACGTACACGCGTGTGTGCGGCGTTAGCTCTAATCGAACCCGGCGAGGCGTTGGGCTCTAATCGAACCCGGCGATTACCTGCGAGCTACGCGTTCATCGAACCCAAGCGATCGATCGATGGTACGTTAATCGAACCCGATCGGCGATTCTTCGCCATCTGCTGCTAATCAAGCCGATCGATGCTGCCTCTGGGATGAGCAGTGGCGTTGCGGGGGGTTGGATGAGCAGTGGCGGTGGCGTTTGCCTCTGGATGAACAGGACCCCGTGGTGTGGAGGGCTGGATGAGCGATGAAGCGGTGGAGGGTGGTTGAACAGGACCCGTGGTGTGGAGGCTGGATGAGCGATGAGACGGTGGAGGGGTGGTTGAACAGTAGCCGGTGGAGTAGCGAGCGGTGGAGGCTGGATGAACAGGAGCCCGTGTTGGCTGGAGGAGGTCGACGGTAGCCCGTTGAGGCTGGAGGAGGTCGACGGTGGAGATGAATAGTATCCTGTGGAGTCCCGTTTTGCGGTACGCCACACCCCTCCCGATGAACAGGACCCCGTTTGACCGTGGCGGCTCCAACACAAGTCCATTTCATCCGTTTTGCGGTATGCCACACCCTCCCGATCAACAGGACCCGTTTGACCGTAGGAGGTCCGTTTCCTCCGTTCTTGATGCGCCACACCCTCCCGATCAACAGGACCCCGTCTCGATCGTAGGGAGGTCCGCTTCCTCCGTTTTGATGCGCCACATCCCTCCCGATCAACGGGACCCGTTCCGAACGTAGGAGGTCTGTTTCCTCCATTGTGCGGTACGCCAGGCCTCGTTTCCATCGCCTGTTCCGTCCAAGCCCTCCCGATGAACACGACCACGCATTCCGTTCCGACCCAGCCGGTTGGCTCCCACGCGTTCCATTGCCTCACGATGAACACAACGCATTCTGTTGCCTCCCCATGAACACGACGCACTCCGTTGCCTCCCCATGAATACGACGACAACGCTGTTTCTCCGTTCTGACCCAGCCATGTACACGAGCCCTGGCCGTACGTATGCGCGAGTAGGCGTTCGAGACCCCGCCCGTATGTACACATACGTGGCCATATTTTCTTTCTTGCACCCTGGCCATGCGTGCGTGTACATGCTACGTCGCGGCGCCTCTACTACGACACGTCGCGGCGCCTCTACAACGACCGGTATGTACGCATTACCGTTTGCGACCAGAATGACAATGCTACGTACGCTTCGACCAGGTGGGTCCCGACTGTTAGGCACTTCCTTGCGTGCGAAGATGTAGCTGGTGGGTCCCAGCAGTCAGGGGGACGAATCATTTTTTTTTCCCGGACGCACTTCCTGGCGTGCGAAGATGTAGCCGGTGGGTCCCATCAGTCAGGGGGGGCTAATTGTTTTTTTTGCCCGGACGCACTTCTTTGTGTGCGAAGGTGTAGCTGGTGGGTCCCAATGATCGAGAAGCGAATCGTTTTTTTGCGGACGCACTTCCTTGCGTGCAAAGATGAAGCTGGTGGGTCCCAGCGATCGGGGAAAGCGTTTTTCCGCGAAATACAATGGCCCGTCCGGTGGGTCCCATTTGTCGGTGGAGGAATCATTATTTTCCGCGTAATAAGGAGGCACTTCCTTCTGCTGCGGCCGTGGACCCGGTATCGGCCTCTCCACGTCTGATCCACGTCGATGGAAGCCATTCCTTGACCACGTTGACCACGCCACAAAGAGCACCAAGGCGGTGGACGACCAGCGAGGCCTAGGAAGGGGACGACGCAGAGCCGGGAAGACGCGGCGATGGATGCCCACGCCAGAGAGAGTATGAGGGTTCACTTTCGTTAAGGCTGCGGTGTGAGGCCGTCACACCGCAGAATAACAAGGGTGTGGGTGCATAGAGGATGGACCGGCCGGTAGGAGTAGTAGGGGCGTGAGGCCTCCACGGCATCACTGGCCACCCGCAGCGGCCAAGCGGCAACGACGGCGCTGCTTTGGGCGGCTGGAGCAAGAAGCCCAAAGGTTGAAGAAGCACTACGGCCGTTGGATGGACATCGTACGATCACTGGAGCTAGTATCGTTCATATATTGACTAAAGTTGACAAAGGCATCCGTCCCAGTCAACTTAGCAGCCCCACAAGTCAGCCTCCCACCAAGGTGGGTCCTAGCTAGCGAGGGTATTCATTTTTGTGCGTAATAAGGAGGCACTTCCGGTGGGTCCGGTGACGACAAGGGAGCGTTTTTTCGCAAAATTCTGTGGCCCGTCCTGTGGGTCCCAGCAGTCAGGGGCAAACGTTTTTTTCGCGAAATACTGGTGGCCCGTCCGGTGGGTCCCTGCTGTCAGGTGGAGGAATAATTATTTTCCGCATAATAAGGAGACACTTCCTTGCGGCTGCCGTGGACCCAACTGTCAGCCTCTCCACACACAGTAGTCTTCCGATGGAAGTCGGTCGTTGACCACACTGACCACGCCGCGCTGAGAGCACCACATCGGTGGACGACGGCGAGGCCTAGGAAGGGGACGACGCGGAGCCGGGGAAGACGCGGCAGTGGAAGCCCGCGCCGAGAGGAGTACGAGGATTCACCGGTTCGGCTGCCGTCGCCGCAGAATAACAGGGGGTGTGGGTGAGTAGAGGGATGCCCTGGCCAGCGGTGGGAGTAGTAGGGGGCGCTGAGGCTGTGGCAAAGCACAACCAGCCACGGAGGCGGAGGCAAGCGGTCCGCCCGGTCTTTGCTTTGGCGGCTGGAGCAAGAAGATCAGAGATTGAAGAAACACGACGGCCGTTGGATTGACATCCAACGGCTACGTCTGCTAGAATCATTTGTTAACGTATATAATAACTAAAAAAATCGTGCATATGCGTCAACTAAACAGGCCCACAAGTCAGACCACTCCCTCTTTTTTTAAATAATTTATATATAACTCATGGCAACTTCTTATGCAAGTCGTTTTTTTGGTTGGCCAGGGCCAATTTCGCATATTTCTGTGAGTTCCAAACTATTTTTAATACCGAAATGTCGAGCCAGATTTAAAGTACTTTGAAGATATATTTAAATTAGGTTAATGCGCAGTGAAATAGGAAACTGAAAATGTGAAAAAAAATCAGAAATTATAAAGTAATTGCCAATTTGTCATCTGTTTTTATATTTACAACCCATTTCATATTACTTTCAAGATTTGCAGGCGTCTTGAAAGAGTTGCAGCCCATCGTATGTAGAAAAATAAGTAGGCCTGGATTGGGTATTCTTGAGAAAAAATAAAGCTGGGCTCATTTTCACAAAGAAAAAATAGTTGGGCTGGTCACATGGTGAACATAAAATATAAGCTTGGGCTAGACAGGCCACAGCCGATTCAAACCCTGCCCGTCTCAACAATACCAAACAAAAAAATACTGCTCGAGTAGCTACATCCTGTGTCACCGATCTTGTGCTGTTCTCTTTGTCTATTGGCTATATACGCTCACAATGTCGTGGGTCCCAGATGTCAGGAAAACACTAGGAGGAAGAATTTTATTTTTCCATACGCTGATGAGGTGGGCCCCTACTGTCATTCTCTCCACGTACTTCTGCCGATTCCTGTTGTTTGTTGACCATGTTGACAACGCGAGAGGGCGGCGCCGCAGCGAGCGCACCAAAGCGCGCAGAGGACGTCGGTGTTAACGATTTAGGAGACGGTGGGGCGGCGATGCGTGCGCTGAGGCGCAACCAGCCGTGGGAGGCGGAAGCAGCGCCTTCACGGCTACCGGGTTTGGTTTTGGCGGTGGAGGAAGACAGGATCAAGAAACACGACAGACTGTAAAAGCAGCGAGAGTACTTAACAACCTTAATCAAACCAGTATGGGAACTTAACAACCAAAGTCGAAAGCAGTATGAGTACTTATACTGAGTTCAACCGTACAAAGCACACCTCGAACAAGTGCTACTTTGCCTCTGATTAACCAACCAAGGTGAGGCCGCCAAGCCCTGTGACAAGGCCCAGGCGCCACCCAGCGCATCCACAACCTTGAAGCGGCTTCATCTACATAGCGTGGTCAATAAACAGGATATTCGCTTTAGAGCCATGGAAAAGCATGAACATAATCTTCTGTCCTATTCTCCAAGATGGACGGGCCTTCATTATTTGAGACCACCCATGAATAAGTATCTTTTCACCTCCAAGGAGATTGAGTAGGTCGACATAAACATCATGTTGTGACCAAGCGCAAGTCTGACCCGACCATGGTCAGGCATCTGTATAGGAACAATAGAACTCGGCAGTTCCTGTTTCAAGAAGATCACAGCTGTAAAACTGTGTATAAGCAATAGTTTATGAACAACATATACAACGGAAAACATCTCATATCATAAGTTTCTCAACACAGTTAGACCTGTTCAACGAGTGCAGCAGTGGCACACATATCCCACGTGGCCTTCCACCATTTAAACGCCCCACAAGGACCTCAAGACGATCAATAAAGTGTAGGAACTTGTGGATGTCGATCCAGTCAACTTCAGTGCCATTAGTAACAGCCCAGTTATTACAGAGTAACAAATGAGCAGACTGCTTAACTCTGAAAAAACCTACACGTGCCACCAATTAGAAGTAGCATCTTCGTGAGAGATTCGTTGCTACTTCTAAAGTTAAATTGTGATTAGTTAGACAGAATAGGTGGATTAAGAAGTAATCGAGGCAACGAGCAAGAACCAGATACAAAACTAACATGGATGAACAATTGGAACAACGTCGGCGTGGAAGATCGCAGTGAAGATGAGACCAGGTTCTGCTATTTCCATCAACATTCGTGCGCCAACTTTCAGTCCGTAACACTTGAGAAAGTTTATCCAAGAAAAAGCAGCGATCTTCTTGGTTCATGAACCCAACTCGGAAATTATATCCATGGCTTGTCTTCACTGTGACCATTGAACTGGTGTATTCAGTTATGGCAAGGCCGAGCATCTTGAGTACATGTGTTCTGACAGAGGAAATAATACACTGCAGGAAAAATAATATGAGAACACAGCATGTTCAAAAAAACCCCACCCTCCTGGGTAGAAAAGAAGATTCTAGGAACATACTGTGTGCGTTTCAAAATGTTGTGTTAGGATGAGAAGGAACAAGTGTGGCGTCTCGCCGAGGGCGCAGAAACCTGTAGGGTACTCGCACTTTGGGCACTGCAAATGAAACACACTAGATTCAGTAGGAAGAAAAATGCATCAACGGCGGCGACTGGCATCCTAGGATTACCTGCGACCAAGGAACTTGGATTTATCGGGGATGGATGAAGAATTCGTACCTGGTTCTCCATGAGAAAACCCTATGCAATCGTCGAGAGGGGGTTTTCTCTGAACAAGCAGACGAGGGAGAAGGGATTCAGGCCCAGTGAAATATTGCCGCTTGGTCCGTCCGACTTCGCTTAAGCTGGAAAGGGGGGTTGTGATTTGCCGGCTCATTGGGCATTACTGCGGCGCTACCACCAGGGTGTGTCTACCATGAAGTTGTGCACTCTAATTTGTGCATATGGCACGTGGACCCCATTGTCGGTTGCCCCACATATCAGCGAAAGGAAGTAGAAAGACATGAGTAACTAGTTACACATAAATATATATTTTACGCAGAGATACTCCCTCCGTAAAGAAATATACAAATCTTTTATAGCACAGGATCACCTTGCCAAGAAATATACTCCCTCCGCAGAACGCATACGGGCATTATGGGGGTTCATTTGGGGTTCAGCTGAGAATATAATACTCGAGATAGGCTCACAGCTACGGACTTTGGACCGCAGCCGACCACGCATGTTTGGGGGACCATGTGTTCTACCTTAGCGCTTTTCATATTGCAAGCGATCGGTACGGCGCTGGTTTTAGATGCTGTCGCAAGGCGAATACACACAATTGAATAAAGCACGGCAGCTATTGGAATGAAATCGAACGACAGTTCCTTACCGACAATCGAGTTGCAATTCTATCAATGATATACCATGTGATAAATAATACTATCGTACTACTTATACACACAGGACACTTGTTTCACCATGCAGATTATTACATCAAAATCTCTCGGAGGATAGATCAGTTCGGCGATTGCGTCGCTATTGAAGAATTTCAAAGTTGATTTGGACCAGCTCTCCTTGCCGAGAAAGTTCAATTTTGACATCATCCCCTACCGCAAGATATGATTTAGATTTGAACCTTGACCATCCTTTAGCATCAACCATCATGCGACCATCCTTTGTACTTACCGTATATTGAGCAGGTTCATTCACACCAAGGCTGCGCATGGTAAGAGAAACTTGGCCGCGGTCGCCCGGATTGTTGAACGACTCCATCATTGCTCTAGGAATTCTCTGTTTGCAAACAAGAAGACATACCCAAACAGTTAGATCAACACGATTGAACGATGTGAAACAACATGGAAAGAAAAAGAACGAAGCACTTGGGCGGCCAATGCTTACCAAGTAGGTGGACATGTCGGTTTTTGTAAGGACTTTGGTATATGAAGTGCGAATCGCAGACCCGATCTGTTGCGGTGCAATCGCACGGGCCGGAGCGGATGCAAGTGCAAGTTTTGGTGCAGTGCGAAGCCACGCTGTTGCGGAGATGGTGCTCCTTGTAGAGCGGTGTCGGTGTCGGGCAGTGCGGTGTCGATGCCCGATCCTCCGGTAGATCGGGACCGTTGGCCGCGGTCGGTGCCCAATCCTCAGCTGGATCAGACTGAGTTGCTGCCGCTGTCAGTGCTAGAGCAACTGCCGGTGATCGATCTATGCGAGACAGCGGCGATCGTGTCTGGTCTGCTATGATCAGCTTTCTAACTTGACTAGGATCCGTGACCATGATCCAGTTTTTTCTTCATTTCTTTTAAACGCGAGAAGGACTAATTGTGGCGTTTTTGTTAAACCAAACTGCAGTTCATCATAGGGATTCAGCTTGTACTCAGACAACAGACTGATCCAATTTTTTCAGTAATATAAGTGATGGACAGTGCCTTCGTTACTGACACGACATAAGAAGTGAAACCTGCAAAAATAGCCATCGTCGAGCAAACCAAACGGTTTATTCTGTGATGAATGTCACATGGCAAAACCCGCATCGTAAAATTGTAGGAAAAGAAAGAAAACATGACATTAAATCAACAAGATTTAGATAGTAAATCAATAAGATTTACTTGATGTGACACGAGCGAATCCTTACTAGGAAATCACTATGTTGAAGTACTAAACAGAAGATTGATCGTCCAACTACGCGTGGCATGTAGGGGCCCCGCCTACTCCCACAAGCAGGACAGTCCAAAGGTCGTGACAAATCGTATGGACCGAACATCCATGGGACTGGAAATCCTGGTGGGTGCGATAAACCCTGCAATGCATACAGATATTCGAGGGTAACTGTCAGTGTCAAAACCGGCGGATCTCAGGTAGGGGGTCTTGTTATCCTAGGCCTCTGGTGCATTATATAAACCGAGGCCAGGCTAGTCGATAGACGAACAACAATCATACCATAGGCTAGCTTCTAGGGTTTATCCTGTCTGATCTCGTGGTAGATCTACTCTTGTACTGCCCATATCATCAATATTAATCAAGCAGGAGTAGGGTATTACCTCCATCGAGAGGGCCCGAACACAGGTAAAAACATCGTGTCCCTTGTCTCCTGTTACCATCCGCCTAGACGCACAGTTCGGGACCCCCTACCGAGATCCGCCGGTTTTGACACCGACATTGGTGCTTTCATTGAGAGTTCCATTGTGTTTTTCGGCAAAAGGTTGATGGCTCGCCTGCAGATCAACCGCAACTTGGCATCTTCGTCACCAGCTCAACTGGTCACCTTGGATTCGACCAAGGGCTGCGCCCTACCTCGATCGTCATGTTGGGATGAGGGCCTTCATCAACATCAACTCCGATCTCTATCAAGATCATGGAGGAATCATCCGAGGAGCCGGGGCTCAACGTCAACATTGCCCTCGAGGCGACCGTCTTTGTTTTTCTGGACAGCGGACTTGTGTCCGCCGCCATCGCCTCCTCAAGTGTCGTTTTAACGATTGCTTCGGTGGAATTGTGCGGAATTGAGTGTACAACAACCCTGGAAAATTTCGTCGAGTTCCGATGGAGGAATCTCTGGCAATCTCCGGTATACCAGAGCCGCATTGAATCTGGACGAGAATCCGGACGAGTTTAGGGCGTGGTGTCCAGCTTCTAGCTCGGACTTCCTTTGGAAGATCCAACCGTTGATCGGCTGCGGAATTCCTATATCTACCACCCCTCAAATTTTACCTCGATCCGACCGTCCAAACTCCGGGAACCTTCCGATTAGTGCATCACTTTTCGGATCTGTTTTCTGCGTGAAAACGAATCCGACCCGAGTTCGTCTTTTTATTAACGGGATTTCGGACATCCTTTTTGAAGGAAGTTTTGTATGGGGTATTGTGTTTTGTTCCCGAACACATCCCACTAACTTTAAAATCTTTTGAACATGATCTTCAATATCATGCTGGTGTCAAACCAGTCCGGCAATATTGCTCCACGGCTGCCGACCTGCGCTAGACACGTCGTCACTTTGTTGAGCCAAGCTCAACTTCTTAGGATCATCATCTCGGCAAGCCGAACAAGAGTCCGGCATCGCGAAGGATAAATCATCACCAACATTGCCGCCCCACGGATTACGGAGCGGGCATACCGCATCGCCGCACGGTCGCTTCATCAAGCCGGGCATCGACCACGCCACGACACGCATCGGCAGGGCCGCACTATTGCTTCTTCAAGCTGGTGTCCATCACGCCGACCTACTTCGACATCTCGGCTGGACCGGGGGCTCCGCCATCTCTTCATCAACCTACTCCGGACACTTCAGCGTCACTAGCCGACCAGCTCCGTCATGTTAGCTGGACCGAGGGCTTTGCCTCGGCGGGCCAACCTTTGCCAGCATTGCCATGTCGTCGTTTTATCGCCCATCAGGCAACGGGCGCGCGGATCGAGTCCCAATTTTGGAATCACCTTCCTCCGGATTGCTACAACAAATAAACCAGGTGCTATTAATCCCAGTATTTTTTGCTTGTTTGGGTTCATTTTTCCCAAAGAATTATTACTCTGCTTTGTCCATCATATGTACACAGGTCTATCAAATGGTGGCCGCATTATAGCGACAGTCGCATGGTGGTTCGGTCAGTTTCCGTACATAGTGCGGCGAACGCCGCATCCGGAGCTCGGACCGACCGGTGAAATCAGGCTTTGCCACGCCTTTACTGCATCACGCCGACGCCCTGCATCGACATTGACTTTGGCGCCAGGCCATATTTCTTTTATTACTCACTTTGCATAAATTATTTATTATGCAACAATTTTTTTAATTATCATTATTACTATCATCTCCGGTTTGCACCATTTTTTGTGCACAGGAAAATGATCCGGACTTCGCCGTCACTCTGCCCGGTCTGCATTGACCGTGCTATGTCACCACTTCGGCATGTCGAGCTCTCCGCTCCGCCACCTCGGGACCGGCTTGGGGGATGGAACCTTGTCCCGTATCAAGCTCGGACCGCGTCATCAATACCGAACACATTAACCAGCTAAGTCGCTTTCATGGTCAAAGCTTTAATTTCTAACTTGTGTTCGGTTCGACCAAGCATTATACTTTTTTGGAAAAATGTTGCTTGTAAATTTTTTTTGTCCAAACTTTGTTTGTGACGCACAAATTCAAATACCCCGTTTACTTGGGGTCTCCCTTGCTGGAGCTTTTCCTCTTGCATATGATTATACTTGTATGGCTTCGTTCCTTGTTCGTGTATTATGCCACAATATGCACCATATTGACCTAAGTGATTTGCAAGCTGGGTTGCCTTGCTCCTGTGTTTACCCCTACGTTCCCGATTGTTTGGCTAGGGAGTAAAGGGAGCACCTCTGCGATTGTCACGATCGGGTCACCCGAGCGGACCTCGGTAGGTGAAGCCAAAGCTAAGCGCTCTTACCGTTTTCAATAATGGTCGGCACACAACGGAACTCATGAGTACAAAAATCTATTGCACAAGTCTCATATTAACAATGAGCACCGAAGAAAGGTATCGGTGGGGGTACTATTTTCTTCAAGATGCTTCTTACACTTTATCGATAATATAGCATAAGTTCCCTGAGCGCTTTATGCATTCTGACCTTATGACCTGATTGCCTGGTTATTGGAAACACCGTCGATATTCTTGACAAATGGAGTACATAACACTTTTCGGTCCTTGACCGAAGAGGGAGAAGCCGACGGTCGGTTAAGACGCGTTTAAAGTTCGGTTGAACATAGATATGATATAAGTAGTTCGGTACATAGAACCATTCTTTTACCCAAGTCACTTGGGGGCTCTTATGTTTATTTGAGCCGTTTTATAATAAGTGTTTTTCTTCTTAGTCGTTGCAGAGTTATTATTATTATTTATCACTCCTTTTCTCGACACGAGTGTCACGGTCACTAGGCGGGAGCCTAATTTCTCTCAAAACCGCTAGAGTTTAGTTTTCTAAAGCGGCCTAATGAGAAGTACTCCGCCTTGGGATGGGAGACTGAAGCCGTAGGCTGACCCGCTTGACGCCTTGAGATAGGATGTGTCATGTTAAAGCACGGCGAAGCACTTTTTTTCTAAAGTCCAATTTTCGGATTGGCACCGAACACTTGATCTTGTTAGGACGTCATGTTTTTCTTGACGGTTTTGGTTTTCCAAGCTTTTGGCACTTTTAACTATTTGTGTGTTTTCAGCACAAGTCTCGCATGATTACGCCGGACACCTTTAGAGATTTGACAAAAATTCTCGGATATTGTTATATATGCATCGATTTGAATTGTGTCTTGATCAATAGTTGGGTTGCGGCTCGCGCTTGCCTCCTACGTTCCGCTTTGTTCGGCTAGGTGTGCAAAGGAGAACCACAACGATTGTGCTTCCATTTCGCATGGTCAAGCACCTCGATTGGAGAAAGCCGGCTGTCACAATAGGTGTAAGATGGTCAGCAATCCGATGACTATATTAAATGACGGGCCATTCATAAAATTGGCCGAAGTGTTTCCGGCTTGACCTCGATTGTCGCCGAACACTACGGGGGGCTAGTAACTGGCCTCCCATACTAAATCCTCAATATTTTGCTCTTACATTGGAGCTGAGGTTTCATGATCATGCTTAGCATGACAACCCAAAGAAAGGAACCGATAGCGGGACTATTTTCTTTGGAAGACATTTCTTACATTAAACAAGAATATAACATATCTCTCTACGCACCTTTATTTATAAAACTGTATGGCCAGATTGCCTTGTTTGTCGTAAATCTTTGCCCTCATAAAGGCTTTATAAAGTAGGACAAACACTCCTCGACTCTTGGCGAGGAGGTTGAAGCCGATGGTCGGTCAACAAAGTTTTGTACAATGCGGATCCGAGCATTAATGACATAAAGTACTTGGATACATTGAGTCATTACACATAATTTGTGATTTTACTATGGATATCGATCCTTAATTCGCCACCCGTGCCCGCATTAAGGCTCGGGAACTCTTGGGCTTGGGCTTATTATTTACAAATATTAAAGGGTACATCAATCCCACGATGCGGTGTTGTCACCCGACCCGGTGTCTCGGGGATCTTGCATTGCCTGTTCTATGCAGAAAATTTTAAGTGCAATATAGCTTCCGAGGAGATTTTGATCCTCGGGTTGGTCGGCCGCACCCAACCCGGAGTCTCGAGGACCGAAGCACGCCGCTTTTTGTGTCCCGAAGTATTCTGCCGAGCTAGGACTTGATCCTCAGGCCGATTTTGCAAATCAACCTGAGTCTCAGCGGCTACTGAGATCAGCGGTCTTACGTCATCCTTCAGGTGCATCTCAGGTTTTAGACCGATATACACCTTGTGGGCTACTAGCTATGTATCTCGGCAGAGAATAAATTGCACCAATCAAAAATATTGACAAAAATCGGCCCACATTCGGGGTGGTGCACCACCTCGGAAGCAGTCCGGCATAAAGCTCGGACGCTAGTGGCTGGCTCCATAGAGGGCATTTACGGCATTAAGCTCGGCTAAACTCCTTCAAACTTCTTTGAACCAAGGTGATTTACGACACCTCGGATACAGTCCGGCGTTGGAGCTCGGATACATAGTCCGGCGTTGGAGCTCGGATACCGTCCGGTGTTGGAGCTCGGATACATAGTCTGGCGATAGAGCTGGGAAGCAGTCCGGGTTGGTGCTCGGCTGCAAAAGATACCTCGAATGCAGTCCAGCGTTAGAGCTCGGACGCAAGAGGACACTGCCTCCCGGGAATAACTTCAAACCCGAGGCGTGGCATAAAAATAACAAGGCATTGATAAAGGCCGTAAACTTAAAGGGGCTCCTCGGATACCCAACTTGTGAACTCTTCGTGTGCACTTAGGCGATCCTCAAGATCGAAGATGAGAAGATTCGTTGAACCAGTTTTCAAGACCGACGACCGAAGATGAAGAACAGTTCGGAAGAATCGAGGAGCGTCCCAACTTGAAGACCGGTTCAGGGGGCTATTGACGGTGTCCTGGACTAGGGGGTACTCACCATGTCGTCTCCCGATCAGTTGGATTGGACCGAGGATCCCCATGGCCGTATACTCATGGGCCAGTCCGGACAGTTGACGCATACAAGGAAGATTCCACAAGACTTGGCGATCAAGACAAGGACTCCTCCCCCACCGGCGTATTCGGCTAGGACTCTTGTTATCCTAGGCCTCTGGTGCATTATATAAACCGAGGCCAGGCTAGTCGATATACGAACAACAATCATACCATAGGCTAGCTTCTAGGGTTTAGCCTCTCTGATCTCGTGGTAGATCTACTCTCGTACTAACCATATCATCAATATTAATCAAGCAGGAGTAGGGTTTTACCTCCATCGAGAGGGCCCGAACACAGGTAAAAACATCGTGTCCCTTGTCTCCTGTTACCATCCGCCTAGACGCATACGATTCGGGACCCCTACTCGAGATCCGCCGGTTTGACACCGACAAGAACCATAATTGATAAACCATCCTCAAAAAATATGATCTGGATACTTCAAAATATATGATCGAATTATTTGACCGATGTACATTAACATAGACCGTTCTCAGGACTGACCACACACCAAAAGCGGCAGTACTAATAAACAATACAGGTTCACAAACACAAATCAAGTACTGAACAATAGTACTTACTACAGACAAGCAAAGTTGCACTAACTAAACTCTGCACACTATTTCTTGCCACCGACCTACGGGATGAAACCCGCATAACTGACTAGGCCATGGACTTCGTGTGAGATGTCTACATGCACCATCACCATCTTGTCAACCTTGGAGAACCTAACAGAGTGGTCTTTCCACTCATAGACATGATGATGAAGATAGGCCGCATCAGATTTGTTGGGAAGCTTTACAAGAACCACACCCTTCATAATCGAAGGCACAACCAGGAAATTGTTGTGGTCAAGTACAGCCTCGAGAACACGCCTGGCAACAATGCTGCAGGAAAACACTAGTTCAGGACACGTGGCGACAAGGACACAACAACTGGATAGTTCAGTAGTAGAACTCATCATCAGGTCTTCTAGTTCACACGGCATGACTTTGAGAACTTCATCTCCACCGCAGACCTTGTTCTAATTCAAACAGAAACCATATTTTATTACTACCTCCGTTCAGAAATATAAGATGATTTTTGATATTGTACTCCATATATGACTACATATACGCACAGAAATGAGTGAACAAAGACACTAGAACATGTCTTCAAAGGCATGAGAGCAGAGGGATTACTTGCAATATCCATAACACAAGTTCTTGAGGCAAATATACCATCTTAAAAGGTAGCATTGATGTTCATAAAAGTACTCCCTCCGTCCCAAAATTCTTGTCTTAGATTTGTCTAGATACGGATGTATCAAGTCACATTTTAGTATTAGATACATCCGTATCTAGAAAAATCTAAGACAAGAAATTTGGGACAGACGGAGTAGTTGAAAGTAATCTATAAGAAATCAGTGCCAACCTCTCGCATGTTTTGGTCAAAAGAGGAATTTAGAACCGTCATTTGGCACACTAAAATTACATGCAAGATCACCCAGAAAGTTGTACTACCAGATTAGTAATCTGCGTGTTAGATGAAAAACACAATCAAGATCGAGAAAAAGATCGTCAACAAGAGACATTACCTGGACTTGCTTAATGAGGGATCCCGGAGAGGGGGCTTGGACAGGGCGATGGCTTTGAGCTTGTCTGCGGTAGTCTCGGCGGGGTGCTTGCGCTTCTTCGTACCATGAGCCTCGACGGTTTTGGCCAGAGCCATAGACATCACGTCGGCCGGTGCTCTGGCATCCATCCAAGAGAGGAAGCTGAGAGAGAAGAGTGAAAGGAGGAACGAGATGAGGGATAAGCGAAGTGAGTGGGGGTTTTCTTCAAGAGAGGAAGCTGAGAGAGAAGAGTGAAATGATGGTTGCTTCGTCCGTCCAACTTCTTCTTTGGAAAGGAGGGGTTTTGTGATTCAACGGCTCATTGGGCATTACTGCGGCGATTCGATCGGGGTAGTCTACCGTCACTCTACTACGGAGTAATTTAGTGCATGGCTGGTGGACCCAGGTGCTGGCTGTCCCACACATCGGCGAAAGTGAGTAATTTAGTGCATGGTTGGAGGAGGATCCGCACGGTAGAGTGTGTCCACTGTTTTTCATTCTGAAGAAAAAAATGATTACAGCAAGCGTTTCCACTCTTACGGCGGAGGAGTGCGAAACACGACAGCCACTTGAACATACACAGTGCTCCTACTACTAGGGATGTGCAGTGGTTCATACGTCAGTACTACACAATCTTGTTGCTAGTGTAGTAAGATATGAGGATAACAAATGATGTTGTGTGCATGTCAACTACTCCTATATGTAACATAGTACCGCTTTTTATTTGTCCGTCGAGAATGAACGGTGAGATAAATGTTAATGTAACTAGGTCCACAAATAAGACGGAGAGTACGGTGCTACAAGACTCCACCTAAACATGAACCATATGAAGCACGAATAGTGTTAGGCAGGGTGTATGAAGGGTGCACGGATGGGAGCAAAAGTTCCTTTCTCGACCCACTTTTGGGTGTTTGGCGAGTGCATGAAGGGTGCAGGAGTCCACACTAGTAGGTTGACAAAAATACACGAAGAGGAAACAACTATATTGAGATGAGAATGCAACCAAACACACCCACACGCTTTGTGCTACAAAGGATCGATCTGCACCGCCTGAGTTTGATCCAACGGTCATGTTGCACCGAGACATGGACATGCCAATGCAGAGGGCGCCTAAACACCACCGAAGTCCCTCTGCTTCTTGAGGCGCACGACATTGGTGATGCAGGGTGCAACCGCCTGCAGAGCCCGCTCCCGGTCGACGGGAGCTAGCTCGTCAAAGACGGCGTCCAATGGCACGAATGGATTCCGGTGAGGGATCCCTGAAAGGATTCGCCCGGCAACGGCGACGGCTGCCCGCAACCCCTCCTTGTCCAGCTCAGCCCCCACCATCGCACAGAGCCGGCTCAGCTCCTCGGAGATATAGGTGAAGAAGGAGACCAGGTCAGGAAGCCGCAGCTCGTTGAAGTCGACCGGGTGGTCGAACGGGTTTAGCCCGACGGCCGGCATCGTCGCGCGGGCACGACGGTAGGCATCGCAGCCGCAACACGCAGCGTGGCAACTTGATTCACCAAGTGGCCGAGGCGATCCACGGACCTCGTCACGATTAGCCCGCTCGCGCTCGGCCCGGCTCCCGACGGCCTATCGTATCTCCGCTTTCTGCGCAACGCCGCCCGACGCCTCGAGCATCTTTGTGGTGGGCGCTGCCGCTTTTGAAGCTCCGTGAACTCCTGCACATAACGGAGGAGCATGGCACTCCTCTCCTCCTTGAGCTCACAGAGCTCCACGTCCTTGGCCCTGAGCTCCGCATCCTTGGCATGGAGCTCCTGCGTCAGGCGCCTCACCTCGGACTCCGTGATCTGCTGCGCCGCCATGGAACCAGGTAGAAGCAATGGGGAGAGGAAGCAAAGGGGGCGAAACGGCTGAAAGGCAATGCAATCTACGGGAAGGCGGAGGGAGCGGGGAATCTTTTGGTTTTCACCATGGTAAAACACCAGCCGACGACTTCTCACATCAGGGAGCAGTGGGTTTTTATAGGCGGAGTCATCGTGACTAATTGCTGCCGCGCCTGCTCCCGTCAATCAAAAAATTAAAAATCCTGCTACCGCTCCCGTCAATCAAAAATTAAAAATCCTGCCGCACCTAAACACCAGAGCAACGCCGCGGTGGATATTTAAATTGACATGCCGGCAAGTAGATAAAAAAGGGGTGAAAAAACAAATGTGGCGGCGGCCTAGCTAATCGGTCGAACTAGCCTACCTAGCTAGCCACCGTGCTTCACTGATGTACTCGGCGGGAAAGGTGGTCTTTCATGATTTGACAACTCATTTACTTGCTTCGTGCTACGACCGAGGAGGACCCAGAAAACGCGCGGTAGGGCGTCCCACGTTAGGAAGAATATATGCGTGCACCACCCGGAAGGACCCCGAAACCGCGCGGTAGGGTGTGCCACGTCTCGACACGGAGGAAAAATATGTGTGTAAAAATATACTGTATCAGACGTAGTACCTATGGTTCGACCTCGGGACCCAGCCAGTCGGTCGAAAACACCCCACTAGCCACACAGCTTCATCATGCAAACGTGGCACGGAGGATAGATGTGGTTAACTCCGTCTCGACCAGCCACAACGTCTCTTGTTCTAGGCGATTCTTCTATTTTTCCAAGCTTTGTTTTTATTTGTAGTAACACCACGGCAAGCTAGCGCCGCTCTTCGTGTGTTCCCGTGCAAAGGTTAGACGATGGAGAGAAGAGAGATTGAGATCGCAGACCTGGGACCCACCAGTAAGTGAGACAACGGTCATGCACGTGTTGACGAGGCACTCCCTCTACTCTACTCAACGCAAGTACTGTATAAAATCAAGTTATGGGACAAAGCCAACAATCGTTCGTTTTTCGTGCTATCGACTTACGCTTTTTAGTCCAGGTTGCCGTTTGAATCTCGTCTTTCAGATTTGTTAGTTTTAGGTCCAAATTTGATTAATGACAAGTGGGACCCCCGTGTGTTGTTCCGATATTTCAGTGTAGGATGGTTTTTTTGAACAAACACTTTGCGCGGTTAGACAAGTAACGGCACGAGTTACACGTATTTTGCAAGTTTACGAACAAAAATGACAGCAGCATAGAATATCACATCCACCCCGCAGCTTAGATACAATGGTGATACGGGTTTTTACACCGTTGGAAGTGAGATCCAATGGCTTGGGAGTAGTCTTTGTAATTATGTGCAATTTCCAAACTCTCCAAAGGTTTTTTTGCAAATAAAACATTCATGCCTAGTGTGTGCCGCTGCATCTTTGATCCAACGGCTCCCCGGTGATCATATTAGGTGCTCCCCGTAGCTTAATTACCCACTACGGTGATATGAGCATCTAGGTCATATGATCAGTGATCAGATGGCACATGCGTAGTACTTGTACTTTCTGCGTATTTCCCAAACTCTATCAGCTATATATTGCAAAAACATTCAAACCTCCTACTGTGGGCCATTAGATCTCAGTGGACTCGTATCACCATTTAATCTACGGTGCGGGAGCACCTCATACTCTCCCATGCGAGAAAACATAAGGTGCTATCGCAGCTTGGATGCTACGGTGATACGAGCTTGGAGGTCGTTTGATCTGAGATCCAATGGCATCTGAACAGTCTTTGTGCTTGTAAGCAGTGGCCGAATTCTTTTGGGGCTTTTCTACAAAAAACCATTCGAACCACCGAGGAGATGTTGGGTCACAAATCCAGCGCCTCCGAAGAGCTTGTATCACCAAAGCATCTAAGGTGTGGTAGCACATGATATTCTTACATACATGAGAATATGATGTCCTCCTTCATCTTAGATGATACGGTGATACGGGCTTCGAGGTCGTTGGATATGGGATCAAAGGGCATCTAAGTAGTTTTTGTACAAATTGTGTGCAATTCTAAAACTCATCAAGGTTTCCGGCAAAAATATTAAGACACATCATGTGAGCTGCTATATCTCAGATCTACAAGCTCCAAGCAACTCAGATCGGCATATAGCATCTAAGGTATGGGGGCACATGATATTCTCCCGGGAGGAGGGGTGGGGTGCACAACCAATCGGTGGTTGGGAGGGTGGGGACAAATATAATCTAAACAACCCTAAACAGGCTCCACAATTTTATCTAAGGTCGAGGGGTTGACCCGACAATCATAGCTCGCCTAAACACAACATTTGCATGTACTGTAGTACTAGACTTAATATTCATGTTTCAGTTTCATGTTCATTTTAAATATTGAACTAAGGACCATGGATGTCTTACATTTTACTCCCTTCGTTCCTAAATATTAGTCTTTTTTGAGTCTAGATTCACTCATTTTGCTCCGTATGTAGTCACTTGTTGAACTCTCTAAAAGACTAGTATTTAGGAATAGAAGGAGTATTTTTGAATTCGTGTCATACATGCATGGTTTGGAAAAATAGATGCACTATACTTATTGGATTGTTGTTGTGTTCGTGCGTGTGTATCTCTCTCTCTCTCTGTGTGTGTGGTCATATGCTTGATACATACAAAGTTTTCTCACCTCCGTATTGTTCATGTTTTAAATTTGAATCTGCATTGGAAAACTTACTAGGGATACCATGAAATGTGAAATCCACGTTGAGATCACTATATCACAAACTCACTCTGATTCAACAACTCGCATAAATCAATTACCACGTTGAGATTAGTATTTGCAAGGAAAATATGGGTATTGTAATACACATAGATTCATTCGGCAATTTAAAAAGTTCCTTCCGTATTCTCGAATGGTAGGACCCAACGGCGTACCAGCCAGACCTTGGCTCGTGTTGATCCTAAAAAAACCGAGCTCGTGTCCTTCGGTGCCGTGCGTGGTACGCACATTAGGCAACCCCAACCAGTCGAGCCTCGGTGTTTCAAGTCGAAATATCTGGCGGCCAGGATTCCAGCCCTAGGAAATTCCCCTCATGTCCTCGGTCCATAATGACTATCGATGAACAACGGAGGGATGCTTTAGTAACTAGACAACGTTACCTACCGTGCCGAGCACGGTTCAATTCCCTCGGTCGCCGCTCGTCAAGGTCACCTGTCAACTACATTGCCTAGTACTACTACTACTACACCAGGATGAGCACATAATTGAGCCCGTTTGTTCGTGCCTAGTACTTGAGTTAATATATCAGGCAATGCACTGGTACGGAGGGATTATCCTTTTACTCTGCATATATAACTTGTCTAAAGTCTAACTAAGCAAAATGTTTGACCAAATCCTTTCTTAAGAAATACAACAGGACAGATGTACGGCTTGAAAATTTATTGCATGATGCAGGTTATGATATTGTTTCGAATCCTGGATCTTAAATTTCAGAAAATCCAAAAGTGAGCACAAATTCTTGAAACTGAGCATGGTCACGTGATATGGCACAAATATTACTTCGTAAGTTTTTTCTTCAATTCGTGACAAGCTTCTTATGACAAGTTGCACAAATGAAGAGCCAAGGTATTTTGGAACAAAGACCTGTCACGTTAAGGCGAACGCTTTCACTATTGAAACAATGGGTGTTTACGTGCCGCCACGAGTCCCCGCTTCTCATCGGCAGGTGCCGTCCCAGCAAGCATGTGAGTCGACAGGAGGCGTGCGAGCAGACCACTGCGCCGGCTGTCAGGGAGGCGTGCGAGCAGACCGCTGTGCATGACTCACCGGGAGGCGAGCCCTTTGACCAGGCTCCGCCGCCCACCGTCGTCCCAACTGCTCCCACTTTTAATGTCGCCGGCGCCGCAGTTTAAAATCAACCCCACACTACCCGGTATCGCTACAATCCTCTCTCTTCCTCTCTGATTCTCCTATCGTCTACCTCCAACTAGCCTGACCTAAACGTACGCCATGCCACATCACGATGGTCTGCCCTTGGTGTTCCAGTTTCCTGAGGAAGACACCCAGTCGGAGTCTCAAGAACATAAGGCGCTTTGGGACCAGCTTGAACTGGCCTTGAGGGAAGACGCCGCGCTGTCCCGCTCCCTGCTCCGGCCCTGCCGCCTGATCAAGCGCCAAAGGGCCATCCCCGTGGCATTGATGGGCTGGGAGCCACACATTGTCGCCGAGCTTGATCCCACGGGGTTCCACGAGGTCCCCGCCGACTTTCACGCGCCCGTGCACCTGCCAGCGCATGCGCCTGCGCGTGCACTGACGCGCACGCCCGTGCCGGTGCCCGTGCACCTGCCGATTGCATGCGCTGCGTGCTGGCAGCGTCTTGCGCCCGATGCGTGCCGTGCACACGAATGTCTCCGCTGCGCCGTTGACAGCGCATGTCCCCGTGCGGGTGCCAGTGCCCCCCTCAGCGGCATGGATGGCCTCCATCGACCGCTTCCTTGCACCAACGCCAGTCGCCTCCTCCCGCCAGTTGACTCGCTCCGAAGTCCAGAACATTTTGGCCTTCCTTGAAGCTAGGCCAACGTCCAGGAGTACGCCAACAACAGCGCAAGACGCCGCCGTCGCCGTCGGTCAGTGGCCCGACGACACACAGAGCACGGCAGAGGAGCCGCTTCCCACCGCGAGACGCCCCCGCCGCCACCGCGTAATCTAAATTTGCCATGAAAAACGTTCGGATTGCCATGCTTAAAATCCGAACGTTTATCATTTCCGTTTATTTTATATCGATCGTCGTATAATTTAAAGTCGGAGTCAGACTGAACGAAATGTATGGTTTGATCGATTGAATGTTCTACTAGAGCCGTATCAAATTAAATATAAAACGTCTTCAAGCCACATGTATTCCTTGTCATCCAACGACCTAGGCTGCTTCAATGTTGAGCTCTCAACACGTTTAGCGTGTAGTTAATTTCATGCCAAAAATAGTGCTAATCACATGACAACACACAAATAATATCCGATTAGTTAATATCCGCATGCACTTCATATACTTCCAAATTAACGTGCATTGCACGTACACACTGACTAGTGCTGCTAGTACGTGAAACTTGTGCTGTGACTTGTGAACGCGTCCAGATATGGTCAACGACAACATCACCCGCGAGTTCTTCCTGTTTGCCCGTGCGTCTAAACGCAGAAGGGGAGGAGAGAGAGAACACACACATGGAACCCACCAGTAAGTGAAGGCGAATAGTACTAAAAATAATATTACATGTTATCCATTAGTTAGGCTGTGGTAATATAAAAACATTATGTGAACAAAGGGGGTACAACAAACATTGTTATTCTAATGTATGTTGCCTATTGACGCGGCGGCTTGAAGGCCCGGTCGCATGTTCGATCCTCGTCCTTTATTTTTTAATTTGTATATGGGTCCAAATTTGTTTCATGACATGTGGGCCCCTCGGTGTGTAGTTTGTAGCACTTTAATTTGTGGGTCGAAATTTGTTCCATTCCAAGTGGACTATCTGTGTGTAGTTTTGTAGGTTATTTATAATAATTAAAGAAAACAACATAGTTTTTTCAATAATACCATGGTGCGACGTTGAAGGCGAGAAAGGATGTGCGAGAGAGCGATGACCGAGCCAGAGGGAAATCAACTAGGGGAGTTGCGTTGGTTGCAACGGTGTTTAGAGTAGTTGTGGGCCGAATGCTACGAAAATATAATCTAAACCGATCGGAATAAATGCCTACACAAATTAATCCAAGGTTGGAGTGCCCCTCGCAATGTAAATAACTCCGGCTTTGCGAGGGATGGAGAAGTAGTAGCTTCAACGCGTGGAAGATACGGTGTGAGAAAGCGAGGTCAATCGAGAGACATATAGATAGAGAGACAAAGTGAGTGTGGTCCGACATTCATTGAACAAATATATATGCTCTGGAGAGATATTGTCCGATTGAGCTTTTGGCAAGGGTGAGGGCTGTAAGATAGAGCTTGAGAGATGATCCAGTCACAGACGTGTAGATATATTTTGTGCGTGGGAGGAAGCAAGGTCAACCGATCACATAGGGTCGCCATGCGATCGAAAGAGTGAGACGGGTTGGAGAGAGTGATCTAGATAGACGATGTGCGTGAGAGAGTATACAATGTGAATAGGCCGAATTGGCCTCAAACATGGTGATATATCGTTTTTGTCCGAGAAAGAGCGAGGTCAATCGAGATATACGGAGAGAGAGAGAGAGAGAGAGAGAGAGAGAGAGATTGAGTGAGCGTGGCCCACCATGAGGTCGAAAGAGTGGCGGTGGCTTGGATGGACTGACCTAGATAGACAATTTGCGTGAGAGATTATAGAGTGTGTCAATCCAGGCCTGAAGAGGGAGATATATCATTTGTGTGTGAAAGAAAACGAGGTTAAATGAGACTCAGATAAAGAGAGCGAGATTGAGCGAGTGTGGCCCGTCGTGCGGAAGAAAGAGTGAGACAGTCTCGAGGGAGTGACCTAGATATACAATGTGCTTGCGTGCGCACGAGGTTGGGGGGGGGAGGGCTAGATAGGCAATGCATGTATTTAGCGCGAGAGGGTGAGAGGGAGAGGGGGAGAGAGAGAGATCGGCATGGGGTGCAATGGCGGGTGTGTGAGGTAAATACATTTGGTAACAGAGTGGAAAAAGGGGTTGTGTAGTTGATAGACTTAGAGATCGAAACATGGAGAGAAAGAATGAACGTGTGTTGGAAACCGATAGCTTCCTAAGGTGGTTAGGAGAGGAAGATTGACCGATACAGGAAGTATGTAGCGTTTGTGCGGGGGGGGGGGGGGCTAAAAAAAACATTTGAATGTACATAGTACGAGACTTAATATCGATGTTTCAATTCGGTGTACATTGTAAGATTTGAACCGAGGACCAGGCATACGGGTAATTATTTCAAATTCGTGCCATACTAAGTTTCAAAAAGTTGACATTGACTCAATTTGTTGTGCTATTTTGTAGGTCATATGTTTGAATCCATCCAAAAGTTTTTCTCACTACCATGGTGTTCATCATATACATATGAATTTGTATTAAAAAAGTAGCGTGGATATAGTGAAATGCGAAATCCACGTTAGAATTTGAGATCGCTACGTGACACACACTCTAATTCAAAAATCTAACTACGTGACACACACTCTAATTCAAATAACTAATTATGTGACACACCCTCTAATCCGCGTTAGCGTGGGTACCGTTTTGATTTTTTTTCAAATAACTCCTCATTAATTAATTTATAGTACTCCCTCTAATCACTTTTATAAGACTTTGAAGACATTTCAGACAATGTGCAAAACAGTGCATTTTAAGTTGTCCGAAACGACTTACAAAAGTGAACGGATGGAGTATCTCGTTTCGAATGACTAATTATTGCAAGGAAAACACGGCCATGGTAATACATACAGATTCGTTTGCAAATGAAAGACGATTCGTTTGCATTCTCAAATGTAAGGCGCAGTGCGTACTGTGGTCGTGTCAGGGTGGACGCTGCTACGGTGCCTTAAAAGCAACTGCCTTTGGGTGACTGACATGTGGGCCAGCAACCTGTTGGGCCCACATGTCATGGACACAAAGGCAGGTGCCTTAAGGCAACGAAGCATAGTCCTGTCAGGGTGGTCGTGTGTGTCGGACGGACGCATAGCACCCAGCCACCCACCCCCTCCCCCCCCCAAAAAAGGACGACGACAATATAAGTTCGCGCTTCCACGTTTCGGATTGAAATATCTAGCGGCCCCAATTCCAGCCCTGCAAAATCTCTCTTCTCCACCGTCCCCTTCCGCGCCCAAATTGCTCAAATCCCTAATTCGCCGCCAACCCTCGAATCGCCCCTCGTCTCGTCTCTTTCCCCACCATTCCCCACCTCTGTGCCGGACGACGATGACGAAGACGACGGTCGCGCTTCACCACCGCACCGGAGCTACCTCATCTATGCCCTCGTCTAATGCACCGGGTGGTCCACCGACAACGTCGGCCGCCGCAACCGACGTGCCTCACAGACACCGAGTTCCACCGCATCAGGTGCGCTTCACCGACGCCGTCTCCCAGCTCACCGGGGCTACTTCACCGAGCACATCGTCGCACCTCCGCCCCGAGGCTGTTGGGACTTCACCAACGGTCTCGTCCACCGCATCAGTGGCGCCCGCTGCCACTCAAGATCTGCATCCGCGGCGCTGCCAGCCAACGCCAAGATCACCCTCAACAACGGCTCAAGTGACCAAGACTCTAGCTAGGCGAGCATGCCCAAACGCTGACCCGAACTAGGTATCCACACATCACTCCCTTGTGCACTGTTCCGACGATGTTTGGATATCCTTTCACTGCTCTCTTAGCTTACACGCCTATGAAACTCTGACTTTAACTCTTATTTCTTCTGGAGATATCATCTGAAACAAGCAAATCCATTTTTTAGCGAAGCATGACGGCGCTACGGGATCTGGTACACATCCTGCACACCCGTATAACCTTATCTGTCCTCCAGTACAACATCCAGGTCGATTCCTCTTATTTGATCAACCATTCGCCGTGTCAAAAACGCGGAGGGGGATGCAAGGAGCACAAGGCCTGCACATCCAAGCAAGTGGTAACATGGACTTGTACATGGAACATCCCAAGCGCAAGGTAGCTGCGATGAGCTGCATAACGAGCTAGCGTAAGTCCCTGCATTTCATTTAATTAAATGCTGGCATTCGTGTATGATTTGTGTGCGTTGGCTGATCCACGAATTCAAGTTACCAGGGCTTAATATTTAACTTAAAAAATATGAAGGCACTTGCTCTCCGGAAATCAATATAACTTGAGAAATGTGAAGCTACATGCACTTTGAAAACCAGCTAATGATCCAAAGTAGTTCAGATTATAAACACTAAATGATGCAAGCACTAAAAACACAAAATGCAACATGGTGTACAAGGACTACAAACATGGTCTGTACCTGCTTGAATTATTCATTCTCCGCTGAAAATATCAAGTGTAATTGCACGTATAACCAGTGCGCAAACTGCATATCAATATATCTATCCTGCACAAGTATGCCAATAGTTTCAAACAATAGATTAGAAAAGTATTTATGCTATGTTGTCATGATACGGGGACTTTCTGGTAGATGGCCTCGACGTTTCCTCAAGCTATGAAAATGCACTATAATTTGCTTGTCATCAATGCCTGCAAATATCCGTCTCTCTCAACATAGTAGATCATCATTCGACACTAAATCCTTCAATGAGCTTGCAAAATGCTTGCATTAGATTCCTCATTAGACACTATATGTTCATCACCAGGAGCATGTAAAATGTTTGCATCAAATCCTTCATTAGCAGTATGTTCATTAGACACTTCAGGCTCAAGAACAACATGAGCTTGTATGTTTGCACCGGAAACTTGATTAGATACATCAGATTCAGTCAGTTCAGTATTGATTGGGGGAGTTATAAAATAAGTAGAGATTGGTTTCATTTTCTCATAGATTCCCTACATACAAGCAGTTTTACAACACCGCCAGGTTTAACTATTGGCCAGAAATTGAAGAGTTGAATTAGATATAATCAGGGATGTGATGTACCTGCTCGTTGCGCATGCTACTCTTGCAAGCTGCGATTGTCTGTTTGCGCAAGCTCGATGCCATGCCCGTGCTGCCGCCGCTGCCTCCCACGCAGGCTACACCCAGGGTTGGATCTTCATCTTCTTGTCCTTCCGTTCGCTTGAAGCCCAGCGACCGCCCTCCAACGAGGGCGCGAGGAAGTGCTGTGTCGGTCTGTCCGGCGGCGGCTAGGTTAGGAGCAAACCAGACTGGAGGCTGGAGCGAAAGAATTGAGATTTTTCCTGCTGTGATCGATATGGGAGGCGCTCGTTTGGGCCGCGAGCCTGCTATAGGGCCTGCCTTGCACTTATGTTATTGGCCCATCCAAATTGAAACATTTTTCTTCATTTTTTACATAGCCTGCTCGTGCGTTGGGACAAACAAAACTAGCGTGGGCCAACCTGGACGACTCAAACTAGGTGCACACTTTCGGCCACCTGAGGCGGCCGCCCATACCAGCCCCTATGGTGGCGCCGCCTTTTTATGCGTGTATGATTGGATAGTGAAAAATATTCCGGGCGCTTTTGTTTTACCCACAAAATGGTTGAATTGCTTGTTTCTATGAACTGAGTTCGCCAATAATGTGAAGGATGCCAGTCTTTTCATCCTATTGTAGATTGCTTAGATCTCGATATGCCAAAAGTAATCGCATGAAATATACAGTAAAAGCCAGTGTGATGTGTTTGGCTACAACTAGTATGACTACACGTCCTCATATAACATATCAAGGACGCACCATCTTACCAGATTAACCATTCGATTTACCCATGCAGTGTGGGAAGAAAGAAGTATTGGGACTGCGTATCCAAGCAATTGATGTCATGGACTCCTTCGTACAACCTTGTAAGTGAAAAAGAAGTTGCAGTGTGCCTGTACAAAGAACTAGCGTAAGTTCAGTTACCTGCTTCTCAGAATTTTAGTTAGCCACTTATTGCAATATTGTTCAATTACGTTGCTTGGCTTAATTTAGTTTGCTACTGATTACATAATGGCACAGCCTGTTAATCATATTGTAGATTGCGACTATCTATGTGTTTGATACTTACTGTTAAGAATTACCTGTTTGCCTTAACTTAAATATCTACTTGTTTGTTTAACTGCATTGCTGCTGCAACAACGGGTTACAATGATGTTAATAACTACTTTTCAGCATCCAATTGAAACTCTTTAATTCCTTGTTTGTTTAACTGATTTGCTGTTATAACTCCCAGTTGAGATGTTTTGCTAACTTCAACTTTACTAAATCCAATCGGAACTTTAATGGCAAAACAGGTTAGCCCAAGATCAAAGAGCGAGGTCTCCATGGACGTTGCATCATCCCACAACAGTGGCACCGGCCCAATCGTGCATTATGAATTGCCAACTGCTGATGCTCTAGAGGCTAAACTAGTGGTAGAAAGAGATACTGCTTCTGCACTTAGAGATGAAGTTGACATGTTGAGGAAGCAAACAGCACAACCACAAGCAGTACTCAGGACAACCATTAAATATCTGGTGGATTTCAAAACGAAGCAAGCTGAGACTGACCAGATTGTTAAGGTCCTGAAGGAAAAAAGGAAATTAAATTCCTACTTGATAAATCATAGGTGAAATGTTCTTTCCATAGTTGAATAACCTTTGTATTGTCTGTTCATGTAATCAATCAAACCATTTGTTTTAGAGATAATGTAATAATTGTTTTTTTTGTTTTTTGGTTTGTAATTTTATTTGAGCACAAGTCTGTATTAATTGATAAGACTCGGAGACATTTCATTTGGATTGCTGTGCCAGACCTACAAATATGCCAATCAGGCTGAATGTGCATTCAACAATAGTAGTAGTACAGATGGACCATAAGTGGCACGCATCGGAAAGGGCCAAGATGCTGGCTAAAAAAAGGATGCTGTTGTAGCCAAAAAAAAGTACATCGTCCTGGCTTATGTATGTTAGTTGATATTATTGATCCATATACTCTATAAGCGTTTATATGTCTGTTAGTTCTGTACATTCTTGGTTGATTGACTCGGTATTTGAATCTTGATACATCGCTTGTGTACATATCTAAATGGGAGTACACATTATGCTGCGTGTGACATTTGAGTTGGACATGAAGTGTTCCAAATATTTGAATTCACCTTAAACTGGATTCTAGTTTCTGAATTTGAGTATCGGCATTTGTAAACCATATTCATATATGACAGTGGAATACATCGTTGTCATCCTTTTGAAGATATATAAAAACACATAGAATGATTTATAAAGATTCATATAGGAATACAAAATGGATTCAATTTAGTTGCTGTGGTAAACGTGGATGCTTATTGTCCCAAAATTCGAAGAAGCAGCAAAATGTCCACTCCCACGCCTACCGCCCGAAGCCAAGTGTTTGGGAGATGGAAATTACTATCTACCCATTACACGGACAATCCATCGACCCGATTTCCACTGCTCTAAATAGGGGTAGGTTAGTAACTTCAATTAGACGTGACACGACCGCCTCTGAGCCCATTCTGACACGGTGGGCGTCAAACATGGGCGGCAAAACACATTTGATTCAAGCTCGTCCGAAAGACCTCTGTTTCTCCCTCCATTCCCCATTCATACACGGTGGGCGGCAAAACAAACTCGACTCGGCCGAAATCGATGTAGGCCAATATTTTCAATAGGGGCAGGTTTGTAACTTCACTCGGGACGTGACACAACCGCCCTACCTGTCAACCCTGCTCATACACCGTGGTGCCAACCATGGGCGCCAACCACCCTCTCCTCGCCCGAAATCGCCTGGGCAAATATTGGCGAGATGCGAGATTACCGTCCTATCCCCAACCGACGAGACGTCCAAATTTTAAACGGGGCTAAGTTCATAACTTTCCCATATTTCGACAGCGCCCCAAAAACATGGTTCCCTCGTACCTCTCCTCCATTTTCCCATTCATACACCGTCCGCTGCTTAGAACACCCCATCCCCACACCAGCCTCCGTCCGCCACCCCATCCATCGCCGCCGTCCTCCACCACATCCATCGCCACCGTCCTCCACCATGCCGGAGCGCCTACCAAGACCGTCGTCCCTTTGCTAGAGATGGTCATTTCTCATCCACGGCGACGGACCAATAGCCTTGCATCGCTCCTCTCGCTTCGCTTCATCGGCGCTGCCCTTCTTTGCCGGGCCGCCACACGACCTTCTCTTCCACCGCAACGGACTTATCCCCGATGCACCCGTCTACCGTCGCAGATCTGCTTCAACACTACCGATGCCATCGCACTTTGATGCCTACAAGGCGCCGCAAGAGAGGTGGTACTTCATATCTCCTCAACTTTTGATCTCAACCGTAAAATAGATCTTAACTTGGTTACTCTACTTTCTTTTCAGCTCTTAGAATTTAGTTCTTAGTTCAAGCAAACAATGGATGCTAAATATCATTTCTCCGATTTGCGACTTCAAATCTGCCATGGCACAACCATAATATGGTTTAATTGATCATGCTTAGGGTTTAATTGATCATGTTGGTTCCGTGGTGGTTTCTTTAATAGAAATCGAGGGGAAACCTCTTTTTCTAAAAAATATGCTTAGAGTTTCCCCTTTATGATCACTATACGATCGTAATCGTGCTTCATGTCATAATAACACCGCTCCAAACCATCAAGCTAAACAAGCTTAGTTGTTCAAATACTGAATATGATATTATTAAAACAGAGTTGTTTAATTGGTCAGCTAAATGTTCCTAAATTAGTTTCAAAATGCATGTTCGCCGCTCGGGTGTGTATCTCACAGGTGCCCACGGTGGGCCGGCCCACCCTGGATTTTGGGTTGTCCCAGCCCAGATTCCCTCTGCTCATTGCAGGCGCTTCCGATCTCTACTACTTCACCACCGCCTCGCTGGCGACTTGCCGTCCCTGCAGACGGCATGACTCTAGGAGGAGACGCCGACTAACAGAGGCCAGGAGCCGCCGCCTAACAGCCTCACCGCTGCCGAGGCGCGCGCCGTGCCTACCTTCCCAGTCCGTTCAGGGCTCAGCGTGCAGACCCACCAAGCCAACCCGATTTATCCCGAGATACGTCCTCAACACTCAAGCAGCCACTCCTCATCACCCATTTTCTAATTGATTCATCTCATTAGGCGTGACTGTCATTAGGGTTTGTTGTGTGCTCAAGCTACCTACACTTAATGGATTCAGATGTATTTCGGTAATCTTTAGTACCTCTAAAGTTCACAGAGTTTTCAAAATTCGCCCTCGGAATGTAAACTAGTCATTTTGGATTGTTGGTCGTAGTGACATTGACCCAGATTACTACCGCAAGCCGTGTTTGTTGACAATTTTACTTGTCTTTCTTACTCATTCGATATAATATCCAATTATTCACGTCGATTAGTTGCAAACAATAAGTGTTAGACAAACTTCTTCATTCAGATTTTGGACGGTCTCTTACTGTAGTTACAATTCTGCATACTTGTCCAAATAAGCTCACAAGTAAATGATTGATTCACTACATCTATGCTTGCCTTGTCATATTTGTTGTCAATATTCTTTTAGGGTGGACCATCCTGTTTCTAAATACTGGAACCGTAGACATGAGTGAATAGTATTTATCTATGTGATCTCTTCCATCATGTGTGGGTAACGAACACCCATTGTATAGAAAGAAAGTGTCATTTCCAGCTTTTACATAGGTTTCGATCTTTTACATGGAATACAATCTGCCTACTTGCTTTGTGTCGCACTACCAACACTCCACCCTTGAAGCTAAACATTACGCCACTCATAATTGCTTAGTTTATTTTTTCAAATACGAATTTCATATGTTTCTAATTTTCCTACTTCTGTTTTGATATGTGTGCCTCATTATAGAGACATAAGGGGTTTGTATTTACGTGTGTGGTCCTGTCAAGACGGTTGGGGAGGTGAACTTTGCATATGCAGGGGTTTATAGGGAGACACTCTCCGAGTTGAATCCGCAATGCATTCCATAGATAATCTGACTACTTTTTATGTTTTCATGAATCTCAGATTCGAACAACATCATAATGATTATGAGCTTGCGTGCATGGAAAGAATAAAGCGTAACAATGCCATGGCTGTCAAACTTGGCATTAAGGGACTGGAATCAAGTCTGGATGCAATGCAATGCAAACGCTCTCCACCTCTGATTCATGCTCGTAATATGATCCTAACAGTGATTCTAAGCTAGAGGGAGACCTAAGTCAATGTAGCTCCCTAGTGGAGGAGTCAGAGGAAGATGCCCTATCTTATTCACCCATGAAGGTACTTGCTCTAACTTTCCAAGGTTACATTGCTTGCACATATCTTGCAACTGATGCTTTGCATTTCTTCTACTTTGTTGAACTGCCATTAGCTTAGTTTACACATCGTGTATGTGAATACGCCTGCCTATCCATTTTCAAAGACATATTCCATCTGTCATCATACCATATTTATCCATTCAAATGTTGTTCTTGTGTATCGACGTTCAAAAGGAAGAGGGTGATTGTTGATCGTGGAGGAGCACAAGCAAAGTATTTGGACAAGGTAGTGGCACCGGATAAATCAAATAGCCCATGAGGTGTAGTTGCAATATCACCTGACCCACAAAATACCCCAACTCTAGTAGACTCTAGCCCTACTACACTTGTCATTTCTGATGCCCCAACTCAGCAGACCCCAACTACAGCAAACAGTATGATTATGCCAGTTGACATAGCACCAGCTGTACAACGCAAAAACCCCATTCCAGCAAAGGGTACACCAAATCCAGTTGCCAAATCCCTTTTCAAACCAGAGAGAGCCCCAATTGCAGCAAATAGGACCCCTGTTCCATTTCTTCCCAGTTTAGAAGACGAAGCTTATGTTGTTGTCGGGAACTTTGTGCGCATCTTTCCTTCATGGAAAGATTATACCGCAGTATTACGTAACAATTTCCGTCTTCCTCCGCAACTTACGCGTAAGTAATGTACTAATGTTATTCATGGTCATTATCGCATATATTTCTCACGATGTAAGACACAAGATCTCATTCTTTTAAATAGGCGAGGAGCAAACTGGATTGTGATGACGAGCAAGGATTGGTTGCGCTTTTCAAGCACTCGTTGATGAAGTATCGTTCCTACCTGAGGCAAGCGCACTTCGATGGCAAGCCTCTGAACGAAATTTCTGTAAAGTCTCCGGTGCTACATATATCCGATGGTGACTGGAATAATCTTGTTACACATTGGTCTCGGCTGCAGCGTAAGGTACTGTCTATGATATCACATCACAATTTGAACTACATTTCTACATTTGCCTTAATGTCTCACTTGTATGAAAACTGTTAGCAGAAGAACATCCGTTCTCAAGGGACCATGTAATCTCGCAACTATACCGCATTAATCGCTGCTCTTGTGAGTACCTCTTGCCCTGTATGACCATACTTACTTTCATAGCTGTTTGATTATGTAGCAAAGATCGCACATGTTAGCCTTGTAATCGTCCATTTGGTGGACATTATAAGATCCGCATGGACTCTTACATAAATTTAGAATCAACCCAATGCTTTTGAAGAGGTTTAGCTCTGCAGTCCTCTTGCAAGGACAGAACGTGGTCTATCACTGTACTTACATTAACAGCTACTTCCAGGGATTGGTAGTTGATTATGTAGCATCAATCTGCATCTTATCTTCATTATCCTCTATCCCTTCCAGTATTATCATATCTATAATTACTCTCTACAAAATGTAGAGTACAGTCAATGCTTATGAAGAACATTTTGTGCTGAAATTCTTGAGTTATCCTTCCCTTGACATGGAGAAGGGCATTATAAAGTCGGTGTTAACTGTTAATGTAAGTCAATCCTTCTAAAGCCTTTATCCTCAGCTGCTGTTTAATTTGCTCATACTCCCTATTGTTTACTGCTGTTTAGTTGTTGTTTCTACCAAAATGCATGTTCATAAGAACCGTAAGTTCTAAGTTTTACTTGTAAAACCAAATTCCTTATTCATACCATGCACATTACTTAATACTCCCTATATGTATGCTTGTTTTTGTGGATCTATATTCATGTGTCTGGTGATGCAGCCCACGTTTGCACCTTGTAATCTCCTGTTTTATCTTACTGATGTGGCTGATGATATGAACAACATGCCATGCACATTATCCAAAATAGATACAATGATTTTCTTTGCCCTTCATCTATGCTTGTTATGTTGACATGGTAATCCATTAGTGTGGTGAAGCTCCCCGCATTATGAACAATGCCAAATTATGCTATTGATATTTTGAACTTACTCTTTATTTTCTAATTTGAAATTGGATAGAATTGACATAACAGTTATCATCTTTGTTTATACATCGCAAACCTGTCATCACTCTGCTTTGTTTCAGGTGATATGCCCGATGGCATGCACAAGTCTCATTGAAGGTTGTGAGACAAACCCAACATATATTGCAGCAAAGAAGGCAAAACATCTTGAAGATAGCGTGACAACCCCAAAGTCTTGTCTTGATGCAGTGTTCAAGTTACTTGAGACTAACAGTCAGACAAGCTCACAAAATTCGTTGTCTGAATCAGTTCGACTTCTTCTTCCCCAAGTTCTAGCGTAAAGGCATTCTGCAACTCAACTTCGACTTGAAGTCCTATCTCTAAGAAAGATTATGGAGAACACCAATGAGAACCTCATCGCTAAACAACTACACTGGAAGCTATGACCGACATGCTAGGCCGGTCTCACACCTTCTTTCAAGCTTCACAGCAGTTCCCCCGCAAGGCTAACCTTTCTTGAACTGTCTTGGAAGTGGTCTCGGTTCAGTATTATTTTGTTACGCTGCAATGGTGCCCAGTTTTTGTAATCTGCTTCTTCGTTGCGCTTTATGATCACTGGTGGTGAACTTCGATGCCCAGTGGATGTAATATACCTTAAATCCTTTATTGTATAGTGTAGGTTTATTCTTAGTTACTATGCCGTAATTTCTTTATTGTATAGAGTAGGTTTGTTCTTAATTCCTACTAGTTATCGCCATCATTCGCTATCTCAAAAAATCAGATGTAGTCGATTTGACCGAAACATTCGACTCTAACGGGACAGTTTTTAGCGGGCCACAATTGGGCCGGCTCATGCGTCTTTCTTGGGTCCGAATGATTGGGGCCTTCACACATTGCGCCAGCCCAAACTTACACCGCCTATATTTTAGTTGGGCCTTTTGTAGACCCAACTTAGTTTGGCCCGAGTAGCGTTGGGCCATTAACAGTGAATATTGTCGGCTTTATTACGGCCGAGATGAAACCACGGCCTTTAGCAGGCCAAAATGCATGTTGGGCCTCAATTTTCACTAGTCGTCGACGGGCCTTCAGTAGGCCGAAATGTAGACCGGTCCGTTTTGGGCCCAGTTAGCTCACGGGCCGTTACCAGGCCGAAACATATCTCGGGCCTTAGTTGGCCCACTGATATCATGGGCCTTTAAGAGTCCGAAAGCTTAGTATAGACATCTACGGGTCGAATTACGCGACAAAGCCTTTAACAGCCCAAAGTCACGTTGGGCTTAATCGCTACACCTTTAGCATGGGCCGTTAGTGGGTCTGATGTCCCGTCGGACCATATATGGCCCATGGGCAAGACAGCCATTCGGCCGAAAATCACACCGGGCTGAAATGGGCCCATGTCTACATCAGGCCTCTAACAGGCCGAAAGTCACTGGGCTGTAGTTGGGCCCAATTATTCAGCAAACAATTAACGGGCCAGATCTGGCTTCGGGCCGCAAATGGGCCCAAATATTGGGCGAACAATTAGCGGGCCAGATTTGGCTTCGGGCCGTAAATGGGCCCAAATATTGGGCGAACAATTAACGGGCCAGACCGCTTCGGCCGTAAATGGGCCTTTATTAAGCGAGCCGTTATTGGGCTGGCCCACTAGTACCGATTAAGTTCTACGGGCCTATGACCTGGGCCGCCTTTTTAACCTATATGGGCCTCTGGGCCCAACCACGTGTCGACGTATCATAGGCATGTCTCCTCCAATGGACGGGCGACATCCGCCCATCGACGAAGCCGACAGTGTTCCTTCGCCAATCGTAATTTTACACATGGAAATTTCCCATTGGTCGTACGTTAATGGGTTATCGGATCCAAAATCCGACCCCATAGCTTAATGGCGTTCGTTACGGTGGATGCCATGTGTCGGTCACCCTTGATGAAAGCACTTCGCGGACGCCATGCGATTTATCGTCATGGAAGTGGACACTTCCGTGATGATAATTTTGGTAATGTCATGGAACACTTCTACGACAGCACAGGTATGACTATCTTGATTCTGTCATAAATTTGTCATGGATGTACACGACCTACTGTGACAAACACGTATCATCACGGAAGTGTATTTTTTTGTAGTGGAACTCTTGAATCTCAGGGCCAAGGAGCTACAGTTGGAAGTGGAGGGTACTACTGTTCTTTAGAACCATCGCTGTACTATCAATGCAGGGGAAGTACACCTGCGTAGTGGCCTAGTGGGTACTCTCAGTGCTCTATTCAGCCGCTCCTCTCACGTAGCTGGCCTACTCAGCCGCTCCTCTCACGCACACACTAGCAACTGTTTATCGGCTGACGATTCTTCAAGGTAAAATTTGAGTTATTTGATACAGCGAGACTATGCTTTTCGCTTCCATTAGTGGAGGTGTAATGGATCTTGTCGAACTTTGTCAGTAGTTTTTTCTTTATGAATGAGATGAAGCAAAGCTTTTGCCTCCGTTTAAAAAAAACACGTCAAGAGGAATTTCTTTTATAGTAGAGCCAATAATGGAGTGAAGTCCATGCGTGCAACGCCACGAGCTACAGAGTAGTAGTAGAGCACCTTACATACTGAGCCATATTGCACAGTTCCCAATGCCCCGCCAGGCTTTTCCGGCTCCTCTGGCTTAATTGGGAGGCGCTAGTTTAAATATGCTACTGGCTGATGAGGAAGCTGCAAGCGAGGTGTGGCTAGGGCAAGCACGCGAGCCATGGGATGCCGGGAAGGAAAATCCGTTCACATGGCTAGGCTGTCCAGTGCACCCAGATTGTGGGGCCGCACGTCCGTTTGACTTCAAAACTCAAACTACCCGTGTAAAATATTGGCTCGCAGCGAAGTGTAGTAGTACTATTTTAAAAAAGGCCGTCGTATGCTCGACCGGGATCGAACCCACAAAACGAGGTATACACTCACGACCACTAGTAGTACTCGTTGAGTACAACGCAACCTAGAATCGCCTTTTGTCGCTAGTAGTACGTACATTGTTCCTTACAAGAAACCCCTAATAATGCAAGAAACCACTAAAATGCCAAGAAACTACTACCACTTGCATACGTGGCAGACTTAAGATAAGACTACCTTATCAACCATTGTACATGCTCTTACCAACAAAAATCCTCGAGTGACCTCCTACCTCCGGCCCGTCCACCTAGTCATCCTAGGCCATGGGACGCAGCTACCGCCGCCCGCAGAAGGCGAGGCCAAAACCGCCGGTGGTTCGGAGCCCATGTTGCGGCAGCCCGGATGCCAGCTCCGTCCGGCGCACGCGGCCGCTAGCTAGCCAAGATAGCTCCGTCCAGCTTCTTGTCTGCAAGGTTTGCTAGCTAGATTGGCATGGCAGCACGACGGCTTGGTCGCGCGCGCCGTGCTAAGGCCAACCATCTGGCTCGAGCGAAGGCCAGCGCGACGGCTTGCTCGCTCGTGAGTCACGCTCGGGCCAGCCTGCCAACCCTTGCGGAGGCCACAAGCGTTCGCCCATCCGTGGCGGCGGCCAACTCGCTCATCACTGCACCACCGATGAACACGCATCAAGATCTTGTTTGAAGTAATGTTCGTGAAAAATAATGATTTGAGGGGGAATAACAGGATAGATGGTCGATGTGGGTCCCTCATGTCAACGGTCAAACAAAATGTGTTGGTTTAAGCTGCCTCACAAGACGGACGTGTGGGCCAACCCACCATAAATGGGTTTAAACGAACCTAATCGGTAGGAGTACTAGGTAGTAGTTTTTGGCGTGGATTAAGAAATTTTGGGTATGTTTTTGCTATTTTTTGTACAATAGATTCTTCCAAGGGCTGGTTGAAAGTGGTAGTTTTTTGTTAAATACTCTACATATTGTAAGTAGGAGCGGAAGTTAAGCTTTGGAAGCCAATAAGCAAGGCTAGTTACATAGTGCATATGTGTACATGATTGAAAGTAAATATCAACCATGAGTGACTAATATCTTGATGGAAAACTCGAAACTATGGAATATTAGGAAAAATGCATGGTTGGAAATACTAGCAATGTTCATGTCCGCTGCAAATCTAATCATAATTAGAATAATTATTATTCACAAACTTGGTACAAAACACCCTAATTTTGATATACATATGTCACTAGAGATATATTATGTTTCAATTAGAATATATTCCTTGGGCTGTTTTGGTGAGGTCGTGGAGGGATGTGGTTGGTTTTAAGATACTAATTACGGGTTTTTCTCGCAAACCGGTAGACAAGTGGGATGTTGGTGAGAAAAGGCAACAACTTACCTCACAATCGTTAGATGTAGATCTAATGGTCGAAACGACGGATGGCGTATATACCAAAGATCACCAACTTAGTCTTGTGTAGGAGTACTAGCAAGATCCGTGCATTGCACGGAACATCAAGATGCATTTTTTTATAAAACACTTGTTGTGATTGACCTTTGCGGGAGTAATCCCATGTGTAAAAACTAATGATACCTCGAGAAATATGAGATAAGGTGAAGATGAGTGGGGTGTGGTGGTGGTTGGTGGTCGGACTGAGCGGAGGCATGGGGATTGACGACGCCGGCACCACTGTGCCAGCTTTGTTCCAGAGGCTTCTTTCTTAAATGCTCAACAATGAGGTTTGTTAGAGATAAGGATGAACGAGGAAGGCCTTGTCTGCAAATGTGGAGAGGAGTGCGGGTATATTTTAGTTTAATTTCCATCCGTCAGATATAGATCGGACGGTCTATATTGCAAGATGGCACACGTACCATCATCACCAACTCGGTTTTTATAAGAGAAGAAATATAAGTATGGAGATACAAACGTATTATCGATACTTGTTTCCGTAAACTAGCTTCTACATTATATTCAACGCCTCGGCATGTGGGGCCTTAGCACAATGACTTCTCGACCGTGTAAAACAAAGATTTTCCCGTCACGACAAGGAGGGGGTGACGGGCGCGCTTTTTGGCTTGCTCTAGTCCTAGTAGTCATACTAGGTGGTCTAAGCACGTGTAGATTTATTCTTTTTCACGCCTCGTGTTCGGCCAGATCGCCACGATTGTTGATGAATAGATGGTAAGTTATTCACGGGAAACCCTTGTTGAGCATGTTTATGCGAGAGAGAGAGAGAGAGAGAGACAAAGTGTGTGTGTGATATGTTAGAGACTGAGGCAATTGTAATGATTATTTGTGTCTATGTGTGTGGAGGATAGAGAGAGACATGTACATGGGGCTTTGTGTTGTGTAACGTGGAGACACATATACATAATTAGAGAGTGAGTGTGTGAGATACACATGCGGACATGGGGAGATATGAGGATCCAGATAAATGGGTGTTTGTGCGTGGTTCATGTGTGTTTGTGCAGCGCTTTGTGTGTGACAGGAGAGAGTGTATGTGGAGTAGAGAGACCACCGATGATGTAAACCTAGTATAAGGGAAGGGGAATGGTGTGACATGTGTAGTAACGAGATAGCACAAAGGGCGGGGAGCAGACTATTTGGAAGAGACATCGAGTGTGTGTGTGGGAGAGGGGTGAGAGCGAGAGAAAGAGAGAGCTAGCGACTTGAGAGAGAGAGAGAGAGAGAGAGAGAGAGAGAGAGAGAGAGAGAGGAAGAGAGGGGCTAGAGGGGTCGTTTGTGTCCATAAATGGCGTATATATAGGGAGACAATGTTGATGTTGTCCGAATTGGCCTATGAACGAAGACGCAAGGGAAGCGAGTCATCGTGTGTGTGATAGGGACTTCATGAGAGATCTAGAATAGATGGTGTAGAGAATAATGTGCTAAATCGAGAACGATTATACATTAGGGAGCTATGCAAAGAGTCACGACATATATGTATACTGTGGAAGGAGCTGGGGCGGGTCCGCATGTGGGAGAGATAGAAAGAGGAGAGTGGTGCACAAGGCACAAAGTGTGCTTGTTTGCAGTGGGGGTGGTGTGAGGTGAGTGCACGAGAACCACATAACTAGGGAGATAGACGCTTGGGGGCGACGCTTTGTGTGTATGGGAAATATACACTCTACATTGTGCGTGTGCTTGGGTAAGAGAGATAGCGGAGACCTAGAGAGTGAGGGAAGAGATGTGTGCATGCCCGAGAGACAAAGTGATAGAGACCTATGTTGGGGTCCGGACTTTACAAGAGAGAGGGTGTTAATGTGCTCGTTGTTGGTGTTTGGGGAGAGAACGACTTACTGTGTGTGTGTGTGTGTGGTGGTGGTGGTGGGGCGGGGGTTGACTTCAGATAAAGAGTGAGGTGTCTATATTTGAGGGACTTTAGCGTAATTGAGATATTGTGCACTCATGGTTGATCAATTTGTTTCACAGTTTGTACTATGAGATAACGATACTTTTGAACATGCGTGATATACCTTGATGTACCAGAATTACAAACCTAAGATTGGAATTTTGGAATTCGACTCCATCATTAGCTTTTGTAATTCATTTAAACGGAGGTATATTTTTTAAGCCGGGATTTCGTGATTTCAAATTCATATATCAAACCTAGAGATATACACATACGGGCATGTTCAAACTTTATAATCATTCACTTTATTCATACACATACACATTTTTGCTTTTGTCATCATATTTAGGATAAACACATTTGGAATTTCATTTGAATTGGACCGTATGATGGTATTTGCTTGTAGTAGCTCAATGATCCATATTTGAATTGAATGGACAATCTAAGTTTCGAGTTGGAGACATTGATTTTCAAAACTTGCACATTTTTTTATTTCCTTGCAAAACAAATAAATTGTCGGCCATGATATCATAGTCGGCCGTGACGAGAGCAGAATACTTATAATTTTGGGCGCCAAAAGCTTTCAAACTTCCTCACACATTGAAATATCACGCTACCAAAGTTTAGCCCTGCGATATTCCTGTTTTACCCTGCCACATGAACGGAAAATGGCTGCTTTGGTAACTCCATTGTTTTCCTCTTTGCCCCAACATTCTTCCCCAAAGCCCTCCCTTCCCTCCCCGACTTCTAACCACGGCAAGCCGCCGAATCTAGTCCTCCGCCGCAGCGGTGGACCTCACGCTCACGGATCTACCTTCCGCACCTTGGAACCCCAACTGCCAACTCACCACTTCACCGAGCCGCTTTAGCGACCGGGCTTGTCCACCGCTCTAGATCTCCTTGACCGCCATCATGGTCCATCGCACCGGATCGCCCACAGCGTAGGCCCTTCATCGACTCCTCGTCCCGCCTTCACCGCCCTTCATACAAGCCCTCGTCTGCGCAGCAGATCCGCCTCAACGAAGCATCAGACAACGCTACCGCCAAGCCTTCGCCCATCAGACCGACCCGCCCACGGACGCCATATTCAACTCCACCGCCCCGCTTTACCGACGCCGCAGCCTCATCAGATTATTTCGATTTGTACTCCTTCGGTTTTCTCCTTATCGCAACTGTTCACTTACCGTAGATGAGCTTTCTTGTATGTCGACAGCGCCAAGAATCAGAAAGTAATCGAGCCGCTTCAATGACGGTGATGTACCGCCCAAACTCAACCGCAACACGATCACCATCGACGCATCCTTAGCTATCAAGTATGACAACGATACCCATACGCCGAGAATAAGGTACTATTATCCAACGGCCGCGCCACGCTCACTTTCCTAGCATAAGCACCGCACCTTTGAATTTCTTTAGGGCATCATTCAGTTTTTCATGAGACGCGTTATTCGCTTGCACCAGAGGGCCATACTTACAGCAAAGTGAACATGTTACATGTGCTAAATTACATACCAGTGCACATATAGTTAATATGCTTTAGTTTTGCCCTGATGCCACCATCAGACTGCTTAATGTTCTCTATGCTTAATTACACATCAGCAAACTAGCATGTGGTTCCACTGCTTTTTGTTCATTTTACCGTACATTTTCTGATGCTAGCTATTGCATCACTGCTCCGAGCCTCTGTTCATTACTTGTTTGTGTGTTCTTGATCTTCCCAAGTTGCATGACTAATTTGATGCTTCTATTAATTATGGAGCTGCCAACCCCATCAAGCAAAATATTTGTTCTTTTGGGGCTGGCACCTCAAACAAGCATAAAAATAGAGGGAAGCAGATATATTGTCGTGTATGCACACACCCTTCTTTCATTAGTTTGGATGAACCATTGATGATAAATTCGGACCAAAGGTATGCGATTAAAATTAATTTTACCTAAATAGATGGTGCGTAATAAACTACAACAACTAGATTTGCAACCACGGGATGCTAACGATATCTTCAAAGAACATTGCAACAAAGCCTAGGCTTCACAACAACATATGGTAAGCCAAAGGTGTTTTAGTACATGTGAAATGTAATGCGAGTGGGCTGCTTTCTTGGCTTGTGCCCTCAACGTGTAATCCTACCGAATTACAAATAGTTCGCTTGTTCCGCTTTGGTCAGATTGCTTGATTCAATGCTTGTTTGTTGTTACGCTTATACCCGAAGTTGGCCAATATGTCACCAAAGGCTCGCTGTACTATCGTAAAGAAATGCATGCCTATTTCATTTGAGTCCTTAACTTTTCCTCTCAACTTCATCACAAGACTGTCTTCGTAGTTTATATGAGGCCACACTGTTAAGTGCTTTCTCAGATTATTTCAACTGCTTAGTTGCCTTGGCAACTTAAATATAGCAGTTGTACACTCCCTTTCAACTAGGGATGTCAATCGGGTCCCGCTTAATCCCGTTAAAGTCCACTAGTGGTATGATAGTTCAAGAGAGTTTTTGTTTTTGAGGAAAATGAACTAGGAGGTAGCAAAAACTAACTAGATGGGATCAAGGATGTTGTTTATTTGCCACTTACATCCCTAGTTTCATCTTACCATTTTAATTTCTTTTCTACCGATGTCGTCAACTATTTAAATATAGTTTGCCATTCTCAGCAATAATTCATCCGTCGTTTACCATGTAAGCTTACTGCCTGGATCATACGATAGCTATCTCTTACTTATGTCCAGTGGAAACCTATCAGGATGCCGTTCACACTAGGACACAATGTACAACCCCAGAATCTATTTGTGGAAGCAGTGCGCCATCCATGTTACCATATGGTAGCAGTTCAGAGGCAACACCGCCGGAGAGCAGTCTGAGCACAGATATTATAGTGCTTGAGGCTCTACTAGAGGCAGAAAGAGATTGTGTGGCTACCATGAATGAGGTAATCTTTATCTTGAGGCTGGAAATTACGGAATTAGCGGCACGCATTATGCAAGCAACCCAAGAATTGGAGGAAGTAAGAATGTTGCATTTGAAGACGGAGGAGGTCTCATTGCTTACGCTTATCCAAGCCCAAGGTAATCCCGGTTCTTCTTTAGATACCAGCTTGAAATTGTCATTAGATTATTGTACTTGCATGTTTTGTCATGTCTCTGAATGGATTATGTTGCAAGACCCCTATGTTGTCCATGTGTTGTAATGATCCGAATTTTTTAGGCGAGGTAATCCTCGCATTTGTATGATTGACATAAGGTGAACTGTTTTTCGTGTGAGCATATTGTATTTGATGAAATAACTGTTTGAATCAGAGTGTATCCAACCTACTGAATTCGAAGATCACGGCATTTCTAAATCATAATCATATATAAAGGTGGAATAAATCTTTGTTGTGGTTTTGAAGAAATAAATAACAAAACGTATAATTATCTGTGGATATTCGTAATCTAATACAAATTGGATTTGAATTTAGTTTGCGTGTCCTGTGGCAAACGTGAATGCTAATTCTCCCAAGTTTTGAACGGTTGCTAAACACCCACTATAATTTGTGGGCTGCCCGAAGCAAGTGTTTGCGTGATGGAAATTAATGTCTACCCTCGACACTTGACATCCTTATCGACCGGATTTACACCGCCGATAGGGGTAGACTAGTAACTTCAATCGACGTGACACGACGGCCTCGAGCCCATTCAGACACGGTGGGCGCCAAACGTATGCGACAAAACACATTTGATTCAAGCTCATCCGAAAGACATGTGTCTCTTCCTACATTTCCGCTCATACACGGTGGGCGGCAAAACAAACTCTCCTCGTCCAAAATCGATGTAGGCTAATATTTTAAATAGGGCGTATGTGTAACTTCCATCGACGTGACACAACCGCCTCTACCTGTCAGCCCTGTTCATACACCGTGGGCGCCAACTGTGCGGCAAAACACCTACTCCTCGCCTCAAATAGTTACCGCAAATATTTGGGAGATGCGAGATTACCGCCCTATCCCCAACCGACGCGATGTCCGAAATTTTAAACGGGGATAAGTTTGTAACTTTCCCCATTTCATAGAAGCGCCCCAAAGTTTGAGATCCCTCCCTCCATTTCCCCATTCATACACCGTCAGCACGACAACCTCCGCGATCAAGGCCAACCTCCTCCGTCTGGCCACCCCAGCCTCCACCTTGCCGGAGCCGCTACCCCTACCCTGCCGCCCACCGCAAGAGATGGATGTCTCTCATCCACGACGCTGACCAGGATCCTTTCATCGCCTCCTCTCGCTTCATCGGCACTGCCGTCCACCTTGCCGCTGCCGCCCTACGACCGCTTCGCCCACGACAACAGATATATCCCCGACCCGCCGTCATTGCCTAAAGTCTTCTTCCCCGCCACGACAGCCATCGCACCCACAAGACTTCAACGACAAGATAGGCCTACATGGCGTCGCAAGAGAGGTGGTACTCTTCCATATGTGCTTAAGTTATTGATATCACCCGGAAATAGATCGTAATTTGTTTATCAGATTTTCTTGTCCGTACTAAATCGTAGTGGCTAGTTGAAAGCAAACATTGGTTGCGAAGTAGCTTTGTCCGGTTTGGACCTTCAGATCCGCCATGGCACGGGCACTATACTCGTAAAGCTTATGGTTTCCCCCCTTTATATTCACTACCATCATCGTAGGTGCTTCGTGTCATGCTAGCACTGCTCCTCAAGACCTCAACCCAAAGCTTACATGTTGAAATACAATGATATGATGCTCATATCACTAAAACAGAGAACGTTTAATTGGTCATCTAATGTTCCTATATTCGTTTCGAAAAGCATGTGCGCCACCCACTGATCCAGCTAGTTCCACTTTCCCAATTTTCTTGATGCTTAGGGTTTTCCCCCTTTTATCTACTCTACTATGATCTACGTAGGTGCTTTCTGTCGTACTAGCATTACTCCACCCTTCAAGCTAAACAACACAACACTCAGAATTCGAAAGCTTAGTTGTTCAAATATGATTGTGATATGATACTGATATTAGTTAACCGACACATTTAATTGGTTAGCTAAAGGTCCCACTTGAGTTTCCAAATGCATGTCGCGACATATAGAGAGACAACATAATTGCATTTATTTGTCACTTGTTGACCGTACTTTCTTGTCCATACCAAATCTTAGTTGTTATTTCAAAGCAAACATCGGTTTCTAACTACCCTTTGCGCGGTTTGCAGCTTCAGATCTGCCATCCCACTGCCATGGTCAACACTGTACTCATCATGCTTATGTTTTCCCCATTTTATGATGACCACAATCAGCCTACGTGGTTCGTGTCGTAATAGCACTGCTCCACCCTCGAGCTAAACAAGCTTAGTTGTACAAATTCATATATGATATTATTGTTGATATTAGTAAAACTGAGAGATGTTTAATTGGTGAGCTAAATTTTCCTACTTTAGTTTCGAAATGCATGTGAGCAACATATGGAGAGACCGGAAAGAATAGTATTTCTCTGTGCGCTCTGGTTCATCATGGGTGGCCAACCGACATTGTATTGAAAGACTTGTAATATCTTCAATCTGCTTGCTGTTCGCTTCTTCTTTAAGATGATACTCTTCTCTTGCGATTCGACTAGTCAGTCGAGTTGTTCTCCCTTAGTATATTTTGAATCACAGTCAGTCGACTTGTTCTTCTTTACTATATGTTGAAGCTATCATCCGTGAAGTGTCATCACTGAGCTCTCATATTTTGAGTAGTAGGCCACATTATATTAATGCACACAACAAATTACAGCATGCATGGCATCTTTTAAAAGAATTACAGAGATAGCACAAAGGGGTTTACAGGAGGCGATTGGATTAGAATCACTTCTGCATTACAAAGAAAATCTCACTTGTTTTTATGTTTTCATGCATGTCAGATATTGAACATTATCAAAATGAATATGAGAATGGGCGCACGAGAGGAATATTGCGGAAAGATCCACTGGCTAACAAACTTGGCATGGTGGAGGATGGCCTATCTTATTCACCCATCATGGTGCTTGCTCTAACTTTGCAAAGTTGTATTGGTCGCACATATTTTGCATCTGACCTCTTGTATTACTTCTACTTTGTTACACCATCTGCTTAGTTTAAGCATCATATATGATTATTTCCATACCTATCCATGATCTGTACCTATTCCATGTGTCGTCACACTATGTTTTTCTAGTCAAATGTTGTTCTTTCGTAATAGATGTCCAAAAGGAAGAGGGTGAGTGCAGATCCTCAAGGAGTACAAACTAGGTATTTGGAAAAGGTAGTGATACCTATAAATCAGATATATCAGCAGCCACAGAAAAAACAGGCCCAACTGCATTCACACTTTACCCCTACTCCAAAGTGGCCAAACCCTATTAGAATCTGGGAGCCCAGCCGTCAGTAATCGCTCTATGATATCAATTCAATATTTGAACTCCTAAATTTCTGCTTGTGCCTTACCTTCTCTCTTGTATGAATACTAATTTCAGATGAATCTCCTTGCTCAAAGGTTCATTCGATCTCAAAACAATAATGGGCTTTGCATTGCTCTTGTCAAGACCTCTCTCCCTTTTGCCTTGTAACACCTGTGCATTTAATTAATTGCTATTTGATTATGTATCATCACCGCACTGAAGCTTCATTATCCTCCTGCTTTCTTCCAATATTATTTGAACTATATTTACTCTTTGCAAAATCTAGAATAATGGCAACGCTTATAAAGAATTTTCTTTGGGGAATTTATTGAATTATCCTTCCATCAACATGGAGAAGGGCTTTATCCAGCCCGTGTTAACATGTAATGTAAGTTCATCCTTCTCAAGCCTTCAAACTTTGTTCTAGTATAGATTTGGATAGGCATCATTTCCTCCACTGCTATTTGCTTTGCATTTTACATCTGATTGGATGTTTGCAACAACTACCAGTTTCAAATTGTAGTTGTAAAAACATGTTCCTTATGCAGAACAGATCCATTTATTTGCTTATATAATTGTGAAAACTGTTACGTGTCTCCTTGTTTCTCTTTCAGAGTTGTATCTCTTACGCCAGGCAGAACTTTAGGAAGATAGTGAGCCAAACCATCTTGAGGACAACGAGATGACCCCAAGGTCCTGTCTTGATGAAGACAGTGAGTTGAAGCTACTCACCAGCAGGTGTGAGACAACCTCTGTGCAGTTGCTGCCTCAATCAGTTCGACTTCTTCAGTCTCAACTTAAAGCGGAAAGGCTTGCTTCAGCTCAGCTCCGACTTGAAGTCAAAGATGCAATAAAGATGTCAGAGGACTGCCGTGCGCACCATCATGCCTTAAATCTAGTGTTGATGCATCTATGGTTGACACAACTGAGGTCTACTCAGCTTCTTCAGTTGTTTGGGGGGCCTGATCTGGCCAGGCCTAGTGCCTTCTGAAGTGCTCTCAGTTTTTTATATTCTTTTGTCGGCGCGTTTATTTGCACTGGTGGCGAACTTTGATGCCCAGTGGATGTAATATGTGATAGCCGTGATAGCCTAGCATAAGTTGCTTGCTTATTTATTTCCTTGTTCTCTTGTTTATTTGTTTGCTTGTAGTCATTGTAGTTCTTTTTCCGTGGTTTGCTAGTGGCTGCAATAACCTATTTTTTAAAACTAGGCTACAATAACCATGGGCTAATATTTACTGTAGTGACACTGGGCCTCCTACGGGTCGTAGAAATAGTGGGCCTTCTACGGGCCGTAGAAACAGTGGGCCTTCTATGGGCCATAGAAACAATGGGCCTTCTACGGGCCGTAGAAACAATGGTCCTTCTACGGGCCGTATCATCAATGGGCCTTATACGGCAAGATGATAACATGGGCCAATAACGAGTCGCATTATGGCCGTAACAAAGTTAGAGTTGGAATCGTCCGTTCATGGGCCGACCATAACGGGCCATCGTTAATAGGCCGTATTTCATGACGCTATGAAAACGGCCCAACGTATTAACGGACCACAAACGGGCCGACTATAACCACGGGTTGAATTTGGCCCATAAGCAGAAAATGACAGTAACGGGCCGTAAGTAAACGAATGCTGGAAATGAGCCCAAGAATAAATGGGCTCCGAGAAGGCCGGAAGATAACATAATGGAAACGCCCAACGGAATAACGGGCCGTTAATGGGTATAATTTTTTATCGCTCATTACGGGCCGCCACCACGGGCCGTTAATGGGTGTAAAGTGATACATCGTTCATTACGGGCCGCCACCACGGACCGTTAATAGGCCAAGAGTTACATAGGGCCTCATATGGGCCGAAGACGCCATGGGCCATACATGGGCCGGCGAAAACGGGCTGGAATCATATTGCGGCCCAGATGACGCCATCGGGCCTAATTCGGATAGGGCGAACGGGCCTTGGGTTAGCGGGTCGTAAATGGGCTATATGCGAACATGCCGTTAACAAAGCTTTCCATGGGCCGCCCGCCACCTTTTGACCAAGTCAAACGGGCCGCCTTTTCACAAGAATGGGCCTATGTTAGCCGTACACGTGTCGACGTATCATAGGCGCCTTCTCGCCAATGAGTGGATGACATCTGTCCCAACGATGAGCCGACACGCAGTTTTCCTCCAGCCAATGATGATTTTACACGTGGAAAATCCCCATTGGTCGGGGCTGTTAACGGGTTATCGGATCCAAAACCCGACCCGATAGCTTAACGGCATTCCGTTACGGTGGTTTCCATGTGTCGGTCACCCTTGACGAAAGCACTTCTGTGACGCGGGATTTATCGTCATGGAAGTGGACACTTCCGCGATGATAATTTTGGTAATGTCATGGAACACTTCTACGACAAAGACAGTATGACTATCTTGATTCTGTCATAAAATCGTCATGGATGTACATGCATGACAGAAAATGCGACCTACTGTGACAAACACGTATCATCACGGAAGTGTATTTTTTTGTAGTGTATCTAGATTGAGACTCAGAGTCATCTGGATCGGTGTATAAGCTTGCATCGACGTAACTCTTTACGACGAACTTTTTATCACCTCCATAATCGATAAATATTTCCTTAGTCCTCTTAGGTAACTAAGGATAACTTTGACCGTTGTCCACTGATCCACTCCTGGATCATTATCGTACCCCCTTTTGCCAAACTCATGGCAAGGTACACAATAGGTCTGGTACACAGCATAGCATTCTTTATAGAACCTATGGATGAGGCATAGGGAATGACTTCCATTCTCTTTCTATTTTCTGCCGTGGTCGGGTTTTGAGTCTTACTCAACTTCACACTTTGCAACACAGGCAAGAACTCCTTCTTTGACTGTTCCATTTTGAACTACTTCAAAAACTTGTCAAGGTATGTACTCATTGAAAAATCTTATCAAGCGTCTTGATCTATCTTTATAGATCTTGATGCCCAATATGTAAGCAGCTTCACCGAGGTCTTTCTTTGAAAAACTCCTTTCAAACACTCCATTATGATTTCCAGAAAATTTCTACATCATTTTGATCAACAATATGTCATTCACATATACTTACCAGAAAGGTTGTAGTGCTTCCACTCACTTTCTTGTAAATACAGGCTTCACCATAAGTCTGTATAAAACCATATGCTTTGATCACCTTACCAAAGCGTATATTCCAACTCCGAGATGCTTGTACCATTCTACAGATGGATCGCTGGAGTTTGCACACTTTGTTAGCACCTTTAGGATCGACAAAACCTTTTGTTTGCATCATATACAACTCTTCTTTAAGAAATCCATTAAGGAATACAGTTTTGACATTCATTTGCTAGATTTCATAATCATAAAATGCGGCAATTGCTAACATGATTCAGACAGACTTAAGCATCGCTACGAGTGAGACAATCTCATGGTATTCAACATCTTGAACTTGTCGGAAACCTTTCGCGATAAGTCGAGCTTTGTAGACAGTAACATTACCATCCGCGTTAGTGTTCTTCTTGAAGATCCATTTGTTCTCTATGGCTTGCCGATCATCGGGCAAGTCAACCAAAGTTCATACATTGTTCTCCACTAGTAGAAAAGGGGGCTTTCGTCCAGGCCAGTTTAGCCCATTAGTCTCGGTTCAAACCAGAAGCGGGACCAATGGAGCTATTTGCCCCGGTTCGTGAGCCCATGGGTCCGGCCGGGCCACGTGGGCCATTGGTCCCGGTTCGTCCGGACCTTTTGGTCCCGGTTGGTGGGACGAACCGGGATCAATGGTCCTGGCTCCTGAACCACCACTATTGGTCCCTTGGTGGCATGAATCGACCAAAGGCTTCCCTTTAGTCCCGGTTCAAGCCACCAACCGGGGCTAATGGTTCTGCTTATATATAGCCTCCTCACAAGAGCAGAGCACACCGCCTGCTTTTTTCCGGCCGAGGGGAGAGGGCTGGGTGGTGCTCTAGCTCACCTCCTATGCACACAAGGTGTTCGATGGAATGCCCGAGCCACACTACTTAAGGTTTCTCCTCTCCAAGCTAGACCGCCAAGCTCCATTTTCCTCAATATTTATCTAGGTTTAGCGGTCCATCACGCCTGCCCCGTCTTCATCGCCGTCGATCACCCGCGCCCGATCTCATCGCCGACACCCGTGGTGAGCCTCTTGTTCTTATCTTCTTTCGAAGGAAAAATATTATTACTTGTTTGTTTAGATAGATACTTGTATTATTTTCTTACTTTTATTATTGCATCTTATATAGTGCGATGGTTTTGGTATCCGCTCGCCGGCCCTCGTCACGCCTATGATTCGGATGTGGTATATATTATCTTTTCATAACTATTGGTTCATTTATTGTTTATGAAAATTATGCCGACCAACGTGACATAGATTTTATTTATCTAGGAGGTTGTTGAACCGAAATTCCAACCGACCCTATTGTCGAGAGGTTAAATTTAGTTGAAGAACAAAACAATTTCTTGAAGGAAAAAATAAAAAACTTGAGGAGGAGAAGATGATATTGGAGTTGCATGTTGCGGATGTCGCCGATGATCACAAGATCAAGATGGATGCAATGCGCTTGAAGATTAGAAAGATTAGAAAATATGCCATTCATACCGAGGCTTGGTATCATTATGCCGTTGGATCGGTTGTTACCTTGGTTGCGATTATGATCGCATTTGTTTTCGCATTGAAATGTTTTACATAGTTTCAATGTATGGTTTAATTAATTTAGATGCTCTGCAGAGCTTTATGTTGTTAGATGAGAACTATGTATGTACTTTGGTTTTATGTGATGATGAACTTCTATTAATTTGGTCACTTAATTATCTATTCATGATGTTCTAATGATTTTTGACACACTTAATTATATATAATGCACGCAGATGAACCGCAATGGATGTAATGCGGTGATGTATACACCTCCGAGTACATTAAGGGCGTGCATGATTTTCTCAAGTGGCTGAGGCAAACAAGCGAGAATGGTTTTATGTGTTGGCCATGCCCTATATGTGGGAATACGAAGTCTTACTCGACCGGAAAATCCTTCACACCCACCGCTTTACAAGGGTTTCATGCCACACTATAATGTTTGGACGAGGCACGGAGAAATAGGGGTTATGATGGAAGACGGCGAGGAAGAAGAGTACGATGACAACTATGTGCCCCTGAATACGGTGATGCTCTCGAACATCAAGATGCACTGACGATGTGCACGATGGTGCCTTTGGAACAGGCGAAGCTGCTGAAGATCAAGAGGAACCAGACGATGTGCCCGATGATGATGATCTCCACGGGTCATTGTCGATGCAAGGACACAATGCGAAAGTCAAAAGGAGAAGCTGAAGTTCGATCGCATGTTAGAGGATCACAAAAAGGGTTGTACCTCAGTTGCGAAGATGGCAACACAAAGCTCGGTACCGTACTCGAATTGCTACAAAGGAAGGCGAGAGAATGTTGTGCACTGATAAAGGATTTGAGAAGCTACCAAAATAATGAAGAAGAAGCTTCCAAAGGATAACGAATTGCCCGACAAGACATACGCAGCAAAGAAGGTCGTATGCCCTCTAGGATTGGAGGTGGAGAAGATACATGCATGCCCTAATGACTGCATCCTCTACCGTGGTGCCTACAAGGATCTGAACGCATGCCCGGTATGCAGTGCATTGCGGTATAAGATCGACGAGATGACCTCGTGATGTTGACGACGAGCCTCCCAGAAGAGGGTTCCTGCGAAGGTGATGTGGTATGCTCCTATAATACCACGGTTGAAACGTCTGCTCGTAAACGGAGAGCATGCCAAGTTGATGCGATGGCAAGTAGGACCGTAAGAAAGAAGGGAAGTTGAGAGCACCCGCCGATTGGTCGCCGTGGAGAAAAATCGAGAGAAAGTAATCGGGATGAGTTTGCAAAGGACCCAAGGAACGTATGGTTTGCTTTAAGCGCGGATGGCATTAATCCTTTCGAGAGCAGAGCAGCAATCACAAAGACTGCCCGTGACTCTATGTATGTATAACCTTCCTCCTTGGATGTGCATGAAGCGGAAGTTCATTATGATGCCGCTTCTCATCCAAGGCCCTAATCAACCCGGCAACGACATTGATGTGTACCTAAGGCCATTAGTTGAAGAACTTTTACAGCTGTGGAATGGAAACGGTGTACGCACGTGGGATGAGCACAAAAAGGAGGAATTTGACCTAAAGGCGTTGCTGTTCGTGATCATCAACGATTGGCCCGCTCTCGATAACCTTTCGTGATGCATACAAACAAGGGATACCACGCATGCACGCACTGTTTACTTGACACCGATAGTATATACCGGAAGCTGCAGGAAGAATCTGTACCTGGGACATCGTCGATTTCTTCCGACTAACCATCAATGTCGAAAGAAAGGCAAGCATTTCAAAGGCGAGGCAGATCACCGGAAGAAGCCCGCCATGTGTACCGGTGATCACGTACTTGCTATGGTCAATGATTTACACGTAATCTTTGGAAAGGGTCCCGGCGGACTAGCTGTCCCGAATTACGCTGAGAATCACGCACCCATGTGGAAGAAGAAATCTATATTTTGGGACCTACCCTACTGGAAAGACCTAGAGGCCCGCTCTTCGATCGACGTGATGCACGTGATGAAGAACCTTTGCGTGAACCTGCTAGGCTTCTTGGGCATGTATGGGAAGACAAAAGATACACCTGAGGCACGAGAGGACCTGCAATGCTTGTACGAAAAAGAAGGCATGCCTCGAAGCAAAGATGAAGGTCCCGCCATTTCACGCTTCACGAAAGAAGAGAAAGAAATATTCTTTCAATGCCTGCTCGAGATGAAGGTCCCGACCGCTTCTCGTCGAATATAAAGGGAATAATAAATATGCCGGAGAAAAGTTCCGTAACCTAAAGTCTCATGATCGCCACATGATTATGACGCAATCGCTTCCGGTTGCATTGAGGGGCTTCTACCGAAAACGTCCGATTAGCCATTGTGAAGCTATGTGCATTCCTCAATGCAATATCTCGGAAGGTGATCGATCCAGAAATCGTACCAACGCTAAGGAGTGATGTGGCGCAATGTCTTGTCGGGCTTCGAAATGGTGTTCCCACCATCCTTCTTCAATATCATGACGCACGCCCTAGTTCATCTAGTCGATTTAGATTGTCATTCTGGGGCCCGTATTTCTACACAATATGTACCCCTTTGAGAGGTTCATGGGAGTCCTAAAGAAATATGTTCAGAATCGCGCTAGGCCGAAGGAAGCATCTCCATGGGCCATCAAACAGAGGATGTCATCGGGTTTTGTGTTGACTTCATTCCTGGCCTTAAGAAGATAGGTCTCCCTAAATCAGCGGTATGAGGGGAGACTGATCGAAAAGGCACGCGTGGAAGGGACTCAATAATATGCAGGGACGGATATTCTTGGTCTCAAGCACACTACACAGTTCTACAGAACTCTACCTTGGCGACCCCGTATGTCGATGAACACAAGAACAGTCTGCGCTCAAAACACTCGGAGCAATGCGACGACTGGATTACATGTGAACACATCAGGACTTTCAGCAGTTGGTTGGAAACACGTCTCAGCTGTACTTGTTGTCCAGGGGACCATCTTCGACTGTAATGATTTGGAAAGGATACGAGATAAACGGGAATACATTTTACACGATTGACCAAGATGAAAAGAGCACCAACCAAAACAGCGGTGTCCGCTTTGATGCAAAGAACCGACAAGGGAAATGACACATATTATGGTTACATAGTAGACATATGGGAACTTGACTACAGAGTAGATTTTAAGGTCCCTTTGTTTAAGTGCAAGTGGGTCAATCTGTCAGACGCTGGGCATGTAGACCCACAAAGACGGAATGACAACAATGGATCTGAAAAATCTTGGGTACACTGACGAACCGTTCATTCTAGCCAATGATGTGGCACAGGTTATCTATGTGAAGGACATGTCTACCGGACCGAGGAAAAGAAAAGATAAGGAAGCGAATACATCATACAATGAGCCAAAGCGCCACATAGTTCTTTTTCAGGAAAAAGGACATCCCGGGAGTGGAGGGCAAGATGACATGTCTGAAGAGTATGAAAAGTTTCATGAAATTCCCCCCTTCAAAGTCAAGGTTGACCCAAGCATCCTGACAAACGATGAAGATTATCCATGGTTACGACGCAATAAGCAAACGACACAAGCGAAGAAAAAGTGAAGACTTTCTCCCGCAACTATTATGATGATACCATGCCAACTTTGTAATGCATTTAGTATGATACCATTGTCCGCTTTGTACATGCACATGCTATGCCAACTTTTTCAGAGTTTATAATTTTTCTAAAACTAAAAGCAAAAAGAATTAAAAAATAAAGCAAAAACAAGAAAAACTAAATAATGCAGAAAATGTAACAAAAAACTGAAAAAAATAAAACAGCAACAATAAGTATTTTGTTGTAAGTAGAAACAAAATAAAATAAATAAAGCAACAAAGAAATCAAAAAAGAGTTTTCAAATTTGAAAACTAATGGCACAAACAGAAAGTTTATAATTTTTCTAAAACTAAAAGCAAAAAAGAATTAAAAATAAAGCAAAAGACCAAAAGAAAAATAAACCAAAACCAAAATAAACTAAATAAAGCAAGAAATAAAACAAAAAACAAAAAAAATGTACCCATCGGGCCCCCACGGCCTGAATACGACTAGAAACCCTATGGGCCGAGATTCAGGCCCAAGGCCCAAAGAGGCCCACAGCACAGATTGCGAGTTAGGCCCGAAAGCCTGCTTTAGAGAGGAGCTCGAGAGGGAGCCGCACCGCACCTTATAAACTGGTGCGGCTCCCTCTCAACTAGCGAGGTGGGACTACCCTTTGGGCGCGGGGCAGCACGCGGCCTTTGGTCCCGGTTGGTGGCACCAACCGGGACTAAAGGAGGCATTGGTCCCGGTTGGTGCCCGAATCAGACCAATGCCTTTAGTCCCGGTTGGTGCCACCAACCGGGACCAAAGCGCCGCTTCCCGCCCTTTGGGCTGCCGAAAATTGGCCTTTGGTCGGTTGGTGGCACCAACCGACTAAAGGGGCATTAGTCCCGGTTTGTGCCACTAACCGACCAATGCTATTTCTATATATACAGACTTGTGAAAATTTCACATCTCCCTCGCCTCCTAGCAGTTGCCCCGCCGCCAGGCTGCCCAAATCGCGACGCTTCCTCGTCGCCGCCGCCATGGCCGCCATCCCGTCTCCCGTGCCCCCGCTTCGAGCCCACGCTGCCGCCGCCTGCGTTCTCGCTTGCCCCTCGAAAGCACGCACGGCCGCCTCAAGCGCTTCACGCCGGCCGTCGCCCGTGCCTGCCCGTCGAAAGCACGCACGGCGCCGCGCCTTCATCACGCCGCCGCCCCGTGCCCTGCTCACGTCAGCACGCACGGCCGCGCCCTGCGCCCACGCCGCCGCCTCGTGCCCTGCCCGCCCGCCCACCATTGTCGCTGCCGCCGGCGCCCGCCACCGCCGCCTCGCCGACGCCGCCCTCCTCCCGTTTGGTCCGGCTCCGGCGACCCCCTTTCCTCCCTGTCCCCTCGTCCTCTTCATATAATTTTTTTTCATATGCATATGTTGATTATATGGATGGATGGATGATTATATGTTCATTATATATATGGATGGATGGATGATGTATGCATGCTTTTTAGGCAGATTTTATGTTCATTATATGTTCATAATTTTAGGCAGATTTTATGTTCATTATATGGATGGATGGATGATTATATGTTTATATGGATGGATGGATGATGTATACATGCTTTTTAGGCAGATTTTATGTTCATTATATGTTCATAATTTTTAGGCAGATTTTATGTTCATTATATGGATGGATGGATGATTATATGTTCATTATATGGATGGATGGATGATGTATGCATGCTTTTAGGCAGATTTTATGTTCATTATATGTTCATAATTTTTAGGCAGATTTTATGTTCATTATATGTTCATAATTTTTAGGCAGATTTTTAGATTTTTTAGGCAGATTTTAGAATTTTTGTGTATGTATGTTATGTTTATATGTATGTATGTATGTTCATATGTATATATGTTTATATGCAAAGCATATGCAAAGAAAATGTATGAATGGTCATATGCAAAGAAAAATGTATGTATGGTCATATGCAAAGAAAATGTATGTATGTATGTTCATATGAAAAAAATGTATGTATGTATGTTCATATGCATATGCAAAGAAAATGTATGTTCATATATATGATGATATGTTCATATAAAAAGGAAAATAAGAAGAGGAAGAAAGGAGAAGAAGAGGAGAGGAAGAAGATGAGAAATAAATAAGAAGAGGAAAAAGAAGAAAAGAAGAGGAGAAGAAGAAAGGAATAGAAGAGAAGAAGAAAAATAGAATTTTTTCTATTTTTCTTCTTCTTCTATTCCTTTCTTCTTCTCCTATTTTTTTCTCTTCTTTTATTAAATGCTTGTATATGTATCGAGGGTGTCGAGGATCACCGAGGGGTCGAGGGTCGGGAACTAGGGTAGAGGGTCGAGGGTCGTTAAGGGTCAAGGGTCGAAGGTTTCGTGGTCGAGGGTTCCTATAGTGTTAAAGTATTGAAGAAATCCATGGCTTCATCATTAGCGAAGTAACCATGGCATGATGGTACGAACTCCTCCAAAGTTGTTACGGAATGGAGTCCCTGATAGGATAATTTGCCTTTTGTACGAATCTCAGCAAAGGGCTTTCAAATAACGATATTCGGAAGGTTCTTGCTGAACTTTGTACCGTAAAGTGAATTATCCTATCTGGGACTCCGCTCCAAAACAACTTTGGAGAGCTTCTGCACCATCATGCACCTATTACTTAATGATGAAGACATGGTTTTGTTGAATCCTTTGACACTAGGCAACCTCCCGACCCCTCGGCGATCCTCCACCCTTGACCTCGACCGCCGGGCGATCCACGACCCTCTACCCTACCGAGGCGCCGATGCCCACGTCACTTGTGGGACATAGATGTAGTGTTCAACGCCGACCCCCTCCTGATAGCTTCAACACGTGGGGGGCGATATTACCCCCTCCTAGCTTGAAGCGTTCTCGAGGCCACCCCTAACCCTTGAAGCATTGTCGAGGCCACCCCAAACCCTAGAGAAGCAGCGTCGAGGCCACTAATATGATTCCTTATTGTGATTAGCTAGCTAGTTCTACGTTTGCCACTAATATATCCATATCTGTCATGTTTGAATAATAATTGCCATGTTGTAAAAATTTGTAGAAACTATGGACACCCCCCGAGACGAATCACAAGAAGCGTTGTTGAGGGACATAATCGTCTGAGGAAGTGATGCCGTCTCCTCGATGATGTTTCTCAACGTCAACGATGGTCTGGAAGGAGAGGGTGAAGAAGCAGCTGGCTATGATTTACATGGCTCCGATGACCCAATGCCAGTGCAAGAAGGAGAGGGTGAAGAATTAGACCGTGAGGACGGCTCCGGTGATCGCCGAACCGAGTCCGGCCAGGTATATATATTAGTTAAGCCTGTCTTGACTAGCTCCCGCCTTTGTTTTGGTATGTACACATATTAATTAACTCTCGTCTTTGTTCTTTTTTCTAGCCCTCCGGATCGAGCACAACTTCGTAAAGAGACGAGGCCCAAGAAAAGTTGAGCTCGGATGAAAAGTTTGAGATCATAGAAATCGCATGACGGCCAACCGATTGAACCCTACCGGACAAAGAAGGCATTTGTTGCTCGGTCTGGGGTTACGGTTAGGGACAAGATCCCGATCAGCATCCACCAATGGTATAAGCCTAAGAACGAAGACCCCGAGGTGTCTTGTGTCAATGATATGCGTAAAAATGATCTTTGGACTGAGCTGAAGTCAAAATTTACCCTACCGCTAGAGGATGATCCGGAGAAGCCAGTAATAGAGCCATTAATCAAGTCTTTTGCTCTTAAGAAGATGGCAGAACTATTCACGAATTGGAAGAAAGAACTCAATACGTATGTCGAAAAAAATGAGACACCAGAATTCAAGGGCAAATTTGAGAAGATCGGAGATGATCGCCCGCATTTGTGGCCTACAAGACATCGGAAAAGAGTAAAAGATGTCGGCGACAAACACGAGAAATGCTGCGAAGAAGAAGCTTCACCATCGCGACGGGGTCGTGGCTACCTCGTAGTCGACCTAAGTGGGCCAAAGGCTGAGATTGATCTGCTTCATAAAGGGAAAGAACCAGAGACAATGAATCGCTGCACCGTTGCGGACTTGGTTCTTCGGGCGGCGGATCCTTGGACCCTATAACAGGGAAGTGCATTTGGACGGACGAACAATTGGACATACCACCAAGAGGCTTAAGCATTATATCAAGCAACGCAGCAAGGGAAGTTCGTTCTGCACAGGGAGAAGGACGAGCTCACAATGGCCCTCGAGAATCCACGAGCACCTGGACGGACACGAGGCACGCCAGCTCCCTTTCGTGGAAGGCTGGATTTCGGACGCAGGGGGTTACAAAACCCATGAGAGGAGGAAGAAAGCGGAGGAGAGCCTAATGCAAAGGCCGCACGAAAGGGTAATGGGGCTAGAGGAACGAGAAGCGCAGATCACAACAAACGACACGCCGAAGCTTCCCCGGTTACCCCGCCATCTCAGCGAAGAAGCAGCGTGGCTTCCACCGAGCTCCTTCAGCCAGAGCAGCATGCCTTGACGGCTCCTGCCAGCTACCCCGTGGATGCTATCACGGATGCTGAAAATTGCCACCTTATGGCGCAATGGAGCATTTTGAAGGTCAAGGCGGCTGTTGGCTCTGTTTATCCTACTAAACCCGGCTCAACTTTTCACTGCCGGCCGATTCCAGAAGGATATGCTAAGGTGATGTTCGATGAAATAACGGAGGATTTGAGGACCTCGGCTTGACCATCCTACCGGTGAAGGGAGTATCGGCTAGGTTCTCGCTCAAGACTCCATGCCTATGGCGGAAGGATCTCATCAACCTTCCGAATCGACGGCTCGCCTCCTCCTCCTCCTCCGGCGAGTCAGGCACTCCGCCTCCTCCACCGCCTCCTCCTCCGGCGAGTGACGATCAGGCACTCGGCTGGCTCCTTCTCCGGCGCGTGGCGACACTCCGCCTCCTTCTCCGCCTGCACCGGCGCGCCCGAGCAGCCAGCCTACTCCTTCTCCGCCTCGTCAGCAAGGGCGGAAGAGACCCACCGCCGCTCCGGCTGCTCCGGCGCGTCGTAGTCCTTCTCCTCCGCCTCGTAAGCAAGGAAAGAAGACATCCGCTCCGTCTGCTCTACCGGCGTCTAGCAGTACAGCCAAAGGCGGGAGGAGATACAGATTCGGTCCTTCTCTGAAGACTCCAGAGAAGTTACCGTATGAGAGGTCCGAGAAGGAAAACGTGAAGATCGCGCAGACCGAAGTGGATGACTGGTTTCAAGGGTTGAAAGCAAAGAGACATCCACCTCCGGAGGAGAAGGTAGATCCGGTCAAAGCGAAGCGCACTTGCCTGCCCCGACAAAACCACCCAAGTCTCCGCCGAAAGGCAACTATGAGCGCATTATTGGAAAGGCATTTGCCAAAGCGGAGAGGTCGGGAAGTACTGCTGCTGATCAAAGGATGAAAGAACGACGAGCTGGGAAACAAATTGCCCAGCTCGGCGAATAAGTAAGCAATCGTGCCCCGCTCAAGGTGCCTGCTAGCGACATCGTCGATCCGAGGATGGTGCCCGGTTATGGCAATCCTGCAGATTACCTGCCCGACGATGTACATTATGATTTCTTGGAGGTGCAGATACAAAGATACAAGTACGGGAAGCCTCTCGTCAAAGATGAAAGCTCTCTATCAACGATGATGCGAAGATTGCATGATTGGTACATCAAAACCTGCAAAGAGTCTGATGGGAGGAGTACTTTGTATGTGAGAGTTAAAAAGGAGCATGACCTCCTTGGAATTGAACTGTTGCCTATTCCATTTGAGGAGTTCTATCAGTTTTTCAATCAATTGGCCCTCGATAAAGCAACGATCACCTGCTACTGTCTGTAAGTAGTACTACTTCAATCATTAAGTATCTCTATATAACTCAGCTCTTTCATTGCATGTATTTATAAATATCCTCACTATATTATGCAGATTGAAGATCAAAATGGAGAAAAGACAAGTGGGTGATATTGGGTTCATTAACACATATCTCATAGATGCAAATGAGGTTAAATGTCGTCGACGAAACCGAGGCCAACTTGCTACGATCGTTGGAAATAAATGAACACAAAATATAATACTCTTTCCTTACAACTACAAGTGAGTGTTACTGTCTTGTGGCATATTCGGTTTCCTTATTAGTCCAAAGTTATAGTAATGTAATATTGATGAGTTATGCATGCGTCGCAGTACCACTATATTCTCCTAGAGATTAAGCTTGAGCAGGAGTAGTAATCGCCTTAGACTCGAGACGAAAAAGATCCCAATGAGTATGCGGACATGACTGAAATGCTCGAGAAGTAAGTTAAATCGATCATTATCCACCATATCAACCAACTTTGTTCATTTCGATATCAAGTAATTGTTTTCTTTGTATGGCAGGGCTTGGGGAAAATTCACCAAAAGCTCCGGACTACCGAAGAAGCTGCAATTTAGACACCCAAAGTAAGTACTATATAGTAGCATATTCCACGCGCATCTCCTAGTGATTCAAGCGCTAGTTTCATCAATACCATTTAGCATGCTTGCTAATTATCAGATTTGATTGACCTGTTTCTTGTAAAGTGGTTGTGGCAGGAAGAAGGGAATGATTTATGTGGATACTATGTTTATGCGAGTCCATCCGCCACACGACTGTGAGAGGGCTACTCCGACAAACAATATGAAGTGCGTAAATAAAAATATTCACAATTTTATTTTATTACCGTCATTTGTGTTGAGTTTCATTCATTCATATATATATGTATTGACCCCTTCTTAAAATTAGATGTTTGGATGCGGATGAACTACTAGCACCAGATCGCTGCGAGCAATTCAAGAGGAATTGGCGGCATTCTTTCTTGACCACGTGATCGCTGAAGACGGAGAATACTATGTGGACCACGCGTCCGTATTGTAAAAGATAATTATTGTATATATGTAGCCGGTAGTGTCGGATAGATATACGAGAACTTGTTGGTCGACCAATCTCTCGGAGAAGGAGAGGTGGTCGATATCACTTCTCTGTATGCATATATGTTCATGACGATCTTCTGTTTGCTTAATTACTAGCTAGCTAGCGTGTCTAGCTAGTCCTCTCTATAATTACATAACACGAAGGCGTCGACTCAAGCACGGACAAAAGAGAGGACACTTTTCTCTATTAATTAGCTAGCTATAGCACAATATATGAACCACCTAAATTAACCCCCAAAACCCCCAACCCCCCCTTTCAAAAAAAAAAAACAAAACCACAGCCATAGAAATGTCGACGCTGGATGCCTATTAGTCCCGGTTGGTGCCACCAATCGGGACCAAAACCCTCCTGCACAGGCTCGTGGACAGGCACGTGGAGGGCCATCAGTCCCGGTTCTGGATTGAACCGGGACTAAAGGGCCAGGGTATTAGTACCGACCCTTTAGTCCCGGTTCATGAACCGGGACTAAAGGCCCTCACCAACCGGGTCAATAGGCCCCTTTTCTACTAGTGCTCATACATGGATCCCATCTCAGATTTCATGGCCTCAAGCCATTTTGCGGAATCTGGGCTCATCATCGCTTCCTCATAGTTCGTAGGTTCGTCATGGTCTAGTAACATGACTTCCAGAACATGATTACTATACCACTCTGGTGCGGAATGTGCTTTGGTTGACCTACGAGGTTCGGTAGTAACTTGATCCGAAGTTTCATGATCATTACCATTAGTTTCCTCACTAGTTGGTGTAGTCATCATGGGAACGGTTTCTGTGATGAGCTATTTTCCAATTCGAGAGAAGGTACATTTACCTCATCAAGTTCTACTTTCCTCCCACTCACTTCTTTCGAGAGAAACTCCTTCTCTAGAAAGGATCCATTCTTAGCAACAAAGATCTTGCCTTCGGATCTGTGATAGAAGGTGTGCCCAACAGTTTCTTTTGGATATCCTATGAAGACACACTTCTCCGATTTGGGTTCGAGCTTATCAGGCTGAAGGTTTTTCACATAAGCATCGCAACCCCAAACTATAAGAAACGACAACTTAGATTTCATGCCAAACCACATTTCATATGGTGTCGTCTCAACGGATTTAGATGGTGCCCTATTTAAAATGAATGCAACTGTCTCTAATGCATAACCCCAAAACGATAGTGGTAAATTGGTAAGAGACATCATAGATCGGGCCATATCTAATAAAGTACGGTTACAACGTTCGGACACACCATTACGCTGTGGTGTTCCAGGTGGCGTGAGTTGTGAAACTATTCCACATTGTTTTATATGAAGGCCAAACTCGTAACTGAAATATTCGCCTCCGTGATCAGATCGTAGAAACTTTATTTTCTTGTTACGATGATTGTCCACTTCACTCTGAAATTCTTTGAAATTTTCAAATGTTTCATACTTGTGTTTGATCAAGTAGATATACCCATATCTGCTCAAATCATCTGTGAAGGTCAGAAAATAACAATACACGCCGCGAGCCTCAACACTCATCGGATTGCATACATCAGTATGTATTATTGCCAATAAGTCAGTGGCTCGCTCCATTGTTCCGGAGAACGGAGTCTTAGTCATCTTTCCCATGAGGCATGGTTCGCAAGTATCAAATGATTCATAATCAAGTGATTCCAAAAGTCCATCTGCATGGACTTTCTTCATGCGTTTTACACCAATATGACCTAAACGGCAGTGCCACAAATATGTTGCACTATCTTTATCAACTTTGCATATTTTGGCATCAATATTATGAATATGTGTATCACAACGATCGAGATTCAATAAACCATTCACCTTGTGTCTATGACCACAGAAGGTTTTATTCATGTAAACAGAACAACAATTATTCTCTGACTTAAATGAATAACCGTATTGCAATAAATATGATCTAATCATATTCATGCTTAACGCAAACACCAAATAACATTTATTTTATGTACAACACTAATCCTGAAGGTAGAGGGAGTGTGCAATGGTGATCGTATCAACCTTGGAATCACTTCCAACACACATTATCACCTCACCCTTAACTAGTCTCTGTTCATTTTGCAACTCCTGTTTCGAGTTACTAATCTTAGCAACTGAACCGGTACCAAATACCCAGGAGCTACTACGAACACTAGTAAGGTATACATCAATAATATGTATATCAAATATACCTTTGTTCACTTTGCCATCCTTCTTATCCGCCAAGTATTTGAGGTAGTTCCGTTTCCAGTGACCATTCCCTTTGCAGTAGAAGCACTCAGTTTCAGGCATAGGTCTAGCTTTGGGCTTCTTCATGGGAGTGGCAACTTGCTTGCCATTCTTCTTGAAGTTCCCTTTCTTTCCCTTGCCCTTTTACTTGAAACTAGTGGTCTTGTCAACCATCAACACTTGATGCTCTTTCTTGATTTCTACCTTCGCCGATTTCAGCATCGCGAAGAGCTCGGGAATCGTTTTCGTCATCCCTTGCATATTATAGTTCATCACGAAGTTCTAGTATAGCTTGGTGATAGTGACCAGAGAACTCTGTCAATCACTATCTTATCTGGAAGATTAACTCCCACTTGATTCAATCGATTGTAGTACTCAGACATTCTGAATACATGCCCACTGGTTGAGCTATTCTCCTCCATCTTGTAGGCAAAGTACTTGCCATAGGTCTCATACCGGGCATGAGTCTGAAATACCAATTTCAACTCTTGGAACATCTCATATGCTCCATGGTGCTCAAATCATTTTTGAAGTCCCAGTTCTAAGTCGTAAAGCATGGCGCACTAAACTATCAAGTAGTCATCATATCGAGCTTGCCAAACATTCATAACGTCTGCAGCTTCTCCTGCAATGGGTCTGTCACCTAGCGGTGCATCAAGAATATAATTCTTCTGTGCAGCAATGAGGATAATCCTCAGATCACGGACCCAGTCCGCATCAGTGCTACTATCATCTTATTTTTCTCTAGGAACATATCAAAAAACATAGGGAGCTATAACGCGAGCTATTGATCTACAACATAATTTCCAAATACTATCAGGACTAAGTTCATGATAAATTAAGGTTCAACTAATCAAATTACTTAAGAAATCCCACTTAGATTGACATCCCTCAAGTCATCTAAATGATACGTGATCCAAATCAACTAAACCATGTCCGATCATCACGTGAGATGGAGTAGTCTTCAATGGTGAATATCTCTATGTTGATCATATCTACTATATGATTCACGTTTGACCTTTCGGTCTCCAGTGTTCCGAGGCCATGTATGTACATGGTAGGCTCGTCAAATTTAACCCGAGTATTCCGCATGTGCAAAACTGTCTTGCACCCGTTGTATGTGAACGTAGAGCCTATCACACCCGATCATCACGTGGTGTCTCAGCACGAAGAACTTTCACAATGGTGCATACTTAGGGAGAACACTTATACCTTGAAATTTTAGTGAGGGATCGTCTTATAATGCGACCGCAGTACTAAGCAAAATAAGATGCATAAAAGATAAACATCACATGCAATCAAAATATGTGACATTATATGGCCATCATCATCTTGTGCCTTTGATCTCCATCTCCAAAGCACCGTCATGATCTCCATCGTCACTGGCTTGACACCTTGATCTCCATCGTAGCGCCGTGGTCGTCTCGCCAACTATTGCTTCTACAACTATCGCTAACGCATAGTGATAAAGTAAAGCAATTACATGGCATTTGCATTCATACAATAAAGCGACGACCATAAGGCTCCTACCAGTTGCCGATAACTTATACAAAACATGATCACCTCATACAACAACATATATCACATCATGTCTTGACCATATCACATCACAACATGCCCTGCAAAAACAAGTTAGGCGCCCTCTACTTTGTTGTTGCAAGTTTTTCGTGGCTGCTATGGGCTTCTAGCAAGAACCGTTCTTACCTACGCATCAAAACCACAATGGTGTTTCATCAAGTTTGCTGTTTTAACCTTCAACAAGGACCGGCCGCAATCAAATTTGATTCAACTAAAGTTGGAGAAATGGACACCTGCCAGCCACCTTTATGCAAAACTAGTTGCATGTCTGTCGGTGGAATCGGTCTCATGAACGTGGTCATGTAAGGTTGGTCCGGGCCGCTTCATCCAACAATACCGCCGAATCATAATAAGACGATGGTGGTAAGCAGTATGACTATCGCCACCCACAACTCTTTGTGTTATACTCGTGCATATCATCTACGCATAGACCTGGCTCGGATGCCACTGTTGGGAAACGTAGCATGCAATTTCAAAAAAAAGTTTCCTACGCTCACGCAAGATCTATCTAGGAGATGCATAGCAATGAAAGGGGGAGAGTGTGTCCACGTACCCTCATAGACCAAAAGCGGAAGCGTTTGTTAACGCGGTTGATGTAGTCGAACTTCTTCTCGTTCCGACCGATCAAGCACCGAACGTACGACACCCCCGAGTTCTGCACACGTTCAGCTCGATGACGTCCCTCGAACTCTTGATCCAGCAAAGTGTCGAGTGTTGGGGAACGTAGTAATTTCAAAATTTTTCCTACGCACACGCAAGGATCATGGTGATGCATAGCAACGAGAGGGGAGAGTGTATGTCCACGCACTCGTGAGACCGTGGCGAAGCGTTATAACAACGCGGTTGATGTAGTCGTGCGTCTTCACGATCCGACCGATCCAAGTACCGAACGTCACGGCACCTCCGAGTTACGCACACGTTCAGCTCGATGATGATCCCGGACTCGATCCGGCCAAAGTGTCGGGGATGAGTTCACAAGACGACGGCGTGGTGACGATCTTGATGTTCTACCGTTGCGGGGCTTCGCCTAAGCACCGCTACGATATTATCGAGGTGGACTATAGTGGAGGGGGCACCGCTGCGGCTAAGAGATCCAAGAGATCAATTGTTGTGTCTTTGGTGCTAGCCCTGCCCTCTATTTATATGTTGAGCCCCGGTCGAACTTGGAGCAAAAGCCTCCTCAAAGTCGGTTTTGCCCGAAAGGCAAGAGTCCCACTCGGACTCAGGACCAAACGCCACAATCCTTGGCGTCAGCCCAGACGCCATGGGCCTCGGCGTCGCCCAGGCCGACGCCAGGTCTCCGGCGTTTGGCCCTCCGCCTCCGCAAAACTCCTTTTGCACCGACCTAAAGCCTCATGGGCTTGACCCCTTGGCCTAAACATATCATCCAATATATGAATCTTTACGTCTCGACCATTTCGAGACTCCTCGTCATGTCCCCGATCTCATCCGGACTCGAACTCCTTCGGTACATCAAAACATGTAAACTCATAATATAAGCATCGCATCGAAACCTTAAGCGTTGCGGACCCTACGGGTTCGAGAACTATGTAGACATGACCGAGAACTATTCTTGGTCAATAACCAATAAGCGGACCTGGATGCCCATATTGGCTCCTACATATTCTACGAAGATCTTTATCGGTCAAACCGCATAACAACATACGTTGTTCCCTTTGTCATCGGTATGTTACTTGCCCGAGATTCGATCGTCGGTATCCAATACCTAGTTCAATCTCGTTCTTGGCAAGTCTCTTTACTCGTTCCGTAATACATCATCTCACAGCTAACTCATTAGTTGTAATGCTTGCAAGGCTTAGTGATGTGTATTACCGAGAGGGCCCAGAGATACCTCTCCGAGCAATCGGAGTGACAAATCCTAATCTCGAAATACGCCAACCCAACATCTGCCTTTGGAGACACTGTAGTACTCCTTTATAATCACCCGATTCACGTTGTGGCGTTTGGTAGTACCAAAGTGTTCCTCCGTAAACGGGAGTTGCATATTCTCATAGTTATAGGAACATGCATAAGTCATGGATAAAAGCAATAGCAACATACTAAACGATCGGGTGCTAAGCTAATGGAATGGGTCATGTCAATCAGATCATTCAACCAATGATGTGACCTTGTTAATCAAATGACAACTCCTTTGTCTATGGTTAGGAAACATAACCATCTTTGATTAACAAGCTAGTCTAGTAGAGGCATACTAGTGACACTCTGTTTGTCTATGTATTCACACATGTATTATGTTTCCGGTTAATACAATTCTAGCATGAACAATAAACATTTATCATGAAATAAGGAAATAAATAATAACTTTATTATTGCCTCTAGGGCATATTTCCTTCAGTCTCCCACTTGCACTAGAGTCAATAATCTAGATCACATCACCATGTGATTAACATCGATAGTTCACATCATCATGTGATTAACACCCATAGTTCACATCGCCATGTGACCAACACCCAAAGGGTTTACTAGATTCAGTAATCTAGTTCACATCGCTATGTGATTAACACCGAAAGAGTACTAAGGTGTGATCATGTTTTGCTTGTGAGAGAATCTTAGTCAACGGGTCTTTCATATTCAGATCCGTTATGTATTTTGCAATTTTCTACGTCTACAATGCTCTGCACGGAGCTACTCTAGCTAATTGCTCCCACTTTCAATATGTATCTAGATCGAGACTTAGAGTCATCCAGATCTGTGTCAAAATTTGCATCGACGTAACCCTTTACGACGAACCTTTTGTCACTTCCATAATCGAGAAACATATCCTTATTCTACTAAGGATAATTTTGACCGCTGTCGATGATCTACTCCTAGATCACTATTGTACTCCCTTGCCAAACTCGATTGTAGGGTATACAATAGATCTGGTACACAGCATGGCATACTTTATAGAACCTATGGCCAAGGCATAGGGAATGACTTTCATTCTCTTTCTATCTTCTGCCGTGGTCGGGTTTTGAGTCTTACTCAATTTCACACCTTGTAACACAGGCAAGAACTCTTTCTTTGACTGTTCCATTTTGAACTACTTCAAAATCTTGTCAAGGTATGTACTCATTGAAAAAACTTATCAAGCGTCTTGATCTATCTCTATAGATCTTGATGCTCAATATGTAAGCAGCTTCACCGAGGTCTTTCTTTGAAAAACTCCTTTCAAACACTCCTTTATGCTTTGCGAATAATTCTACATTATTTCCGATCTACAATATGTCATTCACATATACTTATCGAAATGTTGTAGTGCTCCCACTCACTTTCTAGTAATTACAGGCTTCACCGCAAGTCTCAGATAAAACTATATGCTATGATCAACTTATCAAAGCATGTATTCCAACTCTGAGATGCTTGCACCGGTCCATAGATGGATCATGGAGCTTGCATATTTTGTTAGCACCTTTAGGATTTACAAAACCTTCTGGTTGCATCATATACAACTCTTCTTTAATAAATCCATTAAGGAATGCAGTTTTGTTTATCCATTTGCCGGATTTCATAAAATGCGGCAATTGCTAACATGATTCGGACAGACTTAAGCATAGATACGAGTGAGAAACTCTCATCGTAGTCAACATCTTGAACTTGTCGAAAACCTTTTGCGACAATTCTAGCTTTGTAGACAGTAACACTACTATCATCGTCCGTCTTCCTCTTGAAGATCCATTTATTTTCTATGGTTTGCCGATCATCGGGCAAATCCATCAAAGTCCATACTTTGTTCTCATACATGGATCATATCTCAGATTTCATGGCCTCAAACCATTTTGCGGAATCGGGCTCATCGTCGCTTCCTCATAGTTCGTAGGTTCGTCATGGTCAAGTAACGACCTCCAGAATGGGATTACCGTACCACTCAGTGCGGATCTCACTCTGTTTGACCTACGAGGTTCGGTAGTAACTTGATCTGAATTTACATGATCATCATCATTAGCTTCCTCACTAATTGGTGTAGTAGTCACAGAAACTGATTTCTGCGATAAACTACTTTCCAATAAGGGAGAAGGTACAATTACCTCATCAAGTTCTACTTTCCTCCCACTCACTTCTTTCGGGAGAAACTCCTTCTCTAGAAAGGATCCATTCTTGGCAACCGAATGTCTTGCCTTTCGGATCTGTGATAGAAGGTGTACCCAACATTTTGGGTATCCTATGAAGACGCATTTCTCCGATTTGGGTTCGAGCTTATCGGATGAAACTTTTCACATAAGCATCGCAACTCCAAACTTCAAGAAACAACAACTTTGGTTTCTTGCCAAACCACAGTTCATACGGTGTCGTCTCAACGGATTTAGATGGTGCCCTTTTTAACGTGAATGCAGCTGTCTCTAATGCATAGCCCCAAAACTATAACGGTAAATCGGTAAGAAACATCATAGTTGCACTATATCCAATAAAATACGGTTATGATGTTCGGACACACCATTATGTTGTGGTGTTCGGTGGCATGAATTTGTGAAACTATTTCACATTGTTTTAATTGAAGACCAAACTCAGAACTCAAATATTTTACCTCTGCGATCATATCGTAGAAACTTTTATTTTCTTGTTACGATGATTCTCCACTTTACTCTGAAATTCTTTGAGCTTTTCAAATGTTTCAGACTTATGTTTCATCAAGTAGATATACCCATATCTGCTCAAAAACATCTGTGAAGATCAAAAAATAATGATACTTGTCGCGAGCCTTAATATTCATCGGACCACATACATCAGTATGTATGATTTCCAACAAATCTGTTGCTCGCTCCATTGTTCCGGAGAACGGAGCTTTAGTCATCTTGCCCATGAGGCATGGTTTGTAAGCATCAAGTCATTCATAATCAAGTGATTCCAAAAGCCCATCGATTATGGAGTTTCTTTATGCGCTTTACACCAATATGACCTAAGCAGCGGTGCCACAAATAAGTTGCACTATCATTATTAACTTTGCATCTTTTGGTTTCAATATTATGAATATGTGTATCACTACTATCGAGATCCAACAAATCATTTTTGTTGGTGTGTAACCATACAAGGTTTTATTCATGTAAACAGAACAACAATTTATTCTCTTACTTAAATGAATAACCGTATTGCAAAAAACATGATCAAATCATATTCATGCTCAACACCAAATAACACTTATTTAGGTTCCGCACTAATCCCGAAAGTATAGGGAGTGTGCGATGATGATCATATCAATCTTGGAACCACTACCAACACTCATCGTCACATCCCCTTCAACTAGTTTACATTCATTACGCAACTCCGTTTCAAGTTACTATTCTTAGCAACCAGACGAGTATCAAATACCGAGGGGTTGCTGCGAACACTAGTAAAATACACATCAATAATCTGTATATCAAATATACCTTTGTTCACTTTGCCATCCTTCTTATCCGCCAAATACTTGGGGTAGTTCCGCTTCTAGTGACCAGTTCCATTGCAGCAAAAGTATTTAGTCTCGGGCTTAGGTCCGGACTTGGGCTTCTTCACTCGAGCAGCAACTTGCTTGCCGTTCTTCTTGAAGTTCCCCTTCTTCCCTTTGCCCTTTTCCTTGAGACTAGTGGTCTTGTCAATCATCAACACTTGATGCTCTTTCTTGATTTCTACCTTCGTCGATTTCAACATCACGAAGAGCTCGGGAATCGTTTTCGTCATCCCTTGCATACTATAGTTCATCACGAAGTTCTAGTAACTTAGTGTTGGTGACTAGAGAATTCATCAATCACTATCTTATCTCGGAAGATTAACTCCCACTTGATTCAAGCGATTGAAGTACCTGGACAATCTGAGAACATGCTCACTAGTTGAGCGATTCTCTTCCATCTTTTAGCTATAGAACTTGTTGGAGATTTCATATCTCTCAACTCGGGTATTTGCTTGAAATATTAACTTCAATTCTGGAACATCTCATATGGTCCATGACGTTCAAAACGTCTTTGAAGTCCCGATTCTAAGCTGTTAAGTATGGTGCACTAAACTATCAAGTAGTCATCATATTGAGCTAACCAAACGTTCATAACGTCTACATTTGCTCCTGCAATAGGTCTGTCACCTAGCGGTGCATTAAGGACATAATTCTTCTGTGCAGCAATGAGGATAAACCTCAGATCACGGATCCAATCCGCATCATTGCTACTAACATTTTTCAATACAATTTTCTCTAGGAACACATATAAAAACATAGGGAAGCAACAACGCGAGCTATTGATCTACAACATAATTTGCAAAATACTACCGGGACTAAGTTCATGATAAATTAAAGTTCAATTAATCATATTACTTAAGAACTCCCACTTAGATAGACATCTCTAGTCATCTAAGTGATCACGTGATCCAAATCAACTAAACCATAACCGATCATCACGTGAGATGGAGTAGTTTTCAATGGTGAACATCTTATGTTGATCATATCTACTATATGATTCACGCTCGACCTTCGGTCTCCGTGTTCGAGGCCATATCTGCATATGCTAGGCTCGTCAAGTATAACTTTGAGTATTCTCGCGTGCAAAACTGGCTTGCACCCGTTGTAGATGGACGTGAGAGCTTATCACACCCGATCATCACGTGGTGTCTCGGCACGACGAACTTTGGCAACGGTGCATACTCGGAGAACACTACTTGATAATTTTAGTGAGAGATCATCTTAAAATGCTACCGTCAATCAAAGCAAAATAAGATGCATAAAGGATAAACATCACATGCAATCAATATGAGTGATATGATATGGCCATCATCATCTTGTGCTTGTGATCTCCATCTCCGAAGCACCGTCGTGATCACCATCGTTACCGGCACGACACCTTGATCTCCATCGTAGCATCGTTGTCGTTTACGCCATCTATTGCTTCTACGACTATCGCTACCACTTAGTGATAAAGTAAAGCAATTACAGGGCGTTTGCATTTCATACAATAAAGCGACAACCATATGGCTCCGACCCGATTGCCGATAACCGGTTACAAAACATGATCATCTCATACAATAAAATATAGCATCACGTCTTGACCATATCACATCACAACATGCCCTGCAAAAACAAGTTAGACGTCTTCTACTTTGTTGTTGCAAATTTTACGTGGTCGCTACGGGCTTAAGCAAGAACCAATCTCACCTCGCATCAAGACCACAACGATACTTCGTCAAATAGACTCCGTTTAACCTTCTCAAGGACCGGGCGTAGCCACTTTTCGGTTCAACTAAAGTGAGAGAGACAGACACCCGCCAGCCACCTTTAAGCACGAGTGCTCGTAGCAGTGAAACCAGTCTCGGCGTAAGCGTCTGGCGTAATGTCGGTCGGGCCGCTTCATCTCACAATACCGCTGAACCAAAGTATGACATCTTTGGTAGGCGGTATGACTTGTATCGCCCACAACTCACTTGTGTTCTACTCGTGCAAAAACATCAAACCATAAAAACCTGGCTCTGATACCACCGTTGGGGAACGTAGTAATTTCAAAAATTTCCCTACGCTGCGCAAGGATCATGGTGATGCATAGCAACGAGAGGGAGAGTGTATGTCCACGTACCCTCGTGGGCCGTAAGCGGAAGCGTTATAACAACGCGGTTGATGTAGTCGTGCGTCTTCACGATCCGACCGATCCAAGTACCGAGCGTCACGGCACCTCCGAGTTACGCACACGTTCAGCTCGATGGCGATCCCGGACTCCGATCCGACAAAGTGTCGGGGATGAGTTCCGTCAAGACGGCAAGCGTGGTGACGATCTTGATGTTCTACCGTTGCGAGGGCTTCGCCTAAGCACCGCTACGATATTATCGAGGCGGACTATAGTGGAGGGGGCACCGACACGGCTAAGAGATCCAAGAGATCAAATGTTGGGTCTTTGGTGCTCGCCCTGCCCCTCTATTTATATGTTGAGAGCCGGGGTCGAAACTTGGAGCAAAAGCCTCCGCAACATCGGTGTTGCCCGAAGGCAAGAGTCCCACTCGGACTCCGGGACCAAACGCCACAATCCTTGGCGTCTGGCCCAGACGCCATGGGCCTCGGCGTCGGCCCGAGGCCGACGCCAGGTCTCCGACATTTGGCCCTCGGCCTCCATAAAACTCCTTTTGCACCGACCTAAAGCCTCATGGGCTTGACCCTTAGCCTAAACATATCATCCAATATATGAATCTTTACGTCTCGACCATTTCGAGACTCCTCGTCATGTCCCCGATCTCATCCGGGACTCCGAACTCCTTCGGTACATCAAAACATGTAAACTCATAATATAAGCATCATCGAAACCTTAAGCGTGCGGACCCTACGGGTTCGAGAACTGTGTAGACATGACCGAGAACTATTCTTGGTCAATAACCAATAAGCGGGACACGGATGCCCATATTGGCTCCTACATATTCTCTGAAGATCTTTATCGGTCGAACCGCATAACAACATACGTTGTTCCCTTTGTCATCGGTATGTTACTTGCCCGAGATTCGATCGTCGGTATCCAATACCTAGTTCAATCTCGTTACTGGCAAGTTTCTTTACTCGTTCCGTAATACATCATCTCACAGCTAACTCATTAGTTGTAATGCTTGCAAGGCTTAGTGATGTGCATTACCGAGAGGGCCAGAGATACCTCTCCGACAATCGGAGTGACAAATCCTAATCTCGAAATCGCCAACCCAACATCTGCCTTTGGAGACACCTGTAGTACTCCTTTATAATCACCCGATTCGTTGTGACGTTTGGTAGTACCAAAGTGTTCCTCCGTAAGCAGGAGTTGCATATTCTCATAGTTATAGGAACATGCATAAGTCATGGATAAAAGCAATAGCAACATACTAAAGCGATCGGGTGCTAAGCTAATGGAATGGGTCATGTCAATCAGATCATTCAACCAATGATGTGACCTTGTTAATCAAATGACAACTCCTTTGTCTATGGTTAGGAAACATAACCATCTTTGATTAACAAGCTAGTCTAGTAGAGGCATACTAGTGACACTCTGTTTGTCTATGTATTCACACATGTATTATGTTTCCGGTTAATACAATTCTAGCATGAACAATAAACATTTATCATGAAATAAGGAAATAAATAATAACTTTATTATTGCCTCTAGGGCATATTTCCTTCATCGAGGGAGAGTTCCGTCAGCACGACGGCGAGGTGACGGTGATGGTGAAGTGAGCCGTGAAGGGCTTCGCCTAGGCACTACGTGAATATGACCGGAGGCGTAAACTGTGTGTGTGTGTGGGGGGGGGGGGGGGGGGCCCCCGGCGAACAATGTTTGATGTGTGTTCTAGGCGCCCCTCCCCATGTATATAAAGGAGGGAGGGGAGGGGAGGAGAGGCAGCGAAGGGGGCGCCTGAAGTACGAGGAATCATACTTGGGCGCCTCCAATTCGGCCTCCCCCCTTTCCTATTCCTATTCGGAGTAGGAAGGGAAGAGGGGGAAGGGGGAATCCTATTCCCTTTTTCCTTTCCTCCTTCCCCTTTCCTTCTCCAATTTGGCCAGCCCATATGGGCGCACCCCTTTGTGGCTGGTGTGTTTCCCTCTTGGCCCATAAGGCCCATATCTTTTGCCGGGGGTGCCCGGAACCCCTTCCGGTGACCCGATAAGTACCCGGTGCATCCCGAAACACTTTCGGTGTCCGAATACCATCGTCCTATATATCAATCTTTACCTCTCGACCGTTTTGGGACTCCTTGTCATGTAATCTCATCCGGGACTCCGAACAACATTCGGTCACCAAATCACATAACTCATATAATACAAAATCTTCATTGAACGTTAAGCGTGCGGACCCTACGGGTTCGAGAACTATGTAGACATGAACGAGACACCTCTCCGGTCAATAACCAATAGCGGAACCTGGATGCTTATATTGGCTCCCACATATTCTACGAAGATCTTTATCGGTCGAACCGAACCGTTATGACAACATACGTTATTCCCTTTGTCATCGGTATGTTAGTTGCCTGAGATTCGATCGTCGGAATCTTCATACCTAGTTCAGTCTTGCTATCGGCAAGTCTTTTTACTCGTTCCGTAATGCATCATCCTGCAACTAACTCATTAGTCACTTTACTTGCAAGGCTTCTTATGATGTGTATTACCGAGAGGGCCCGATACCTCTCCGATACTCGGAGTGACAAATCCTAATCTCGATCTATGCCAACCCAACAAACACCTTCGGAGATACCTGTAGAGCATCTTTATAATCATCCAGTTATGTTGTGAGGTTTGATAGCACCAAAGGCATTCCTCTGATATCCGGGAGTTGCATAATCTCATACTCAAAGGAATATGTATTTGACATGAAGAAAGCAATACCAATAAAACTGAACGATCATAATGCTAAGCCAACTAATGGGTCTTGTCCATCACATCATTCTCCTAATGATGTGATCCCGTTCATCAAATGACAACAAATGTCTATGCTTAGGAAACTTAACCATCTTTGATTAATGAGCTAGTCTAGTAGAGGCTTACTAGGGACACGGTGTTTTGTCTATCTATTCACACATGTATCAAGTTTCCGGTTAATACAATTCTAGCATGAATAATAAACATTTATCATGAATAAGAAAATATAAAATAACAACTTTATTATTGCCTCTAGGGCATATTTCCTTCAGATACCTGCACTGGTACAACCGCCCCGAAAATGGCATCTAGGAGTTGCTAAGACCCTAGCGGTACAATCACCTGGGACCCTGGTTGTACCGGTAGTTATTCAACTATCGGAACAACCGAGCAGCCATCGCTAGGTACCACAGCCCATGTGTGAAAGGAAAATACCCTTTCGCGGTGGTTGGGCTAGTGCACGGCCCGATTGAACCGCCCGCGGACATGCCGGTACAACTGCCCTTGCACCCGGTACAACCGCCAGGGCAGCAGCCATAGTGACCATTCCACAATGGAGCGATACAATCGGGGCTACCCGCGGTACACTGCTCTGGGTAAATTATTCTGCATAGCTTGGATAAGAGACTCTCTCCTCAAAACAAAAGGCTACATGTGGGCACAATATGTAGTTGTGTACGTGTTTGATTCACCCGTACCTTCCAATGCAGACCCCCTCTTAATAGTACGGATTTCCTATGACCAAAGATATGAAATGCGTCGGAAATGCCGTCTTCGCTCTTTTCCATCCGGAGGGGTGCCCAACCCTGTCTTGCTATAAAGAGTATACATGTGTAGCTTAGGCACACGGTTAGTCCGCAAATTGCATTGTTATCAACACCAAAACAGTTAAGGCAGGAAATGCCCTTTCAATCCCCCCCCCCCCCTTTTGGGTGGTTGACGACAATACAATGATTTACACAAAAATGTGCACGCGGTACAAACAAAATGACTGTCACAATATTGAAAAATATATTTATCCAATGTAATAAATGTTAGCATAGTCAAAAAAATGTTTCGTATCATACAAAAATGTTTCAACATAATTGAATTCGTTTAACACATATTCGATTTTTTTTCAAAACAAGTATTAAAATAAAATGTGAAAACATGTATTTACAATTTTTAGTGTATAGAAAAATGTCCTAGATGTACAAAAAAGTACAACATGTATAAAAAAGGGTAGGCACGAAACTTTTTTTTTTGAGAATCAGGCATGAAACATATATATTTGAAATATGCTAATCATGTAGTAATCGATAAATGTTAAATGAGTACACCAAAAATGTTCCTGATATATAGGAAAAATTTACAACGCTTATGATAATGTAGATTGTATTGTGAAAATAAAATAAAATAAAATAAACCCGAAGAATACCGTAATACAAACAGTGGGAAGACAAAAACAGCAGAGGGAAACTTGCAATTGCTACAGTGTTGTGCCGGACCGACAGTCGCCCGCCTGTAGGCGATACCTAATAGGAATCGGCAGCGGCGAGATATAGCACTCGAGGTTTTTGTTAGGCTACTTGAAAAACAATAGGCCCTTCAACCGTGAACCTCTCCTACGGGCCCATTAGAAGAGCCCCTTCTTGGACCAGAAACTCCTCACTGGGCTGGGACGCAGGCAAGGTTAGCCGAGTGGATGAGCCCCGGAGCCGCTCCATCCGGTGACTGACAAGTGGGCCGGCGTGGCGCAGGCGGCTGTCACGCACACGGCGGCGGTGCCACGGCGTGCGCGGCAAAAGCGCCCTCGTCAGCGATCACCCGGCCCGGCCGTCCAAAACCCCAGCCCCAAGCCGCTCCGGCCGCCGGCTAGGGTTTCCTCATGGCGCGGCGCGGCGGCGGCGGCGGCGGCGGCGGGAGGCGGAGCAAGGTGACACCGAACCTGGGGGCGGACCGGGAGGGCACGCGGCTGCTCAACCTCACCGTTCTGCGGCGCCTCGACCCCGCCATCGTCGACATCCTCATCACCGCCGCCAGCGTCACCGCCTACAGCTTCGACCAGGACACGGTCCGATGGGTACTGAACCCTCCGCCCCCGGCGCGCTAACCCTCCCCCCTCTCGACGCCCTGCTTCGTGCTTGCCGCGGTCCCTGACTCGATCTCTGTGTGTTTGTGCAGAGCCACAAGGGCGTGGAGGGGTCGCTCTTCGTCGTCAAGAGGTTCGTGCTCCGATCCTCTAACCGATGTGCTGTGGATTGCGACATTGGTTCGGGCTTCCGGCCGATTAGTGTACCATTGGTTGGAATTGGATGGTGATTTTGTATCTGAGTTCTCGACCATGGCATTGTATCGTGGTTAAGCAATTCCCTACACAACGAAGATTATTAGAACATTTTTTGCGATGTTTCGTGGATGCTTGTGGAATTCCCAGAGTTGCTTGGGTGTCTGCTTGTGCATTTTCAGTTAAGGCCATTCAATTGGCTTTCTAGTGGTCTTTGCACTGTGTATTACTCTGTTGCAGCGTAGTTCAGAAATTCCCTGTATATAGCAAAAGGATATTAGGATTTTGTTGATATGTTTGCTAGTTCTTATTTCCTGCGCTGCCTGAAATATTTGCAGTGTAATTTCTATTAGATTGTCAAATGTTGATACTTGTGGGTGTGGAACTTTCAGTACTGTTTATTGATACTTGTGGGTAGTTTCTGCCTGTCACAAGCTATCGGCCGTTGAGGGTTTTGGACCCTGCTAGTGTTCTGCATATGATCTCTGGACACCTGCATTGAACTGTTTGTTGCTGATCTTACAATAGCTTACATGTAAATTCGGTGATGTATGCTCCTGAAACAGTACAATGCCTACCGGTAAACATTACCTTTGAGATTTTCGACATCTACAGCTATTTGCACTTTTAGTACTTATGACCAGATGCCCTCTTGTATTCTTCTGAGATGCAGATTTGTTGCGCCTATAAAGTGCTTTAGTGTGCATTTCGTAATAAAACTTTACATTCTTGCAGGAACACCCAACCCAGATTCCAGTTTCTCGTCATGAATCGTCGAAATACAGGTATTTTTTGCAGTTCTAGATTCCTTACGGAAATAAATCATGCCTATCTATTAAACATTTGGAGACAAATCGTACATAGGGGGAGTGGTTTTTCTTTGAATTGTTGTATACTACTATGAGATAAAATGGGACACATTACTGATTGCTTGTAGCCTTTTGGGATAAATTAATGCATCCCTCAGTCTTCATATCAGGAAACATTCTCTCTTATGCATCCTCCATTAAGAAAATAACTCTTGAGCATCCTAGGGGCATATATTGTTGTATGCTGGTTCCTGTTCGGTTTATATATGAGGTTGTACAGGAACTTCCACAACAAAATGTAGCTCACCTGAAAACCTTACTGAATCGTGTGTTTGGTATGTAAGGAATTGTGTAGCTGGTTGGTATAAAATGCTATCTTGAATTATTAGCTTGCATGACATGTACTCCCTCCATCCCAAAATAAGTGTCTTTGATTTAGTACAACTTTGTACTAAATTGTACTAAATCAAAGACAGACACTTATGTTGGGGCGGAGGGAGTATATGCTAATATTGTGTTGCCTTCCTCTTGTAAGCAGAAAATCTGGTCGAGGACCTCCTGGGCGGTTTTGATTACAAGGTGGAAGTTCCTTACATAATATACACCAATGCTGCAGCCGAAATTATTGGAATATGGTTCTACGAGCCTGAGGAATGTGAAGAAGTAGCACATCTTTTCAGTAGGTAATTTCTTTTTCTTATTGCATTAAATATCATCCATGAGAATGTATTGAAATATTTTGGCCTGTAGACTGCAGATCATAGCACCAGATATCTTTCTGCTAGGAGTGGCATTTTAAACTTAAACATGAAATTTGATCGCGTTGGTCTATCTGTTTGCCTGTTTGGTATGCTTTCATTTGTCAACGATAAGTTACTAAACTACTGTATTATGTGCTACATAACATTTGATATATACTGATACTTGGAACTATGCGTATTCACTGCAAAGCCCACTAAAACTTATCAAGGCTTTCAACCCAATATATAGGCTGTAGGACCTGGTCTGTGCTAACCATCTTCCCTTGCCTCATTGGTCGTGCAAGTCAGGCAGTTGGTAGGAAACAGTGCCGACAATCACAAATCTTCTTTCCTCCTATCCAATACCTAGCATCCAGAAAGGCTGTGTCTTACTAATTTATTATGCTATCCTGCTCGGTCATTCATTTGATCTGCTCTAGTTTTAGGTCCTTAAGTATGTTTTTGCTAGTGTAGCTGTTTTTGAATTTTGTATACTGGTTGATTTAGTGTCTTAGAAGTTAGATAATATGCTGAGATTAATGACTAGTACCTGTCAACTTCTCCAGTTCTCTGTGAGCACACGCTAACGAACCCCATCAATAACGGGAGGTGGCGCTGCTCCCGATTCATTTGTAAAACGATCCTCCAGGCCTGGGTCAAAAACTTCTCCATATTGCTGTAGCTTATGTCCTTCATGCGTTTTTCCCACAGGGTCATCCCTCTCTGTGTAGAACTCCCTGTAAAGAAACTATTGATTGCGTAAGCAATTTAATGGAAATCGTTCAGGTGGGCAGTCGCCACCTGTAGAAATTTTCGAAAAAAAGTTCAGCGTAGGTGTGGTATTGAAATGCAGTCTGTGAAATACTGAATATACAGAGCCACATAAACTGCAAAAACCAGATGCTTACTAAAGCCATTCCATTAGTTAAATTATAGCTTCAGGGGTTAAGTTAAGTGTTCGTTTAGGGCCTATCTGTCTGTATGTTTAACCAGATGCTCAACCTTTGTCCACTGCTTGCATTTGCTTGCTTGCTTGATTCTTTCCACTACAAGAGATGGCTAGACTTTTCTTGAAGTAGTTATACATTTTGCCATGTACTCGCTGAACTATATATTGCCTACGAAATGTACAGGATACATAAAGCATATTCCAGGGCGTCCCCAGAGAAAATGGTTCCTTCAGTTAAAAGGTATTCAGAATTTTCATGCTTCTTATTTACCTTTGCATAGAAGATAGCCTCTAGCTATTCCATTTGCTCTCTGCTAATTGTTTCTAAGTTAAGTTGAGATGTTTACACTTGTTTTAGCCGTGATCAAAGTTGTATCACTACCTGTTTTAGTCGTTTCCTCATACGAACGAACGATCAAACATAATACTTTGAGGAGCTGGCGTTATGATACAAGAGTGGCATGGGAGAAACACAAAACTGATCTTTGGCTAATATTTTAATTTTAATACGAGGGCCTTTATAGAACTCCGGGTTAAAAATATTGCAGAAGAAGAAATTAGAGCTCTCCTTATGGATAAATATTAGTTCGTTTAAATAACTGAATGATAAAAACTCTGTCACGTGAAAGAACCGCAGGAAACCAGAGGGGTAATAATGCAAGTTTACCGTATTGTCTAGCTGAGGTGGTCCCTTTGGCTCATGAGTACAGAACAGTACAACTTAAATCATCTTACTGTGCCCAGTTCCAGTGATTTTGAAGAGCTGGAAGTAGCATCTGATGTTCCCTCATCTGAAGATAGCCTAGAGCAGCCAACAACACCATCTACCATGGTACCTGGCAATGTTGGATTCAAGTTATTGTCAGCTTTGTTAACAGTAAGCAAACTCGTTCGTCCTCCCATATCGTGTCATTCTGTTTTGAAACACTGGACATCTGTGTTTATTCTGGTGATTGCTCTGCAAGCCAGCATCATTATGTAATTCATGCGAGACTAACCATTTTTAATCTCTTCGGCCAGGCAGCTGCATGTGTTGGAGCACCCACTGGTGGAGCAGGTCCAGTACAGCCAAATCAACCTATCAGGACGGTTCCTTCATCTAGGCGTGCATCGCCAGCGCCTAGTGCTGTTTCATCACAGCCTCCTGCCTCACATAATCTGCTTCCTCCTCCACGAGCGTCAGCAGCTACCGTGGTTCCCCAAGATGCTCATGTACCCACCAGCGCTCCTACCATTCAGCCTGCTAGTCTTTCAAAACCACCATTCTTTCCCCCATTGTTACCACATCTTCGCAAGCAGCAACAGCTCATGCTGCTTTTCCATCTTCAGCTCCACCCCCATTTCTTCCTCCCCTTTCCATTCAGCACCGGCAGAGTGCTCCCTGTTTCCAGCCATTCCCACTACCCTCTGCTCCTCCTCCAATTGATCCTCCGCACAGGCAAAGTGCCCAGCCCTTTGCACAATCCACTGCTCCTCCTCCACTTGATCCTCAGCACAGGGAAAGTGCTCCCTTGGCCCAGCCCTTTACACAATCCACTGCTCCTCCTGCACTTGATCCTCAGCAGAGGCAAAGTGCTGTCTTGCTCAAGCCCTTTCAACTATCCTCTGCTCCCCCTCCACCTCGTCCTCAGCACTGGCAAAGGTCTCCTTCAGCTTGACCACTTTGCACGGCCCACTGAATGCCCCCTCCACCATACGGTGCGCTGTTGCTTCAGCCATTTCCACCACCTAATCCTCCTCCTCCACTGCTTGCCCCAACAGCATCGTATGGCCCAGTGATACTATCAAGAGACAACCTGAGAGGTGCATTGTTGAGGCTTGTGCAGGTAATTTTTCTTTCTGTTGGTTGTCATGTACTCCCTCCGTTCCATAATAAGTGTCGTGGTTCTATTCAAATTTGAACTAAAACCACGACACTTACTATGTAACGGAGGGAGTACATGACAACCAAACTGAAGACAAACTAAAACCACGACATTTCTTATGGAACGGAGGGAGTAGTAAATAATAAGGTTGATTCAATTTGTTGCTGGGTTCGCATAATTCTATTCTGTCGCTACAACAAATTCATAGCCTCCTGACACTCATGTTGACTATGGAGTATTTGCTCACGCCTTTTTTGTGTGTGTGCAGAATGATGATTTCATCGACATGTTCTACCGGGAGATTGTAAAAGGGTAACAGTGCCTTCGAAGTTGAGAGACGGACGAATCTACTACAGGCTTGCCTTGTGTTTCATGTGGTGCGTTTCGTCAAAGCCTGCGTAGACAGAGATGTGCGTCTCACATCCTGTAGAGGCTAACATAGTTTAGACTGCAGTGTCGAGGCTTGGCGGGAAGAAAAAGAACTCGTGTCGACTAGTTTTGAGTTGTAACTACTGATATTACTGTCGGAAACCAAGTTTCACTCCAAATATTTAAGGTGTGTACCTTACCAGCTTACCAACTGGATTAGATTTCTAGATCTCTATTGTACCGGAGGCAGGGATCGAGGATGAATTACCTACTGACATTAATGGAATCTGAAGCTTTCCCTAGTGTTAGGTTGTTTGCCGAGTGCATTTCGACAGGTTAGGCAAACATTACCTTTGGCAACCACTTTTTTTCCACTCGATATTTTTTTTGAGTGTTTTTTTTTTCAGCATTCGGTTGTCAAATACTTTTTTCTTTGCACTCGATAATTATTTAGGTGTTTTCCCAGTGCCCATGGAAAGAACTCGGTAAAATAACTTTTGTTGACGGCTGCCCAGCCGAGTCATGTTTGCTGGCAAACACGTCGCCGACTTTCTTCAGACTTTGTCGAGTGCCAGGCAAAGTTATGGGTTCTAGTAGCCAGGGAAGTAAACGGAGAGGTTAATAGTTTCGACCTTTTATTTTCTATTTTGCCGAGTCCATTTTCATGCAAATGGAGAGGTTAAACATTTTCATGCAACCTACTCCCTCCGTTCCTAAATACTCCCTCCGTTCCTAAATATAAGTTTATAGATTCACTCATTTTACTCCATATGTAGTCACTTATTGGAATCTCTAGAAAGACTTATATTTGGGAATGGGGGGAGTATTTGTCTTTTTAAAGATTTCAACAAGTGACTACATACGGAGCAAAATAAATGAATCTACAAAAAGACAAATATTTAGGAATGGAGGGAGTAGTAGTGAGTGTTGTGGGATGAACCGAAAGGTAATGTGCTAAAACACCTTTTCCTGTTTTGATACTGACATTTGATAAAAATATATTCTTGTGGCAATGTTCTCCTATGCAATTTCGGAACAAGATATTGTCGTATTGACATAATTCATTTTATCTCAAATGTTTAGTTCTCTTTCACTTTTTGATGAACTTGGTTACCACGTGAAGAATGATACCCATGTTTTAGTTCATATACAGATGTTTTTGCTTTGCTGGTTCATGAATATGGCCATGAATGTTTGCCCCCTCTCAGTTTCTTTTCCGGGTCAGCCCCCTGCAAGAAAGGATACAGATTTCATTCCTTTGGACGCCTTAATTCCTCCATCATCACTCTACTGCCGAAGAAATCAGATTCTCTGGAGGTGAGTGATTTCCGGCCTATCAATCTAATTCACGGGGTGGCGAAGATTTTTGCCAAAGTGCTTGCCTCTAGGATTGCACCCATTTTGCCCACTATTATTTCTCCGGCACAATCCGCGTTTGTCAGTAAACGCAACATGCACGAGAACTTCAAATTTGTGCGCAATGTGCGTTGGCGGAAACGTCTTACCCTTCGTGGGGGACGTGTTGCGTGTTTATAAAGAGGGTTGTGAGGCCTGATCACGCGTACAGAGTTTGTTGGAGATACAACTTGGAGAGAAAGAAAGACAAGAGATAAAGGAACTAGGTACAACCGAATACAAAGATAACCATGCGCCTAGCTATCCTATCTATCTCCTAACTATAACTGAATATCTCCTCCTGACGCGTTATATCATGTTTAACACCCTCCCTTAATCACAACTTGGTCAAGTTGAGATTATGTTTGAAGTCCTCAAAGCTTCTCACAGGCAATGCCTTTGTAAATCCATCTGCAACTTGATCTCTGGAGTGCACAAAACGAATGTCAAGTTGCTTCTGAGCAACTCTTTCTCTGACAAAATGAAAATCAATTTCTATATGTTTTGTTCTAGCATGGAAAACTGGATTAGCAGAGAGATAGGTAGCACCAAGGTTGTCACACCATAGACATGGAGCCCGTGTGGTTTTCACACCAAGTTCTTTCAACATAGACTGAACCCATATTATCTCTGCTGTAGCATTTGCCAATGCTTTGTATTCTGCCTCTATGCTTGACCTGGAAACCGTGGCCTGTTTTCGTGCACACCAAGATATCAGGTTAGGTCCAAAAAACACAGCAAACCCACCAGTGGATCGCCTATCATCCAAGCATCCTGCCCAATCTGAATCAGAAAATGCACTGACAAGAGTTGAAGATGACTTGCTGAAATTTAGACCAACACTCAAAGTGTTTTTGACATATCTGACTATGCGTTTTGCAGCAGTCAAGTGAACAGTGGTGGGTGCATGAAGAAACTGACAGACCTTGTTAACTGCAAAAGAAATGTCAGGCCTAGTAAGAGTCAGATACTGCAAAGCCCCAACTAAACTTCTGTATCTTGTGCTATCCTCTTGACTCAAGAGTGTCCCTTCTGTGAGAGACAATTTTTCTGAACTGGACAGTGGAGTAGGTGAGGGTTTACAATCTTTCAAACCAGCCTTCTTTACCAGATCGGTTGCATATTTTTCCTGAGAGGTGAAGTCCATCTCTATTTCTCTTTACCTCAATCCCAAGAAAGAAGTGCAAGTCTCCAAGATCCTTCAAGGCAAAATATGCACTCAAGTCCTTTAAGAGTCCTGTGATTGCTTCATCAGATGAGGTTGTCACAATAATGTCATCAACATATATGAGAACAAATATGCATGTGTTGGACTTGTTGTAGATGAATAATGAGGTGTCTGACTTAGAAGGAACAAAACCAAGTGCCTGCATCTTATGACAGAGACGAGAATACCATATGCCCTTGGAGCTTGCTTCAACCCATATAGTGCTTTGTCAAGTTTACACACGTAAGAGGGAGCACTTTTACTTACAAACCCAGGAGGTTGCTTCATGTACACTTCCTCTTCCAGAACACCATGGAGGAACGCGTTCTGTACATCTAGCTGTCTGAGACTCCAACCCCTAGAAACAGCAATAGACAGGACAAGACGAATGGTAGCAGCTTTTACTACTGGACTAAACGTGTCCTCATAGTCTATGCCATATCTTTGTTTAAAGCCCTTTGCAACAAGTCTAGCTTTATAACGATCAATAGTTCCATCAGATTTCCTTTTAATCCTGAATACCCACTTGCAATCAATCAAGTTTTTACCTTGCTGTGGAGGAACCAAGTGCCATGTTTTATTTTTCTTCAATGCCATGTACTCTTCGTTCATAGCTTTATTCCATCGTTCATCACCAAGTGCTTCTTCAACTGTACTTGGTTCATCTGGTTCACCTGTGAAACAAATCATACCATATTTGACTATATGTTTGTAGTTCACAGGTTTCGTTACCCCTTTTTGTAGTCGTGTACGACGCGGTGATGATGCAGCCAAATCTGTGGCCACAGAGGATCCGGCTGCCTGCATGGAAGCTCCAGCCGGAACTGATCCCGAGACAGATACTGTCGGTGCAGCAGCGCAAGCTGTCTCGGGTGGATCTTCTGTGGCACGTGTTGTCGCTGCCGCATCTGAGGAGGCCGCAGAGGATCCTGGCCTGTGCGCCAGCCCATCATTGCCACATGATGGCGAATCAACACCGGGCGCCGTGCCAGGGCCCGCGCCGGTGGAGCGGTCCAGAGTCCGCCGCTTGTAGCATAGCGGTTGGCCGCTTTAACGAGTATCGCCTGGGCCACCCCGCACCGCCGGTTGGCGAGGAGGATTGGCCCGCCCAGGTCATTGTCGCAGCCAGCGAGAGGGAGCCGCGTGTCGCGCGCAGGAGTGGACGCTGCGGCGCGTGCGCCCGCAGCTGCAGCCTCGTCTGCTGCGCCGGACCCCGAGGGGGATCGGATCTCCTAACTCCGCTCCGATCCCGAGGAGATCCTGTCGCCAGTTTCCTGCTGCGGCACCGATCCCGAGGAGATTCTGTCTCCTGTTTCTTGACACATGAAATAAGGGCCAGGATTTTCACCGTTTGCATTATTTTCTTCACCGATCGTCCCTGTCTCAGTGCCTGTTGCATCAAGATGAGCCTCATGTAGTATATTAGTGGGATTAGTCAACAAGTGATCATCAATATCGTTCCCCCCATGATCAAGGCCGGTGAGGTGTGAGGGCAAAAGAAGAATTTCTTTGCGAAGAAGCGCACCGGCGTTAGGATGAAGATCAGCGAAAGGAAACTGGGTTTCATCAAAAAAGACATCCCTAGATATGTAGACACGGCCCGTGGAGACATATAGACATTTGACACCCTTGTGTTGGGCACTATAGCCAAGGAAGACACATTTGGTGGAACGAAACATGAGTTTTAGTTTGTTGTAGGGACGTAAGTTGGGCCAACACGCGCACCCAAAAACACGAAGAGAGCTATAGTTCGGTTTTTCATGAAGAAGCCTCTCTAGTGGGGTTTCATTGTGGATAACACGACTAGGAAGCATGTTTATAAGATGAACGGCTGTGAGAAAAGCTTCATCCCAGAATTTTAGAGGCATAGATGCTCCTGCGAGGAGGGCAAGGCCAACTTCAACGATGTGGCGATGCTTGCGTTTGGCAGAGCCGTTTTGCTGGTGCGCATGGGGGCATGACACGTGGTGTGAGATGCCAAGAGTTTGGAAGAAGGAATTCAATTTCTCATATTCCCCTCCCCAGTCTGACTGGACTGCAATGATTTTGCTGTCAAACTTGCGCTCAACAAGAGCTTGAAAGTTTTGAAAAACTTGAAACACTTCGGATCTATGCTTAAGGAGATAAATCCACGAGAATTTGCTATAGTCATCAATGAAACTAACGTAATAAGAGTGTCTACCAACAGAGGTGGGAGCCGGACCCCACACATCAGAAAATATAAGTTGCAACGGTTTGGTGGAGACACTAGTAGATATGGGATATGGCAATTGATGACTTTTTGCTCTTTGGCATGAATCACAAATAGTTTCATTATGTCGCTCAACCACAAGCGGGAGCTTATTTTTCCTAAGCAATTTTTCAACTAGAGAGAAAGAAGCATGGCCTAATCTATCATGCCACCGTGTTGATGAGAGCTTGGTAGCACCATAGACTTGTTTATTGAATCTTCTACGCACCGGGATCAACGGATAAAGCCCTCGAACACATCTACCTCGATAGAGGATTTTCTTCGTTTCCTGATCCTTGATCAAAAAGAAGTAAGGGTGAAACTCGAGGAAGACATGATTATCTAAGGCAATTCGGTGAACAGAAAGAAGACTTTTGGTGGCACTAGGAACATGCAAGATTTTTTTAGATGAATATTGCGACTAGGGGTACTGAATATTGGATGACCAATGTGATTTATTCTCATACCTTCTCCACTGGCCGTGTGGATTTGATCCTTTCCACGGTACCTTTCCTTCATGGTCACCTTCTCAAGTTCGTTGGTGATGTGGTTGGTGGTGCCGCTATCGACATACCAGTTGGTGTCGATGCCGTAGGAGCCATCGGCCGCAGCAGCGACCTTGTCATCGCCTTGAGAGTCGTCCTCGTCCTCATCATAGCGGTACCAGCAGTCTTTTGCTGTGTGGCCTGGCTTACCACATATATCCGGCAGCGAGGTGAGTCCGGCGAGATCGGCGGAAACCCTTTGCCGCCGCCACAGCCGAGGTTTGTTGGTGAAGCGCCGCAGTTGTTGCTGCTGCCACCGGGCGCCCTACTGCCGGGAAGAGCCACGGGAACGACCACCACCACGGCCACGGGTTGCCGCGTTTGCAGAAGACTTGAAGGAGTGGCCGCCCGCACCGTGGAACTGCGCCATGCGTTGGTCGAAGTTGCTGAGCATGGCGAAGATCTCATCGAGGGAAGCGGGTGAAACGCGGGCGTCAAGGGCCGAGACCAGGGGCTGGTACTCCAGATCTAGCCCATGGAGGATATACGAGATCAACTCATCCTCCTGGATCGGTTTGCCGCCTTGGCCATTTCGTCGGCGAGGCCACGCATGTAGGCGAAGTAGGAGGCGGCGGATTGGGTACCAATCTGCGCGTTGATGAGGGAGGTTCTAATGGTGTTGGCCAGCGGCTCGATGATCGCGGCAGTACATGCCCGCCCGGCGTCGTCGAGCGCGCCCGCCATGGTGACCGTGGTCACTGTGACCAGCACCTCCTTGGAGAGGTTGCTGAGGAGGAAATCGAGCACCTGCTGGTCCTCCCTGACCCGGAGAGGGTGGAGAGGGTTGGGCTCGAAGGTGTCCTTGCCGTCCTTGTCCTTGGCGGCGCGGAGCTTGGCGGCTCGGTGATGTGCCGTCGATGTAGCTGAAGACACCGGCGCCACGCAGTTGGGGTGTAATCTGCGTGCGCCACAGCACGTAGTTCGTGCGGGAAAGCTTCTCGATGACTTGCCCATTGAGATGGGACTGAGCGGCACCGGAGGAGGAAGACATGGCTTCGGCACAGGTGGAGATGGAGGCTAGATGGGAAGTAGGAAGGCTCTGATTACCATGTGCGTTGGCGGAAACGTCTTACCCTTCGTGGGGGACGTGTTGCGTGTTTATAAAGAGGGTTGCGAGGCCTGATCACGCGTACAGAGTTTGTTGGAGATACAACTTGGAGAAAGAAAGACAAGAGATAAAGGAGCTAGGTACAACCGAATACAAAGATAACCATGCGCCTAGCTATCCTATCTATCTCCTAACTATAACTGAATATCTCCTCCTGACGCGTTATATCATGTTTAACACGCAATACGGCCAAATGGCTCCACCAGAAACGCAAGCAAGCGGTGTTGATGAAGATTGACATCTCCAAAGCTTTTGACACTTTGTCTTGGGAATTCCTTCTGCAAGTGCTGAGGATTTGGAAGAAGGTGGGATCTGTGGATTATTGTCAACTGCATCCTCCTCTATTCTCATGAATGGAGTGGTGGGCCAACCTTTTGCTCTGGGTAAAGGAGTTAGACAAGGAGATGCACTATCTCCGACTTTGTTTATCCTTGCCATGGATACTCTGCACGGCATGTTGCAGTGGGCAGTAGAACATAAGTTGCTATCGGATATTGCTTGCAACTCCAAGATGCCAAGAGCTTCCATTTTTGCGGATGATGCCATTTGGTTCTTTAAGCCGGTGCATTCGGATCTTCAGTCCATATCTAGTATTCTGAATCTGCTGGGGGAAGCCACGGGACTGAGGATTAATATGCACAAGAGTACTATCACCACCATCCGTTGTGATGAAGTGGTGGCTGCTGCAGTTGAGGAACATTTTCAGTGCAGACGACAACAATTCCCGATTCAATACTTGGGCTTACCTCTCTCCATATACAGATTGCGACGTAGCGAGCTGCTTCCTCTCATTGACAAAGTTTCAGGGAAAATGAAAGGATGGAAGCCAAAGATGCTGGCTGCGGCGGGGCGCCTTACTCTCACTCGTTCGGTTCTTATGGCCTTGCCAATTCATTTGATGACTGTGCTTCCTATGCCGGCGTGGGCCATTAAAATCATCAATAGGCGTTGTCGGGGGTTCATCTGGAAGGGGGAAGAAGAAATCAATGGAGGTCACTGTATATTACCTTGGTCAAGAGTCTGTTTGCCCTTGGAACTGGGAGGTCTCGGTGTAATTAACCTCAAGTGGTTTGGCATGGCGCTTCGTTGCAAATGGCCTTGGTTAAGGTGGGACACGAGTGAGAGACCATGGCAGCTGTTACCGGACACTAATGAAAAGGAGGTTCAGGCCATGTTCAGTGTGGCGTGTCGTGTCAGCCTAGGCAATGGAGAGAGAGCAAAGTTCTGGACGGATAATTGGCTCCCCGATGGTCAATCTATTGCTACATTAGCTCCGGAGCTGTTCTCCTTTGCGAGGAATAAAGAAAAATCGGTAAGAGACGCTATACATGGCAGGGCGTGGGTGAGAGACATCTCTGGAGGCTTAACTCTCATAGCCATGGCCCAGTATCTGAAGATCTGGGATATTGTTCAGGCCACATCTCTCACAATTGGTTCAAGGGACCGGCTCGTCTGGAAACTCACGCATGATCATCAGTTCTCAGTCAAGAGCGCGTATCAATTGTTCTTCCTCGGGAACACTCGGTTTGCCTGCCACAAGCTGATATGGAAATCCAAAGCGCCGCCGCGGTGTAAATTTTTCATGTGGCTGGCAGTTCACGGAAGATGTCTGACGGCGGATAACTTAGAGAGAAGGAACTGGCCGGCAAATGAAACATGCCCACTATGCTCATCTGTCCCTGAGACTTGCTCCCATCTTTTTGTGCACTGTGACTTTACCAGGCTGGTTTGGATGAGGTTCAGAGATTGGACAGGGGCAGATTTCATAATACCGGAGGTCAATTTCAGTTCTACGGAGGATTGGTGGCTGAAGGCGAGGGAGGAGATCCCAAAACCAATGAAGAAGAACTTCGATACTATTGTCATCCTTCTCCATTGGAGGATTTGGAAGGAAAGGAACGCCAGGATTTTTGATAATGTTGCTAGCTCGGCTGACAGGGTTCGCGACCTGGTAATACAGGATATCGACACATGGAGGGCAGCAGGATGCATTTGTGACCTGATGACGTGATGTAGCTGGCCTTCTTGGTCGGTTTGTGATGCAGCTTCCTGTGTTGTCGAGCTGGGGTGCCGGCTGTATTGTTGTAGTTACAGGTCTAGTTCTCCTAGACTGTAACCTTGTACTCTCTCTTTTCCCATCTAATAAAATGCGGCCAATGGCCCTTCGAGATACTTTACCAACCTTAAGGTCCATAAATAATAAATTCTTTAATACCTTGAGCAGTCTGTCGTCCTTCCCTCTATGCCACCACTATCATGGCAGATGAGATTAGATATTGACAGCCCATGAGAGGATGAGCTGGTGCAGAGTTGTGGACAGTTTAGCTGAAAAAAGGAAAATGGAATTTATAAGAGAAACGCAACCATTGGCACTGTTTTCCTTGCAGTTGAAGATGGGGCATTCTTTGAACGGTCAAGAGTCAAAACCTTTGATACATCATGCACCGCATACCTTCTTGTGCGTGCCTATGAAGAGGAACCAAGCCCCTTGGCAGGCTTGCATAGCATAGCTGCATTACAATGGATGGACTCATTCCCTTGGTCATGAACGTTCTCAAGAAGAAGAAAGCCATGGCCTACCACCGGTCTCTCTCCCCAGGCTCGGCGAGCGTCGACATCGCCAAGCTCGCGGGGCAGGACCTCCCCATGATTCCTCGGCGCTCCAGGTGGCCGCATGAAGGCTCCCCTGCTGCTGCTGCTCCAACAACCATGGCCATGGAAGCACCGCTCATGGCGAGCTCCGTCATGGAGCCAATGCCACGGGAGACATTCTCGCCGCGCACCATGAACCGGGGCACAGGAAGGAAGCAACTTCTCTTTGTTAATCACGGTGATCGTGCCAGTCTTCATTCGTGATAAATTGATGATATCTGACTCCATGTTTTGTCGCGAGTAAGCAATTTGTCGGTGTTTGTATATTTTTTCCTCGTACCTTTTTTTTTGAGGGAATTTTTTCCTCGTACCTGTTCCCGTTCCGTGCTGGTAAAATCTTGCTGTATTAATTTTCTTCTAGCTAGTGTTAATAATATGTGCTGTAAATGTGGGCATCAACCACTTCACTATACCTTCAGTGGTTAACTAGTACTCCCTCTGTTTTTATTTGCTCTGCATATTAGATTTGACTAAAGTCAAACTTCGTAAAGTTTAACCAAGTTTATAGAAAAAGATATAAACATTTACCATAACAAATATATATAATTTGAAAGCACATTCAATAATGAATATAATGATATTGATTTGTTATTGTGTATGTTAATATTTTGGTTTATAAATTTTATCAAAGTTTATAAAGTTTGACTTTGACCAAAGCTAATACACGGACTAAATAAAAACGAAGGGAGTAGTACTGGCATCAGTTTTGTCGATTCATGATGATCTAACTGGTTGAGTTATTTTGGGCAGCGCATGTTGATGTTGGTCGGAGAGATCATCATCCAACCAATGTATGATTGTGTAGTCGTGTATGCCATTCGAGCAACTCTCTGAACGAGATGTAGGTTTGGGGTTGAGCTGGAGCTGTAGGGTGGTTGGACACAAATATAGTTCAAATCCCTATTGTTCCATTTCGTGCGCGATTTGGAAACGAGCTCTTGTACAATTCATGCTACCTTCTTTCCACAGAGAAAAAAGGTAATACGGTTGAGTCCACAAATAGAAGCACTCGGCTTAAGCAATTCATCGGCCAGAGACATCCACACCACTTAATATTTTTATTTCTAACTTTGATCATTAATTTTACCAACAAAATATGAGTTATATGCCATAAAAAGTATACTATTGGACGCACATTTAAAACAACTTTCCAATGATATATTTTTAGCGACATATAACCCATATTTTGTTGACCAAAAGTACAAGTCAAAGTTTTATGGACTACTTTTTTTATATACAAAAACAAAAGGAGTGTAACATGTTTGAGATATTTCAATATGGACTACTTACAAACTGAAATGAGTGAACAATCACACTAAAACATGTTATGTACATCCGATTCTGAAAAAAGTTAGAACATCTTATATTTCTTAATGGACGGAGTATTATAGAAATAGATAAAATTCTCTGTGATCAAATGTAGCGACGTTTGACTTCCACGAACATCATAGTGTACTATATTATATGGGACAAAGGGAGTATTAAATTAATTTGGTGGGGCCTAAATACTTCAATACCGAAGCCCATAGCAGTAGAAGACTACTTTCAACTGAACAACATATAATCCAAGGTTTCATCTGAATAACGTATAATTCAGACTTCAGCTCAAAGCCTAATACAACCCACCTCTAGTCCCCTATTTCATGTTTTTTTTGAACCAAAGACCGTAGAACAATCGTTCTACGGTAATTTTCATTCAAAAGTAAACAAAGTTATTTACAAAAAATAAAACACATCCGAACCATCTAACCAATACCAGTTGGAGGAAAATCCATAATGAATTAAGCTAGATTATCTGAGATCCATCCTCTGAAAGCTTCCCTGTGTTTCTCTTTGGTTCTCAATATAATCTTCGTGAGATCTTCTCTGAGTAGACTTCTCCAAGCTTGCACTGAAGGATTTCTGGCATCGAAATTTTTTGAGTTCCTCTGCATCCAAATGTGCCAGCATCCCATGGTGATTATGCTCATAGCGAACTGTTTTGGCAAATGCTTTAGTAGCAAAGCAATTTCATCGAAGGTGTTGATGCCTCTCTCCCTGGCAGGAACAATGGAATCCCAACATGACAAAGCAAAAGGGCAGTCCTAGAAAAGGTGAAGATTGGTTTCTTCGCAAGCGCAGTTACAAATCTCACAGTTGTAATTGGGCAGATGGAACTTCTTTCTTGAAAGTAGATTCGTGACATTTACTCTGTCATGCAGGATCAACCAGACAAAAATCTTATATCGTAGCATTGCAACACTTCTCCAGATGCTCTTGAAAAGTGGTGAAGCTATCTCTTTTGATTGCAGCTGCTTATACATTTTGATTGAAGAATATGCATTATTGTGCTGGTTCCAAGAAAATCTCCATGAGTCTAGAGCATTGCTAAGCTGAGTGTTTTGCACCAGATCAGTCACTTCCTGAAATTGTTGATGGGCTTGAATGGACAGAGGGGTGAAGAAATGTTCAGAAAGGTCCTCCAAGTCTTTGATTTTCTGAACAGAAATTTGCTCTTGTTTGCTGAAGGAGAATAGCTCTAGGATTTTTTCTTGAAGAACTCCTTGGTTCCAATTATCCAGCCAAAATCTAACAGTGTTTCCAGAGCCTAAATTTGGAACAGCCACTTGTCTGAATTCAGGAACAAGTTTGAGAATACTTTTCCACCAGAAAGACCCTTGAGGTGCAGTGTTAAGCATTCTGTCAGGGTAATAAGCCTCCCAGATCATCTTTACCCAGGTAATTCCTCTCCGATTGAGGAATTTGTGGACATGTTTCATGAGCAGACATTTGTTATGGCTGGCAATATCAAGCCCTCCTGGCCCTCCTCTGTCCTTAGGCTGGCAAACTTTGTCCCAAGAAATCAGAGCAGTGCCTCTGTCTTCCATTCCATATTTCCTCCAGAAGAAATGCTTGAGATATTTCTTAATCTGTTCCATGACACCAACTGGCAGTGCAAGAGTGCACATGAAGAAGATTGGTAAACTGTAGAACACCGACTTAACCAGAATCAATTTATCTCCAAATGATAGCAGGGAGGAACAACCAGCAAGCCTTTGTTCAATTCTCTTCATGATTGGCATAAAGTGCTCTAACTTTGGCTTGGAAAGACACAGAGGTAACCCCAAATATGTGAAAGGCAGAGATCCAACTTTGCAACCCATAATATGAGCTAACTCCAGCATCTTATCATTATCAGTATTAATGGGAACAATCATAGATTTTTCATAGTTAACTCTCAGCCCAGTGTAAGTAGTGAAATACATGAGCAAGTTCTTGAGTTGATGCAACTGAGCAGCATTGGCTGGCAAGACTAATACAATATCATTAGCATACTGAATTATTGGAAAATCTTGATCACCATTATTAATCAGAGGAGCAGAGATCAGAGCATGTTTCATTGCTTCATTTAGAATAGTTTGAAGCAAGTCAGCAGCAATGACAAAAAGAAAAGGTGAGAGATGATCCCCTTGCCTGACCCCCCTCTTACAGAGGAATTGTTTTCCAGGAACTCCATTTAGAAGCACATATGACAAACCAGATGAGAAAATCATATCCATCCACATAATCCATCTAGGTCCAAAACCTCTAGCAATGAGTAGGTTCCTGATGGCCTCATGCTCAATCATATCAAAAGCTTTCTCAAAGTCAAGTTTGAGAATAATCAACTCCTGCCCAGATTGGTGGCATTGATGAATGAATTCATATGACCAGGCCAAACAATCTTGGATGGATCTCTTTTTAAGAAACCCATATTGATTCTGATGAACTAGTTTGAGAATAACAGCCTGCAACCTGCTAGCCACAAGCTTAGTAATAATATTGATGGAGCAGTTCAGCAAAGATATAGACCTGAAATCATTAGCATTAACAGGTGCATCTTTTTTGGGCAACAGAGTGATAAAAGAGGAGTTGATGCTCTATAAGTTCAATTTGCCATCATAAAAGTCTTCAATGAGCTTGTAAAAATCTGGAGCAATGATATCCCAACAATGCTTGATAAAATCAGTATTAAAGCCATCTGGCCCTGGTGCCTTGTTAGAAGGGAGCTCTTTAACAACTGCATCAATTTCTTCTTTGGTGAAAGGCTTGTCAAGCTCAATGAGTTCTGGCATCTTTCGAATCAGATCTTCCAAGTCAAGGAGATTGAAAGTGGGCACAGTGGTATTTAATCTTTGCTTAAAGGCCCTCCAAAGAATTGCAGCTTTAGCATGATGATCCTCTTGCATACTACCAGCTTCATCTTGTAAAGCAGCAATATAATTCCTCCTGTAGTTTATAGTTGCTTTAACTTTCAGATATTTTGTATTGGCTTCGCCTTTCAGGATCCATTTGATAGTTGCTCTTTGGTTCCAGTAAGTCTTCTGCATTTCCAACAGATTAATCAAGTGCTTCTTAACAATCTCTCTACCGTTCCATTCAACAATGGTTAAGGTTCTGAAATCTTCGATAGTATCAAAGAACAGAATGAAATCATTGCAGGCTTGGATTATCTTTGACAACTGAGAAAGCTCTTTGGCCCAAATCTTCAGGCCCTTTCTCAATCTTTTAAATTTAGCAGTGATCCTCTTAGCACTATCAGTTTCATTGACCTCTTGTTGCCATATGTTTTTCACAGTGTCTTTGAAACTAGCAATCTGCATCCAATAGTTTTCAGACCTAAAGATCTTTGATTTGGGAATCATGGTACCGATCTTAATGATGCAAGGAATATGATCAGAAATGGGTTTAGAGAGAGGCAACACCATGGTGTTAGGGAAGCTAGAAGTCCAAGTTTGAGAAGAGAAAACCCAGTCAAGTTTTTCAAGCAAAGGTGCAGCTTGCATATTGCTCCATGTAAATGCTGTGCCTTTGAGGGGAATTTCAAGCAGGCCCAAAGAGCTGATTGCCTCATTGAAAAGAAACATGTCATTGATGCAACCTCCTTCTCTGTTTCTGTTGGAGGATAATTAAAGTCACCAAGCATCAACCAATTATTGTCATCAGGAATGTGGAGATTAGAGAACCAGTCCATGAAAATAACCCTGTCTTCAGAGAGACAAGGTCCATAGATATTTGAGAGAGTCCAGGTGGAATTGGAAAGCTTCGAAATGAATTGGATGGTAATAGAAAATTTATTTTTAGAGAGAGTTTCTCCGGAGAAAATAGATTCATTCCAGACCACTAACAGTCCTCCAGAAGCACCCACAGAAGGCTGGTAGTCAAACTTATTGAGACGCTTAGGGCAGAACTGTTTAATGTACTTGCTATCAAACACTTCCCTCTTAGTGTCCTGGATGCAAAGAATGTCACAATCTGTCTCATCAATTTTATTCCTGATAGCTAGCCACTTATCTTTGTCATTAATTCCTCTAATATTCCAATTCAAAATCTTCCACTGTTTATTCATAGATGAAACATTATGGGTACTGAAAATGGACACTCATTAAACCTTTGCAAAGATAAAAGATCATAGTCTGAAACAGCAACAAAAGTGACAGTTCAACCTCTCTGGATTACATGAGCTTACATAAATGCACTGGATAGGACACATTTATTACATCCATAGAACAAAATACATCTAAAGAGAGCCTCTGTGAGTCTTTCAGGCAGGGCTGGGCACTCCTCCTTTCTTTGCATCCTTCTTGCTATTCTCCTTGCCCTCCTTCTCCTTGCCTGCTTTCTTTTCTTTGCCTGATGGAGAGCATCATCTGAGCAGTCCTTCTCAGGAATCTTGCAAAAAGCAACAGGAAGATTTTTAACTACTTTGCTGGGCATGGAAGGAGGATTTACATTACAAGGTAAACAGTTTCTGTCCATGCAAGTTTTCTTTCTATAGCCATGATTCAACTGTTGAATTCTACAACTCCTTCTCACCTGAGTTTCAATGAGAGGAGCCTTGTCCTTCCTCTTTCTGTAGACCTGGATGGCTTTAGTGCTGGAGGACATCCCAATAGCTGAAGATTTATATGGAGGGGTGGATGCAAGGGTGGAGGAGCGCACTTCATTGTCCTTCTCATTCTGACAAAAAGGTTGGTGAACAGAATCACATTTATCAGGCACCACAAAAGGTTTCAGGTTTGAACTGTCTGATTGAGCAGAAATAATCTTCCATAATTGAGATGAAAGTAACTGCTTTGCCCATTCAAATCTTTCTGGTGTTAGTAAGGCAAGGGCAATAAACTTAAACCATTCATTAGGTACCTGAGCAACTTCCTTAGGATGACCTACTGGAGCAAAGTGCTTCTTCCAGAGATCATCATCCTCCACACCAGCACAAGCAGAGTGCAGGTCCTCTTGGGCTTGAGACAAAAACATCTTTTGCATGACAGGGTCTGCAGCATCAGGCAATAATTGGCAAGCTCCCACATGAATAGTATCTTTATAAATAGGAATAGGGAAACCAGGTGGGGGATCAGAACTACCTGAATCTGGACTAGGCAGTTCTTGGTTACTGGTGGTGCCCACATTTTGAGCCGGAGTAGCAACTGCAACATTAGCCACATTGCTCTCTATGACTTGAACTGTCTCCTGCTGTAACACACTGCAATTCTGAATCTCAACTGAGCCCAGTGGCACTTGATCATTAGCCAGATTGTTTTGAACCAACTGTTCAGTGTCATTTGGGATGTCAGGTTGTGGTAATTCTTGTGAATGCTGCCCAACAGTCATCTGAGTAGCATTGAAAGCAACATCTGGATGGTCCTGTTGCAACACTGTAGCAACAGGCAGGGGGGCAGGCTCAAGTTGCATAATAACATTCTCCTGCTGCACAGCTGGAGGGAGCTCAAGCTGCAAGAGTTGCATTACAACTCCTAGGGGCATGTTTAGGTCTATAGGCAGATGCATCTCCTCAACAATAGCTGGAGGCTCAGGAGGGGCTAAGAGATCCCCAAACAATTGCAGGTTCGCAGGAACACACTCAGAGTGAGCAGATCCAACACTGTTGGAGTCAACTCCAAGAGATAGAGTGAGGCCACTATGTTCCATCTCCACAGCAGGAGGCTCTTCATGCAGGTTATCCTGAACATTATTGACAGGGGCATAGCCCAATGGTCCCACCCTTGCTCCTCTGCATCCTCTGCTTCCTCATTTCGATCATTCTGCACATTGTCCTGATGCTCATTGTTGTCATGCTACGGGACCGGACCAAAGAACAGATTGTGCTGGTTAGGATGATGATGCTATTTAGGAGGCCTAGGATGTGGATTTCCATCCACAGGAATTGGATCCTCATTGGGGGCCCTCTCCTACCAGCTCCTCCTGAAAAATGATGACTGGGCAAGTCCAGGATTCCCCTTCAAAGTGCATGTCACCTGTCACGGCCAAACTAACTGGGACATCCGTAAGGGCATCAATCCTCACCTTAACGACCACTGTACCATCCGTAGATTTCACCCTGTCCCAAGAGAGAAGCTTGCCAAAACTTGAAACCGCATTATTCAGCTCCGACATGCAACGGAGATCTGCTGGTGTAACATCCCAAATTTCCTATTTGGAATGTTTTACAATTATAGCTAAGCATCTACGCATTCTGTTTGAATTTGAGTGGCATTTGAAGTTTCTGAAGTTTTGGACTTGTTGGCATTTGAATTCAAATTTTGGCAAATGGAAATCATTTCAAAAACTATGCCTGATAAATACTTGAGAAAAAGTATGAGAGGAGTAGACATGACACTCCAAAAATATCAGAGGAAAAACATTGCCAAAAAGTTTGAATTCAAATTTGAGTTTTATTTGGAATTTTAGAAAAAATGATTTTTTATAAAGTTTGGATTTTGCCCCTGGAAAAATGTTCAAATCATAGGGAATATTCCCCTGATAATTTTGGTATATATATGTCCTATGTAAAATATTTATTTTTCCCCTCTCTAATTATTCAAAAAAAAAGAAAAAGAGGACCCAGGTGGCAGCCGAAATGACCAGCCGGCACCAGTGACCCGAACCAGCGACCCGCGGTAGCAATGACCCGGCCCGGCCCGGCAGCCGACCGAGCCCGTGCGAACCACCTTCCCTCGGTCGATGAGCCCAAACCCGCCTCCCTCTTCCGTGACACCCGACCCCACCCGTCTTCTTCCCTCGCCCAAGTCACCCATGCCGCTTGGAAACACCGAGATCTCCGGGATCTCATCCCGATCGCCTCCCCGATCCGCCCCCTTGCCCAAGTCGAGGCCGCCCTATATATACCCCTCCCCCCGACCCCGTTTCCTCCCCTTCGCCCCTCGCCCGACCTCTCCCTCTCGCCCTTGACGCCGGAGTACCCGACGCCCGCCGCCATTAGCCACCCGAGCTCGCCGGTCACCCCGAGCTCGCTGACTCCACCAAACCCACCCCTTGCCCGTCCGCACCATGGAGGTCCCTTGACGCCCCGACCACCGGAGTCGCCGGAACACTCGCTGCCCGAGCCGCCGTCGCCGTCGCCGCCTCGGTACGTCACCGGAGACCCCACCACCGTTCGATCTAAACCAACGGTGTAGATTAGATCCCCGAAGGGGTATGGTTTTTTTAAGTAGATCCGGTTTTAGTTCCGGTTTATTCCGGTTTAGTTAGGTTTAGTTTAGACCGGCCCGAAGCGATTTATTTCCTCAGGCGCTTTTTAGTTAAATTACGCCGAAGCGTTAGATAGGCCCATTAGCCCGTTTATCTTTTATTTTCGTTTTCTGTTTTAACAGAATAGTTTCAGATTTGAAAAATTCATATCTTTTAATCTACTTAATATTTTTAAGTGATTATTTTTTTGTTGGTTTGCAAATTTCTTATAGTTTCTGTAGAAAATATAATTGGCTATGTTAAAATTATTTAGAATTGCTTTATTTTAGATTTAGACAGAATAGTAAATCTGCTATAAAGTGAGTTAGGAAAATTATTTTTAGTGATTCTTTTGTCACAACTTTGTTTTGACATTACCTAACCGTAGGAATTTATTTGGGCATTTTAGGGTTAATAAAAAAATAGTTTTAATCAGAATCATGTTATTCTTAATTAATTAACTAGCTACTGTTTTCCTATTGTTTTAGTTAGCAAATAAATTTATTTTTCATATGTGATAGATTATTTTAGGTTAGTTTCTGTCACTTTAGAGCATGAACTTTTATTTATAATAAATAAAACTTTTATTTTATTTTTCCTACTAGAATTTGCTTTAGGCCTAATATGAGTTTTATAATAGATTTTAATGTGATTCTTTTTGCTGCTAGTTGCATGATGAATTCTTTTCTGTTAGGTAGCATAAACCCATGCTTAGGTTCTGTTAAGAATTTTTTTTGTTATGAAAAACTATTTTCTAGTTGTTGCTTGAAGTAGGAAAACTTTGATTTGGTTTTTTCTTTGAGTTTCCTTTGGATTTTTATTCGTTTGTTTTGTGTGTTTCATATTACTATGCTGTTATGTAAGTGATCATATGTTGTATGATTATTGTGGTTATTGTTTGCCTCGGTAGAATTTCCGGAGTGCGAAGCTTTCTACCACGAGTCCCTAGCTTACGAAGATCGTCAGCAAGGCAAGTCATTGATCATGTTTTCTTTACAATACCTATGATTTTTATTGCATTAGAATTACCTCCCCACCATGCATGCAGTAGGTGAAATTTTGAAGTTATGTTCTTGAGTAGTATCATGAGGTAGGATGAACCAATTCCCTTGTTACCATGACCGGACGAAGTAGTTTATTTTTGCTATGCTCGTGAAGACGGGTTGGTTGAGTGAATTCATAAGGGAGATGTGAGAGTCTTAAAGATGATGACAACCCCATGACTTCAAGATCAAGATGGACTTCAAATTCACTCTTTGGGTGGAGGACGGTTGTGGGCACCTGGAGAACCCGGTGGTTGGCGGGATGCATGGAGAAGTGCCATGACATCTTGCGGAAAGCTTCACCCAGCCACGAAGAGGCGGATGGATACCCCATTGACCGGAAGCTTACATGCAGCCGCAAGCCATTATGGGCTCTGGCTTGGTCGACCCTAGGTGTGACTCTGGCGGACGGTGCTACGAGATGTAGAAGAACGGTAGGATTGGATGGGCACCGGCAGTGGCCCAGGAACTCTTCTAAGACCCTGTTTACGTTCATCCCGTCTTCAAACACCGAAGTGCGAAGACTTAAAAGGAGGAACGATTCTTGCGGGTAAAGTCATAAACCTCTGCAGAGAAAAGATCTAATCGATTAAGCCGTGTCCCCGATTCTGGACAATTTGAGCCTCTGGAACTTGGAAGTATTCGGAAATCTCAACACTGAAATTAATAATTAATTGAGGGGTTTATTTAATAATTGGGAATGAGACATTGGTTGGCGGAACCATCTCAATAACTACCAACAATTTTGTAGTATTTGCAAGCAAGTCCACCGTAGTAGGAAAAGCGGCTTTTGCAAAATGATGAAACTTAGAGCCCCACACCAAATTGCATATAGTGTTAGTAATTTTATTATTGTTCTCTCTTCATGACTTGCCAAGATATTCAAAATGCTGACCTACACACGGGCTGCAACGTCTTATGTTGCGGAGGAGTATTCGATCGGGATTGAGGCTACGATCCGGCGCTTGGCGATTGCCCTTTGGAGTCGGATGGACTCGCTATTCTTCTACGCTTCAGCTTTACTTAGTTTATTTCTCATGAGTTGGCCTTGACGAATTTATTCTATTGTAATAAAGACTCGATATGAGAATCGTGTAATAAATTCAGGTGTGATTGAACTTTGTTTATTTCATCAATGTCTTTGTGAGTGCCGGCATGATCTTGGGATGAATGCGGAACACGGAGACTTGACCGATTTTGGGTCGGTCGTTACAGAGATAGTATCGAGCACACTGACCGTAGGGCGTAACCCCTAGGATCGGAAAGCCATAGGAAGAGACTATTTATTTTATGTCCTTATCATTCCGTAATTCTCCCTGTTCATTTCTCGACTTTTCTCCGATTCTCAACATTTTAGATGGCGCCGAGTTCACCCCGGTTTGCTACGGAGTTTTGCGGCCAGATGAGACGATGCCCTTGGCAGAAGCTGGTCCAGATCGTGAAGAAGCTGAAGATTGCTCTGCCCTCGATCACCGAAGCCTACCAATGCACTTCCGACGGATACCCGCTCTGAGATCAAGGTGCACATTCCAGGGAGAACCTTCGGAGGACATACAGAGCCTATTGACTTTGAGTTTACCGACTTCAACTGGATCCTCGGAAGAGACATGGCGATTTATCGTGCACTTGGACATCTCCGAGAAGAGTATAGGGCCGAGCTCGATCCATCAGACCTCGCCATGGTTTCCCGCAGAGCAAGGAATGGAGATATCATCCGTACCGTAGAGGACGACTCCATTCTCTCGTATGTCCAAGACTTGGAGTGTCTCCTCGAAGCAGGAGATCCGGACTCGCCGTAACTTCGAAGGTACACGGGAGGCTGTTGTTCCGTGAACTGGGCTGGAGGAGAAGGCATACGCAGACTTCCTTGACCATGAGGAAGAAATCGCGGACTTCATGGAGAGAGTCGACGACCTGAAAATGAAGGTTGCCGCGTTAGAGGAAAAGATGGACTTGGGAGAGGACCTTTTTCCGAGTGGAGATGACGGACCTCTCGTGAGCAATGATCAGGATTATGAAGGGAGTTCCACCGAAGAAAGCCGCAAGAGGAGACGCCAGATCGTGAGGACGCCCCACCGGAGGACGCCGCACCAGAGGACGCAGGGATTATTGATGAAGACATTTAGCCGACCACCATGTTATTTTATTTTCCGTCGATCAGTTAGGCCGTTATTTTCGATTAGTCGTGAGATATTTTGTAATCCGAGATTGAACCATGTTGAGATGATTGAATAAATGATTGGTGTGATTATGATTGTGCATTCATATGGGTAGTGATATTTTCTCATTAGACCCTTGTTCTATTCTAATTTTCTCATCCACTCCAAAACACCGGATGCCTCCGAGACGTGACCTGGTCTCAACTTCCGCGAGCTCACCCAGGTGATTCAGCAGAGAATGCCCTCATGCAGATGCTCATCCGTAACTGCAACAACAACAACAACAACAATCCACCGCCACCACCCCTGTTGACAAATTGACTCGGTTCCTAAGGCTTAATCCGCCGGTGTTCTCTAGCATGACCTTGAGCCGATTGTGGCGATGATTGGCTCCGCAAGGTCGGAAGGAGTTAGTCAATGTTGGATGCACTGATGCGGAGAAGGTGCGCTTTGCCGCACATCAACTTGATGGACCTGCAGCTTCTTGGTGGGAGAACTACACCGCCACTTATCCCATCGGCACCATCACGTGGGATCGGTTCCGGCAGAAGCTTTCCGCACCGCTCATGTTTCAATTTGGAGCCATGAGTGCGAAGAAGCGTGAGTTCCGCAACTTACGCCAGGGAACCGTCTTGTGGGGCGATGCGTGGATGAGTTCAGCAAGTTAGCTCGCTATGCCCGGATGATGTGGCCACAAATGCCGCAAAGCAGGAGAAGTTTCTCGAGGGACTCAATGATGAGCTGGGGATGCAGCTTATGGTGGCTACCTTCACCAACTACCAGGAGCTGGTAGACAAGGCCACCATACTTGAAGGCAAGCAACATCAGATTGATAGCCGCATAGCGGAAGTATGGCGGGGAAGTACAGCTCGGGAGCTCGGTGAAGCCCGTTATGCCCCATACTCAGGAGGGCATACCCATCACAACCATGGAGGTCATAACCATGGAGGAAATGGGAACAACCGCAACCACGACAACAAGTCAGACAATGAAAACGGCAACGGTAACCAGCATCGTCCTGCCCCGGCTCAGAAGGATCTGAGTCACATCACTGCTTCAAGTGCCGGAAAACAGGGCACTATGTCACCGACTGCCGGAGGCCAAGCGGAGGAATGGAAAGCGGCAATGGAAGCTCAGCAAAGAAGCCCAACCCTTTCCCTCGTGCACGGGTGAACCATATTGACGTGGAGGGCGTCTATGATCAGCCGGACAATCGTGGTTGGTAAGTTTTATTGAATTCACGTTCGATATTGGTACTCTTTGATTACGGTGCAACGCATTCATTCATATCAAGGGTAGTTGTGGAAAAGTACGGGTTGCCCACTAAAACCCTTAGAAGCCCCCTTCGCGTCGGTTCGCAGAGGAGAAATGATGGCGGGCTTAGGCTGTCATGCAACCCTCAACATCGGAAATCATAAATTTCCCTTGAGACCTCATAGTATTGGAAACCCGGACCTTGGATGTAATCCTAGGCATGGATTGGTTGACGAAGTTTGAAGGAAACATAGACTGTGCCCAAGAAGTCGATTCTCGCTCACCACCGGAGCGTAAGAGGATCAAGTATGTATCCGAGCGTAGCGGATGAAGAATCGGTGAATTCCCTCACGGGAGTTGTTCAGAGGAAGTGCCCGATGGTGCAAGATTTTCCCGATGTGTTTCCGGAGGAATTACCAGGAATGCCACCGGACAGGGACATTGAATTTCTGATTAAGTTATTGCCAGGCACAGCCCCAATATCCAAGAGACCCTATCGGATGCCACCGAACGATTTGAAAGAGATCAAGAATCAAATTAATGAGCTATTGGAGAAGGGATATATTCGGCCAAGCTCATCACCTTGGGGAGCCCCAGTTCTTTTGGTAGAGAAGAAGGATGGAAGCCTGAGAATGGTTGTGGATTATCGTTCGTTGAACGACGTGACTATCAAGAACAAGTACCCTCTGCCGATGATTAATGACCTGTTTGATCAGCTAGTTGGAGCCAAGGTATTCTCCAAGATCGATCTTCGATCAGGGTATCATCAGTTGAAGATCCGTGAAAAGGATATACCCAAAATAGCATTCACCACCAGGTATGGTCTATATGAGTATACCGTCATGTCATTTGGATTGACTAATGCTCCTGCATACTTCATGAATTTGATGAATAAGGTATTTATGGAATATCTGGACAAGTTTGTCGTGGTGTTCATCGATGATATCTTGATTTTCTCCAAGAGCGAGGAAGAGCATAAGGAACATTTGCGTCTAGTTCGGAGAAACTTCGAGAACATCGATTGTATGCCAAGTTCAGCAAATGTGAATTTTGGCTGAAGGAAGTCGGATTCCTCGGACATGTTATTTCAGGAGAAGGAATAGCAGTTGACCCGCCAAGGTTGAGTCGGTCACCGATTGGCGGTCACCCACCTCGATCAAGGAGATCCACAGTTTTCGGACTCGCAGGATATTATCGGAGGTTTATTGAGAATTTCTCGAAGATTGCCAAGCCCATGACCTGAGCTGTTGAAGAAGGAAGCCAAGTACATTTGGACCGAGGATTGTGAAGCCAGTTTTCGGAATTGAAGAAAGGTCCTGGTTACAGCCCCGATCTTGATTTTGCGGACATACACAAGGATTACGGGTATATTGTGGCGCTTCTCGCCAGTGGACTCGGAGGAGTACTCATGCAGGAAGGAAAGGTTGTAGCTTATACCTCCAGAGCTACTCGACCACACGAGATGAATTATGCCACACATGATTTGGAGTTAGCGGCCGTAGTGCATGCACTCAAGACACAGAGACATTTCCTCATCGGAAACCGTTGTGATGTTTACACAGATCATAAGAGCTTGAAGTATATTTTCACGCAGAAAGAGTTGAACCTCGTGCGGAGGAGATGGCTAGAGTTAATAAAGGACTATGACATGAGACTGCATTATCACCCGAGGAAAGCTAATGTTGTAGCAGATGCTTTGAGCCGTAAGAGTTATGTGAATACTCTTATAGCGGGAGGATTACCTCAGAGTTAGTCGATGACCTCGAGAGATCTCCGGCGGAGATAGTTCCGAGAGGATATGTTGCAACTCTGGAAGTTCAGTCCACCTTGACCGAAAGAATTCGTGAAGCCCAGAAGACGGACAAGGAAATTGATGAGATAAAGAAAAGGATGAATGAAGGAAAAGCTAAAGGGTTCCGTAAGGATGAGCACGGAGCTATATGGTACGAGGATCGTATTTATGTACCCAATGATCCCGAACTCAGGAAACTAATTCTTCAGGAGGCTCATGATTCACCATACTCGATTCACCCCGGTAATACCAAGATGTATCTGGATTTGAAGGAAAGTTTACGTGGGCGGTATGAAGAAAGATATTGCCGAAAGTACGTAGCGATATGTGATGTTTGTCAACGAGTAAAGGCAGAACATCGAAGCCAGCGAGGTTACTTCAACCTTCTTTGATTCCTGAGTGGAAATGGGAAAAACTTGGAATGGATTTTATCACAGGATTACCCAGGACCCGTTCAGGTTATGATTCCATCTGGGTAGTGGTTGATCGATTGACCAAGGTAGCTCATTTCATTCCTGTGAAGACTACCTATACCAGCGCTAAGTTAGCCAAGATATACATGACCAGGATCGTATGTCTGCATGGAGTTCCGAGGAGTATCGTGTCAGATAGAGGAACACAATTTACCTCAAAGTTTTGGAATCGGTTGCATGAAACTTTGGGTACGAGGCTGGAGTTCAAGATGACTTTTCATCCGCATGAGATGGATAGACCGAGAGAGTCAACCAGATCTTGGAGGACATGTTGAGAGCTTGTGCGCTAGACTATGGATCTAGCTGGGATGATAATTTGCCGTCGCAGAAGTTCTCATACAACAACGATTATCGAGACCCGATCACGAAGATGGCCCCTTTCGAAGCTCTATACGGAAGGAGATGCGTAACACCATTCTTTGTGGGATGGTGTTGGAGATCGAAAACTTTTCGGTCCCGATCTTATCGTAGATTCGAAGAAAGTCAAGCTGATTCGAGATAGGCTCAAGGTGGCTCGATCGAGATAGAAGAGTTATGCCGACGAAACGCAAGGAAGTAACTTACGGCGGGAGACCGAGCATATCTTCGTGTGTCCCCTTACCGTGGAATCAAGAGGTTTGGTGTCAAAGGAAAGTTAGCACCCGGTTCATTGGCCCCTACAAAATCCTCGAGCGTCGTGGAGAAGTTGCTTACAAGTTGGAATTGCGGAAGGATTGTCCGGAGTTCATGATGTCTTCCATGTTTCTCGGTGAAGAAATGCCATGCCGACATGGCCGATATTCCGTTGAGAGACACGGTGCCCCTAGAGGCCATACAACTCGACGGTGATCGACTTATGAGGAGAAACCCGTCCGAATTCTCGAGACTGCAAACAGAGTCACCCGCAGCAAGATCATCAAGTTTTGCAAGGTGCGTGGAGTCATCACTCGAGGAAGAAGCCACACAGGGCGAGAAGAAGACCTCCGCCGAGACCATCCGCACCTATTTGCTAGCCAACCCGAATCTCGAGGCGAGATTCATCTTAAGGTGGGTAGGTTTGTAACATCCCAAATTTCCTATTTGGAATGTTTTACAATTATAGCTAAGCATCTATGCATTCTGTTTGAATTTGAGTGGCATTTGAAGTTTATGAAGTTTTGGACTTGTTGGCATTTGAATTCAAATTTTGGCAAATGGAAATCATTTCAAAAACTATGCCTGATAAATACTTGAGAAAAAGTATGAGAGGAGTAGACATGACACTCCAAAAATATCAGAGGAAAAACATTGCCAAAAAGTTTGAATTCAAATTTGAGTTTTATTTGGAATTTTAGAAAAAAATGATTTTTTATAAAGTTTGGATTTCGCCCCTGGAAAAATGTTCAAATCATAGGGAATATTCCCCTGATCATTTTGATATATATATGTCCTATGTAAAATATTTATTTTTCCCCTCTATAATTATTCAAAAAAAAAGAAAAAGAGGACCCAGGCGCCCGGCCCAATGACCCAGCCCGGACCAGCGGCCCGAGCCATCGGCCGGCAGACCAGCGCTGACCCGGCCAGCCTACCGGCCCAAATTGACGGCCGACCGAGCCCCCCGCGCCGAACCACCTTCCCCTCGGTCGCCCGACCCAAACCTCGCCTCCCTCTTCCGCTGACACCCCGACCCCACCCCGTCTTCTTCCCCTCGCCCAAGTCACCGCGTCGCCGCTCGCCGGAAACTCCCGAGATCTCCGGGATCTCATCCCGATCGCCTCCCCGATCCGCCCCCTTGCCCAAGTCGAGGCCGCCCTATATATACCCCTCCCCCCGACCCCGTTTCCCCCCCTTCGCCCCTCGCCCGACCTCTCCCTCTCGCCGCGCACGCTCGCCGGAGTACCCGAACGCCGCCGCCGCCATTAGCCACCCCGAGCTCGCCCCGGTCACCCCCGAGCTCGCCCGACTCCACCAAACCCACCCCCTCGCCCGTCCGCACCCGCCGGAGGTCCCCTTGACGCCCCCGACCACCGGAGTCGCCGGAACACTCGCCGCCCGAGCCGCCGTCGCCGTCGCCGCCTCGGCACGTCACCGGAGACCCCACCACCGTTCGATCTAAACCAACGGTGTAGATTAGATCCCCGAAGGGGTATGGTTTTTTTAAGTAGATCCGGTTTTAGTTCCGGTTTATTCCGGTTTAGTTAGGTTTAGTTTAGACCGGCCCGAAGCGATTTATTTCCTCAGGCGCTTTTTAGTTAAATTACGCCGAAGCGTTAGATAGGCCCATTAGCCCGTTTTTCTTTTATTTTCGTTTTCTGTTTTAACAGAATAGTTTCAGATTTGAAAAATTCATATCTTTTAATCTACTTAATATTTTTAAGTGATTCTTTTTTTGTTGGTTTGCAAATTTCTTATAGTTTCTGTAGAAAATATAATTGGATATGTTAAACTTATTTAGAATTGCTTTATTTTAGATTTAGAAAGAATAGTAAATCTGCTATAAAGTGAGTTAGGAAAATTATTTTTTAGTGATTCTTTTTGTCACAACTTTGTTTTGACATTACCTAACCGTAGGAATTTATTTGGGCATTTTAGGGTTAATTAAAAAATAGTTTTAATCAGAATCATGTTATTCTTAATTAATTAACTAGCTACTGTTTTCCTATTGTTTTAGTTAGCAAATAAATTTATTTTTCATATGTGATAGATTATTCTAGGTTAGTTTCTGTCGCTTTAGAGCGTGAACTTTTATTTATAATAAATAAAACTTTTATTTTATTTTTCCTACTAGAATTTGCTTTAGGCCTAATATGAGTTTTATAATAGATTTTAATGTGATTCTTTTTGCTCCTAGTTGCATGATGAATTCTTTTCTGTTAGGTAGCATAAACCCATGCTTAGGTTCTGTTAAGAATTTTTTTTGTTATGAAAAACTATTTTCTAGTTGTTGCTTGAAGTAGGAAAACTTTGATTTGGTTTTTTCTTTGAGTTTCCTTTGGGTTTTTATTCGTTTGTTTTGTGTGTTTCATATTACTATGCTGTTATGTAAGTGATCATATGTTGTATGCTTATTGTGGTTATTGTTTGCCTCGGTAGAATTTCGGTCTGAAGCTTTCTACCACGAGTCCCTATCTTCTGAAGATCGTCGACCAAGGCAAGTCATTGATCATGTTTTCTTTACAATACCTATGATTTTTATTGCATTAGAATTACCTCCCCACCATGCATGCAGTAGGTGAAATTTTGAAGTTATGTTCTTGAGTAGTATCATGAGGTAGGATGAACCAATTCCCCTTGTTACCATGACCCGGACGAAGTAGTTTATTTTTGCTATGCTCAGAGACGGGTTGGTTGAGTGAATTCATAAGGGAGATGTGAGAGTCTTAAAGATGATGACAACCCCATGACTTCAAGATCAAGATGGACTTGAAATTCACTCTTTGGGTGGAGGGCGGTTGACGGGCACCTGGAGAACCCAGTGGTTGGCGGGATGCATGGAGAAGTGCCATGACATCTTGCGGAAAGCTTCACCCAGCCACGAAGAGGCGGATGGATACCCCATTGACGGAAGCTTACTGTGCAGCCGCAAGCCATTATGGGCTCTGGCTTGGTGGACCCTAGGTGTGACTCTGGCAGACGGTGCTACGAGATGTAGAAGAACGGTAGGATTGGATGGGCACCGCGGTGGCCCGGAGGAACTCTTCGGAAGACCCTGTTGCGTTCATCCCGTCTTCAAACACCGTGAAGTGCGAAGACTTAAAAGGAGGGAGCGATTCTTGCGGGTAAAGTCATAAACCTCCGCAGAGAAAAGATCTAATCGATTAGCCGTGTCCCGATTACGGACAATTTGAGCCTCTGGAACTTGGAAGTATTCGGAAATCTCAACACTGAAATTAATAATTAATTGAGGGGTTTATTTAATAATTGGGAATGAGACATTGGTTGGCGGAACCATCTCAATAACTACCAACAATTTTGTAGTATCTGCAAGCAAGTCCACTGTAGTAGGAAAAACTGGCTTTTCGCAAAATGATGAAACTTAGAGCCCCACAGCCAAATTGCATATAGTGTTAGTAATTTTATTATTGTTCTCTCTTCATGACTTGCCAGCATATTCAAAATGCTGACCTACACGGCTGCAACGTCTTATGTTGCAGAGGAGTATTCCGATCAGGATTGAGGCTACGATCCGCGCTTGGCGATTTCCCTTTGGAGTCGTATGGAATCGCTTTTCTTCTTCGCTTCAGCTTTACTTAGTTTATTTCTCATGAGTTGGCCTTGGCGAATTTATTCTATTGTAATAAAGACTCGATATGAGAATCGTGTAATAAATTCAGGTGTGATTGAACTTTGTTTATTTCATCAATGTACTGTGAGTGCCAGCATGATCTTGGGATGGTATAGACACAGAGACTTGACCGATTTTGGGTCAGGTCATTACAGCTGGAATCCAACTAAAAGCAGCCAACAGTCTCGAGCCAAATTAAATTTCCTCCAGTTCATGCCTTGATCATGCTTTTGAAAAATAATGTGAATATTATCAAAAGGATGAGGGCTTCTATTGACCAAGGACTCTTTGTCTGCCTTGCTGTTGCATCTAACAAAAGCTTGACAGAAAGGGTACTTGGAGATGGAAGCAAACACAACTCTTTGCGAGACCAGAAAATCAGTAAGGACATCTCGGACATTGGTAAAAGCAACTTCACCTAGGGGCATTGGAACCAGAGTTGCAATCGCGAGATTCTCATTGGAAGGCTGCACATCACCATGGATGACACGAGCACGAGCTGGCCTTCCTTCCACCTCAATGGCGTGAGTACTAGGGAGCAAAAACGGCGTCGGGTCGAAAGGGAAGGTGGCCATGACTGACGATGTCGCCTGAACGGAGGTGGTGGGGTGGAGCAATGGAGAAACCCTGTTTTGGCGATTTGACTGATGAGACTGAAGAGGGCGGTGAGAGAGAGGTGGAAAAGCAGCAGTGGCAGAGTCGCGAGCAGGAGGCAGTAAATATTCAGCAGTGCCTCCATTACAGGGAGACGGAACGCTAGTGCCACTGACAAATGGGTCCCGCTGAGTGTTGTTTCCCGATTCGCGATTATCTACCAAAAGAGATTGATTTGCTCTGACAGAAGGGGAAGGTGGAACGGCAATCTCGGGCCGGAATCGACAATTGACGGCAATATGTCCCCAACGCTTGCAGGCCTTGCAACGGATCTTATTTTGACACTTGGGCCTTAGGTGGGCCGTCATGAGACAGCGCACACAGAAATGGCCCGCAGAGACATGGGCAGCACGGCCCATAGATTCGAAACGCGAAGATCCCGCCCTTCCCAGCACTGTATTAATGGGCGAAGTTAATATGGCATTAACACGACCACTTGACTGCTGCTGCACGTGATCATGGGATGAGAGATTTGAATCAACAGGGTTTGATGTAGCTGGTTGCAAACTATGAGAGGAAAAGAAATTTGGCTCTTGAACAGCCTGGGCGTATGATCGGCGAGATCTTGAGTTGGTCACAGTGGTCCAATTCTTGTTAATCGCATTTTGATAACTAAGGTAAAGATCCTTGAGATCATCATCTCCCTCTCCCCATAGAAGAAAATTCATGGCAAAAAGATTGGAAGACACATTTCCACCTCTAATAATTTCAAATCCCACTTCCGGCGAAGAAACACAGAATTTGTATGACCAATTGCGCAGATGAGATACCTTAAAATTTTTGGCAGTACCCCCAAAGGAAGCTTGGATGATTAGGCTCACCGATTCTGGGTTGAGCCGAATCCCCGATCTGGTGAACTCCACCATGAGGAAGAACTTGGGAGATCCAGGCTCATCTTTGGCATTGATGGCTGCATTGCACTGCTTCTTGACATACTCTTCGAAAGCTTTTCCCAGAGCGAAGTTGAGATCTGTAAGAGCCATGTGAGAAAGAGCCAGATCGGATCAGAGAAGGAGTTCACCGGGGTCGGAGCGACCTCCGGCGATGTTTGGTGGCCCAAATAGGAACAATATGGACAAAATGAAGTAGTCCACCTTTCGTGCCTGCCTGTTCACACATACTTCATGGGTTTTCTTGGCCACATGGGCATGTCGATTGGTGTCAGAGATCCGTGGATTTTACTTGAGGCCACCATACTGTCAGCATCACGAAAAGGCACGAAACATGCAAGATAAAAGCTGGAGGAGAAAAGCAAGCGCCCAAACCAAGAAAGGAAAATTATTTTCACGGAACGGAAATGATGCTGCCCACAACTTCACTAGGAAAGCGGTCTTGCAATGTCGTTCGTTTTTCGCTCGCGAGAAATTCGTCACCTTCCCGAAACCAGGACAGAAGTTCACAAGATGGCAAAGATGGAAGGAATGCCAGAGGATTTGATCATGAGTAGCATGGCTCTCCTCTAATCCCCCTATTTCATGTCTAAAGAAATGGCGACACTTCCATTAAAAAAGGTTGAGAAGTTGTTTTTTCACTTCATCGGAGCTATGTGTTAGACCGAGGGGGCCATTGCCCCCAGCTATGAACAAATTTCTGGAGAATTTTTTGTTGGAGGGCCTAGATGAGGAATTTTTAGCCTTTGACCCTTAAACAATCATATTCCGCCTTGTTCCCAGGACATATTTTGTCTAGCTACGCCACTGCGCACCAGCGTGACATCTGACGTGATCTTCGTCAATAATCAGCAAATCACATGGACTGTCAAATTGGCAACCGAGCATCATCAGCAGATCATCGAAAAGTTTTCATGTGTATTGCTGTTGCAGCTCCCCGATAGACACATCTCAAACGTACACCATACATGTGTGGCTCATGTGTCTTTTTTGAACACAGTACAAACACACATACACTCATCTCAGAAAAATGCGAGTACCGGTGTCAAGTCTACTACTTGAATCCAGGTGGGCTGGAATTACCACTGTCCTCCTAACTATCCAACCACAAAATGGTTCATGACCGACGTGTCATTGGATGATTTTTTTGTTTCCACCGTCCACATCTGTAACTTCTCATTCTGAGAATTAAAGGAGCTCAGCTTTATTGCTGATCACATCTAGTCTGGATACAAGTTCAAAGCAGAATTACGCCACAATATTCGGTCCCTAATCAAGGGAATTTTTCCCCATATGATCCTAAAAAAGGATCGGGTTCCGCGATGAAATGATAACAACACAAAACATAGGAAAAAGGTCTGATGAATCAAAGTCTCGCAAACCGCTGCCACATCTTTCTTCTGCAACAAAACTTCTGATCTGTTCATCAACTATTAAGATACTACATGGAACACTGGAATTTTTTTTACATCCAGATCCATAGACCACCTAGCGGTAATTACAAGCATTGTAGGGAGCTGAAGGCGCACTGCATCTAACTGCTAACCAGAATCCAAAACAAATACTCCCTCCATCACAAAATACGTGTCTCAACTTTGTACTAAGATTGAGACACTTATTTTGGGATGGAGGGTGTACCATATTATATTAAAACGATTAAGGCCAAATGCAAGGGCGGCCAACCAGCTATGCCACGTGGCGCATGCTGGTTGACCACGGTGATAAAGTTTTTGATGTTTTTTGAAGATGAACTAGGTAATTGCCTGTGCGTTGCACCGGGGTCTAAGCATTCTAGAGGTTCATTATCAATCGTGGAAAAATATATCTTTCACGATTCTCATCCATAGTAAGCAACATTATGGACTAACATTGTTTATTGACTTTGCAGGCTGATCAACAATAACCCCTCTTCATTGTGGTCTAAACATGTTGTTGCAACTAAGCTTTACTTTTTACCTCATTTCATTTTTCAGAACCTAAAATGGACACAGAACATTAGTCCAAATGTATGGAAGCGGTTTTTTTTAACACAATTGTCCCTTTTTTTAATAGTTTCATCCCCTGCTACTACGACATTTATAAATTCATTCCTGAAATAATAAAAGGTAAGAGACTGACCAAGCGAAAATCCCTTCAACACAAGAGCCTGTAAAAAATATTAAAAACTAATTTAGATGGTTACCTCACAAAAGTCACCTTCGATATAACTTCAGGATATAACTTTGTACAATTTTGGCCTACATGGAAGAGAAAAAGCTCATGTAACCAAGTATCATGAACAAAATGATTCCTATTTATCTCAGTTCCGAATGTAAACAGATATCAATTCATCGAGATTTAAGTGAATGATAACCCTTAAATCTATGTACATATCAGTTTTTGGCGAGTCTGAATGCCGACTCACATTTATTATACATCTGAAAAATAGAATGTGAGTTTCATTTCCGTTTATACGACAACAGTTGTAGAAAAGGAACAACCAAAAGAGAAAACACAGAAAAAAACTTGAAGAAGCACATGCACACTAGTAGAAAAAGGGTCAAACGTGAAGCACATTAGTGCCGGTTTGAATTTGAGCCGGCACTAATGTATACATTAGTGACGGTTCCAACAGCTAGCCAGGCCGCTTTCATTAGTACCGGTTCGTGGCGAACCTTTAGCACCGGTTCGTGCCACGAACCGGTACTAATGAGAGTGGTGGCAGGATGTTGTCGGTAGAGCCCCTCCAGGACCTTTAGTACCGGTTCTTGGCACGAACCGGTACTAAAGGTCGTCCTACATAAACCCTTCGTCCACCCGAGCTCGCTCTGTTCTTCCCCTTTCCCCTTTCCTCTCTGTTCTTCCCCTCTTCCTCTCGAGCTCACCACACATTTTGCCCAAAATTTGTCAAGATTTGAAGGCCCCCATCCATTCAAATGATCACAAAGGTTAGCAACTTTGTCCTTTCATCTCTCATTGCTAAATTAGCTCTTGCAATGCTTTATATAGTGATTAATTTGTGAGTTTAGTAATTTGGGAGGAAATATATATATGTGCTAGTATTTGATTTATATGCAATTTGAGGTAAAAAATAACACTTAGTTTGCATATGTAGGTGTGTTTTACTTAGTGCCTTCTAAATCTCCATCGTAACCACCGTCGATCGCCCGCACCGTCCCGTCGCCGGCACCACCTTGTGGTGAGCCTCTTGTTCATGAAATTTTATATAAAAATTGATGTTTGTGTGATTTGGATATATAGTTACTCGTATAATTATCTTACCCGTACGTTGTTTGTTATATACATAGTGCCATGGTTTTGATATCCGTCCCCGTCGGCCCTCATCCTTGTTATGATTCGGATGTGGTATATTCTCTTTTAAGACTATTTATTGCATTTCGTGTTTATGACAAATTATGCCCATCAAGTTGACATAGATATTTTTATCTAGGAGGTATATGAACCGGAAATTCCAACCGACCCTATTGTCGAGAGGTTAAATTTAGTTGAAAGAGAAAACGAGTACTTGAAAGAAAAATTGAAAAGAATTGAGGGAGAAGATGGAATTGGAGTTGCATGTTGCCGATGTAAATCGATGATCACAAGATCAAGATGGAGAAAATGCGCTTGAAGATTAGAAAGATTAGAAAATATGCCATCGATAGTGAGGCTTGGTATCATTATGCTGTTGGATCAATTGTTACCTTAGTTGCGATCTTGATCGCATTTGTTGTTGCATTTAAATGCTTTAGCTAGAGAGTTATTTGTTTGTTGATGTTAAGTGTTGTATGAACTTTATGTATGAACTTGTATTAATTTGGTCTATTCGGTTTTGTGTAATGAAGATGAACCGGCAATGGATGTACGATGACCGATGCTCTCCCCAGTTCGTTGAGGGCGTGCATACTTTTACGCTTCTTGGTGAGGCAAACAAGCGGGCGGATCGTTTATGCCTTGTCCATGTGCTGGCTGTAAGAATGGTCGCAATTACTCTCGTCAAGAACCATTCACGTCCACCTGTTTGAGTCCGGTTTCATGCCCCACTATAATGTTTGGACCAAGCACGGAGAAAGAGGGGTTATGATGGAAGACAATGAAGAAGAAGAGGACGGCGACAGCTATCCCGCCATGGGTTCCCTGAATACGATGATACAACAATGGGGGAAGAAGCTGAGCCGGTAATGCGGGAAGAAGCTGAGCCGGCAATGCGTGAAGAAGCTAAAGAAGAGGCATCAGATGAGCCCGTTGATGATCTAGGTCGGGCCATTGCTGATGCAAAGAGAAACTACGCAAGTGATTTGGAGAAGAAGAAGTTGCAGCGCATGTTAGAGGATCACAAAAAATTGTTGTACCCGAATTGCGTGGGTGACAAGAAAAAGCTGGGCACCACTGGAATTGCTGCAATGGAAGGCGAGAATGGTGTATCGACAAGGGATTTGGAAAGTTGCCGGTAATGATAAAGGATATGCTTCCAAAGGACAACGAATTGCCCGAGAGTACGTACAAAGCAAAGAAGGCTGTCCGCCCTCTAGGGTTAGAGGTGCGTAAGATACATGCATGCCCTAATGATTGCATCCTCTACCGCGGTGAGTACGAGGATTTAAACGCTTGCCGGTATGTGGTGCATTGCGCTATAAGATCAGCCACGATGACCTGGTGATGTCGAGGGCGCGCCCAGAAGAAGATTCCTGCCAAGGTGATGTGGTATTCTCCTATAATACCACGGTTGAAACGTTGTTCCAAAACAAAGAGCATGCCAAGGCGATGCGATGGCACGAAGAAGACCGTAACAAAGGCGAAAAGTTGAGAGTACCTGGCGACGGGTCGCATGGAGAAAAATCGAAAGAAAGTACGGGAAGGAGTTTGCGAGATGACGCAAGGAGCGTATGGTTTGGTCTAAGCGCAGATGGCATTAATCCTTTTGGGGATCAGAGCAGCAACCATAGCACCTGGCCTGTGACTCTATGTTTGTATAACCTTCCTCCTTGGTTGTGCATGAAGCGGAAGTTCATTATGATGCCAGTGCTCATTCAAGGCCCTAAGCAACCCGACAACGGCATTGATGTGTACTTAAGGCCATTAGTTGAAGAACTCTTACAACTGTGGAATGGAACAGGTGTACGTGCGTGGGATGAGCACATGGGGGAAGAATTTGACCTAAAGGCGTTCTTTGTTCATGACCATCAATGATTGGCCTGCTCTCGGTAACCTTTCGTGACAGAACAAACAAGGGATACCGCGGATGCACGCACTGTTTGGATGATACCGACAAGATATATTTGAATAGTTGTAAGAAGAATGTGTTCACAGGACATCGTCGATTTCTTCCGAGCGGGCATCCCGTAAGAAAGAAAGGCAAGCATTTCAAAGGTGAGGCGGATCACGGACGAAGCCTCGCCACCGCATCGGTGCTGATGTAAATGATATGGTCAAGGATTTGAAGGTGATATTTGGAAAGTTATCTGGCGGACAACCTGTTCGAAGGACGCCGACGGACGCGCACCCATGTGGAAGAAGAAATCTATATTTTGGGACCTGCCATATTGGAAAGACCTAGAGGTCCGCTCCGCAATCGACGTGATGCACGTGACGAAGAATCTTTGCGTGACCCTGCTTGGCTTCTTGGGCGTGTATGGGAAGACAAAAGATACACACGAGGCACGGGAGGACCAGCAATGTATGCACGGAGAAGGCGGCATACATCGTGGTCATGCAAGCTACGCTCTTACCAAAGAAGAGAAGGAAATCTTCTTTGAATGTCCGCTCGATATTAAGGTACCGTCGGCTTCTAAATCAATATAAAGGGAATAATAAACATGGCAGAGAAAAGTTCCGTAACCTAAAGTCTCATGACTGCCACGTGATTATGACGCAATCGCTTCCGGTTGCATTGAGGGGCTTCTACCGGAAAAGCGTTCGATTAGCCATTGTGAAGCTATGTGCATTTCTCAATGCAATCTCTCAGAAGGTAATCAATCCAGAAATCATACCAAGGTTACATAATGATTTGGTGCAATGTCTTGTCAGTTTCGAGTTGGTGTTCCCACCATCCTTCTTCAACATCATGACGCACGTCCTAGTTCACCTATCTTGAAGAGATTAACGTTTTTGGTCCTGTATTTCTACACAATATGTTCCCTTTGAGAGGTTCATGGGAGTCTTAAAGAAATATGTTCATAACCGTGCTAGGCCGTAAGGAAGCATCTCCAAGGGCCATCAAAATGAGGAGGTCACCGAGTTTTGTATTGACTTTATTCCTGACCTTAAGCCGATTGGTGTTCTGAATCGCGGCATAAGGGCAGACTGGATGGAAAAGGCACGCTAGGAGGAACAAATAATATGTATGGATGGACATTCTCTCCTTTGAAGCACACTACACAGTTCTACAGAATTCCGCCTTGGTGGCTCCGTATATGGATGAACACAAGAATTTGCTACGCTCCAAACACGGAGCGGTCTCGATGACCGGATTACACGTGAACAAACCGGGAGTTTCGCCATGGTTGCGGAACCACGTACCATGCATGACACCTCTATTGAAGATGACCTGTACTTGCTGTCCCGATTACCATCTTGAATATAATGACTTTCAAAGTGCGAGATAAATGGTAATACATTTTACACGATCTCCCAAGATAAGAAGAGCACCAACCAAAACAGTGGTGTCCGCTTTGATGCGTAAAACCAAGACGGAAAGGAAACATATTATGGTTATATACAGGACATATGGGAACTTGACCATCGGCGTGGTTTAAAGGTCCCTTTGTTTGGTGCAAATGGGTCAATATGACACGAGGCGGGTAACGGAAGACCCAATGCGGAATGACAACAGTGGATCTCAACAATCTTGCGTATGCAGACGAACCATTCGTCCTATCCAATGATGTGGCACAGGTTCTCTATGTGAAGGACATGTCTACCAAGCCAAGAAAAAGAAAAGATAAGGAAGCAAATGCATCGTACGATGAGCCAAAGCGGCACATAGTTCTTTACGGGAAGAGAAACATCGTGGGAGTGGATGACAAGACGGACAAGTCAAGATTATGAAAAGTTTGATGAAATTGCTCCATTCACAGTGAATATTGACCCGAGCATCCCGTTAAATGATGAAGATTTTCCATGGTTACGGCGCAAAGGGACACACGCTGAAGAAAAATTTTCACACCCAAAGATGCAGGATGTGATCGGCTTCACTATCATCACTTTCTTACATGTTTCACACCCAGAGGGGAATCTCTGTAATAGTTAGGGTAGTTATGTGTTTTGGCATTTGAAGCGAAGAAATTTTATGTGCAAACAAATTCTTTCATACGACTAAAGCAAAAATATTCACAAAGAAACTCTAAATACACAAAAAAACAACACAAAATAAATAAATAAAAGCCCGCCTACTAGGCGGAGCGGCCTGCATACGACTAGAAACCCAACCTGTTGTTGGGCCGGGATGCAGGCCATAAAGGCTAAATGGGCCCATAGGGCAACAAAGAACACGTAGGCCCGATGGGCCTGCTTTGGAGAGGAGCACTGAGAGAGCGACCCACGGGGTTTATAAACCAGTGCGGTCGCCCCTCAACTAGCAAGGTGGGACTAAACTTGCCGCACTGCTTTTGCCAAGACCCCTTTAATCTGGTCGTGGCACAAACCCGATTACTAAAGGGGCCTTTAGTACCGGGTTTGTGCCACCACCCGGTACTAAAGGGGTCGATTCCGCCGCTTGGGCTGGCCAAGACAGACCTTTAGTACCCGGTTGGTGGCTCCAACGGTACTAAAGGTGCCTTCTATATATACAACACTTTGAAAAATTTCATTCTCTCTGTTTCTTCCTCTGTTTCCCCATTGAAGCACCGCCGCCCGATCGATCGGCCTTGCCGCCGCCCGTCCCATCGCCGCCCCGTCCCCATCGCCGCCCCGTCCCGTCGCCGCCCTCGTCCCATCGCCGCCCTCGTCTCGCTTCGCCCGGACCCGTCCCCATCGCTGCCCCGTCCCGTCGCCGCCCTCGTCTCCTTCGCCGCCCGGACCCGTCCCCATCGCTGCCCCGTCCCGTCGCCGCCCGTCCCCATCGCCGCCCCGTCCCGTCGCCGCCCTCGTCTCCTTCGCCGCCCGGACCCGTCCCCATCGCTGCCCCGTCCCGTCGCCGCCCTCGTCTCCTTTGCCGCCCGGGCCGTCCCGTCGCCGCAGTCCCGTGTCCCTGTCCCCGCGTCACGCCCCGGCCCATCGCTGCCCCCGGCCGTCGCCTCGCCGTCGCCGTCGCCTCGCCGTTGCCGTCGCCCCGCTGTGAGCTCTCCCCCTCTAACCCCTCTCCCTCGCCCCCGGCGGCCACCATGGGCGCCGCCCCTCCCCGAGCCCATACACACACAAGCATGATAAACACACACACACACACACACACGTATATATGTATGAATGCATGTATATATTAGTATATACGTGTTTTGTATGTTTAATTAGATTTTAGATTATTATTTTTTCACTAGTATATATGTATGAATGCATGTTAGATGGATATAATTAGTATGGAATTTTTTTATTTAATGTTGTTTTTCTGTTTTTTAATGGATGTATAGAAGTTGTTTTTTTTGTTTTTAGTGTTAGATGCTTAATTAGTATGAAATAGCATACCACATTTTGACATATGCAATGATAACATAATTAGTGTTATATAGAAATGTTAGAAATTTTAGTTATCAAAATCCAATCATTAAAAAAATGTTACTTTTTATGGCATATAGCTAGTATTTGTTCTCGATGATGCACGGCCCGCATCCTCGCCGTCGACACGTCATGACGACGTCCGGCTGACCCATGTCCAGGACCTCCGCTGGTTGGCACCTTTGGGAGGTGCTGCTCGGAGGGGCGCACCGCTTGATGAGGAACCCGGCCCCGGGTCCCGTCGTCGACCCGATCTCGTTTGGTGGCGTTCGCGTGGGCCAGTTTTGGTGCGGAGGAGCCGGCCCGCCGGAGGTGGTACGTCGCCGTGTCGGGGAGGAGGGCGAGCACGCCCATCGCTACATGGTTGCGTTAGAGGGCGGCAGGTTCTCCAATACCGACAGTTTCTTGAGGATCTCACTTCAGCTATGATCCTGTGAGGTTCCTTCTCTTTGGGTGTCCACAGCCAGCTGCAGGAACCGCGAGTGTCCTAGAGTCTTCTGTAGTATTCGATCTTTATTAGCTACCTAGCCGGTGATGTATTCGAGATTATATCTATTATTCGAGACGATGTATTCGAGATTATATCTATTATTCGAGACGATGTTTTCGAGATTATATCTATTATTCGAGACGATGTATTCGAGATTATATCTATTATTCGAGACGATGTAATTTGAATACTAAATTGTTTTATATTTCTTTTGGATTAGTTAAATAAAAGCTATGGCGGACAATACCGGCAGAGAGGGAGAACAGGCCATGTTCGATATGATACACCATCCTAACGGGCCAGACGATGATCAGAATGGAGAAGATTATGACGGCTCCGAATTTCTAAACAACACGGAGAGGGTGATATGATATTCGATCGCTGACGACCGAATTGATGAAGTCATGAACTATGATTATGATGATGACGAAGAAAATGTTGATCTTGAAACAACAAAGACCGGCGAGGTATATATATTTATATAAGCAGGCATATGGTGATCATCACATGTTTTAAATGACTTGAAGATATATTAACGAATCGATCTTTGTTCTTTCAGCCATCCGGATCGAGCAAATCTTCGTGCAAAAGATCGAAACGAGGCCCTAACAAAAAGTTGAAGGAGGGCGTAAAGTACAATATCGAGGCAATCGGACCTAATGGCGAACCATTAGCGCCTAAGAAGATTGCGGACAAGTTCGTTCGTCGGTGGAGTTGTTGTGAAGGACCAACTCCGATCTCCCTTCAAGAATGGAGAGAGCCAGAAAAGACAAAAGACAAAAAGACAAAAATGACGCTGCTCCATCGTCCAGATGTTACTTTTGTCGACAAAAGACAAAAAGAACTGCTTTGGGATACTCTCATGGAACATTTCACCCTACCAGATCATTTCCACGAGCAGATGTGCAGAAAGTCAAGGACGCTGCTCTTAGGAAGATGGCGGTTGCATTCAAGAACCACAAGAATCGTGAATGGGACAAATGCGTCAAGGGAGGAAGGAAGACTCCGATTCGAGGGAACACTAGCGAACCAACGTGCTCATTGGGACGATTTCGTGAAATTCAAGGATTCGGAATTAGCTAAGGAACGGTCGAGAATAAACAAGAAGAATGCCGAAAAAAGGATAAGTTCCATAAGTTGGGGCGGTGGCTATGCGGTGGCAATGCCTAAGTGGGATAAGTCTGAGAAAGAGATGGAGGATGCAGGTGTCACTCCGGTTACTAGGAGCTGGCCCCCCAGGTGCAGGACTTGGTTCTATGCGCATGGGGGGAGTTGGACCCGAGATGTGCAATGTTTCGACGAGGGCAAGTCTGAAGGGAGCCGACGATGCGATACTTGTTGCAATAGAAGAGGCACGATCGGGGTGTTCCAGCCCAACAGAGAGAACGACGAGCTTACGCTGCGTGCTGGGAAATCCTGAACACCAGGGAAGAACACGAGGCAAGGGTGCTATTCCGTGGTATGAGGGGTTTTCAGACTGGAACAACAACTACAGAACCCGTGCGAGAAAGAAGATTGCGGAGGAGAAGAAGAGGAAGATGGAGGAGGAGCAGAGGAAGCGGGACTATTAACGCCTTCAAGGACTAGAAGCAAGTCAAGCGGAATTGGCAGTCAAATTCCAGCGGCAACAGGAGCAGATCGACTCACTTAGCCAGCAAAGGGGGTCTCAGCAGCTGCGGCAGCTAGCGGATGATCCAGCATTGGATAGCACCGCCCCATCCATGCAGAGAAGCAGCATGGGTTCCGCCCCGGACGACGCAATGCTGGATAGATACCCCGTGGATGACATCACGGATAACACTAACTGCGAGCTACACGCCAAAATGAAGAACATATCCATGAAGGTGGCGGACGCCGTTGCTTTTACAAATCCCCCCAAGGCAACCTTCCATTGCAACCCGATTCCAGCGGGCTATGCTCGTGTCTTGGTTGATGAGGTGGTGGACCCATATTCGGACCTACAGCTTGACATTCCCGGAGGTGACGACGAGCACTTTCTCGGAGAGGCCAAACATCGTGTCATCCTATGGAAAAAGGATTGCATCATCTTCAAGGCCACCGACACCACATCAGCCGACTCCTCGTCAAGTCCGCCGCCGAGTCGCCAGACTCCCGCTCCTGCAAGTCCACCAAGTCCGGCAAAGTGTCAGGCCTCCTCCTCCAAGTCCGGCAAAGTGTCAGGACAGTCCTCCTCCTCCAAGTCCGCCACAGCGTCAGACGTCCACTCCTCCTCCAAGTCCGGCACAACCTCAAGCCACTCCTCCTCCAAGTCCGGCAAAGTGTCAGGCCACTCCTCCTCCTCCAAGTCCGCCACAGCGTCAGACGTACACTCCTCCTCCAAGTCCGGCACAACCTCAGGCCACTCCTCCTCCAAGTCCGGCACAACTTCAGGCCACTCCTCCTCGTCCAACTCAGCCCCGTTAGCCGTCTCCGCCGCCTCATCAATCGCAGAAGAGACACCCCGCAGCTTTGGTGCGTAGCGGTACGAGTCGAGGTAGTACAGGAAGTACATGCGGAGGCAAGCGATATAAATATGGTCCAAGCCTCACGCCTCTTCCGCAGAGGCCTTATGACAGGTCCGAGGAGGAAAACGCAGCCATATCGAAGGCCGGTGGAAGCCCATTTTGCACAAACCGCAACCGCCGCCAAGGGAGAAAGTGCCTAAGGAAGCGATTGACCACTTCATTCAGATGGCTCAACCACCAGCTCCCAAGCCTGTTGACACAGACTATGAGCGCCACATCAGGAAGTTCAATCGAGCACGTCTACGTGGAGGCGAGCTCGAGATCGAGCAAACAACAAGCATTTGTCGAAAAATGCGGAAAACCATTCCCACTGGGAGAATAGGCGGCGCAATCGATCCCCTCGCTTGTTGTGCCAACAACACGTGACAGTACGCGCGCCCAATATTATTGTGGGCAAACAGTTTATGTTCCCAAGGTGGGAAATGTGGTAATAACCAAGGACCATATAATGCAGGCTGAAGTTCTCAACATCACTGTTGGACAACTCCTCGAGATCGAGCCCATGCCTGTGCTTATAGAGGATGAAATAAAACAGAAATATGTCTGGGGCCAACCTTTGGTCAAGCCAGACAAGGTCAAGAACCTCCCAATGAGAATGTATGAATTGCATCAATGGTACATGAACATTACCAAGATTTCCAATCGATTGTCCCTCATGGTGAATGTCAAGGAGGAGCATTACTTCCATGAGAAAGCTACAAATTCTCTGTTTTTGCCTACTAGCTAGCTACATGTTTTTGCTTACATATGCCCGCTAAATTAAGACATGCAAACGTGTGTGCATGCAGATTTCACTGGATCTTGTGTATCATTAAAGTTGGCCTTGAACAGTTGAAATCTGGACTCACTACTCAAAGCAAATACTGACTATGACATCTTGTTTGGGATAGTCAACAGGTAATTTCAATCATTATTAACTATATATCTCGGCCTATTTAGTTCGTCATTTCATGATATGAACTATTTAATAACCTTTATTCATTTTCTTTGTCGGTGGGCAGGGCTTGGGCAAGGTTCATCGGCGTCACGGAAGGCGAATGGAAAAAAAAAAGCTTAATTGGTTTCGACCCAATTTTAGTAATTAAGTAGTACTAGCTTGCTAGCTAGCTGCCATCTCTTTTATTATCATGCTTGATTAATTATTTTATGATCAAATTCCATTCTTGTAAAGGCCTGCAGCGGTATGAGGACTGATCTGTGTGCATTCTGCGTTTGCGAGAACATTCGCATGATGGCGTCCGAAAGGAGCAGATCTCAAAGACAGGAATGGGTACGCTTGTCGAACACTATTCACAATTTTTACACCATTATCGATATCTAGTCACACAACTAATACACATGCATATTGATCTCATTCTTAACAGTTCACAGAGGTGGGACAAGCTCCTAGAAGCGGAGCACGTAGAAGCACTTCAAGAGGAAATAAGCGGGATTTTTGCTCGACCAGGTCATAAATCCGAAGGGAGAATACTATTACCCACTACCGCCCCATGAAAACCATTTCCAATTGTCATCGTGCTCAAGGCACCAATTAGGCTAATGCAAGCTGGCTCAAGGCAACATGCATATGTAGGAGAAATTGTATATAGATATACATGTGTGTATGTGTGAATTAATTAATATGGTGGTTTGTGAGACATTGATGATATATATATGCATGATTGGTTCTACTAGAAATTCTATATATATATATATATATATATATATATATATATATGCATAACGTGTACAATGTGTAGTATCGTAAAATACCAGCAAACGAAAAAGAATTAAAATGGGAACAAAAAATTAAATGAAAAAGAAATCATAAAACTAAACCCCCCCAAACCTTATAGTACCGGTTGGTGTTACCAACCGGTACTAAAGGGCTCCCTGCCCCCGGAGCTGCCTCGTGCCACGTGGTTGGCCTTTAGCACCGGTTCGTGCTGAACCGATACTAAAGGGGGGGCCTTTAGTGACCACACTAGTGCGGTTGTGGACCCGGCACTAAAGGGCGTTCTGAACCGTGCTATTGCCGGTTACGCACTAATGGTGAGCAATAATCCCATCGAAGGTAACCATATTAGTGCTAGTGCATAATAATTTGCTCCTGATTCCTGAATGAAGAAGTTGCAATAAATCTTTTCCCCGAAGATAACCATAGTAATTTTATCACTCAGTTAAGTACTTGATCAAGGACCACATGGCATGTGCAGCCACATGCACGAGGCCGATGGACTGGCTAATTGCACTTGCAGTCAAGATGACATGTATGTGTTCGTGCACCGCGCTTGCTGTATGCATGAACCCTTCTTATCTGATGATCTCTACCTATCTAACAGCCATGCACGAACAGCTAATTTCGCCATGCGGGAGGGCGGAGCAACCAGATTGAGTTTACTGCGTATAGAAGGTGGTGGTAGTACGAGCCAAAATTTTGAAGACTATCATCGGTGAGGGAAGTTGGAGGAGCGACACCGTCATGCTTTGAGGGAGGAGCGCTGGTCGGGAGTATACCTCGGCTCCAACCCGTACACCTCGAGCGGCCGGATCTGTGTTCTTGCTGGTCCGATGGCATAAGAGGGTGGAGAACTTCGGATGCCAGCGCGCCGCCGTCGCCGAGGGCAGCTGCTTCCGCCATGACGCGCTGGCCCAGATCCTCGGGCTCGCCGCCCGGGAGCCTTGATGGCCCGGCAACGCCAGCGAAATTGTTACCCGCCGCCGTCGCTGCTGTGGAGGCATGGAAACCCTTACGGGGATGCGACTGGGGGCAATAGATGATGGCTTGAGGAGCGGGCCAGGTTATGGATTTTCGGGCAATAGATGATGGCTTGAGGAGCGGGCCAGGTTATGGATTTTCTTTCTTGCCGCACCAAAGTCGGTCTGAGGAAAAAACCGGGGAAAAGAAAACCAGGTGGAACAATGATGTGGGGTGCGAGGAACGATGCGGGGAGCGAGAGTCGGACGAAACGGGTTGACGTAAGAGGGGAGAGGGAACCTTACGTTTCTTTTAGATAGTAGAGAAGTGAGACTTTCTTCCTTTTTATTTTCAAGAAACAATTTTTCTAGGATTTTTTTCTTTTCAAGATGGATGTGATGTCCATGTGATGTGAGATTTTTTTAATTTTTGAGATGAAGGGGAGTTTTGTTTGCTTTAAGATGGAGAAATGCGCACGCACACCTTCCTCTCAAGCGGGCCGAAATGGCGAGCCCCAACCACTAGTATATTGCAAAGCGGGAATCCAACACCCTACATGACCTAATCATCATCAAATTCACTCACAACAACAATTTTTCTAATATAATTTCATCATTTCTGTCGGTCATATTCAACTTCTCCGGATCTTCCCGCCCGAGACGTAGAGTTTGTCCCCTTCTTTCTCCACACCTATTATCATGCGCCGAGCCTCCCTTTGCATCACGTTAGCGCCTTACTCCAACAGTAATCGATCACCTTTAGTTTGTAAAACTACCCAATAGTGCATAAATGAGCATGCGTAGCAAATGAAATCAACAAGAGATCTAACCAAATTTATGATCAAAACATGCTCTATTGCACAACTTCCAAATTGCCCGACAAATTGCAGCCAACCCAAAAATTTGCAAATTCCGGCTACTAGTCAAAACATTCGGAATCCACCGAAAGTACTCAGAAAAAAAAATCAAAGTCTATCTCTGCCGCCAATACATTTGCACATGATGCTCCAAATGTATTTGGCTGTCGAGCAATAAAAAGTATGTGAAGGATGTTCTCTGGTTAGTCATATTATCTTTTGTAGTACTGCCATTTTTTTTAACATTAAAACAGCAGGAGAGGCTCCTACTGTTACTTTTGCTTTATTTGAATGAGGGCCATTTACATTTTACATTTTATACATAGCCATAGAGGCCGAAGAGAAAAAACAAGCATCTACATTTTACACAGAGAAATCTTGGTGTACAACCAAGGATTGCATCAGCCCTTGGATGAAGGTATTAGTCTCTCCTTGAGTCCTCAATGTTATGATCTCTAAGTCCTTCTTCAACATCCTCAACCAGTCCAAGTGTGATGCCACCTCACCGTCAAACAGTACCTTATTTCTTTGTTTCCAGATGTTCCAAGATGTTAGCACATTAATTTCTTCGAATATAGGTTTGTGCCAAGTTGTTGAAGCTGTGTCAAACATTGTCTGGATCTCCTCATTTGTGTCCCAATTTACTCCAATTATCTCCCAACATCTTTTGGCAAATTGGCAGTCATAGAAAGGATGTTTGTTTGTTTCAAGATTAGCAAGGTTGCATAGCAGGCAAGAATGATCGTCTCCGATGTTGAAATGTCTTCTTAGTAGCATATCTCTCGTGTTGACTCTGTCCATTAACATGAGCCATGCAAAGACCTTGTGCCTCATGATGCATTTTGATTTCCATATTGAGGTTATATAGTGTGGGGCAGTTATATTTCGGAAAAGGAATTTGTAGAATTTTTTTGGTTTGTATTGTTCATCTCCCCAACACAAGATCCACTCATCAGCACCCATGTGGTCCAGCGTCATGGCATTAATCATAGGCATGATATCGTTCAACTCTGCTCTTGCTTCTATAGATAAAGGTAGCTGAAACAGCGTTGCGGGCTCTGGGTTTGAGTGGAATTGAGCCAATGATAAGTCCTCATCATGAGCATATGAGAATAAATGATTATGAGATTCCATGAGCACTCTATCTCCATGCCAAAGATCTTTCCAAAATAGTATTGTGTCACTAGCCCGAGGGACAAAGGAAGTGATACCTCTGTATATATCCATTACAGAAAAAACATCCTTCCACCAAAATGATCCGCAAGCTGGTTTTGCATGTGGAGCTCCATGTTCATAATATGCATTCCAGATTAGCATGACCCAGGGGACATCTGCCTTATGAATGAATTTATGTATATTTTTTAGTAGCAAAGCTTTGTTTTGAGCTTTCAGATTAATCACCCCAAGCCTCCTTTTTTTCTTAGGGCGACAAACCAGGTCCCATGCCGCTAGGGAGTGAGTTTTTGCATCTCGATCTAAGACCTTTCTCCAAAGACAGTGTCATTTTGCATGATCAAAAATGTCAATTAGCTTCAATGGGAGTTTGAGAACACACATGGCGAAGGAGAGCAGAGATGAAAGTGCTGAGTTAATGAGTTGTACTCTTTCACCATAAGAAAGCCAAATTGCCGTTTCAGTTAATCTTTGTTCGATTCTATCCACAAGGGGCATGAGCTCTCTCACAGTCGGCCGGGTGGTACCTAATGGAAGTCCCAAGTACGTGAAAGGAATTCTCCCAATTTGGCATCCAATTTACATAACTAATTAACGAGCTTTCTCTTCATCAACATTTATGGACATTAATTGTGATTTACTATAATTAATATTGATCCCGGTTTCCCTAGCATAAGAATCCAGAATTGCTTTAATAGTGTGCAGTTGATCACTTTCCACAGGGAGCACTGCTACTCTTGAGCTTGCGTTGGTTTTCCTTCAAGAGGAAAGGGTGATGCAGCAATAGTAGCGTAAGTATTTCCCTCAATTTTTGAGAACCAAGGTATCAATCCAGTAGGAGGCTCCTCAAAAGTCCCACGCACCTACACAAACAAACAAAGAACTCACAACCGACGCAATAAAGGGGTTGTCAATCCCTTCACGGCCACTTGCGGAAGTGAGATCTGATAGAGATAGTATGATAAGATAAATATATTTTTGGTATTTTATAATATAGATAAGAAAAGTAAAGATGCAAGTAAAGGTAGATTGAAAGCTTATATGATAAAAGATAGACCCGGGGGCCATAGGTTTCACTAGTGGCTTCTCTCAAAATAGCACGGTGGGTGAAAAAATTACTGTCGAGCAATTGATAGAAAAGCGAATAATTATGAGATTATCTAGGCATGATCATGTATATAGGCATCACGTCCGCAACAAGTAGACCTACTCCTGCCTGCATCTACTACTATTACTCCACACATCGACCGCTATCCAGCATGCATCTAGAGTATTAAGTTCATAAGAACAGAGTAACGCATTAAGAAAGATGACATGATGTAGAGGGATAAACTCAAGCAATATGATATAAACCCCATCTTTTTATCCTCGATGGGAACAATACAATACGTGCCTTGCTGCCCCTGCTATCACTGGGAAAGGACACCGCAAGATTGAACCCAAAGCTAAGCACTTCTCCCATTGCAAGAAAGATCAGTCTAGTAGGCCAAACCAAACTGATAATTCAAAGAGACTTGCAAATATAACTCAATCATACATAAAAGAATTCAGAGGAGATTCAAATATTTCTCATAGATAAACTTGATCATAAACCCACAATTCATCGGATCTCGACAAACACACCGCAAAAAGAGTTACATCGAATAGATCACCACAAGAGATGGGGAGAACATTGTATTGAGATCCAAAAAGAGAGAAGAAGCCATCTAGCTAATAATTATGGACCCGGAGGTCTGTGGTAAACTACTCACAACTTATCGGAGGGGCTATGGTGTTGATGTAGAAGCCCTCCATGGTCGATTCCCCCTCCGGCGGAGCGCCGGCAAAGGCTCCAAGATGGGATCTCCCGGATACATAAGGTTACAGCGGTGGAACTAGGTTTTCGTGGCTTGTTCTGATGTTCTCGGGGTACGTGGGTATATATAGGAGGAAGAAGTAGGTCGGTAGCCGCCCGAGGGGCCCATGAGATAGGGGGCGCACCCTGTAGGGGTGGGCGCGTCCTCCACCCTTGTGGCCGCCTCGACTGCTTCTTGACTTGCACTCCAAGTCCTCTGGATCACGTTCGTTTCCAAAAATCACGCTCCCGAAGGTTTCATTGCATTTGGACTCTGTTTGATATTCCTTTTCTTCAAAATACTGAAATAGGCAAAAAAATAGCAATACGGGCTGGGCCTCCGGTTTGTAGGTTAGTCCCAAAAATGATATAAATGTGTAAAATAAAGCCCATGAACATCCAAAACAGGTAATATAATAGCATGGAACAATCATTAATTCCTGCTCGTCCTCGAGTAGGTAAATGATAAAAACAGATTTTTTGATGTGAAATGCTACCTAGCATAATTCTCAATGTAATTTTCTTTATTGTGGCATGAATGTTCAGATCCAAATGATTCAAAATAAAAGTTCATATTGACATAAGAAATAGTAATACTTCAAGCATACTAATCAAGCAATCATGTCTTCTCAAAATAACATGGCTAAAGAAAGTTATTCCTACAAAATCATATAGTCTGGCTGTTGCTCTATCTTCATCACACAAAGTATTTAATCATGCACAACCCCGATGACAAGCCAAGCAATTGTTTCATACTTTAGTAATCTCAAACTTTTTCAACTTTCACGCAATACATGAGCGTGAGCCATGTACATAGCACTATATGTTGAATAGAATGGTGGTTGTGGAGAACACAAAAAGGAGAAGATAGTCTCACATCAACTAGGCGTATCAACGGGCTATGGAGATGCCCATTAATAGATATCAATGTGAGTGAGTAGGGATTGCCATGCAACAGATGCACTAGAGCTATAAACGTATGAAAGCTCAACAAAAGAAACTAAGTGGGTGTGCATCCAACTCGCTTGCTCACGAAGACCTAGGGCATTTTGAGGAAGCCCATCATCGGAATATACAAGCCAAGTTCTATAATGAAAAATTCCCACTAGTATATGAAAGTGACAACATAGGAGACTCTCTATCATGAAGATCATGGTGCTACTTTGAAGCACAAGCGTGGTAAAAAGGATAGTAGCATTGTCCCTTCTCTCTTTTTCTCTCATTTTTTTTCTTTTTTTTCTTTTTCTTTCTTTTTTTCTTTTTATTTTCCCCCTTTTTTTGGGCCTTTCTTTTTTTCTTTTTGGCCTTTCTCTTTTTATTTTATTTTTTTAGTCCGAAGTCTCATCCCGACTTGTGGGGGAATCATAGTCTCGATCATCCTTTTCTCACTGGGATAATGCTCTAATAATGAAGATCATCACACTTTTATTTACTTACAACTCAAGATTACAACTCAATACTTAGAACAAGATATGAATCTATATGAATGCCTCCGGCGGTGTACCGGGATATGCAATGAATCAAGAGCGACATGTATGAAAATGATGAAGGTGGCCTTGCCACAAATACGATGTCAACTACATGATCATGCAAAGAGCAATATGACAATGATGATGCGTGTCATATAAACGGAACGATGGAAAGTTGCATGGCAATATATCTCGAAATGGCTATGGAAATGCCATAATAGGTAGGTATGGTGGATTTTTTGAGGAAGGTATATGGTGGGTGTATGGTACCGGCGAAATTTGCGCGGCACAAGAGAGGCTAGCAATGGTGGAAGGGTGAGAGTGCGTATAATCCATGGACTCAACATTAGTCATAAGAACTCATATACTTATTGCAAAAATCTACAAGTCATCAAAAACAAAGTATTACATGCATGCTCCTAGGGGGATAGATTGGTAGGAAAAGACCATCGCTCGTCCCCGACCGCCACTCATAAGGAAGACAATAAATAAATAAAATTGTGCTCCAACTTCATCACAAAGCGGTTCACCATACGTGTATGCTACAGGAATCACAAACTTCAACACAAGCATTCCTTAAATTCATAATCACCCAAATAGCATGACTTTAATATCACTACCTCCATATCTCAAAACAATTATCAAGTATCAAATTGATCATAGCATCCAATTCACTTTCTATGATAGTTTTTATTATACCCAACTTGGATGCCTACCATTCTAGGACCAATTTTATAACCATAGCAAATACCATGCTGTTCTAAAAGACTCTCAAAATAATATAAGTGAAGCATGAGAGATCAACAATTTCTTCAAAATTAATCCACCGCCATGCTGTAAAAGATATAAGTGAAGCACTAGAGCAAAAACTATCAAGCTCAAAAGATATAAGTGAAGCACATAGAGTATTCTAATAAATTATAATCAAGTGGGCTTCTCCCAAAAGGTGTGTATAGAAAGGATGATTGTGGTAAACTAAAAAGCAAAAATTAATATCATACACGATGCTCCAAGCAAAACACATATCATGTGGCGAATAAAAATATAGCTCCAAGTAAAGTTACCAATGAACGAAGACGAAAGAGGGGATGCCTTCCGGGGGCATCCCCAAGATTAGGCTTTTGGCTATTCTTGAGTATCTTGGGGTGCCATGGGCATCCCCAAGATTAGACTTTTGCCACTCCTTATTCCTTAGTCCATCAAATCTTTACCCAAAACTTGAAAACTTCACAACACAAAACTCAACAGGAAATCTCATAAGCTCCGTTAGTGAAAGAAAGCAAAACCACCACATAAGGTACTGTAATGAACTCATTCTTTAATTATATTGGTGTTAAACCCACTGTATTCCAAGTTCTCTATGGTTCATACCACTTAATACTAGCCATAGATGCATCAAAATAAGCAAACAACACACGAAAAACAGAATTTGTCAAAAACAGAACAGTCTGTAGCAATCTGTAACCTACGAATACTTATGGAACTTTAAAAATCCTACCAAAATAGGAAGTCCTGGGAAATTTGTCTATTGATATACAGCAAAAAGAATCAACGCAAAATAACGTTTCTGTAATTTAATAAAACTAATTTCGTGTGCGCAAAGTTTCTATTTTTCAGCAGAATCAAATTAACTATCACCATAGGTTATCCTATAGGTTCTACTTGGCACAAACACTAATTAAAACATAAAAACACATCTAAACATAAGGTATATGCAAAATTTATTACTAAACAGAAACAAAAACAAAAAACACAAATAAAATTGGGTTGCCTCCCAACTAGCGCTATCGTTTAACGCCCCTAGCTAGGCATTGATAAATGCTCACAAGAATTGAAGCGCAAAGAGAGCATCATGAAACACGTGACAAACACATCTAAGTATAACATACTTCCTATGCATAGGCATATTATAAGCAAAAAAATTTGCAAGGCAAACAAAAACTAGCATATGCAAGGAATAAGAAAGAGACGATAGCAATCTCAACATGACGAGAGATAAATTAGTATGATAAAAATTTCTACGACCATATTTTCCTCTCTCATAATAATTACATATAGGATCATAGACAAATTCAACAAAATAGCTATCACATAACATATTCTTAACACGATCCACATGCATGCAAAGTTGACACTCTTCCAAGATAGTGGGATTATCATTAACTAAAGTCATGACCTCTCCAAACCCACTTTTATCAAAAATACCATAAGATTGAACATTCTCCAAATATGTGGGATCTAAAGTTGACACTCTTCCGAACCCACTTTCAATAATATTGCAAACACTATTATCAATCTCATATTCATCATGGGGGTAAAATTAATTTTCAAGATCAAAAGAAGAATCACCCCAACCATGATCATTGCAACAAGTAGTAGACATAGCAAAACTAGCATCCCCAAGCTTAGGGTTTTGCATATTATTAGCACAATTGATATCAAGAGAATTTATAGTAACATCATTGCAATCATGATTTTCATTGAAGGAACTACCAAGTATGGGTGCAATAGCAACGACATCATGTTTAACATAAGGAACTATAGCAAATTCATCTTCATAAATATTGGCATCATGGCCACAAGAATAGCAAGCATCATGTTCATCAAGAGATATTTCAATCAAATCATCGGAATCATTCTCTATAAATTCATGCATATCATTATTTTCTTCCAAAGCAACAGTCATTCTCTCAATAAATTCTTTGACATAGACATTATGAGCATAGTTTTCATAGCAATATTTTAGTATGTCAAAATTTTCAGATTCGTAAAGAGTAATACCATACTTTTCGATCAAGGAAGCAACTTCATAAGAACCCTTAAAAGCAACAAATTCTTCAATTTGTTCGATATCATAGTAACTATAAACACCCTTTGCATAAGAAGATAATATTTCATTTTCATTAAACTCACATAGGTAGGGAAGGTGTTTTTTAGGGTTCTTAGAGCAACAAGTAAAATCATTAATTTCACAAAGATTCCAAGCATAACACAGCAATCTATTTATTTGATCCCATAAGAGTCTCCCTTTTTCAGACAAACGGTGACGCACAAAATGAGCATGCTCATCTAAAGATTTCCCATCAACTAGGGTAGTAGGGGTTTCAGCACAAGCGCATAAGGATCAAAGATGATCCAAGTAGAACACTTTAAGTGAATCCAAATCAATAGATTTTTAGCAAGCAAAGATGCAAGCAAATAGAAGGCACAAGCAAACATAAGATCGAACGAAAGAAGGGCAAATAAAACGGCAAGGGTGAAGTGGGGGAGAGGAAAACGAGAGGAAAACGGCAAATAATGTAAATGCGAGGGAGATGAGTTTGTGATGGGTACTTGGTATGTCTTGACTTGAGCGAAGACCTCCCCGGCAATGCCGCCAGAAATCCTTCTTGCTACGTCTTGAGCTTGCGTTGGTTTTCCTTGAAGAGGAAAGGGTGATGCAGCAATAGTAGCGTAATTTCCCTCAGTTTTCGAGAACCAAGGTATCAATCCAGTAGGAGGCTCCGCAAAAGTCCCACGCACCTACACAAACAAACAAAGAACTCGCAACCAACACAACAAAGGGGTTGTCAATCCCTTCACGGCCACTTGCGAAAGTGAGATCTGATAGAGATAGTATGATAAGATAAATATAGTTTTGGTATTTTATAATATAGATAAGAAAAGTAAAGATGCAAATTAAAGTAGATTGAAAGCTTATATGATAAAAGATAGACCCGGGGGCCATAGGTTTCACTAGTGGCTTCTCTCAAAATAGCATAAGTATTACAGTGGGTGAACAAATTACTGTCGAGCAATTGATAGAAAGGTGAATAATTATGAGATTATCTAGGCACGATCATGTACATAGGCATCACGTCCGCAACAAGTAGACCGACTCCTGCCTGCATCTACTACTATTACTCCACACATCGACCGCTATCCAGCATGCATCTAGAGTATTAAGAAAGATGACATGATGTAGAGGCATAAACTCAAGCAATATGATATAAACCCCATCTTTTTATCCTCGATGGCAACAATACAATACGTGCCTTGCTGCCCTAACATCCTTTGGGAAAGGACACCGCAAGAACCCAAAGCTAAGTACTTCTCCCATTGCAAGAAAGATCAATCTAGTAGGCCAAACCAAACTGATAATTCGAAGAGACTTGCAAAGATAACTCAATCATATATAAAAGAATTCAGAGGAGATTCAAATATTTCTCATAGATAAACTTGATCATAAACCCACAATCCATCGGATCTCGACAAACACACCGCAAAAAGAGTTACATCGAATAGATCTCCACAAGAGAGGGGGAGAACATTGTATTGAGATCCAAAAAGAGAGAAGAAGCCATCTAGCTAATTACTATGGACCCGAAGGTCTGTGGTAAACTACTCACAACTCATCGGAGGGCTATGGTGTTGATGTAGAAGCCCTCCATGGTCGATTCCCCCTCGTGAGCGCCGCGAAGGCTCCAAGATGGGATCTAGCGGATACAGAAGGTTACGGCGGTGGAACTAGGTTTTCGTGGCTTGTTCTGATGTTCTCGGGGCACGTGGATATATATAGGAGGAAGAAGTAGGTCGGTGGCCTCCCGAGGGGCCCACGAGATAGGGGGGCATGCCCTATAGGGGTGGGCGCGCCCTCCACCCTCGTGGCCGCCTCGACTGCTTCTTGACTTGCACCCCAAGTACTCTGGATCACGTTCGTTCCAAAAATCACGCTCCCGAAGGTTTCATTGCATTTGGACTCCGTTTGATATTCCTTTTCTTCGAAATACTGAAATAGGCAAAAAAAACAGCAATATGGGCTGGGCCTCCGGTTAGTAGGTTAGTCCCAAAAATGATATAAATGTGTAAAATAAAGCCCATAAACATCAAAAACAGGTAATATTATAGCATGGAACAATAAAAAATTATAGATACGTTGGAGACGTATCAAGAACAATAATCGTGTCGTCGGTGTATTGAATGACCGGATTGTTCCGACGTCGGTTGCTCAATTTGTAGCTTTAGGTGTCCCTCCTCCCAAGCCTTGTTAATCAAGGATTGTAGCAAATCAGCGACAATGACAAACAACAGCGGTGACATCAGATCCCCTTGAGAAACACCCCATTTGCATGTAAATTCTTTCCCAGGAACTCCGTTTAGAAGTACAGAAGATGTTCCAAATTCAAGAATCATTTTTATCCACATGTGTTGGGGAACGTAGTAATTTCAAAAAAATTCCTACGCACACACAAGATCATGGTGATGCATAACAACGAGAGGGGAGAGTGTTGTCCACGCACTCGTGAGACCGAAGCGAAGCGTTAGCACAACGCGATTAATGTAGTCGTACGTCTCCACGATCCGACCGATCAAGTACCGAACGTACGGCACCTCCGAGTTCAGCACACGTTCAGCTCGATGACGTCCCATGAACTCCGATCCAGCAGAGCTTTGTGGGAGAGTTCCGTCAGCACGACGGCGTGATGACGGTGTTGATCATGCTACCGACGCAGGGCTTCGCCTAAGCACCGCTATGATATTACCGAGGTGGAATCTGGTGGAGGGGGGCACCGCACACGGCTAAGAGCTCAAGAGATCAATTGTTGTGTCTAGAGGTGCCCCCTGCCCCCGTATATAAAGGATCAGGGGGAGGGGCGGCCAGCCAGGAGGAGGGCGCGCCAGGGAGGAGTCCTACTCCCACCGGGAGTAGGACTCCCTCTTTTCCTAGTTGGAGTAGGAGGGGGAAAGGAAGGGAGAGAGGATAGGAAGGAAAGGGGGGCGCCGTCCCCCCTTGTCCAATTCGGACTAGAGGGGGAGGGGGTGGGCAGCCTGCCTTGGCCGCCCCTCCTCTTCTCCACTAGGGCCCATGAGGCCCACTAAAACCCTCGGGGGGTTCCGGTAACCCCCCGGTACTCCGGTATATGTCCAGAACCTCCCGAAACACTTCCGGTGTTCGAACATAGTCATCCAATATATCGATCTTTACGTCTCAACCATTTCGAGACTCCTCGTCATGTTCATGATCATATCCGGGACTCCTAACTACCTTCGGTACATCAAAGCACAAAAACTCATAATACCGATCGTCACCGAACTTTAAGCGTGCGGACCCTACGGGTTCGAGAACTATGTAGACATGACCAAGACACGTCTCCAGTCAATAACCAATAGCGGAACCTGGATGCTCATATTGACTCCTACATATTCTACGAAGATCTTTATCGGTCAAACCTCATAACAACATACGTTGTTCCCTTTGTCATCGGTATGTTACTTGCCCGAGATTCGATCGTCGGTATCTCAATACCTAGTTCAATCTCGTTACCGGCAAGTGATACGTCTCCAACGTATCTACTTTTCCAAACACTTTTGCCCTTGTTTTGGACTCTAACTTACATGATTTGAATGAAACTAACCCGGACTGACGCTATTTTCAGCAGAATTGCCATGATGTTGTTTAATGTGCAGAAAACAAAAGTTCTCGAAATGACCTGAAAATCCACAGAGATAAGTTTTGGAAAATATAAAAAATACTGGCGAAAGAATCAAGGCCAGGGGGCCCACACCCTGTCCACGAGGGTGGGGGGGGCCCTCCCCTGGGTGCGCCCCCTGTCTCGTGGGCCCCCTGACGCTCCACCGACCTCAACTCCAACTCCATATATTCCGTTTCGCGGAGAAAAAAATCAGAGAGAAAGTTTCATCGCGTTTTACGATATGGAGCCGCCGCCAAGCCCTAATCTCTCTCGGGAGGGCTGATCTAGAGTTCATTCGGTGCTCTGGAGAGGGGGATTAATCACCGTAGCCATCATCAACCATCCTCCATCACCAATTTCATGATGCTCACCGCCGTGCGTGAGTAATTCCATCGTAGGCTTGCTGGACGGTGATGGGTTGGATGAGATTTACCATGTAATCAAGTTAGTTTTGTTTGGGTTTGATCCCTAGTATCCACTATGTTCTGAGATTGATGTTGCTATGACTTTGCTATGCTTAATGCTTGCCACTAGGACCCCACTGCCATGGGAGGGTAGGACAAAGATGTCATGCAAGTTCTTTTCCATAAGCACGTATGACTATATTCGGAATACATGCCTGCATTACATTGATGAATTGGAGCTAGTTCTGTGTCACCCTATGTTATAGCTATTACATGAGGAATCGCATCCGACATAATTATCCCTCACTGATCCAATGCCCACGACCTTTTCACATATTGTGCTTCGCTTATTTACTTTTCCGTTGCTACTGTTACATCTACTACAAAACTATTATCTTTACTTTTGCCATGGTTACCTTTATTATCATACTACTTTGCTACTAAATACTTTGCTGCAGATACTAAGTTATCCAGGTGTGTTTGAATTGACAACTCAACTGCTAATACTTAAGAATATTCTTTGGCTCCCCTTGTGTCGAATCAATAAATTTGGGTTGAATACTCTACCCTCGAAAGCTGTGGCGATCCCCTACACTTGTGGTTATCAAGACTAATTTGTGGCGCCATTGCCGGGGAGCATAACTCTATTCTTTGAGTCACTTGGGATTTATATCTGTTGATCACTATGAAGAACTTGAAAGACGTGAAAACTACGATTTATCCCTCAACTACGAGGGGAGGTAAGGAACTGCCATCTAGCTCTGCACTAGATTCTCCTTCTGTTTTGAGTAAGCTTGCGACACCTAAACCTGCTACTGCCATGAATTCTTATAGGTCGCATGTTATTGATGATGCCACCTCTGCTATGCATGATACTTATGACGAAACTACTTCTGTGCGTGATACTACTTTTCCATTAGGTGAATTTCTTGATGAACAACTTGCTAGGGCTAGAGAGAATGAAATTATTGAAGATGCTATTATTGATGATAGTCATGATGAAAGTTCTCCCCCTGATTATGAATTTCCTGTTGTTCCTGAGGGTTATGTTATGGATGAGGAAGCTGCTAGAGCTATCTTTGCTTGCAAAGATAGATACGATCTTAAGAAGTTATTAGCTAAATGGAAGCAACAGTTTCTTAATGCTAGAATGAAACCTGACCCTACTTTTGCTACTTCACCTATTTGTGTTACTGATAAGGATTATGAATTCTCTGTTGATCCTGAAATTATTACTTTGGTTGAATCTGTTCCTTTTTATGGCCTTGAATCTGAAACTATTGTGGCACATCTTACTAAGTTGAATGATATAGCCACCCTATTTACTAATGATTAGAAGTCTCGCTATTATTATATCCTTAAGATATTTCCGTTCTCATTAAAGGGTGATGCTAAAACTTGGTTTAATTCTCTTGATCCTGGTTGTGTTCGTAGTCCCCAGGATATGATTTATTACTTCTCTTTTAAATATTTCCCTGCTCATAAGAAACAAGCTGCCTTGCGGGAAATATATAATTTTGTGCAAATCAAAGAAGAGAGTCTCGCACAAGCTTGGGGGAGGCTTCTCCGATTACTTAATGCTTTGCCTGATCATCCTCTTAAGGAAAATGAAATACTTGATATCTTTTATAATGGACTAACCGATGCTTCCAAGGACTACTTGGATAGTTGTGCTGGTTGTGTTTTCCAGGAAAGAACAATCGATGAAGCTGAATTACTATTGAATAATATGTTGACTAATGAAAATAATTGGACTCTCCCTGAGCCAATTCCCGAGGCAATTCCTGAACCAATTGAGCCAACTCCTGAGCCTATTCCTAAACCAACTCCGAAGAAGAGGGGCGTTCTATTTCTCAGTCCTGAAGATATGCAAGAGGCAAATAAAACAATGAAAGAAAAAGGTATTAAAGCTGAAGATGTTAAGAATTTACCTCCTATTGAAGAAATATATGGTCTTAATTTACTGCCTGTCGAAGAAATACATTGTCTTGATAACCCGACACAGGTAGTAAAGGTAAATTCTCTCTATAGATATGATAAAGTTGAAATCCCGTCTACTAAATTCCATAGCCCTTGCTTAGATGAATTTGATGACTTTATGGCTAGACAAGAAAGTTTTAACGCTTATGTTGGTAGAGAATTAAAGAATAATGCTTTCAAGATAGGACGCTTGAGTGATTATATGGCTAGAGTTAAAGGTGAACTTAAACTCATTAGCAAATATGCTTCTATGGTTGCCACTCAAGCTGAGCAACTACTTAAAGCTCAAAATGATTTGCTCGATGAATTAAATAATAAACATGACTTTGCTGTTAGAGTTGCTACTAGAACTGGTAGAATGACTCAGGAACCTTTGTATCCTGAAGGCCACCCTAAGAGAATCGTGCAAGATTCTAAGAGAAATAATTTAGATGCACCTAGTTCTTCTAAAAAGAAGAAATAGAAAAATGATAGGACTTTGCATGCTTCTAGTGAACCTGTTGTAGACACACCTGAGAATCCCAATTATATTTCTATTTCTGATGCTGAAACACAATCAGGTGATGAACATGAACCTAGTGATAATGTTAAAGATAATGTTCATGTTGATGCTCAACCTAGCAATAATAATGAAGTAGAGATTGAACCTGCTGCTGATCTTGATAACCCACAATCAAAGAATCTACGATATGATAAGAGAGATTTTGTTGCTACGAAGCACGGTAGAGAAAGAGAACCATGGGTTTAGAAACCCATGCCCTTTCCTCCTAAACCATCCAAGACAAAGGATGATGAGGATTTTGAGCGCTTTGTGAAATGATTAGACCTATTTTCTTACGTATGCGCTTAACTGATATGCTTAAAGTAAATCCTTATGCTAAGTATATGAAGGATATCATTACAAATAAAAGAAAGATACCGGAAGCTGAAATTTCCACCATGCTTGCTAATTATACTTTTAAGGGTGGCATACCAAAGAAACTTGGAGATCCGGGGGTACCAACCATACCATGCTCCATTAAAAGAAACTATGTTAAAACTGCTTTGTGTGATCTTGGAGCCGGTGTTAGTGTTATGCCTCTCTCTTTATATCGTAGACTTGAATTGAATAAGTTGACACCTACTGAAACATATTTGCAAATGGCTGACAAATCAACTGCCATACCTGTCGGTATTTGTGAGGATGTGCCTGTTATGGTTGCAAATGCCACTATCTTAACAGACTTTGTTATTCTTGATATTCCCGAGGATGATAGTATGTCGATTATCCTTGGTAGACCCTTTTTGAATACTGCAGGGGCTGTTATTGATTGCAACAAAGGCAATGTCACTTTTCATGTTAATGGTAAAGAGCATACGATACACTTTTCTAGGAAACAACCTCAAGTTCATAGCATCAATTCTATAGGAAAAGTTCCAACTATCATTATTGGACGTTTTGAATTTCCTCTTCCTACTGTCAAGAAAAAGTATGATATTCTTATTGTTGGGGATGTTCATATCCCCGTTGAGGTAACTTAGTGTTATTCGAAATTTCTCCGGTTCCGTGTTATTCGGAATGAGTTTGTTAACAAGACTTGATCAACCTTGTTAGTGGATTCATTTTGATGATCCCGAGATGGATGAAACTAGAAGGCACAACCTTCTGTACCCTCTTTTTACTTTCTGTTTTTAGAATAAATAAAGAAAAATAGTATTATCTTCTGTTTTTTGAATTATCCGTGCAATAAAAAATATACCGAAAATAAAAGTGCTCCAAATGCCCTGCAAATTTAGTATGATTTTTATGGAATATTTGAGGATTTTAGGCACTGAAAACACTGCAGGAGGGGCAAGCACCAGGCCACACGAGGGTGGAGGGCGCCCACACCCCTGGCGCGCCTGTCTCGTGGGCCCATGGTGGCCCCCCTCCACTTATTCCTGCACCCACATACTCCATCTTCTTCCCAAAAAAATCCCCATCCAGCTCAAGCACGAGTTCTAGCTCATTTTGCTGCGATTTTCGATCTCCTTGCTTAAAGCTCCATTCACAAAAAATGCTTTGGGAGATTGTTGCTTGGTATGTGACTCCTCCATTAGTCCAATTATTTTTTGTTCTAGTGCTTTATTCATTGCAAATTTTTGCTGCATAGGTGACCCAGTTCTTGAGCTTGCATGTTAAATTCATGAGGTCCCAAGTAATTCTAATGCATGATATAGGCTCTAGGCACTTGTAGGAGTGGTTGCTATCAATCTTGTTTAGTTTTATTCACTTCTATTTTGAAGTTACTAAAATTTCAGAAATTTTCAAAAAATGTTAAGGAGATTTTTGAGGGGCTCTTCTAGCCAAGGCTCACAGGAAAAACAAGCCAAAGAGAAGGAAGGCCAAGTATAATCCTCCTCGCGTAGCGGAAGTACGGCCATGTGAATGGGCATGTGATAATTTCTTGAGAGAAGCCGGGATTTATGAAGACTTTTATTCATTGATTGAAAATGCAGGCCTCACCGACTTCCTCCATGACAGAATCGATCAGTATCTCTTACTCACCAATACTTTCATGCAAAACTTTTATTTTTATCCTAAGAATTCACCTCCATCTGTGTCATTTCATTTATATGATGAATTCAAGGAAATGTCTTTACGTGACTTTTGCACGGTATGTAGAATACCCTTTGAGGGCAAATTAGATGAACCACATCGTAAAGATGTGGATGGCTTTGTTAACACCATTACTGTAGGGGATCCAAAGAAGGGTTCCGATGCGAGAATATCTAGCATACACTTTCCCGTTTTATGCTACTTTGCTTTATTTGCTAGTAGATGCTTAATTGGTCGTGGAAATAGTGGAAACTTCAGTGTTACTGATATTATTATTCTATTCCATGCCTTGTTTAATGATAATAGTTTTAGTATGGGTGCCGTTATTGCTAAACGGCTAGGCCTTGAAAGTGCGTTATATCGACTAGAGGGGGGTGAATAGGCGATTTTTATGAATTCTTCATTGAGGAATTTGCCGGTGAGGAAATTCCTTAGCGAAGAACTACTTGCAGCGGAATAAGTACTCGGAAGTAAGCATAACAGAATGCGGGCATGGTCATCATGATGAAATGAAGACAATCACAGAGTTCAGAAAGCGTAATCACAGGATAACACAAGATGAAGACAAACAGACTGAAGAAATTGAACTGAGGAAATTGAGAAAGTCTTCAACAAAGTCTTCAAACACAGATATGAACAATCACTCAACACGGTAATGAGGAAATGAAAGAGTTGAGGAAATAGAACCAACAAGGTTGGTGAAGACAATGATTTGGTAGACCAGTTCCAACTGCTGTCTCGGTTATGCGTCTGGTTGGAGCGGCTGAGTATTTAAACTCGAGGACACACAGTCCGGACACCCGGTCGCTGAGCACGCAGCTCGGGACACCAAGTCCTCACCGTATTCTCCTTGAACTAAGGTCACACGGACCTCGTCCAATCACTCGTGGTAAGTCTTGAGCGACTTCCAAACCTTCAGACTTCGGTCACTCGGCGATCAACAATTCCTCTTGGATGCTCTAGACCATGATGCCTAACCGTCTGGAAGAAGCACAGTCTTCAAAGGTAACAAGCGTCGGATCCACGCAGGATCAATCTGTTCAAAGGATGCTCAATCACTTTGGGTTTGTAGGGGTTTGGTTTTGGGTTTTTCCTCACTCAATGATTTTCGCTCAAAGTCCTCGGAGGATGAGTTGCTCTCAAATGACAAGTGTCAAGTTCTCTCGGAGCAGCCAACCAGCTAGTGGTTGTAGGGGGCGGCTATTTATAGCCTAGGGAGCAGCCCGACATGATAAGACATAAATGCCCTTCAATGTATGACCGTTATGTGGATAAGATATTTTGGGACAGCTCGCACGTAGCACAGCAACGGTCGGAAATTTGACTCTCAAATTCCTCAGGGCTATCATGTTCCTCACTGTGTAGGCAATCTGCACTGGAAAATTCCTAACTCCTCAGTCAGAACAAATTCCTCAGCGACCAGAAGAACTTCGTCTCATCCTTTGAAGAAATTGACTAAAGCGTATGAGATTTCCAAAGGCTTCACTCGAAGGGATTGGTAGGTGTAGGATTTTGAGTTGAGCATCACATGGAAATTTTTCCTTATTATTTCCTCGACCCCTTTAACGATGCGGTGTTTCCTCTGACTCAAGAAAGAGAAAACGAAACTACGAAAACAAAAGTCTTCACGCTTCATGTTCCTCAAATGAATACCAAGTCTTCAAAGGTCACACCAATTTCTTCACTTTCAAAGTCTTCAGAATACCAAAGTCTTCAGACGAAGAACTTTATTTTTAGGGGTCGACTTTCTCTGTAAATATAAAATCCTCATAGCCTTATAGACCTGTGTACACTCATAAACACATTAGTCCCTTAACCTATAAGTCCTCAATACACCAAAATCACTAAGGGGCACTAGATGCACTTACAATCTCCCCCTTTTTGGTGATTGATGACAATATAGGTTAAGTTTTCAACGGGGATAGATATATGAAGTGTAAATACTGATATTGAGGAATTTGATTTCAAGATATAGAAGAACTCCCCCTGAAGATGTGCATAGTGAGGAATTTGCTTTTGAGGCATTGCACATTTGAAGATTTGAATCATGGAGATCTCCCCCTATATCTTGTAATTCATACACGCATTTGACATATAATATGAGGAATTTGAAATGCATGATGAAATATGGTGACTGATGTAATTCAGCATGCGTGTATTAACACATAACGAAGAATAAGCATGCAGAGGAACACGTCAAAAGTATCAGAGCACCATCGGGTTTAAGATTACAACTCGATCCAATAAAAGTTTCAGAAGAACGAGAGTTGTAACTTAGCAAAAAAACACCCATATAATAGACCCGCTTGAAGACTAAATCAAAACTGAGGACTAACGCCCCTGAAGAATATCAAGTTGATGGAGGAGCGCCAGTGTTGTCGCGGTCGATTGTCGTAGTAGGGCCTGCTGCAGTGTCGTCCAAGTCTTCATTTTCATCAGTGTCGCGCGATGAAGAATAAGAGCTGGCCACCAAGGAAGGAACCTTGACCTTCTTGAATTTCTTCGGAGGAGGTGCAGACCAGTCAAATTCTTCCTTGAGACCCATGTTCTTCACATCTTCTGCGCTGTAGAGATGAGATAGAAAAGCCCAGGTACGGTTGAAGGTTTCATGGAGGTAGTATTGGGTTTTCTTCACAACATTGTGTGTTGAGGTCATGTTGTGAAGAATTGAACCAAACTGACGCTTGACCCATTTATGATTGCGACCACCTTCTGATGAAGACTGAGGAGTAACTCACGATCAGTCATCACCACAGGTCTTTGTGGCTTGAGGATTTTGCTTGGTTGAGGTATTGGCGGCGAGTCATGTGTGGCGAGACTCATCATTGGTGGAGTAGGATGCAGCCTTGCGAAATTGACCATCCAATGGACGAATGCCTTCATCTATCACAGCTGCCTTGCATTTGTCATCACCGAGGAAAATGTCCGTTTGAGGACTTAAATTGGAGGCAAGTAGCTGCGGTGGTTCGTAGTATCAGCCTTGTAATTGAGTGAAGACCTTGTCACGATGAACCGCATAATCCATGCTGCATAAGGCTTCAGCTCAAAAGGTGACACAAGAATGTTTGCGAGTCCTCATGAAGAAATCATGGAAGTTGGCCAGGGAACGCCATGAATGATATTGAAAAGCATATTCTTCATGATGCCAACGACTTCTTCATCATTTGAGTCGTGGCCTTTGATAGGACTCATTGTCTTTGTCAGAATGCGATAGACAGTCCGAGGCACATACAGTAATTCCTTGACGAAGAATTTGGTTCGTGGGGCCTGCCCTGGCTTCAAAGGCTTCATCAGAACTTGCATGTAGTGATTTGTAAGCTCAGGTTATTTGTAGATGCAACGAGCACCATCAAGGTGAGGATCGAGTGGGAGGGCACGAAGCAATTCAGTTGCCGGGTGCCTTGTAGTGAGTATTTTACATCATCCGATCCAGTACCCATGAGTTCACATCTTGAGAATCTCCGGTGATGTGCGGCGTCGCATAGAATTGAAGAATGAGTTCTTCATTCCAATCCACGAGATGTCGGTCAGAAATTCAGCAATCCAAAGATCGTGAAGAACACCGAGAAGCGGCTCAAAGCACATCGGAGATTCCATGTCCACGTGAGGAATATGTGCATGATCGAAGACTTTGTCTTTGTTGAATAGCATGAGAGGAATAGAAGTTGGCTTGACTAGCAGTCGTAAACGCCTCTTCCTTATGCGGCAGAGTCATATGGGTTGTAGTCGATGAAGAATACATGCTGCCGAAGAAATCTTCAGCCTTGAACTTTTGCTTCGTTGAGAATGGATTCTTTGGCTTTGGGAGTGGAGTGTCAGTGAGTTGCATCACTACCTCAGGAATCGCAATCTCAGGTTCTTCAGGCTGAGGATTTTCTGGTTCCTCTTCATATGCAGTCTGCGTGTTCATAGGATCAACAGCAGCAGGTTCTTCAGCACTAGTGGCTGGAATTTATTCATGCACGGACGAGGTGGGATGAGTTTCTTCAGAGCCCATTTGAACCGTTGGTGCAGGGTACTGAGGAATTTGTTGTATTGGGGTGAAGAGTGGAGAATTGTGATGCTGACTTTCCCAAAAGTCATCATTCATTACAGGCGTGGTGCATCCAATATCCACGTCTTCGTCTTCAATTTCCTCAACACTAGCCTCTTCAACTGTGAACTGAGGCATAGGTGAGGAAATGATTGGTGTTGAAGGGATAGCATCAACTTCAATTTCTTCATCAATCTGCTCTGACAAAGCAGCAGAATGATTTTCTTCATCAGATCCGCTTGGGATATCATATTCTTCACCAAAAGGAACAAGGTCCTTTGATGGAATGGAGGAAATTGGAACAGCATCGATTGGATTTTCAAACGAGCTTGTCATAGGATTCATTTTCTTCAGGGCTGAAGGATTTGAAGCAGCTGATGCTTTCCTTTTCTTCACTGCAGCTCGCTCTGCAGCCTTGGTCTTCTTCACATCTGATGCAGATGGAAGGATTGGAGTTGGTGTAGGCGCGGGAGGAGCTGAGGAATCTGTTTGAATTTCCTCGGTATGGCGATGCGATTGCCTGACTTCTTCGATTTCTTGAGCGCACCACTAGTGGATGCCACAGCAATTTCTTCGGTAATTTGGAATGGAGTCATCAGCCACGGAACTAGTATTATCTTGGCGGGCTGAAAATCATCGCCCGGTCTTGGCATGTTCTTCAGCAGGCTGAGCAGAGGCTCCAGCCTGAGGAATTTCTTGTTGCATTGGGGCTGCAACATTTGTGAACTTCTTTGTCAGATTGACGAATCTGACTTTGGCTCCTTGCCAATCAGCATAATAGGCATCAAAGTCATCACCGAGGGCTTTGATTTCAGACTGGATCTTGAGGAGTTCCTCAGTTGTCATTCTGACAACGTTTTTCCTCAGGAACTTCTCTTTCCTGAACTGAGCCTTCTTGATCTGCCTTGCCTTCTCAAATTTCCATTTCTCTTCAGAGATGAAATGGTTCAGCATGTGACTTTGTCCAGGAGTCAAATGAAAATCAGACATAAGTGTCTCTGGATCCTTGTGCCATAGATCAATGTATTCAAGGATCGCCCTTGGATCCAAAAGCAGTGGCACAGGTGTGCCTTTGGCTCTAGCAGCCCTAACTTGTTGGTCTCTGATGATTTCTGCAAGTTCATCATCATCAGCTTCATCGTCAGATGACACTTGGAAGGCAACCTGTTTCTTCTTCGGACTTGGCCGAGGACCTCGTCCAGCAGTTGCCTTTTTCTTCAGCAGAGTGGGGCCTGATGAAGAATTTGGTGCAGCTGAGGAACTTGCTGAGACACCAGAGGCAATAGAGATGACTGCAGTCCTTTGGCACGTGGCGAGATGCACAGGTGCTGAGGACTTTGGAGGAGCTGCTGAGGACTTTGGAGGAGAAGCTGACGATTTGGGAGGAGCAGGAGCAGCATGAGGAACTGGCCGTGAGGGCATTGAAGATTCTGGCCGTGAGGGCATTGCTGAGGATTTTGGCCGTGAGGGCACTGTTGGTGTAGGATCTTGAGAAGAGGTGTCTAGAGGGGGGGGGGGTGATTAGACACTAAGAGCCAAAGTTGCAGTTTTTAACCCTTTTAAAGTTTAAGTGGAGTTTAGGCACGAGTTTAACATTCACAACACATATCAAGCAAGCATGCAAAGAGTATATGAGCAGCGGAAAGTAAAGCATGCAACTTGCAAGAATGTAAAGGGAAGGGTATTGGAGGATTCAAACGCAATTGGAGACACTGATGTTTTTGGCATGGTTCCGATAGGTGGTGCTATCGTACATCCACGTTGATGGAGACTTCAACCCACGAAGGGTAACGGTTGTGTGAGTTCACGGAGGGCTCCACCCACGAAGGGTCCACGAAGAAGCAACCTTGTCTATCCCACCACGGCCGTCGCCCACGAAGGACTTGCCTCACTAGCGGTAGATCTTCACGAATTAGGCGATCTCCTTGCCCTTACAAACTCCTTGGCTCAACTCCACAATCTTGTCGGAGGCTCCCAAGTGACACCTAGCCAATCTAGGAGACACCACTCTCCAAGAAGTAACAAGTGGTGCGTTGATGATGAACTCCTTGCTCTTGTGCTTCAAATGATAGTCTCCCCAACACTCAACTCTCTCTCTCATAGGATTTGGATCTGGTGGAAAGAGGGTTTGAGTGGAAAGCAACTTGGGGAAGGCTAGAGATCAAGATTCATATGGTAGGAATGGAATATCTTGGCCTCAACACATGAGTAGGTAGTTCTCTCTCAGAAAAGGTAAGTTGGAAGTGTAGGTTCAGTTTGATGGCTCTCTCCACGAATGAAGAGGAGGTGGATGGGTACATATAGCCTCCACACAAAATCTAACCGTTACACACAATTTGCCAAACTCGGTGGGACCGAATTGAGAAACTCAGTCGGACTGATTCAGCAAATCTAGTGACCGTTAGGATTTCCGGTGGGACCGAAATGCAACTCGGTAGGACCGATATGGTTAGGGTTAGGGCATAACGTAATCTCGATGAGACCGATTACACAAACTCGGTGAGACCGATTTTGGTAATTAGCTAACCAGAGAGTTGGTCAGGCAAACTCGGTTGGACCGATTATTCAAACTCGATGGGACCGATTTTGATAATGAGTCAACCAGAAAGTTTGCATTGTAATCTCTGTAGAACCGATTGCTCAAACTTGGTGAGACCGATTTTGATAATGGACATACACACAGAGATATTACAATCCCATCTCGGTGAGACCGAGATCCCTATCAGTGAGACCGATTTGCCTAGGGTTTGTGGCAGTGGCTAAGACATCCAAACTTCGGTGGCGCGGATAGGAAGAATCAGTGGGACCGAGTTTGACATTAGGTTTTAGGACATATGTGTGGAAGTGGGAAAGTAGTTGAGGGTATTTGGAGCATATCACTAAGCACTTGAAGCAAGAGGCTCATTAAGCAACACCTCATCCCTCCTTGATAGTATTGGCTTTTCCTATAGACTCAATGTGATCTTGGATCACTAAAATGTAAAATGAAGAGTCTTGAGCTTGAAGCTTGAGCCAATCCTTTGTCCTTAGCATCTTGAAGGAGTTCCCACGTCCTTTAGTCCATGCCACTCCATTGTTGAACTTATCTAAAACATACTAGATAAAAGTGTTAGTCCAACAAGAGATATGTTGACATTAATTACCAAAACCACCTAGGGAGCACTTGTGCTTTCAGTTGGTGAAGCACTTGGCTTGTGCGCTGGCTTCTTTGCCATTGATTTTCTGGGCTTGATAGGGGCCTCAGTGGCAGCAGCAGTAGCAGAGTCTTCATTGAATTTCCTCACTGCTTCTTTGGCTTGTCTTGCCAACTTGGCTTGGCGCTTGGCCCATTCTTGGAAAGTCCTCACCACGCTTGATGCTGGTGGGAATTGACTTCTTGGCAGTGCCAATGGAGCTCTTGGGCATGGAGGATTGAGTGTGAATTTCTTCATGTACTTTGGAGTAACATATCTGTACTCCCTCAATTCCCTTGCCCATCTCCTTTCAATCCTCTGAATGCGCACCTTGCGCTGATTATTGTTTTCCTTGCCAAACTTGGCTTCATCAGGTGTGCAATAGTCAGCATATATGTCCTCAGGTATTTCAAAAGCCGTCATGACCTCAGGCCTCTTTCCTCCTTTCTGTGGCTTCTTTCCTTCTGCCATATTCTTCAGCTGAGGAATTTGAACAATCGAATTCTCTGAAGAAGTATGCAACTTTTCTTCGAGGAACGCTGCAAATGAGTTAAGTTGATGAGAACCTAGTGATTTAGCAGCGGACATGAGTACTGTGAGCAGTATAGTTGCGAGGAATTTGGAGAGGTCATATCACGTTCTCAGAAGGTTTTTCAAAAAGAACTAGTTTGAGGAATTTGACCAGATGAGCCTTGAAGAATTTCACTAAGCAATCTTTGTCTTAGGTTCCAGAGTTGTATAGATCGAGGATCCACACAATTGAGGAATCTTGAAGAAAAAATCATTGCTTAGAGAAACGAATCAAGAGGTATTTCGTTTGAGGTGTTCATATGTGTGAAGATTTGAACAATAAACACCTTTGAAGATTTTCAGGATGGTTTGAGAATCAAAGCGAGTAATAAAAGTAACTTTTAATTACCCGAACTAAAGAACACGACGAACTGAGAAGTGTAGATTAGAAGTTAAATCGATTCAGATCTCCCATGCCCTAACTCGGCGGAGGAAGACAGCTGGCGGTGGCGGAGTGAAGATTTCATGATCGGCCTTGCGAGTACGGCGGCAAGTAGGTCGAGGCAGTGAAGCTATTCCTCACCGGCGACGATGGAATAGCGGAGGCGCTAGGGTTTGAGAAGCTCGAGCGAGAGAGAGAGCGGTCGAGTGGAGTAAAGGAAGTGAGGAAGGGGAGAGGGGGTATATATAGCCACGATGAAAAACTGTTCGCCCGAAGATTTTGGACGAACGTGCCCCTGACCCTTCTCATTCGCTTGACATGTGTCACCCACGTACTAAAAAGTGGAGATCGTGTTAGATCGTGGGTGAATAGATAAGTCTAACGTAGGAAGCGGAACGGATTGAGCGGCAAAGCCGAAAATTTGGATAAGACAAGTTAAAAGTTTCGTTCGCAATTTCTTCAGCTGACAAGGACACAGTGAAGATTTTGAACGAGTTTCAAATAGAACGCACATGAAGAATTTGTGAATATATTGGGTTGAGTGTAGCATAGAGGGGGAAGGGTCCGATCACATTCACTTAGCAGAAAAAGCAACTTGAAGAAATAGCCATAAGTGAATCTTTGTAGAGGACATAAACCCATATATATATATATATATATATATATATATATATATATATATATATATATATATATATATATATATATATATAGCCAATGAAGAAAAACAACGGAAACAGTGAAGATTTTGCAAAGTTGAAGAATTTGAAAAACTGAAGAATTTCAAACTGAGGAAAAACTCAAATTGAAGATTTTCAACTTTGGTGGTGACGTCACCCACCGTATAAGAATGATGATTTCAGACACAGCATTACAATTGTCGTAGGGTTCTGAGAATCAAATTCTTCATTAATTTCTTCACACTTAGAGTGTTATTCTTCATTGATTGAAGAAAACGTTTCTTCATGTGTTGCACATCTAAGTCATCAATTTTGCATAAGTGTCAGGATGTGTGTCCTTTTCAAAGAACATTCGAAGATTCTAAGATATTTAGCTCACACCGCAACTTGCTAAATCTCTTCTCATCCAAGGGCTTTGTGAAGATATCGGCTAGCTGTTCTTGGTCTTCACATGCTCGATGGAGATGTCGCCCTTCAACACATGATCACGAAGAAAATGATGACGGATCTGAATGTGCTTTGTCTTGAGTGCTGAACTGGGTTGTGAGCAATCTTGATGGCACTCTCATTGTCACAGAGAGAGGCACATTCTTCACGTTGATGCCGTAGTCCTTGAGAGTTTTCTTCATCCACAGCAATTGAGCACAACAAGAACCAGCGAAATGTACTCGACCTGCGGTGGGCGATGATACAGTTCTGTTTCTTCGAGGACCAACAGACCAAAAGATCGTCCGAGGAAATTACAAGTACCAGATGTTGACTTGCGGTCCACACGATCACCAGCATAGTCGAGTCGAATATCCAATGAGATCAAAAGTAGAGCCCTTGGGGCACCATAATCCTAGTGTTGGTGTGTGAGCTAGATATCGAAGAATATGCTTCACAACCTTATGGTATGATTCCTTCGGTGTAGCTCGGGCACACATGTAAACACTAAGCATTATATCTGGCCTAGATGCACATAAGTACAATAATGAACCAATCATGGAGCGGTATACCTTGTGATCGAAGTCAATACCACTTTCATCAGTGCATAGATGGCCATTTGTGGGCATAGGAATTTTGACGCCTTTGCAATCTTGCATGCCGAATTTCCTCAGAACATCCTTGAGGTATTTATCCTGAGATATGAATATGCCATTGTGTTGTTGATGAATTTGAAGACTTAAAAAGAATTTCAACTCTCCCATCATAGAAATTTGATATTCTTCACTCATCATATAGGGAAATTCATCACTATAACGTTGGTCAGTACAACCAAAGATAATATCATCAACGTATATTTGGCACACAAACAGTTCACCATCATAAGATTTAGTAAAGAGAGTAGGGTCGAGTGAACCGGGTGTGAAGCCATTCTTCAGGAAGAATTCCTTCAAAGTATCATACCACTTTGAGGGGCCTGTTTGAGGCCATAGAGGGCCTTGTTGAGTCTGAAGACTTTGTTGGGATTCTTTGGATCTTCAAAACCTGGGGGTTGAGCAACATATACTTCTTCCTCAAGCTTACCATTGAGGAATGCACTTTTCACATCCATTTGATATAAAGTAATATTATGATGGTTAGCATAAGCAAGCAATATGCGAATAGCCTCAAGTGTAGCAACTGGTGCAAAAGTTTCATCGAAATCAATTCCTTCAACCTGTCTGTAGCCTTGAGCTACAAGTTGTGCCTTATTCCTCACCACAAGGCCATTTTCATCTTGCTTGTTGCGGTAGATCCACTTTGTGCCAATGATATTATGCTTGCGAGGATCTGGATGTTTGACCAGTTCCGGGCGTTGTTGAGCTCGAATCGATGTAATTCTTCTTGCTTGGCCTGAATCCACTCGGGCTCGAGAAATGCTTCATCTACCTTAGTGGGCTCTGTGATAGAGACAAAAGCATAGTGCCCACAAAAGTTAGATAAATGTGAAGCTTTTGAGCATGTGAGAGGACCTGGTGCTTCAATGTCATCGATGATCTTGTCAACTTGAACTTCTTTTGCAACGCGAGGATGAGCTGGTTGTCGTCGAGGAACTTGATCAACATTTTCTTCAGCACCATTTTCTTGACATTGTCTTCAGTGCATTAGCTCGGCGTTCTTCGCGTTCTGGAATGAATTCTTCAGCAGATTCTTGATCTTAATGACATCCTCAGTTGCCTTGAACTTGATAGAATCCTCAGGTGCTGGTTCATCTATCACAGAAGGTAGGTGCTCTCTTTGCGAGCCATTAGTTTCATCGAACCGCACATCTACAGTTTCAACAATCTTGTAAATAACATTATTGAAGACTCTGTAGGTGTGCGAGTCCTTTCCATAACCAAGTATAAAACCTTCATATGCTTTCGGTGCAAATTTAGCATTGTGATGAGGATCTCTAATCCAACATTTAGCACCGAAGACTTTGAAATAACTCACATTGGGTTTCTTGTCAGTGAGGAGTTCATAGGCAGTCTTCTTGAAGAATTTGTGAAGATATACTCTGTTGATGATGTGCACGCGGTATCAATTGCATCAATCCAAAAACGACGAGGCGTTTTGTATTCATCAAGCATAGTGCGAGCCATCTCAACAAGAGTTATGTACTTGCGCTCCACGACGTCATTTTGCTGAGGAGTATAGGGAGCAGACAACTCATGAGTAATACCAAGTTCATCAAGAGAGTCATCAAGACCAGAATTCTTGAACTCAGTCCCATTGTCACTCCTGATGTGCCTGATCTTCACACCAAAGTTGGTTGAAGCCCTCGAGAAAAATCGTTTGAAGACTTCCTGCACTTCATGTTTGTAAGTGACAATGTGTACCCATGTGTAACGAGAGTAATCATCAACAATAACAAATCCATATAGAGATGCATCATTAGTGACCGCTGAGTAATGATTAGGACCAAAGAGGTCCATGTGAAGCAATTCGAATGGACGAGTAGTGGTCATGATAGTCTTATTTGGATGCTTGGCCTTGGTCATTTTCCAGCTTCACGGGCTCCACACAAGTGATCCTTGAGGAATTTGACATTCTCAATGCCAATGACATGCTTCTTCTTCGCAAGCGTGTGCAAATTCCTCATGCCTGCATGACCAAGTCGTCGATGCCATAGCCAGCCTTCAGAAGCTTTTGCAAGTAGACACACGGCTGGTTGTGGTCCTGTAGAGAAATCAACAATATACAAGTCTCCTCTCCTAAAGCCTTCGAAGACTTTGGAATTGTCCCATGATCACAACACAATGATACTTGCCAAAGACAACAACCATATCAAGATCACAAAGCATTGAGACTGACATGAGGTTGTATCCTAAGGACTCAACAAGCATGCCTTTGTCCATGTGTATGTCCTTAGAGATCGCAACCTTACCAAGACCCAATACCTGACTTTTGCCTTTGGCAGCAAAGATGATATGCTTCAGATGTGACGGTGATAAGGGAGCATCCATCAATAGGTTCTTGTCACCAGTCATGTGATTTGTACATCCACTATCGAGGACCCACTCATTGGCTTTGGGTTGATCATCCTGTAGATGAATTAGTGCAACTTACGATCTCATATACTTCATTAGTGAAGAATATGATATCAATTTCATCAGATGAATTTCATCAAGCAGTAAAACAGATATAGCACTGTGAGGACGTGTGAAATGAAAGTTCATTTCTTCATGATTAACTGCGTCCTTTCAGAAATGTTGTCGTGTCCCCTGACAAATTCTTCAGACGTTAGAGCACGCGTGAGACCTGACCCTGCAGAGGAAATTAGTTCTTTTTCTTCACCACCCACATCTGAAGGGTGGCAAAGAGTTCATCACTCTGCGAGCTCCATATGAGAATGGTGGCATAGAGGCCAATCCATTTTTTCACATAAGAGGGGTTAGGGTAAGCATATGAATAAGCGGAGAAATTCTTCGAGGACTTATGAACATATTGGTTTGAAGAATAATGCACATATTCATAGCCCTTAGCTCTACCCTCTGAAAGCGAGTTGTTAGCACGATGATAATCATATGAGGACTTTGATCCTTTTGAGGAATTTGATCCACGTGAGGATTTTGGTCCGTGTGAGGACTTGGATCCATATGAAGAGTTTGGTCCATATGAAGAGTTTGATCTGGGGTTCCTATTCTTCACAGGTGGTGTCATGAGGACATTCACCTGAAGACTTTCAAGGCACTTCTTGGGAACCCAGATTTTCTTCATAGGAGAACCGTTCTGCGATTAGTGCCGACATATCTAGCAAATACTTCACCATTCTGATTTTTGAACAGTTTATAGTTGGAGTCAAATGACTCATCACAAGAATGAGGAGATTCACATGTAAAGCCAGATAAGTTAGATGGATCAACTAGAGGTCCCTTGGCGACAACCCATGAGTTTTTGGGTCTTGCTCGGGCTTCAATATGTTCCATCAGCATTGAGTTTCCTCTCAAAGGCAATACCCTCTTTCCTAGGGTTCCTGTTGAGGATCTTCTTTTAAGCACATCACAAAGAGTCGATGCCCTTTGAGGCTTTTGTACATGCCTGTCATGTACTATTCCTTCAGCCTGCATCGTCGGTGATACTAGCAATGTCCTCTCATTTGAGGAATTAGTAATAGCGAGGCAGGTGAAGAATTTGTAACAATTGAAGCATTTGAACATTCAGTGAAGAATTAGCGATTCACGTTCAATGCACTTTAAGCATGGAGGAACAAATTCTTCACGAGAAGCGCTGATTTGTTGAGCAAGTAATGAATCACGCTCCTTCTGAAGATCTTCATAACTCACTCTTAGCTTCTCAAGATCTTGCTTTCTTTGAAGAAATTCATAAGAAAGCTTCTCAGGATCTGACAAGAGAGTGTTATGATGACCTTGAAGGCTGTCAAACCTAGACTGAAGTCTCTGAAGATTTTCAGTAGGGGCTTTAGTGCGATCCATTTCTTCACCCAACATATCATCAGTTTTGTCTAGCATGTTTTGAACGTTTCAAAAGCTCTTTGTTGTTTTACAACAATCTTAGCAAGTTTAGAGTAGCTGGGCCTGAGATCTTCATCAGTTTCATTTTCACTAGATTCAGAGGAGGTATATTTGAGTACCTTGGCACCCTTTGCCATGAAGCAATAGGTGGGAGCGTAGTCATCACTATCTTCATCATCTTTGTTGATGAGGTCATTTTCTTCAGAGTTGAAGATGGACTTGCTTGTGAATGCGATGGCGAGAGCCGACTCGCCACACGGACTGGATTCCTCGATGCCTCCTCTTCCTCATGTTCCTCGATTCAGCTTGAGTCCATTTCCTTGCCAATGAATGCCCGAGCCTTCTTGGAGCTGCTCTTCTTGTGAGATGAAGACTTTGAGGATTTTGATGATGAAGATTTTGTGATTTCTTCTTCTTCTTAAGCGTCATCGTAACTGTAATCCTTGTATTTCTTCTTCTTTAATTCCTGTTCCCACTGAGGACAATCTTGAATATAGTGACCAGGTTTCTTGCATTTGTGGCATAGCCTTCTCTTATAGTCACTGGATGAGGAATCACTGCTCCTTGAGGATTTTCTAAAGCAGCCACGTCTTGAGAACTTCTGGAACTTCTTCACGATCAGTGCTAGCTCCTGGCTCAATTCTTCAGGGTCACCAAGGCTACTACCAGAGTCTTCACAGTCGATTCGACACGCCTTGGCCTTCGAGGCACGTGATTTGCCATAGCTAGAACCATAGAGATCTCTCTTTCAAAGAAGTGGAACTCATGAGTATTTAGCCTCTCGAGGATATCACCGGATCAAGTGACTTGTAGTCAAGACGTTCTTGTATCATCGGTGCGGAGTATCAAATGAGGAATCAAGCGATCTCAACAATTTCTTCACCACCTCATGGTCGGTGATGTCCGTGGCACCAAGCGCTTGAAGCTCATTTGAGATGTCAGTGAGGCGATCGAAGGTTTGTTGAACATTTTCATTGTCAAGTCTTTTGAAGCGGTTGAAGAGATTGCGAAGAACATCAACTCGAGAGTCACGCTGAGTTGAGACTCCTTCATTTACTTTGGACAGCCTGTCCCAGATGAGCTTAGCAGTTTCCAAAGCACTCACTGTTCCATACTGTCCTTTGCTCAGATGGCCACATATGATATTCTTCGCTTGAGAATCGAGTTGCTTGAATCTCTTCACATCGGTAGCGTTCAGTGAGGGTGAGACAGAGGAACACCATTTTCCACAACATACCAGAGATCATTGTCAATTGCCTCAAGATGCATTCGCATCTTGTTCTTCCAGTAGGGGTAGTCCGTTCCATCAAAGGTAGGACACCCAGCCGAGACCTTGATCATACCTGCGGTCGACATAACTAAAACTCCAGGTGGTTAAACCAAAATAACATAGAACAAGGGAGTACCTTGCTATGATACCAATTGAAAGTGCGTTATATCGACTAGAGGGGGGGGGGTGAATAGGCGATTTTTATGAATTCTTCATTGAGGAATTTGCCGGTGAGGAAATTCCTTAGCGAAGAACTACTTGCAGCGGAATAAGTACTCAGAAGTAAGCATAACAGAATGCGGCATGGTCATCATGATGAAATGAAGACAATCACAGAGTACAGAAAGCGTAATCACAGGATAACACAAGATGAAGACAAACAGACTGACGAAATTGAACTGAGGAAATTGAGAAAGTCTTCAGTCAAAGTCTTCAAACACAGATATGAACAATCACTCAACACAAGAATGAGGAAATGAAAGAGTTGAGGAAATAGAACCGATGAAGGTTGGTGAAGACAATGATTTGGTAGACCAGTTCCAACTGCTGTCTCGGTTATACGTCTGATTGGATCGGCTGAGTATTTAAACTCGAGGACACACAGTCCGGACACCCGATCGTGAGCACGCAGCTCGGGACACCAAGTCCTCACCGTATTCTCCTTGAACTAAGGTCACACAGACCTCGTCCAATCACTCGTGGTAAGTCTTGAGCGACTTCCAAACCTTCACAGACTTCGGTCACTCGGCGATCCACAATTCCTCTTGGATGCTCTAGACCATGATGCCTAACCGTCTGGAAGAAGCACAGTCTTCAAAGGTAACAAGCATCGGATCCACGCAGGATCAATCTCTTCAGTGATGCTCAATCACTTTGGGTTTGTAGGGGTTTGGTTTTGGGTTTTTCCTCACTCGATGATTTTTGCTCAAAGTCCTTGGAGGATAGGTTGCTCTCAAATGACAAGTGTCAAGTTCTCTCGGAGCATCCAACCAGCTAGTGGTTGTAGGGGGCGGCTATTTATAGCCTAGGGAGCAGACCGACATGATAAGACATAAATGCCCTTCAATGATATGACCGTTATGTGGATAAGATATTTTGGGACAGGTGGCAGAGCACAAGAACGGTCGGAAATTTGACTCTCAAATTCCTCGTGGCTATCATGTTCCTCATCGTAGGCAATCCGCCTTTGGCGAATTCCTAACTCCTCGGTCGAGAAAAAATTCCTCGAGGACTGTAAGAACTTCGTCTACATCCTTTGAAGAAATTGACTGAAATGTATGAGATTTCCAAAGGCTTCACTCGAAGGGATTGGTAGGTGTAGGATTTTGAGTTGAGCATCACATGGAAATTTTTCCTTAGTATTTCCTCGACCCCTTTAACAAAGACGGTGTTTCCTATGACTCAAGAAAGAGAAAACGAAACTACGAAAACAAAAGTCTTCATGCTTCATGTTCCTCAAATGAATACCAAGTCTTCAAAGGTCACACCAATTTCTTCACTTTCAAAGTCTTCAGAAAGTCTTCAGAATACCAAAGTCTTCAGACGAAGAACTTCATTTTTAGGGGTCGACTTTCTCTGTAAATTTCAAACTCCTCATAGCCTTATAGACCTGTGTATACTCATAAACACATTAGTCCCTTAACCTATAAGTCTTCAATACACCAAAATCACTAAGGGGCACTAGAAGCACTTACATGCCTGAACCGTACAAAAGGCCCCATCTTTCGAGGTATCTATGTTGCACGTCTTGCTCGACATTTTCGGATACCCATTAGACACCATGAGACAGAGGAGACAATATTGCCTCCTTACATTTTAGATTACAGGAGCATGGTAGCGCATGAGTTTATTGTTGACAACGAAGATAAGATGCTTCTGTATAACCTGAGATTTAATAAGAAACACAATGAGACTATTATTCTTCCTGCGTCTCTGTTGTTTGATTTGACTGCAGTTAATTATCTTGTCACGCCGAAAGAGGTGTACACTCATCGAGTCCAAGCATCCACTCCAGAGCCTGAGCCTGAGCCGGAACCTTGACTGGACCCTTATCGTGCATCATCCTACCAGTGGGATCCGGAGGAGATGGCTGACCAGTGGTATCCTGATTACACCCCTCAGTACACCGGGGAGAGTAGCCGCGGTCCTTGGCAGTAAACCAACTTAGTCCAAAAGCCTAATCTTGGGGGAGTACGTATTTCTCACCGACTTTACATTCATGTTCACACACTATTCTAGTCGTTAGTGCTCATAGTCTTTCATTGTATTATCCATGCTAGTTTAATTTCTTTTTGTAAGCTTTCTTCTTGTGTGTCTGATAAACCTTCAGAAAAAAAAATTCCATGCTTGTAGTAGTAATTAAAATGTAAACCCAAAAAGATTTCTCGTTCTTCTTCTTGCTTGCTGGGAGCTTTCCCGTGTAAATAGATTTATTTTCTTTTCTTTCCTTTGGGGGTCGAGAGTAGAAGACCATATTGAAAATGTTTAGTGGCTCTCATATGCATGATTGTTTATTTAACTCAGAGCCCATATTACTTTGTCTTCTCTCTTGAGTTGATTGCTTGCAGATTCCAGCTTAGTCCAATGCACGTGCACTATTATTATTATACACATCGTTCGGTCGTGCAAGTGAAAGGCAATAATGACGATATATAATGGACTGGTTGAGATGAGAAAAGCTGGTATGAACTCGACCTCTCTTGTTTTTATAAATATGATGAGCTCATCGTTCTGATTCAAATTTTATTATGAAGTAAACATATTTGCAATGACATTTAGAGATTATAGTTGCTTGTGCCATGCTTGATTAGTTATGAGTTATAATGGTTTACCTTGCATGCCAACTTGCTATTAAAATGATTGTGATGTGGTATGATGGGATGGTATCCTCCTTTGAATGAATTGAGTGACTCGACTTGGCACATGTTCACGCATGTAGTTGAAACAAATCAACATAGCCTTCATGATATTTATGTTCATGGTAGATTATATCCTCCTCATGCTTGTGCTTGGTGTGAACTAATTTTAATGCATGTTCATGATTGTTGTCGCTCTCTCAGTTGGTCGCTTCCCAGTCTTTTGCTAGCCTTCACCTGTACTAAGCGGGAATACTACTTGTGCATCCAAACTCCTCAAACCCCAAAGTTATTCCATATGAGTCCACCATACCTTCCTATATGCGGTATCTACCTGCCGTTCCAAGTAAATTTGTATGTGCCAAACTCCAAACCTTCAAATGAAATTCTGTTTTGTACTAGGGCTGCTTATATCTTCCATGCTAGGTGGGTTATTCTCAAGAGGAGTGGACTCCGCTCCTCATTCACGAGAAAGGGTCGGTAACCGGGATGCCCAGTCCCATGATCCAAAAAGATCAAAACAAATCAATATAATTAAACAAAACTCCCCCAGGGCTGTTGTTAGTTGGAGGCACTCGTTGTTTCGAGCAAGCCATGGATTGATGCTTGTTGGTGGTGGGGGAGTATAAACTTTTACCATTCTGTTTGGGAACTGCCTATAATGCATGTAGTATGGAAGATATAGCCATCTCATAGTTGTTGCGTTGACAGTGAAAGTATACCGCTCAAAATGTTATTCATCTCTATTTTAAAATCGAGCTCTGGCACCTCTACAAATCCCTGCTTCCCTCTGTGAAGGGCCTATATATTTACTTTTATGTTGAGTCATCACCCTCTTATTAAAAAGCACACATTTGGAGAGCACACTGTCATTTGCATTCATTACTATTGGTTTATATTGGGTATGACTTGACTGGATCTCTTTTACCATGAATTACAATGTTTAGTCAGTCCTTGATCTTTAAAGGTGCTCTGCATTTATGTTTCGCGGTCTCAGAAAGGGCTAGTGAGATACCATTTTGTTATATCATATTATGATTGTTTTGAGAAAGTGTTGTCATCCGAGTTTTATTATTATTGCTCGCTAGCTGATTATGCCATTGATATGAGTAATTGTGAGACCTAAGTGTTATTGTGAGTGTGGTTAGTTCATAATACTTGCTGAAAACCTGAATGCTGGCATTACATATTTACAACAACAAGAACAAATAGAGTTTGTAAATTTTTTTCTTTATCACTTTCAGTTTATCAACTGGATTGCTTGAGGACAAGCAAAGGCTTAAGCTTGGGGGAGTTGATACGTCTCCAACGTATCTACTTTTCCAAACACTTTTGCCCTTATTTTGGACTCTAACTTACATGATTTGAATGAAACTAACCCGGACTGACGCTGTTTTTAGCAGAACTGCCATGATGTTGTTTAATGTGCACAAGACAAAAGTTCTCGGAATGACCTGAAAATCCACGGAGATAAGTTTTGGAAAATATAAAAAATACTGGCGAAAGAATCAAGGCCAGGGGGCCCACACCCTGTCCATGAGGGTGGGGGGGGGCGCCCTCCCCCTGGGCGCGCCCCCCTGTCTCGTGGGCCACCTGACGCTCCACCGACCTCAGCTCCAACTCCATATATTCCGTTTCACGGAGAAAATAATCAAAGAGAAAGTTTCATCGCGTTTTACGATACGGAGCCGCCGCCAAGCCCTAATCTCTCACGGGAGGGCTGATCTGGAGTACGTTCAGGGCTCCGGAGAGGGGGATTCGTCGCCGTCGTCATCATCAACCATCCTCCATCACCAATTTCATGATGCTAACCATCGTGTGTGAGTAATTCCATCGTAGGCTTGCTGGACGGTGATGGGTTGGATGAGATTTACCATGTAATGAAGTTAGTTTTGTTAGGGTTTGATCCCTAGTATCCACTATGTTCTGAGATTGATGTTGCTATGACTTTGCTATGCTTAATGCTTGCCACTAGGACCCCGCTGACACGGGAGGGTAGGACAAAAGATGTCATGCAAGTTCTTTTCCATAAGCATGTATGACTATATTCGGAATACATGCCTTCATTACATTGATGAATTGGAGCTAGTTCTGTGTCACCCTATGTTATAGCTATTACATGAGGAATCGCATCCGACATAATTATCCATCACTGATCCAATGCCTACGAGCTTTTCACATATTGTGCTTCGCTTATTTACTTTTTCGTTGCTACTGTTACATCTACTACAAAACTATTATCTTTACTTCTGCCACTGTTACCTTTATTATCATACTACTTTGCTACTAAATACTTTGTTGCAGATACTAAATTATCCAGGTGTGGTTGAATTGACAACTCAACTACTAATACTTAAGAATATTCTTTGGCTCCCCTTGTGTCGAATCAATAAATTTGGGTTGAATACTCTACCTCGAAAGCTGTTGCGATCCCCTACACTTGTGGGTTATCAGCAAGTCTCTTTACTCGTTACGTAATGCATCATCTCGCAACTGAATCATTAGCTACATTGCTTGCAAGGCTTATAGTGATGTGCATTACCGAGAGGGCCCAGAGATACCTCTCAGACAATCGGAGTGACAAATCCTAATCTCGAAATACATCAACTCAACAAGTACCTTCGGAGACACCTGTAGAGCAGCTTTATAATCACCCAGTTACGTTGTGATGTTTGGTAGCACACAAAGTGTTCCTCCGGTAGGCGGGAGTTACATAACTCATAGTCATAGGAACATGTATAAGTCATGAAGAAAGCAATAGCAACATACTAAACGATCAAGTGCTAAGCCAACGGAATGGGTCAAGTCAATCACATCATTGTTCTAATGATGTGATCCCATTGATCAAATGATAACTCATATCTATGGTTAGGAAACTCAACCATCTTTGATCAATGAGCTAGTCAAGTAGAGGCATACTAGTGACACTATGTTTGTCTATGTATTCACACATGTATTATGTTTCCGGTTAATACAATTCTAGCATGAATAATAAACATTTATCATGATATGAGGAAATAAATAATAACTTTATTATTGCCTCTAGGGCATATTTCCTTCAACATGCACCAACGTTCATCAAAACCTTTGCACTTTAGTATATTGAGGATGAAATCGGGTTCCATAGTGTCGAAAGCTTTCTAAAAGTCAAACTTTAGAATAACAATTTCTTTACCCGATTGTTTGCGTTGATGTATGTAACCGAAAGCCCATCCTAAATCGTACGAGATTTGATGAATCCGTATTGGTTATGATGGACAATTTTTAGTGTTTTTGTAGTCTCTCTGCCAGGATTTTAGTCAACACTTTGAGCACACAGTTGAGAAGCGAAATCGGCCGGTAGTCATTAACTGTTTCAGGCGAACCTTTCTTTGGGATTAGCATTATTAATGAGGTACTGAGGCAGTTAATATTAATCTTGCCTTCCCAAAAGTCTTGACATAAACTGTAGAAGTCCTCTTTGATAATATCCCAGCAAACTTTCAAAAATTGTCCATTAAACCTGTCTGGTCCCGGTGTTCGATCAGCTGGAATGATCTTGATCACCCTATCAATTTGTTCAGTGGAAAATGGTTGAGACAGTTCATGTAGGTCTGAGTACTGTTGAATTAAATCTGAAATCTTGAAATCATAAGTTGTAGCATTTGAGACTCCCATCCTCTTCTTAAAACATTCCAGAAACACAACTGCTTTCTCATCATGATTTTCAGTTGTGCTTCCATCATCCATTAGAAGCGATGGAATAAAGTTTCTTCTGTACCTTTATGGTGCTCGAGCATGAAAGTATTTTGTATTTTCCCCCTTTTACTGCCCATCGGGAAGTACATCTCTTTTTCCAATAATCACTCTGGTATCTTAGCAGTCGAAGCAAATGTTTTTTGAGTATAATTCGAAAATTTCTCTCAGGAACAGATAATTGCCTTAGCTCTTCAAAATTGTCAATTTGCATTAAAATCTTGTTGCAGTTATCAATCAGAAAGCTTAGAGATGCTTTTGCTCCAAGTTTTGAGTGCATATCTTAACCTTTTAAGTTTGGCAGGAATCTTTGTTGCACTAGAGCTAGCCTTGATTGGAGCCGACCACGAATCCATCACCACTTTAGTAAAACCAGGATGAGATGGCCAAAAACTTTAAAACCGGAATATTTTTCCTCTTGGTATATATGCTTCAACAGATAGCATACAAGGGATATGATCTGATATTGGTCAAGAGTGACATTTTACCACCGTATTCGGGAAAACAGATATCCATTCGTGCGACGAGAAAAACCAATCCAATTGTTCCAGTAGTGGCGATTGTTGCATGTTACTCCACGTGTACTTACTTCCCTTTATTGGCATTTCCAAAAGTGCTAGGGAGCTGATAATTTCATTAAACTTTATAATATCATCAATGTTTCCCCCATCTTGGTTCATGTTTTCCAACGATCGCATGAAATTGAAATCCCCCATGAATAACCAAAGCTCTTCTGCAACCATTTCGATTGCTTCGAACCACTGTGTGAATTCCACCCTCTCCCGCCCATCACATGGCCCATAAACATTTGTTAAATTCCAAGTTTAATTAGTTAGGACTGAGGTAATTTTAATAGTTAGAGCATACTGAAAGTGATGAATAACCTGTCCGGAAAAGTGACTTTTGCACCAAATAATTATAAGGCCTCCAGATGCCCCAGCCGATGGTACATATTCAAACTTATCGAATCTTCTAGGGAAGCATTTCCTCAAAAAAGAATGATCAAAATCATCTTATTTTCGTTTCTTGTAAACACACAATGGAGCAGCTTGATTCATCAATTTTATTACGGAGGGCTAAGCATTTTGGTTCAGAATTAATACCATGGATGTTCCAACACAAAATGTTCCAAAGCAGTGACGACATAGGTCTTACAGAATAGAAGTTCAGGAAATAGCATACAAAAGCAAACCAACCAACTGATAACAACTGAGTAAAAGTTCAGGAACTTAGGCATCTCTCAAGCTCTACTCCTCCACCCCTGCATCAACTTTTCTTCAGTGATTTCCTCTGCAGGTATGCTGCAGGTGTTGATGCCCAGATGCTGGATTGTTTCAATAGGACTTGGTGGTGGAATCTGGCTGGACCTCCACTTCTTGTGCTTTGCTATGATCTCCAATCTCAGGAACCTGCCTTGGTTTGACATGAGAATCCTTGTTTCTGTTATCATACATAGATGGAGCTTTGAAACCCAAGTATCTAGTTGCTCTGACACAATGACGAACCGGAGCGACATCCAGAGGGGCAGTAGGACGACGTCTCTTGCGAGATGTAGCTGTATCAAGCATCATGTCCTCCCTTCCTTCAGTAGGCTCTGAAACAAAGTCATTCATAGAAACATCCATAGAGTTATCCTCCTGTAAAGCAAGCATGTTGCCCTCCCCATCCTAGCAGAAATTGTCGCACAATGTCCAAACTTCCTTGCTGCAGTATATGACCTGACTGCCTGCAACAAAAGGAGTGAAAGGGAATGTAGTGTTGCAGGAAACTTGTACTAACTCTTTTAGAAAGATCTGTTCTCCACCAGCAAAGCTATTCCATTGTCCTTGCACATAATCAGCAGAGTTCGTCCACCCTATCCTGGGAGTGAATACAATTGCATAAAAGTGAATCAAGAACTCTAAGAGGTTCATTTCCCTTGGAACTTCCATCTCCACCACATGAGCATTGATCTCACTGAAATTGAATTCATTATCCCGTCTTCCTTGCAGAAAGTTCTCAGCAATTTCTTCCACCATCTGCACATGTTCATTCCATAAGCGTAAACCATCATCGGAACCTGTGTCATCAGTCTGAATTCCATCCATCATCGAAGGGCCATCATACCCAGTAAATTGCCGATAACTGAAGCCCTGGTATTGCTGAGGGAGTGGAGGTAGCACTGGCCACTCCCCCAACCTTGTTGAGGCGCCTGAGGAGCGGGGGCTGCCTCCCAAGCATTGGCACCGTTCTCCAACTGCCAAACATGCGCATTGTGCTGAGCTTGCTGCATGGCATTCAGAAAAGGAAGCTGAGTGGGGTGTGGTGAAGAACCCAAAGGAGGAGGCGCATCTTAATTCCCTTCAAGCCCAGGACTAGGGTTTCTGCCATTTAACACATAAACATGGACTGTCCAAGATTTTCCAATACCACTAATATATGTGAACCTCTTGATAACTAAGCTGAACGACACATACTTCAGTTCTTTAATCAAAACTCTGACCAACACTCTAGCTTTTTGTGTCCTGGGTGATGCCAGAACATGCATCTACTAAAACAGGAGACAACCTTCATAATGTAATGCTCTACTCAAGCGGAAAACCTAGCTGCATTACCCAAGCATCTCTTTCAATAATCGGGCGTCTCATGTTTGATCCATCATCATGACGTAAAAGATAAAAATTAGAGTGATCATCTAAAGCTTGTTCCACCATATCAACCATAGCATCCCTAATGATCCTATCCTCAAAGCAAACCAAGCCCACACAAAACAGATAAATCTCACCCTCAGTGGTGTGCGCATCATGATCATCACACAACACTCTCCTAACCTTAGCAAGAACCACTTCCCATTGCAGATCTGGAGGGGGGACAACAAATACCAAAGCAAATCGGGCGTGGTCGAGTGGCGGGTCGTCAACCACCATCATATTCCTCTGCAGCCTTCCATCAGGTCCTTGCTGGATGTTCATCATGCTAGGGACGAACTGGTACGACATCGTGGGGAGGTCCGCCATGGCAGTGGAAGCAGGGAAAGCAGGGGAGGAGGGAGCTATGTTGCAGGGTGGCGAAGCAGTCAAGACCGGGAGGTGGTTTTCGGGAACTGGAGTCGTTGCGATTTGTTGTGTAGAAAGCGGAACGTCCGGGGCATTTTGGGAAAGATCGGATATACGAGAACCCCCCCCCCCCTCTCTCTATCTGTTTGGGAATCCAAACTTGTTTGCTGAGATTATCTCGCGTATCCAGTTGCCGTGATTTTCTACGCCAAACTTTCTATTGGCTCATCCGATGTGGTAGCAGTTTAGGAGATAAGTTATCCTCATTTTGTGCTTTTTTCTTTATGCACACACCTCGGACCTGAAAACCCTTTTTCAAAGCATCGCCAGCCCATATGGCCCAGTTGGTGGTAACTTTGACACCGAAGCCCAATTGTTCATGCATTATGCACATGATTTTGAGAAAAACACTTGGAGCAGAAAAGAGACGGTTTCACCTCATCATTATGATTACTTCAAGTATATACCAAAGCAAAGCAACTTACACAAGTTTCAGTAGGACATATAGTACATGGATGTCTCGCCCGAAAGCGAATGCCACATCTATTCAATCTTTCAAAAATAAAATCCCTTGCAGGTACATCTTTAAGAGATAGCAACATTTTAATTTGCATATTTGAATATCCCACCTGCCAGAGATCCAGGATTTCCTCAAGAGTTGGAAAAGGAATTGAATACCAATAATTGTGGCTAAATCCAGAACCCAAGAACGTGGACTTGTCAATGACCCTATCATTGGGCGAAAATTTGCAATTAAAATTACCGAACGAAACACTTGACACAGACTCCTTATTCATCACATAATTATCTTGAAGATCATCCTCAAAGTTCAGAGAACGTGGAGCCATAGAAACATTGATCAATCCAAATTTCGCCAACTCACGAGCACTAGAGTGATCCCTTGGTGCACTATTATGAAGGAAATCAAGAGAAGATTTAATAGCCACTGGTTGATGAGCCAGTGGTCCCTTTGAAAGCAAATTTTGCATTCTTATGCCACTTACATTTGGATGCATCAGAAGCTTGATAAAGATGTACATAATTCAACATTCCATTCAACCTATTCATTTGAAATATTTTATCCCTATTCAACCACCACCTAAAAGTCAACCTACAGCCACATTCAACCATTTGATTCACAGTTCTGCTAGTTTCATAACAAAACAAGAAAATTCTCAAGATTGTTCATTCAGGGGCTTGTCCCCACACCAAGTATCATGCCAAAGGTCTGTTTGTTCTCCATTCCCAATTATCACATATCCGTCTTTCATGTAGAATTACCTGAGTTTTATTCAATTTGCCCAACTTATTATTTTTCTTTCTATCCATATGTTCTTTGTCAAGAATTGTATTCGATATTTTGACCTGACTGAAATTAAGTGGATGCAAGGAAAAAGGAAATTGAATTGCTTCGCCACAACCGACTCACCTCCTTTACTCTGCTGAAAGATGCTTAGCCAAAAGAGATTAAGGAGGAGAGCAGTCGAATACGATTATGAGATGTTGACGATGTTCTTCCTATAGTGGAGATAGTCACACATAATGATAGATCACTACCATATAGTGGCAATGGGACGGCGCGGACGATCGACGGCAGTGAGAACGGGGACGGGAAGGCACTAAGTAAACCATAGCTACACATATGCAAACTAAGAAGTTAATTTGAGCTCCAATTGCATATAAATCAAATAAAACTCTCACGTAATTACTCCCAAATTAAAACCCACAAATCACTATACTTATAGAGCATGGAATGAGCTAAACTAGTAATGAGAGATGAAAGGATGAAGTTGTTAACCTTTTAGAACCCTTAGATAGATGGGTGTGATACGTCTGCAACGTATCTATAATTTTTGATTGTTCCATGCTATTATATTATCAACTTTGGATGTTTTATATGCATTAATATATTATTTTATATTATTTTTGGGACTAATTTATTAACCTAGTGCCCAGTGAAAGTTTCTGTTTTTTCCTTGTTATTGGCTTTCGCAGAAAAGGAATATCAAATGGAGTCCAAACGGAATAAAACTTTTCGATGGTTTTTCTTGGACCAGAAGCCACCTAAGAGACTTGGAGATGAAGTCAGAAGACCCACGAGGCGACGACAAGCCATAGGGGCGCGCCCCTGGGCTTGTGGGCCCCTCGGGCCTGCACCGCCTCTGAGTTCTATAAATATCCAAATATTCAACAAACCCTAGGGGAGCAGCCAAAAATACTTTTCCACCGCCCCAGGTCTCTTTTCCCGTGAGATCCCATCTTGGGGCCTTTTCTGGTACTCCCTCGAAGGGAGAATTGATCACAGAGGGCCTTGACGGTGTCCTGGACTAGGGGGTACTCACCACGTCGTCTCCCGATCAGTTGGATTGGGCCGAGGACCCCCATGGCCGTATACTCAGGGGCCAGTCCGGACAGCTGCCGCATACAAGGAAGATTCCACAAGACTTGGCGATCAAGACAAGGACTCCTCCCCACTAGTGTGTTCGGCTAGGACTCTTGTTATCCTAGGCCTCTGGTGCACTATATAAACTGAGGCCGGGCTAGTCGATAGAGGGACAACAATCATACCATAGGCTAGCTTCTAGGGTTTAGCTTCTACGATCTCGTGGTAGATCAACTCTTGTAATACTCATATCATCAAGATCAATCAAGCAGGAAGTAGGGTATTACCTCCATAGAGAGGGCCCGAACCTGGGTAAACATCGTGTCCCCCGCCTCCTGTTACCATCGATCCTTAGACGCACAGTTCGGGACCCCCTACCCGAGATCCGCCGGTTTTGACACTGACATTGGTGCTTTCATTGAGAGTTCCGCTGTGTGATCTGCAAAAGGATCAATGGCTCGTCAGCAGATCAATTGTGACGTCGACTTCTTCGTCACCGACTCGACCGGTCACCTCGGCTCGACCGAATACTGTGCGCTGCCTCCGATCGTCATGTTCGGACAAGGGCCTTCATCAACATCAACTCCGATCTCTATCAAGATCATGGAGGAATCATCCATGGCGCTCAGGGGCTCAACGTCAACATTGCCCTCGGGCGACCGCGCTGCTTTTCTGGACAGCGAACTTGTATCCGCCACCACCGCCTCCTCGAGTGTCGCTTTAACGATTGCTTCGGTGGAATTGTGTGGAATTGAGTCTACAACGACCCTGGAAAATTTCGTCGAGTTCCGATGAAGGAATCTCCGGCAATCTCCGATATACCGGAGCCGCATTGAATCTGGACGAGAATCCGGACGAGTTTGGAGCGTGGTGTCCAGCATCTAGCTCGGACGTCCTTTGGAAGATCCAACCGTTGATTGGCTGTGTAATTCCTATATCTACCACCTGTCAAACATTCAGCTCGATCCGACCGTCCAAACTCCGGGAACCTACCGATTAGGGCATCACTTTTCAGATCTGTTTCCTACGCGAATACGGATCCTACCCGAATTCATGTTTCTTTATGAACGTGATATTTGACAACCTTTTTAAAAGGAATTTTCTTCTAAGGTATTGCGCATTGTTTTTAACACGCGCCCATAAAATTTTAATCCTCCTCTGAGGCACTACGAGAAAAACCGCTACTAATGGCGCACCTAATTTGGCCATTAATGGCGCATCACTGGTGCGCCATTACTAGCACGCCATTAGTAACTTTTACTAATGGCGCACCAGTGGTGCGCCATTAGTATCTGGTATACTAATGGCGCACCACCGTGCGCCATTAGTATAGGCTACGGTGCGCCATTAGTATGCCTCCAGGGGCCATGTATACCCAGTGCTTTGGCATACTAATGGCGCCACGACCACGAGATGCGCCATTAGTAATTATAGCATACTAATGGCGCCTTGACCAGTGATGCGCCATTAGTATGCTTTGTCATACTAATGGCGCACTGTCATGTGAAGCGCCATTAGTATGAATATTAGGTTTTGATTATTTTTATATATTCTGTTTTTTGCACAGGTTACAAAATGTATAATTTGACAAAATATAGACAGCACACAACAACAACAGATTCATCGAATACAATAGAATATTAGTCTTTGAATACAATTCATCATATTAGTCTCCGAATACAATTCATCATATTAGTCTCCGAATTGAAAAGACCGAACAAAGATAGAACATTATATTACAAGTCTCAAGACCGCGAGTAGCGAGTTTGTCTTCACATTACAAGTCGATATCGATCATCTAAACTACCATCACATAGAAGAGAGCTGCGGTCATCACGATGAGCATCATCACGATGAAACTTCGTCTTCATCCGGTTCCTCCAACGCTCCCTCCCTCTCCCGCTAGATAGCAGGCGTATCTAGATTCGCCTCGGCCCTAGTGGTGTACCATTTATAACTGTTACCGCTGAATCGGTGAACCTGTCTCCGACACTCCTCCCAGTCATCGTGACTCCGGGAACCTTACCCTTGTACACGACATACGTCGGCTATGCACTAGCCAAACGTAAACGTTAGTACCAATTCACGCAGACAATACATAAGCAATATATAAGTATGCAACAGAGCGATCGGAAGAGAAAAGCAAGACATTAATAGCATCGATTACATCTAAGTTGAACGACTCTCGAAACCAAAGAGACATACTACATGTTCATTAAAGTTTAATTACAACATGAGCCAATCGATGTTTCGTAACTAGACACAACATCACGCTTCGACTCGACTCAAGGGACCGGAGCATGGATGAAGCCGCCGTCTATCGTGGGAGTCATGAAAGAACGGGCGTTGTCACCTGCATTTGTAGCATTGTGTCGATGTCATCATTGGACGGTTGATTTACGAGGTAGAACTGCCCCGAGGTACGAAGGACATCTTGATGGATGATTTCTGCAAACTCCGATTTGGATGCGAAAGAATTCTTGTCCGATGTCCGCGTCTGGATTGCCGACACGCCGCGGCCCAATCTTTGAGTTTACTCGGTAGCGAAGTTGATGATGGTCCCGTCACGATCGCCTCGCATGTGATGGATGGCATAGTAGGCACCCTTCGACCGCCCGGCGGCTGCTTGGACGAGCGTAACGTATTGTGGGAGAACACGTGCTTGCCGTACTTACGAATAGGCCTGGTGAAGGTGCCTCCAGATTGGGCATAGCCGGAAGAACATCATCAAGAACCTTCTTGACATTTGTGTAGTCTACCTTCGGTGACGGTCGGGTCGAAATACGTGGCCATGGAATATTTGGGGCTTAGGAGGATGAGCGTGCAATGTGTCACCGCAGAAAATACAGAATGTTAAAAGAAAAAGCGATCGAAATCTAAGAATTCATATGTTACGGGCGGTTGAGGGAGGACTTACTCGGGAAAGTAAGGCACGAGGAAGTTATCCTTATCTTGGTTTGCCGAATGACGCCTTGAGATAAGAACTTCGCGACTTGCGGTCCCCAGTGCTGCCCAAGATCTTGGCACGCATGTAGAAGGGGTCGACTATCATGATGTCCGGAGTCTTGTCGCGAATGATCCGCATCTCCATACTCAGCGAAAATAGCCGAACGAAGGTGTAGTGCAGCGGATGAAGGTTCAACATAGCGTGGATGTCATCAAACCGCAGGACGATCGTACGCCCGATGGAGTTATCCATAAAGCCCTTGCCCTCTAGCACCTTGGCCATGAAAACCGGGTATGCCACATCCTTCTCTCTGAGACGCCGCTTCTCCAAAGAAAGAACAACATCATGCAGACTCCGCATAGCACCGGTTGCAGCATTGAGCATATTTGTCGGTAGCATCGCCCTACCCGCCACATGAACCCTCCCGGAGATATCCTCGGTGAAGGTGGCCCGCCCCGAGCACGGATCGCATTTTCGGTGCCGGCTGGCCCGCACCCTTGTTAGTCTTTCTTTTGCGTGCCTTCTTCTTCTCCTGTAATGGGACCGAGTTCTGCTCACCGACCGCCTTCTTGAGTGTGTTGGGGCTGATAATATTTTGCACCTCGCCTATCTCGAGGCTCGGTGAAGTCGGCAATTGAGGCGTCTCCACGAGAGCTGAACGTCGACGGCGCTGTTGCAACTTGGCTTCTCCGTGGTACCAGCTAGATCGCGCACGTCTTTTGTTGGGTTGGGTTCTTGAGAAGGAGGCCCCATGAAGTCGCCACCGTACCCATGATCGGCAAAGTAATCTTGATCGACGTTGGCAAATGTATCGTCGTCGTCGTCATTACGATCCTGTGCCATATGCATGTTTGGATCCGATTGGCATAGGGATGTCCGGCGCCGCTGGCGGCGGTCTTGCCATGGGGCCGACTTGGCGGCGGCAACACGGTGGCGGTGTTGTCTTTGGGGTGGTGTCCCCGCCCCCAAACGAATCTGGCTCTTTGGCCAAAGCGAGGGCCAGCTCAGGCGGCCGAGGGTCATCACGTCATCATCGTCGGCCCCGACGGGTCGACTCGGAGGTAACAACTCGTCGCAGCCTGGCAGCACCCGAACCAGTTCAACCCTAAACAAGTTGGGTGGCATCCGGGTACCGTGGAACAAGGGGTTGCCCGGTTGAACGATTTTGCCCTTGGCGACATCGACCAACTCATTGTTCACGAAGTGCAGGAGAGTGCACGGAACGTCGGCGGCGCCTGCGAAAACATGTAGGGCGTCAGGGATGCCTACCAAAGGCAAGGAGATGAAGTCATCGGCCGAGAGGCTTAATTAGTTACCGTGATGATGGCGTCGAGCTCGGCTAATGTCGAGGCACCGCCAACGGCGGGCGTGCAGTTGACGGAGGGGCCGCTTGCTGCAGAGGTGCCGGTCGGCGTACACCCGGGTGCATTAAGCTCCCGTGCCGGCGTCGGAGACACCAATGCCGCCTCCGCCGGAGACACCAATGGCCCCGCCATCGCATTCTGCGAGTTGCTGGCCGTGAAGCTCGGAATCGGGCGGCCTCGTTGGCGCCCGCAATCCACGCACTCAACCCCTGGATCAAGGTAGGCACAATGGCGGTGATCGCCGCTCGAGTTGTTGTTGCACTTGCTCTTGGACAATCTCCGAATCCGCGCCACATGCCTTGAGTTCTTGAACCTCGCGCTGGCTTTCCGAGCTGGTCTTTTCTCCTTCCGCACACCAGCGGTATAGTATGACCCCATTTTGTGGACAAGCCTTTGCCGGCCACCACGACCGGTGACGCCGGCTTCGAGCTTATCCTTGTTCTTCATTACATTCAACGCCCTATTTAGAGTGGTGTCCCAAGGGTTGCTCTTAGTCGACCCAGCGCTCTGCTTTCAAATCGCTGCGGAAGGAATGTGAATCATTTAGAAATTTGGCTTCATTAATTAGAATGCAACCATATGGAGCTAATTACCCGGGGTGGTATTCCTTACGAACAACCTCAAGCGCCACGGTCTTGGATCCGTGGTAAGCTCCTTTGTTTTCGGTCTTTCTTGTACCGGCCCCGACAAAGTTCCTGGTCTGCTTGTCACCGTATGTATCGAAGAGGCGGTAGGCTTTGCTCGGCACGCTCCGCGTCCACCTTGTCCCATATAGGCTCCGCCACTCTGTAACCGCCGGGACCGAGTGTGTGTTCCCCTAAGTTCAGCTCCCGCATTTCTTTCCCCCACTGACTTGATTGGGAGTTTGCGGTGCTCGAGCAATTGATCTTGAAGTCGTTGTAGTCATCTTCGGTGATCGAAGGATTTTTCTCCTTGATCTTCACATAACTCTCACCTTTCTCGATCATTCTCTTCACATTGCTTTTCCAAGTAGACAGGGCCTTGCTCATCTTCGTGAGGGCAGCATTGTTCACTTTATTCCTTTGAGGCTTGTGTTTTCAAAAGCAGCGGGGAACTTGTATCGTTCGTGCAGCTTCGTGAAGAGGAGGTTTCGCAAATTCCCTCGGTCAGGATGCCTCAGGTTCTCGGTGTTGATCGAGACGGTGCTCCGGAGAATGCACCCGAGCTGAAGCGAGTACCCCTTGACTATTCGTTCGGGCGCCGTTGGATTCCCGTCGGAGTCCACTTCAGGCACTTCCTCCTTGAGGGTGCGGAGCACGGTCGGGCGCCGGTCCTTCCGTTGCCTCTTCCATTGGCTGCCATCCGTGCGCGCCGCCATCATTAGTGGTGGCATCCTCGGCGACACCATCGGTGGTGGCATCGGTGGGGTCATCCTCGGCGGTACCATCGGTGGTCTCGGGATCGGTGGGAAGGCGGAGTCCTCATACAAGTGAGGTTGTTCCTCCATCTCCCGGGACAGCTCCTGTAATGCCTTGCCGCCCGAACCCCGGCCTCATCGTTGTGGGCCATGTTTCTCTCTAAATAGAAACAAAGTTTGGTCAAAAGTTGGTTATTGTCAAGGAACAAGATCATGGTCTCATCATTTAGGGTTTGTTTAACACCGAGGCATCCTAAAATCTAAGCTTTTATCATTGAGGGTTTTTCACGCCGAGGCACCCTAAACGCCTACCCTTCCATCATTTCAGTTTTTATCTACACTGAGGCACCATAAAAGCCATGCATTAGTCACAAGTACGGGGGCACTTGATCCTACTTAATTAACTACTAAGATACCCGGCCCATGCATTAGTCACAAGTACCCATATGTCCTATTTTTAGCAAAGTCATGCTAAAATTCACGGAAAATTTCAGCATGACCTTTGCTGAAAATAGGACATATGGAGTAATTCAATTTGCCGGAACGGAAATTAATCGACATTCCGCAAACTCAAGGGCCTCTCGGGTACCTGCAATATCATCACGACACGATGGTCGAGACAAAACCCAGCAAACTAGCACCACAATGTGCCTCTACTTTCATATGGATGAAAAGGCCACAATGTGCCTCTACTAGCACCACAATCTTAGTTAACTTCGGGGACATCGTAAAGTTAACATCCACTGATTATTATGAGGACTTCACTGCCACTGTTTACTCAAACTTAAGTTAGTAATTAAAAATATAAAATAGGATAACCCAAAGGATGTGGATCGTTGGTTGATGTCACAAAAAGTTGCTAATCTCAACATTTTCTACAGTTGTTATAATTATCTTACTTTATTTAGAACAAACTAAAACCACAGAGTCTACCAATTCAGGTAGAAGCCATCATTCATTACAAATTTGAATATTTGATATTCCAGAAAATAATCTGTCTACAAAATGAGATACATTCCGTTTGAACTACCAAAACTGTAACCAACGTTATTACCTAATTATGAAAAAAGTGCAGTACATATAAAGTATTTCATCACTGAGAGGAGATAACCAAAAGTTTCCAAGCAATATGATTAAGAAAATGGGATTTAGGCATCCAAATGCCACAAAAGACTAAATCACATTTTTAAACCAAGTTACACAAAGAAAATGCACCTAAGCACCAAGAGGAACTGTTACAACTCCATAAGGTATATCCAAGTCACTGCTACTCATATTCAAAAACCTAACTCCAATATAACCGTAAAGATTGTAAAACATTATATCTCCCTACCGACACGAACTGAAAGCGTAACAAAATACCATCTTCTTTTTGTTGATGCGTTGGTGTTTTAGAGTAGAGGTAAGAAAACCGGAGACCATATATGTAGTTTCTAACATATGCAAGATTACTTAAAAATTGGAGAGCCATGTCGTTTCTACTGGACCTAAATATAGCTAGCTGCTGGTGTTGAACAATAAACAACCACACCACACACTAAGACAAGTAACTGAAATGACTCTCTTTGTATTGTATATAGTAGAAGAAGAAACAAGAGAGAGATGCAAGATAGTAGTATATATAGGTGAGTCAACCTATTATTCTAGGCAGCTGCCTTGCTAGTGATTCGGTGTCGTCAAATCGATCCCTCCCACTCGACCTGCGATCTTCTACAAGGAAAAAGTAGCAGCTCAATCAACCACCATATAATTATACAAGGAAAAAATGCTACTTGGCACAAGTGTAAACGAGAAGCTTGAGGTAGCAGCAGATTGAAGTGATAAAGTGCAAAGGAGAAGCTTGAGCTAGTAAACAATTTCTGAATGTTATAAAGTGGGGAAAGTAAAATAAAATTCATGACTAGTCATGGCACTAGAAAAGAGATGAGATTTCACAAAACCAGAGCCAAGCATAGTCCAGAATGTCAAATTTTCAGTTAGTTAATTATTACAGTCCTTTGCTAAAAGAGATGATCCGTCCAAGAAATTTAATACTAGATGCATGCTGTCTGTTGAGGATCTTTTAGTGAATGACTAACAACAAGTAACCGAGCTTGCCCAAGAAAGATTAGATTCGAAGTCTTTGGTCTGCTAGTGAATGGAGGGGGAGAATAAAAGCAGGCACAATGGGCAAATTAATAAATCAATAGCTAGCAGGGGGAGAATAAAAGCAACACAAGCTCACAGCAAATCAAGCACCTAATTAAATTAGTTAGCCCTATCAACCACAGTCCTGGTACCCTAATGAAGCAGCTTGGTGCCTGGTACCCTATTTGGTTCCTTTGGTCATCTTTCCGGACAAAAAAGACAATAACAATCTGAGGTGATGCTCTTACGACTTGCCGCAAATAAACATGTATAACAGCAGGTCATTAGGCCACACGACAACCATATCTACAAAAATTAATAGGTCTGCCATTGCGGTTTCCCAATCACAATAGCAGTTTAACGGCTGCGCCTATGCTCCAGATTAATGACCGCAACATTAGTAAATATGAAAAAATAGTACATCTGAAGGTGTTCATACATTCAGATGAACTAAAGTTGCAAACGGCCCTTTTGAGCCGTGTAAATGTATCAAACGATGCTCATACTTAGATGGGAATAGCCTCTTGTCTGCCGCAATATTAAGAAGCATGATGAAACGGCATAGCCAAGTCCAGCGGAAAAGTAAAAATTTAGAAGCGCATTTGAACGACACGCAGGTTGAACTAGCGGCGACGAGATGATTTTGCACCGACCATTGCCGCACTGCCCCTAAATACAACGCCGGTCCTCATCACATTTCACCCTCCCTCCACGGCACCACCACATCCAAGAATCCAACGCCCTCCCCCACACTCACACCCAACACCCCTTGCCCCGCCTCCCCTCGGCACTTGGTCAAAATTAATGTGTTAAAACGCTATCATACGCATCGAAGAAAATTCGAATATTGAATGGTAAGAGATTGTGAGGATTCAGATTTGCGATAAGTAGCGATGTCTGAAGTTTTGATCATTGGGAGAAAACTACGGGATCTAGCGGAACAGGAGGGGATTGTGCATACCTGTGAATCCGGCAAAGCAGCTACTCGCGACTCGGCGTGAGTCCCGTGTCGAATCCGCTGCTCGGATTACTGCTACTAGTGGTGTGGTGTGGACGGGCGGCGCTGCTCCGGCGAGTGGGGTGGGGTCGGAGGGGAGGAAGGAGGATGGGGAGAGGAGGCGTCGGTGGTGTGGTGTGGACGGGGCGGCGCTGCTCCGGCGAGAGTGGGGTGGGGTCGAAGGGGAGGAAGGGGAGGATGGGGAGAGGTAGGCGTCGGTGGATGGGGCGGCGCTGGTGTCGGGGCGGCGTCGAGGGCGGCGGGGCGGCGGCGTCGGGAGAGGAGAGGGAAGGGATCGTGAGGCGAGGCGGGAGAGAGAGGGGATCGATACGAAGGGGATCGCGGGCGGCACAATACTAATGGCGCACCACCCCTCGGTGCGCCATAAGTACGTACATGCTAATGGCGCACCTCACCCAGGTGCGCCATTAGTATTTTTTTACTTCTGCCCGAGCCAACAGGTTATCTACCACCAGACCTGATACACATCAAGTCTTCTCTACTAGTTCAACTGGTCAGCAGCTAGTTCTCACACCAGGAGGTCCTGGGTTCGATTCCCAGGCTCCACAAAAAAATTTTATGCATTAAAAATGCTGTTTGATACTTAATTGTGTTTAAATATGTTCAAACTTGTTTAAATCATAACATCATAAGATAGTAATATTTTTTTTAAAAATATCATCAAACAGTAATGCCGGTGGAGCGGGGAGGGTGTGGGGGTGCGGGGGTCGGCCATGATTGAGTAGGGGAGGAGTGCGGGGGTCGTGGCAGTGATTGAGTAGGGGAGGGTGCGTGGGGTCGTGGCGGCGGTTGAGTAGGGAGGGTGCGGGGGTCGGCGGCGGTTGAGTAGGGAGGGTGCGGGGTCGGCGGCGGCGGTTGAGTAGGGGAATCGAGGGTGCGGGCGGTCGGCGACGGCAGTGGACCGATCTGGCGAGGTGGGATAGCGATCGAGATGGAGGGGATCGAGATGGAGGGGATCGAGTGTCCATGAAATTAAAAAATATTCATGATAGTTCAAAAAGTGCCCATGAAATACAATCGAGAAATGAAGTCTACGATTTAAATACAATCGATCTTAGCTAGCTATCTCTTCACAATCTTCTTGCCCTTCTTTTTCGCAAATGGAGTTCTTCTATGGAACGGACGTCCTTTAGGTAGGGTGGTCCTGCTTCTTCTTGTGGTGTATGCTGCTACTTCATCATCGTCGTCATGTTCGATCCACGGTCGCCGTACTTGTCGAAGTCTTGCTCATTGGCTACTCCATCCATTCCGATGATCTTCCTTTTGCCTCTCCTCACGACAACACGACCGGGCTTTGGCGGGTCGGTAATGAAGAAGCATTGGTCCACTTGGGAAGCCAGTACCCATGGCTCATTTTTCGCGGTGACGCTTATGCCATGGTCTTGGATTTGGCTTCGTATAACCATGGTGGTGAAATACCGGTCTTCTTTTATGACGTTCTTGGCCCATCTGACACGGAACATCGGGACCTTCTCTCTAGCGTAGCTCAGCTCCCAGATCTCCTCGATCCTTCCGTAGTATCTGTCCTTGTCGTTACCGGTGTAGGATTCAGTCGTTACCCCGGAGTTCTGATAACCATCGCTCTTCATGTCCTTGGCCTCGGTGTAGAATGTGTAGCCGTTGATATCGTACGCCTCATAGGTCATCAGGTTGTGCTCGGCCACAGTGACAAAGGCGAATATGAGTTGTTCTTCCGCGGAAGAATCCTCATGTAAAGGGTAAGACAAGTTTTGCTTGAACCAACGCGTGAAACATGAGTTGTGCTCTTTGAGTATATCTCCGTCCGTCCTCTGTTGGCCTCGGTCATTGTCGTCTTCTTAATAAAGGTTCTGTCTGTACCACCCTAGGATCGACCACGTCTATGTGTTGTAGAGCGACTCGGTTTGCTCTTTCAAAGTCGGCGAGTCGACCCTCGAAGTCGACATGCATTTCGCGGCGACCCTCACGGTAACCCCATCCAGCGAGCCTGCCGAGGTGCTTGTTGACGGGCAGACCAACGGGGTTCTCGATGCCTAGATAATTCGTGCAGTAGGAGATGCACTCGTCGATCGAAAAGCCCCTGGCTATGCTTCCTTCGACGTGACATGTTGCGAACGTATCCTTTGATGACACCGTTCATCCTTTCGAACGGCATCATGCGTGTGCAGGAACGTCGGCCCGAGTTGGATGATATCCTCCACTATATGGACCAGCAGATGCACCATAACGTCAAGAATGCGGGCGGAAGTACATCTCAAGCTCGCATAGTATCACCATGATCTCTTCCTGTAGCCTTCTGAGTTGCCTCACGCCAATCGACTTCCGAGAGATGACGTCGAAGAAGTTGCATAGGCCAAATAGCATTTCACGGACGTGCGTGTCCATGATCCCATGGATTGCAACTGGAAGTATCTGCATCATCAAGACGCGTGATCGTGAGACTTCATCCCGCTGAACTTCTGCTTTGGGTCTAGGTATCTGCTTATCTTCCCAGCGTAACCGAAGGAAGTTTTACTCCTAGGAGGCAGGTGAAAAATTGCTCGATCTCCTCCTGACTTAGAGTGAAGCACGCGGGAGGGTAGTCATTTCCGGTCTTCTTGGCCTTTTTGCCTTTGCGACGACTTTCTGTGTCCTGCTTCGCCTCATCATCATCATCATCATCATCATCATTAGCGTGAAGCTCCTGCCTGATGCCCATTGATTTCAAGTCTGCCCTTGCTTTCGGCCCATCTTTGGTCCTCTCTGGCATGTTGAGCAGGGTGCCAACGCAGGAGCTTTGCTACCTTAGGGTCCGCGAAATACCGCTTCAGACGAGGAGTGATCAGAAAGTACCACACCACTTTTCGAGGAGCTTTCTTCCTCTTCTTGTATCGAGTGACGCCGCACACCGGACATATGGTAGACTCCAGCGTGCTCGTCCCGATAAATGATGCAATTGTTCATGCACACATGGTATTTCACGTCTTGGTAAATCGAGAGGACACATGATTTTCTTCGCCTCATCCAAAGTGGTCGGGCACGTGTTCCCCTTGTTAAGACGTTCGTGCCATTTTTAGATGTTCTCGTCGAAGCTTGCGTCGGTCATTTTGTGTTTTACCTTCATCTCCAGAGCCATGAGCGTTACTTTCGGCGGGTATCCTCGGCCTGCATCCTTCATACAATGGAGTAACGCGTCTAACTCAAGTTGATCCATCTTGGCTTTCTCTCGGGCGTTAGCTCTGGCGTTATCCGTCTGCTTGAGAAGCAGCTCTTGAATATGAGGGTCCTGCACCCAGCCCATCGATGGTCCAGCGTCGTCTGCTCCGCCGGCATCATCATCTTCATGATCATGCCCGTCGTCTGCTCTCATCTTCCTCATCATCATGTCCTGCATCTTCTACATGATGATCGTATGCAAGATCACCGTCGTGATCATCTCCTGGGGATTCTTCGTCTTCTCGCCCGCCCGAGCCGCGGTGGTTGTCTTGCTGCCCTTCCTCATTTCTTGCCCGGCCCCCATGGACGACTTCGTAGTCATCTTCATCACCTTGCCACCGATAAGCATCCATGAAACCACGCAAGAGCGGGTGGTCCCGCACCTGCCCGGAATCCGGCTCCGCAATAAGGCTCTTCAGCTTGCATCTTCGACACGGACATCTTATCTCCGTCTCGTTCTTTTGAAGCATCTCGGCCTTCGCGGACCTCAAAACCTATTCACGATGCCTTCGGTCATCGTGCGGACCATGGTCGTCAAGGGGTAGAGCAAAAGCGATATTTTAGAACCAAACAAAAATTTGGCATGACTTTCCCTAAAATAGGACAAAAGAATGCTTAATGCCAAAATTCTCGCCAAACGGAAATGAATCAACATTCCGCAAAATATTGGCAACTATCGCATTTCAAATACCGTACACCTCCAACCACAAACACATATGCAACACCACAAACATATGCAACACCACGAACATACATAGATCTAGCTAGGCCATAAAAAGTGCATGTGCACATTGTTGTAGGGAGAACACCATAAATATAGCTTCCCCCCTTACTTACCTATTAAAACAAGGTAATTTAACCACTTAATTTGAATGAATCTATGGTGGAAATGAGGTGAAAAAGAGGAGGCACCCGAGACAAGGAGGAGGTGGAGAGAATGAAGTGGGGAGAAAGTGAGTGTGGGTAGGAGAGGCTGTCCAAAATATCTAGTTGCTGCCCACTTACTAATGGCGCACTAGCAACAAATGCGCCATTAGTAATCCAGTTACTAATGGCGCACCTTCCGCGGTGCGCCATTAGTAGTTTTGCAAAAAAAAATACTAATGGCGCACCCTTGGCGCGGTGCGCCATTAGTAGTTACAACTACTAATGGCGCACTTCATCTGGATGCGCCATTAGTATGTTTGAATAGGCGCACTAGTTCAAAAAAAATAATTTTCTATACTAATGGCGCACCTTTCGTTGGTGCGCCATTAGTAGTTACAACTACTAATGGCGCACTTAAGAAGGATGCGCCATTAGTATGTTTGGACAGCGCACTAGTTCAAAAAAAAAAATTGATACTAATGGTGCACCCCTTACATGGTGCGCCATTAGTAGTTTCAACTCTAATGGCGCATCAGAAGGTGGTGCGCCATTAGTATATACTAATGGCGCACCAACTTTCTGGTGCGCCATTAGTGTGAATCCCATCTATATCCCTTTTTCTAGTAGTGAGGTAATCTTCGCCATCACGCTGGTGTCAAACCAGTCCGGCAATATAGCTCCACGGCTGCCGACCTGCGCTAGACATGTCGTCACTTTTTGAGCCGAGCTCAACTTCTTCGGATACTCACCTCGGTGAGCCGAACAATAGTTCAGAATCGCCAAAGATAAAACATCACAGCCCCACGGATTACACGGAGCGGGCACACCGGCATCGCCGCACGGCCACTTCAGCAAGCCAGTACTGACCACGTCACAAGTTACGACCTGCATGGGCAGGGCCGAACTGTTGCTTCATCGAGCCAATGTCCACCAACGCCAAACTACTTCAACAACTCGGCTGACATGGTAGCTGCAACATCTCCTCATCGATCTGCTCCGTCTCCTCGGCCGGACCGGGGGCTTCGTCATCCCTTCATCAGCACACTCCGGTAACTACGGCGACACCAACCGACCAGCTTCGTCACGTCAGTTGGACCGGGGGATTTGCCTCGGCGAGTCAACGTTTACCAGCGTCGCCATCCCATCGCTTCATCGCCCATCAAGCAATGGGTATGCGGATCGAGTCCCAATTTTGGGAGTCGCTTTTCATCGGACTACTACAACAAATAAACCAAGAGCTATTAATCCTAAATTTTTTTGCTTGTTGGGTTTATTTTTCTTAAGGAATTATTACTCTGGTTTGTTCCATCATCTGTACACAGGTCTATCAAATGGCGGCCATATTAAAAACGGTCGCGTGGTGGTTCGGTCAGTTTCCGTACATAGTTCGGCGAACGCTGCATCCGGAGCCCGGGCCGCCCTACAAATTCAAGCTTTGTCACTGTGTCACACTGACGCCCTGCATCGACATTGGCTTCAGCACCAGGCCACATCTCTTTAAATAAATATTTTTGCGCAAAGCAATTATGCAAGGATTATATATATTATAATTATTTCCTGGACCGCACTATTTTACATGTGCAGGTAATGGACTTTGACTGTGTCGCGTGGTCTCTTCGGCGTCACTCTGCCGGCCTACATTGGCCGTGCTACGTCGCCACTTTAGATTGCCGAGCTCTTCGCTCCGCCACCTCGAGACCGGCTTGGGGGCTGGGACCTTGTCTCGCATCAAGCTAGGACCACGTCATCAACACCGAGCACATTAACCAGCTAAGTCGCTTTCATGCTCAAAAACATTTAGTTTTAAATTTTTTTTGGTCCGACCAAGCATTATACCTTTTTTTGACAAAAGGTTGTTTGCAAAAAACTTCCTTGCCAAACTTTGTTTGTGACACACAAATTCAAATACCCCGTTTACTTGGGGGCTTCCTTTATGAAGCCTTTCCTCTTGCAAATGACTATACTTGTACGGCTTTGTTCCTTGTTCGTGTATTACGCCACAATATGCACCATATTGACCTAAGTGATTTGCAAGCTGGGTTGCCTTGCTCCTGTGTTTACCCCTACGTTCCCGATTGTTCGGCTAGGGAGTAAAGGGAGCACCTCTGCGATTGTCACGATCGGTTCATCCGAGCGGACCTCGAGACTAGGTGAAGCCGAAGCTAGCGCTCTTACTGTTTTCAATTATGGTCGGCACACAACGGAACTCATGAGTACAAAAAATCTATTGCACAAGTCTCATAGTAACAATGAGCATCGAAGAAAGGTATCGGTGGGGGTACTATTTTCTTCGAAGATGCTTCTTACACTTTGTTAGTAAGATAGCATAAGTTCCCTGAGCACGCTTTGTCTGTTACAGCCTTATGGCCTGTGTCGGTGTCAAAACCGGCGGATCTCGGGTAGGGGGTCCCGAACTGTGCGTCTAGGCGGATGGTAACAGGAGACAAGGGACACGATGTTTTTACCCAGGTTCGGGCCCTCTCGATGGAGGTAATACCCTACTCGTGCTTGATTAATATTAATGATATGGGTAGTACAAGAGTAGATCTACCACGAGATCAGGGAGGCTAAACCCTAGAAGCTAGCCTATGGTATGATTGTTGTTCGTCCCTACGGACTAAAACCCTCCGGTTTATATAGACACCGGATAGGTTAGGGTTACACAGTAGTCGGTTACAATGGTAGGACATCTACATATCCGTATCGCCAAGCTTGCCTTCCACGCCAAGGAAAGTCCCATCCGGACACGGGACGAAGTCTTCAATCTTGTATCTTCATAGTCCAGGAGTCCGGCCAACGGTGAGAGTTCGGCTATTCGGACACCCCCTAATCCGGGACTCCCTCAGTAGCCCCCGAACCAGGCTTCAATGACGATGAGTCCGGCGCGTTGATTGTCTTCGGCATTGCGAGGCGGGTTCTTCTCCAAATTCCATATACTTGTCGAATAGTGTCCGACTTACGATAAATGCTGCGCTCCTCGGCTTCTCGCCCAATAATGGCCATCTTCCACGTGTTTGAATGAATGCGAAAAGCCAGGGTATTTTACAATTACCCTCCTAGCCAAGCAAATGAGCTGCCTATAAAAGGGCAAGGATCTAGATCTGAGTCACACCATCCCCTTTGCGAAGCTTTCATCGGAGCGCCTCGACCAAAGCCCATTCCATCACGGACGGTCGTGGCTCCTCCTCTCGCGCTCCCAGCCCTCAGCCAGAAATTGGGAGAGATGCTCGATCCCGCATAGCGAGCTAGTTATACTCCAAGCCAAGGGATTTCTTCCCCCGGCCTTCATGGTCCCGGTTCGAGCCAGACTTGCCACCTACAAGGGCGGAAAGCAAGCGGAGAGCATCCCCGATCCCTCTAAAGGAGAGCGGGTATGTTTCATCTCTTATCTAGTAAGAGGACTCGGATTTCCGATTCATCCGTTTCTCCGGGGGCTCCTGGAGTTCTACGGCCTCCAGTTGCACCATCTTACTACTGCCTCCATCTTGCACATCGCGGGCTTCGTGGCCCTTTGCGAACTGTTCTTGGGCGTCGAGGCTCATTTCGGGCTGTGGAAGAGAATATTCTGCCTAGTACCCCGTTCTCATGAGGGGTCAAGATATCAAGTGGGCGGAGCCGAGCTTTGGCGCATCGCCGGGACCGGATACCTATCCGGAACCCCAAAGAAGGCGTCCGAAGACTGGCCTTCGGAATGGTTTTACATGGAGGACGTCCCGCTGCCGGATCCTGTTCGGATCGGCCTTCCGGAGTTCAGCAATGCTCCTCTGAAGAAGCGCCTAAGCTGGCGCCCTCGGAGCCCCCGGAGAGAAGATGACCGGGATGTCCTTTATTTGATGAGCCGAATAAGGTTACTGGCTCATGCCGGATTGACCATGATAGGAGTCATGTCAATCTGCATTATGAGGGGAGTGCAGCCGCTCCAATACAGGGGCCAACCCATGTGGGACTTCAACGGGGAGGACGATGCCACCCGCCATGGCCGCAAAGGGCCAGGATCGGTCACCGAACTGGTGAAGATCTTGTCTGCCATGTATAAAGGGGAGGAGGAGGATTTCCTCCATGTCAATCCACTGAAGGAGTTTTCTTCGAATAATCCTCGGAGCTGGGAAAGCAAACATCTTTGTGACCTGTCCGATCCATGTTCCCATGGTTAAATATCTCATTTCGTGGTTTCTGTGCAGGAACTGCACCGGACTGTGGAGAAGATACACAGCCCGCCCCCACAACCCGAGGATCCGGAACGGTCCCTCGATGCGACCTCCGAAGAGGATCCGAATATAAAGGTGGAGTTGATCGACGGGGTATTCCACCAACTTAGCATTGACAATGCTTTGGTTGCCATTACGGCTGATTACCCCGGAATACTTCCGACCTCACAGTAACTGAGACCGAGATCCCAAAACCCTGATAATGACCCATCCATGCTTATTTTTGATCACCGTATACCAATGGTGATTCACAGGGGGTACCTTCGAGGCAGGAAGCCGAGCCCGCGGCGGCTGGCCAACAAAGGGCAGTGCGCACCCGCAGGCTAAAAAGAAGTGCGGTCCGGATCGAAACTCCGCCGCAACGGTATGGCGTGTCACCATACTCCCAGGATTGATTCCTGGAAGGCGTACTAACGCTGGTGCTCTTTTCAGGAAAAAGAGCGTTCGCCGGACTGAGTCCGGAGAGGTTGCCAATCGAACCTTCACCGGCCAGGCTTCAAAGCCGGGTCCGGAGGCTGAGGCGAGCACGAGACGTGCGTCGGATGCTCCTTCGACAGAGGATGCCGACAGGTTGTCCGCCACCAACTCCGAGGTGGAGAGCGCCTTGAATCACAGGCGCCGCCGGACAGTTCTTCGTGACGCATGTTTCTCCCAAGAGGCCTTGAATGCCTTCGATTCGGGAGATGCGCACTGCGTGCCGCTCAAGATGGTCTAGCCAGAGCCACGGAGCAAAGTATGTGAAGGACATACGGGTAAGGAAATTTGACAGCTTATATATGCCAAGAGCCTCGAGACTTAAAATAGTTAGAATAATCGACTTAAGGATCATTTGTTATGCAGGATCTTACAGAAAAGAATACCCGACTGTCCCAGGAGCTTGAAGAATGCAAGGCCCAACTTGAGGCCGCACTAGCCGCTACAGGGGGAGCCGCAGAGACCCCCACTGGTAATATACGCTTTAAAAAATAGTTTATGAAGTGCGGCGGGTTTGTAAATCTAACAAAAATATTGCAGATGGCGCCGGACTAGATCCGGACAAGCAGCAGCTCTTGCGCTAGCTAAAGGCCAGCGAGAGCGTGCTTACGAGGGTGCGGCAGGAGAAAAATAACATCCAAGACGCCAACACCAAGCTGGGTGAGGAACTAAAGGATGTTCGTGCCCAGTTGTCTGACTCTGTAAAGGAGAATCGACGGCTTCGTCGCGGCATTTTCAGTAATGCTTGAGCGAACTTTGAAAAGAGTTCGGCGAGGAAGGACACTAACATAAACATGTATGTAGGTTTGCTCACAGGTCGTCCTGAGGAGGAGATGCCCGATTCTTGGTGATCTTCTTCCCGAATTGCGCCACCTGCACGAACGAAGTCCCAGGTGGTGATGGCGGGCATCGGCCAGGCCTTGTGGCCATCTATCTCCCCGCCGAAGGCATTGGGGAGCTGGCAGAGCGGCTTCAAGGAGCACGGCGGCACTTCCGACTATGGAAGATATCGGCCTGCCGTCAAGGCGCCAGGGAGGCCTGGGCCATGGTAAAGACGTGGTACATGAAGGCTGACCCAAACCACATGGCCGAGGTCAGACCTATGGGGCCTGATGGGATGGAGATCCCTGTAAGCTTAGTGTACGGCCAAGTAGAATTGGCCGCCAAGTATTCCCAACAAGATTGTAAATTAGATAGCCTATTAGATGGCATTGAGGAGGACTACAATGAGTCGACTTGACTATGTAAAAATATGACATGAAAAAAATGTCTTCTAGCCGGATTGTAGATCGTTTGTCGTAGCGGACCTTTTCGCTTCAGCCTCAGGACCCAATAGTCCTGAGTGTGTCCGAATACCTTCGTGGTTATATAAGAACCGGGGTATGCATGGAGACAAGGCGTAGGGGTCATTGTTGCTGTATGTCGGACAAGTGCCCAACTAGTTATGTTATATTACATGGGTAGTAAGAAACATCTTCCAGGAGAATAGTTCCATTAAGGTTTCCTTTGTTGGGATGCATGCCCTAAAGTGCATGTCAAAGCTGCTATAAAGCATAAAATCATCCGGGGCAGATGGGTAAATAGTTAAAAATCATCTTTCAGTTCACCGACCGAATATTCCCTTAAGAACGCTTAGCTTTCGGCTTCACCCAGTCTGAGGTACACATCCGGCTGACCGGCAGTAATAATCGCAGAGGTGCTCCCTTTACCACCTAGCCGAACAATCGGGAACGTAGGGGTAAGCAGAGGAGCCAGGCAACCCAGCTTGGCCAAAACTTAAGTCATATCGATGCATATAATGGTGAATAAAAGGTACATGCGGAAGTTTAACGCATGTGTTGGGCATGAAGCCCATATAAATAAGCTTTTGTTAAAGAAGCCCCCAGGTATAATGAACACGGACAACGCGTCAAGTGTGTGCGAAAAAAGCGCAAACAAGCCTCTAGAGGCTTCAAGAAGAAGAAGGAGGGAGGAGAGAAATAAAAGACAGCAAAAATAGAAAATGTGGACGGAGGAAGGAGACGAACTTGGAGTCCGGCACTTAGGCGTAGAATCTTCGTAGACGGGCTGCGTTCCATGGGTTTGGCTCGAGTCGATTATCCGATGCGTTTCGCAGACGGTATGCTCCGTCGGTCAGGACCTGGTCGATTTTGAAGGGACCTTCCCATTTGGGCTTGATTTTGTCCTTTTTCTTGTCCGGCAGGCGTAGAACTAGTTTGCCAACGTTACAAGCTTTGGCCCGTACTTCCCTGCTTTGATATCTTCGAGCCTGCTGTTGATAGAATGCGGAACGAGCTTTTGCCACGTCGCGCTCCTCCTCCAATGCGTCCAAACTGTCCTGCCGATCAAGCTCGACTTCTCTTTCTTCATACATGCGTACGCGAGGTGAGTCATGTATTATGTCGCAGGGCAAGACTGCCTCTGCGCCGTACACCATGAATAACGGTGTGAATCCGGTAGTACGATTCGGCGTGGTCCGCAGCCCCTAGAGTACGGAGTCGAGCTCCTTAACCCAGTGCGTGTTAGATTCCTTGAGGGACCGCACTAGTCTGGGTTTAATGCCGCTCATGATTAGACCATTCGCCCGTTCGACTTGGCCGTTGGTTTGAGGGTGATAGACTGAGGCGTAATCAAGCTTGATGCCCATGTTTTTGCACCATAATTTGACCTCATCTGCCGTGAAGTTGGTGCCATTATCAGTGATGATATTGTGGGGGACACCGTAACGGTGTACTACACCTGATATGAAGTCTATCACCGGTCCGGATTCGGCCGTTTTAACAGGCTTGGCCTCTATCCATTTGGTGAATTTATCCACCATGACCAATAGGTATTTTTGCTTGTGGGTTCCCCCCTTAAGGGGTCCAACCATGTCAAGCCCCCAGACCACGAACGGCCAGGTGATGGGTATAGTTTTAAGGGCGGTGGGTGGCATGTGGCTTTGGTTAGCAAAAAGCTGGCAACCGACGCATCGTTGGACTAAGTCCTGCGCATCTGCCCGGGCCGTTGGCCAATAAAATCCTGTACGGAAGGCCTTGCCTACAAGGGCCCGGGCTGCGGCGTGGTGCCCACCCAGTCCGGCATGAATTTCAGCCAGGAGGTTTCGCCCTTCCTCTTCGGAGATACACCTTTGGAGGACTCCAATAGTGCTTTTCTTATAATGCTCTCCCTCATGGACTTTATAGGCTTTAGATCGCCGTACTATGCAGCGAGCCTCATTTTGGTCCTCAGGGAGTTCCTCCCTAGTTAGGTAGGCTAGGAATGGTTCCGTCCACGGGGCGATAACCGCCATTATTTCGTGAGCGGAGGGTGTTATCTCGGGGGCAGAGCCTCCGGTGTGTCAGAGTGTTTGGCGTCAGGCAGTGTGGTTGGGTCCGGATTGTTATTGCTGGACTCCCCTTCCCATAGTACGGATGGCTTGAACAGCCGTTCCAAGAAGATGTTGGGAGGGACGGCATCGCGTTTTGCACCGATGCGTGCCAATATATCCGCCACCTGGTTGTTATCCCGGGCTATATGATGAAATTCGAGCCCTTCGAACCGTGCTGACATTTTTGGGACCGCATTGCGGTATGCTGCCATTTTTGGATCTTTGGCATCAAAGTCTCCGTTTATTTGAGATATTGCAAGGTTCGAATCCCCGTGCACCTCTAGGCGTTGAATGCCCATGGAGACTGCCATCCAGAGGCCGTGCAGAAGGGCCTCGTATTCGGCTGCATTGTTGGAGTCCGTATACATTATCTGAAGGATGTATTGGACTGTGTCCCCGGTTGGGGACGTAGGGACGACGCCAGCACCCGGGCCGGCCAACATTTTAGAGCCGTCAAAGTGCATGATCCAATTGGAGTATGCGTCGTACTCTTTAGGGAGTTCGGCTTCAGTCCATTCGGTCACGAAGTCGGCCAAAGCCTGCGACTTAATAGCTCGTCGTGGCTTATAAGTTATATTGAATGGAAGGAGCTCTATGGCCCATTTAGCAATCCGGCCCGTCGCGTCGCGGTTGTTTATAATGTCGTTAAGAGGTACTTCGGAGGCTACCGTTATCGAACACTCTTGAAAGTAGTGTCGCAACTTCCGGGATGCCATGAACCGCGTATGCTATCTTTTGATAGTGTGGGTACCGGGACTTGCATGGAGTTAGGACAGTGGACACATAATAAACCGGTTTTTGAACAGGGAACCGGTGTCCGTCCGTTTCTCGTTCGACAACGAGCACTGCGTTGACAACTTGATGTGTTGCGGCGATATATAATAGCATTGGTTCGCCCACATTGGGCGCGGCCAGGACCTGATTTGTTGCCAAAATGGCCTTTATTTCTTCGAGTCCGGCCGTGGCGGCATCCGTCCACTCACAGTGTTCGGTCGGGCGGAGGAGGCGGTAAAGGTAACGCCTTTTCCCCCAATCGGGAAATAAAGCGGCTTAGAGCCGCTACGCATCCCGTCAATTTTTGTATTTGTTTGAGGTCTTTTGGAATATCCAATTGTGACAGAGCTCGGATCTTGGCTAGGTTTGCTTCAATTCCTCTACCGGACACAATGAAACCTAGGAGCTTTCCGGCTGGAACGCCGAAGACGCATTTTTCCGGATTGAGCTTGATGTCGTATTTTCGAAGATTGTCGAATGTGAGCCTCAATTCGTCTACTAGAGTTTCGACGTGCTTGGTTTTGACGACCACGTCATCTACATATGCTTCCACTGTTTTGCCGATCTGGTTTGTCATACATGTCTGAATCATGCGCTGATATGTTGCGCCGGCGTTTTTGAGCCCAAAGGGCATTGTGTTGAAGCAGAACGGGCCATATGGAGTGATGAATGTTGTTGCAGCTTGGTCTGGCTCCGCCATCTTGATTTGGTGGTAGCCGGAGTACGCGTCGAGGAAGCACAATGAGTCGTGTCCTGCTGTAGCGTCAATGATTTGATCAATTCGAGGGGGAAGGGATCCTTTGGGCTAGCCTTATTAAGGTCTTTGAAATCAACACATAGGCGCCAGGATTTGTCCTTCTTTGGTACCATCACCAGGTTTGCTAGCCAGTCCGGATGTTTTATATCTCTGATGAATCCGGCTTCAAAAAGTTTGGCTAGCTCCTCTCCCATGGCCTGTCTCTTGGGTTCGGAAAAGTGCCGAAGGGCCTGTTTGACTGGCTTGAATCCTTTTAGGATATTTAGGCTGTGCTCGCCAGCTAACGTGGGATTCTGGCATGTCTGAAGGGTGCCGAGCAAAGATGCCCAGTTTTCTTGTAGAAATTCTCGTGGTCGCGTCTACATCAGGGTTTAAATGTGCCCCAATGGAGGCCGTCTTATCAGGGTCCGTTGGGTGGACTTGGAATTTGACTATTTCATCCGCTGGTTTAAAAGAGGTGGACTTGGATCTTTTATCAAGTATCACATCGTCCCTGTTCACCGTGGAGCGCATCGTGGTGAGTTCCTCGGCCGCTAGGGGTTCGGATAGTGCCTCGAGGGCCAGTGCGGCTGTTTTGTTTTCGGCGTGGAGTGCTATGTTCGGATCACTAGCGAGAGTGATAATTCTGTTAGGACCGGGCATTTTAAGCTTCATGTACCCATAATGGGGTATAGCTTGAAAAATTGTGAATGCATCTCGTCCTAATAAAGCATGATATCCGTTGTTGAACGGGGCCACTTGAAATGTGACCTCCTCGGACCTGTAATTGTCCGGCGAGCCGAATACTATGTCCAGCGTGATTTTTCCTGTGCAGCATGCTTCCCGGCTAGGGATTATTCCTCTAAAGGTTGTGCTGCTTCGCTCAATGCGGTTCCAGTCTATTTCCATTTTTCGGAGGGTTTCCTCATATATGAGGTTTAGTCCGCTGCCGCCATCCATGAGTACCTTAGTAAGGCGAAAGCCGTCCACTATCGGGCTGAGGACCAATGCGGCTGGTGCCCAGGCAGTTTGGAATTTAGGTTAAATCCTTTGGCATTAAAGGTAATAGCCGTGTCACTCCATGGATTTATTGTTGCTACTTGGTAGACTTCGCAAGGTTATGGAGTGTTCGTTTCGCATGTTATTTGATGCGAAAGTCTCAAGACTATTAACACCGCCGGTGTTCTTTGGGCTGGGATTCTGAAGCTAGAAGCTCTTTGCCACTTTTGGCCACCTGCCGTAGTATCCAACATGCTCGAAGGCTATGAGCTGGAGTGGCGCCCTCCGTGCTATGAATTTTGCAGGGTCCGTTTAGCCAACCCTCCAGTACGGTTCCGTACCCTTTAGGGGGTATTGGTTTTTTGGTATTCAACCCAGGTGCTTGATAATGATGCACCCTTTTGTTTCAGACTAGGGATGTATTCGGGGCCGGATTATCCCAAAATTTACTTTCAGTTTTCCAGGCGCTCTCCATCGCACAGTACTTTTGTACTATGGTCACCAAGTCAGCAAAGCGTGTAATTTCGCAACGACTTATGTCGTTTAGGATTCCCTTGTCCATGCAATTATTGCAGAAAATTGGGATTGCGTCCTCCTCTCGGCAGGCCTTTATCCTGTTCATAACCAGGAGGAATCTGGCCCAGTAATGATGTACTGTTTCAGCGGGCTCTTGCCGAATTCGAGAGAGATCGCTAATGTTTGGGTGGGCTGGTGGAATTAGATCCGGAACCCGTCAATTTAGGACTCAAGGGCGAAGTTTCGAACTCGGAAGTTTGGATTTTTGAGTGTTATCCAATGAGTCCAACCCGCCGCCTGACTTTAAGTTCAGGGCTTGATCGACATCCGTCCCTCTGCGGGAATCCGGCATGGCGGGATCGGGAATCCGGGCGTAGCTAGCCCTTAAGATACAAGAAGAATCGCTGCATTGCTCCTCTATCACAGCAACATGATGGGTAGCCCGTGGAGAGTTGATCTCTGTCAGATCGGTTTTAGGCCCGATCCGGTCGTAGTCTGTGGCGACTCCCAGGGCAGCGATGCGATCCAAGAGCTCGTTTACCGAGGAGAGCTCGATCGGATCTAACTGTTCGGCAAGTTCCGAACTAACATGGAGATTGGTTTCGATGACACGAGAGGTCATCGTCGGCGCGGTGGCCGGACTGGCGGTCATAAGAAAACCACCTAGCCGAAGAGTCTGGCCAGCGGCCAAGGCTCCTTTGGCGATAGTATCATCTTTAAAGACGAGATGGGGCATCCTACCTGATGGCGACGGCACAGAGGAACTCTCAATGAAAGCACCAATGTCGGTGTCAAAACCGGCGGATCTCGGGTAGGGGGTCCCGAACTGTGCGTCTAGGCGGGTGGTAACAGGAGACAAGGGACACGATGTTTTTACCCAGGTTCGGGCCCTCTCGATGGAGGTAATACCCTACTCACTGCTTGATTAATATTGATGATATGGGTAGTACAAGAGTAGATCTACCACGAGATCAAGGAGGCTAAACCCTAGAAGCTAGCCTATGGTATGATTGTTGTTAGATCCCACGGACTAAAACCCTCCGGTTTATATAGACACCGGATAGGTTAGGGTTACACAGAGTCGGTTACAATGGTAGGAGATCTACATATCCAGACGCCAAGCTTGCCTTCCACGCCAAGGAAAGTCCCATCCGGACACGGGACGAAGTCTTCAATCTTGTATCTTCATAGTCCAGGAGTTCGGCCAATGGTGAGAGTTCGGCTATCCGGACACCCCCTAATCCGGGACTCCCTCAGCCTGATTGCCTGGTTATCGGAAACACCGCTGATATTCTCGACAGGTGACATAACAATTTTCGGTCCTTGACCGAAGAGGGAGAAGCCGACGGTCGGTTAAGACGCGTTTAAAGTTTGGGTGAACAAATATATGATATTAGTACTTTGGTACATACAATCATTATACATAAAATTCTTTTACCGAAGTCACGTGGGGGCTTTTAAATTAGTATGAGCCATTTTTCTTCTTGATCGTTGCAAAGTCTTTTTTCTATCACTCCTTTCTCGATGCAAGTGTGTGGTCAATAGCCGGATAGCCTTGCTTCTCTCTAAATCCGCTCGAGTGCAGTTTGCTAAACTAGCCTCGGAGAAGCACTCCACCTTCGGGATAAGGAGGTTGAAGCCATAGGCTGACCCGCTTGAAGTCTTGAGATAGGATGTGTCATGTTAATGCACGATAGAAGCACCTTTTTTTTAAAGTCCAATTTTTGGATTGGCACCGAACACTTGATCTAGTTCGGAAATTAAACTTTTGAATAAGTTTTTTGGCTTTTCGAGCCTATGGCACTTTTAAACTATTTGTGCGTTTCCAACATTAGTCTCGCAGTGCAACGCCGGGCACCTTTAGGGATTCGGCAAAAACATTCTCGGATATTGCTTTATATGCATCGGTTTCGAATTGTGTCTTCGGTCAATAGTTGGGTTGCCCGGTTCCTGTGCTTACCTCCTACGTTCCGCTTTTTTCAGCTAGGAATGCAAAGGAAGAACCACTGCGATTGTGCTTCCAGTTCGCATGGTCAAGCACCTCAGTGGAGAAAGCCGAAAACTGACTGTCACAATAGGCATAAACTGGTCAGCGATTCGATGACTATGTTAAATGACGAGCCGTTCATAACATTGGCCAAAGTGTTTACGGTTTGACCTCGGCTGTCGCCGAACACTAACCGGGGGCTCATAGCTAGCTTCCCCAGTATAAAGCTCCTATGACTAAGCGAAAGTTTTAAAGCCCGCATATCTGATTGCCTCATTTCTGCTAACAGAACCGCCTTCGGGCACCTAGACGTCGGCTAAGGGTTGTTTTGTTAGTACGGAAACACCTTGCGTAGTATCTACCAAGGGGTAGAAGCCGACGATGGGCCACTTTCAACTGATAAACGTTCACAACAGAGTCAAAATAATGATGTAAAGTACTTGGATATATAGAATCATTACACATAATCTGTGATTTTACTCTGGATATCGATTGAGGGAGTCCTGGATTAGGGGGTGTCCGGATGGCCGTACTATAACCTTTGGCCGGGCTCCTGGACTATGAAGATACAAGATTGAAGACTTCCTCTCGTGTCCGGATGGGACTTTCCTTGGCGTGGAAGACAAGCTTGGCGATACGGATATGTAGATCTCCTCCCATTGTAACCGACTCTGTGTAACCCTAGCCCTCTCCGGTGTCTATATAAACCGGAGGGTTTTAGTCCGTGGGGACGAACAAAAATCATACCATAGGCTAGCTTCTAGGGTTTACCCTCTCTGATCTCGTGGTAGATCTACTCTTGTACTACCCATATCATCAATATTAATCAAGCAGGAGTAGGGTTTTATGGAAGTGCGTTATATCGAATAGAGGGGGGGTGAATAGGCGATTTTTATGAATTCTTCAATGAGGAATTTGCCGGTGAGGAAATTTCTTAGTGAAGAACTACTTGCAGCGGAATAAGTACTCAGAAGTAAGCATAAGAGAATGTGGGCATGGTCATCATGATGAAATGAAGACAATCAAAGAGTACAGAAAGCGCAAACACAGGATAGCACAAGATGAAGACAAACAGATCAAGAAATTGAACTGAGGAAATTGAGAAAGTCTTCACCAAAGTCTTCAAACACAGATATGAATGAACACTCAACACAAGAATGAGGAAATGAAAGGGTTGAGGAAATAGAACCAGTTAGGTTGGTGAAGACAATGATTTGGTAGACCAGTTCCAACCGCTGTCTCTCGGTTATGCGTCTGGTTGGAGTGGCTGAGTATTTAAACTCGAGGACACACAGCCCCGGACACCAAATCGAAAGCACGCAGCTCAGACACCAAGTGCTCATCAGTATTCTCCTTGAACTAAGGTCACACAGACCTCGTCCAATCACTCGTGGTAAGTCTTCAGCGACTTCCAAACCTTCACAGACTTGGTCACTCGGCGATCCACAATTCCTCTTGGATGCTCTAGACCATGACGCCTAACCGTCTGGAAGAAGCACAGTCTTCAAAGGTAACAAGCGTCGGATCCATGCATGAACAATTTCTTTAGTGATGCTCAATCACTTTGGGTTTGTAGGGGTTTGGTTTTTGGGTTTTTCCTCACTCGATGATTTTCGCTCAAAGTCCTCGGAGGATGGGTTGCTCTCAAATGACAAGTGTCAAGTTCTCTCAGAGCAGCCAACCAGCTAGTGGTTGTAGGGGGCGGCTATTTATAGCCTAGGAGCAGCCCGACATGATAAGACATAAATACCCTTCAATGATATGACCGTTAGGTGGATAAGATATTTTGGGACAGCTAGCGCTACAAAGACAAGAACGGGTCAAAATTTGATTCTCAAATTCCTCGGGGATATCATGTTCCTCACTGTGTAGGCAATCCGCACTGGCGAATTCCTAACTCCTCAGTCAGAAAAAATTCCTTAGCGACCAGAAGAACTTCGTCTCTATCACTGAAGAAATTGACTGAACTGTACGAGATCTCCAAAGGCTTCACTCGAAGGGATTGGTAGGTGTAGGATTTTGAGTTGAGCATCACATGGAAATTTTTCCGTAGTATTTCCTCGACCCCCTTTAACAGTATGGTGTTTCCTATGACTCAAGAAAGAGAAAACGAAACTACGAAAACAAAAGTCTTCACGCTTCATGTTTCTCAAATGAATACCAAGTCTTCAAGGTCACACCAATTTCTTCACTTTCAAAGTCTTCGTAAAGTCTTCGTAATATCAAAGTCTTCAAGAGAAGAACTTTATTTTAGGGATCGACTTTCTCTCAGAAATATCAAACTCCTCATAGACTTATAGACCTGTGTACACTCATAAACACATTAGTCCCTAAACCTATAAGTCTTCAATACACCAAAATCACTAAGGGGCACTAGATGCACGTACAATCTCCCCCTTTTTGGTGATTGATGACAATATAGGTTAAGTTTTCAACGGGGATAAACATATGAAGTGTAAATACTGATATTGAGGAATTTGATTGCAAGATATAGAAGAACTCTCCCTGAAGATGTGCGTAGTGAGGAATTTGCTTTTGAGGCAATGCACATTTGAAGAGTTGAATCATGGAGATCTCCCCCTATATCTTGTAATTCATACACGCATTTGACATATAATATGAAGAATTTGAAATGCATGATGAAATATGGTGCTTGATGAAATTCAGCATGCGTGCAATAACATTAATGAGGAACAGGCATGCAAAATAACGCATCAAGAGTATCAGAGCACAGTGCATCAAAAGTATCAGAGCACCATCGGGTTTAAGATTACAACTCGATCCAATAAAAGTTTCAGAAGAACGAGAGTTGTAACTTAACAAAAATTGCCCATATAATAGACCCGCTTGAAGACTAACTCACATTTCTCCCCCTTTGTCATCGAATGACCAAAAGGATCGAAACGGAGGACTTAACACCCCTGAAGAATTTCAAGTTGATGAAGGAGCGCCGGCGTTGTTGGGGCCGGTTGTCGTAGTAGGGCCTGCCGCAGTGTCGTCCAAGTCTTCATTTTCATCAGTGTCTCGCGATGAAGAATATGAGCTGGCCACCAAGGAAGGAACTTTGACCTTCTTGTATTTCTTCGGTGGAGGTGCGTACCAGTCAAAGTCTTCCTTGAGACCCATTGTCTTGATTCTTCCGTGATGTAGACATTAGAAAGAACAGCCCAGGTGCGGTTGAAGGTTTCATGGAGGTAGTATTGGTTTTTCTTAACTGCATTGTGTGTTGAGGTCATGTTGTGAAGAATTGAACCAAAATGACGATTGACCCATCTATGATTGCGATCAACCTTCTGATGAAGACTGAGGAGTAACTCACGATTAGTCATCACCCTGGGTGCTGTGGCTTGAGGATTTTGCTTGGCTGAGGTATTGGCGGCAGATTCATGTGTGGCAGAGTCATCATTGGTGGAGTAGGATGCAGCTTTGCGAAATTGACCATCCAATGGACAAATGCCCTCATCTATCACAGCAGTTGCTTTGCCCTTGTCATCAGCTGAGGAAAATGGCCGTTTGAGGACTTCAATCGGGGGCAAGTAGCTGCAGTGGTTCAGAGTATCAGCCTTGTAATTGAGTGAAGACCTTGTCCTGATGAACCTCAGTATCCATGGTGCATAAGGCTTCAGCTCAAATGGTGACATAGCAATGTTCGCCAGAGTCCTCATGAAGAAATCATGGAAGTTGACGGGAATGCCATGAATGATATTGAAAAGCATATTCTTCATGATGCCAACGACTTCTTCATCATTGGAGTCGTGGCCTTTAATAGGACTCATTGTCTTCGTCAGAATGCGATAGACAGTCTGAGGCACATACAATAATTCCTTGACGAGGAATTTCGTTCTTGGGGCCTGCCCTGGCTTCAAAGGCTTCATCAGCACTTGCATATAGTGATTTGAAAGCTCAGGTTCGTTGTAGATACAATGAGCACCATCAAGGGGAGGACTGAGTGGTAGGGCACGAAGCAATTCAGTTGCTGGTGCCTTGTAGTGAGTATTTTCAGACATCCAGTCTAACACCCATGAGTTCACATCTTCAGCGTCTCCGGTGATGCGCAGCATTGCATAGAATTGAAGAATGAGTTCTTCATTCCAATCACAGATGTCGGTCAGAAATTCGTAAGTCCCGCATCGTGAAGAACACCGAGGACTGGCTCAAGCTGGCAGATATTCCATGTCCACATGAGGAATATGTGCATGATCGAAGACTTTGTCTTTGTTGAAGAGCACAGAGGAATAGAAGTTGGCTTGACTGGCAGTCCAGAAATGCCTCTTCCTTATGCGAGCAGAGTCGTATGGGTTGTAATCCGTGAAGAAAATGTGCTCGCCAAAGAAGTCTTCAGCCTTGAACTTTTGTTTCGTTGAGAATGGATTATTTGGCTTTGGCAATGGAGTGTCAGTGAGTTGCATCACGACCTCTGGAATCGCAATCTCAGGTTCTTCAGTCGAGGAATTTCTGGTTCCTCTACATGTGCGATCGAGGATCAGCAGCAGCAGGTTCATCAACGCTAGTGGCTGGAATTTCTTCATGTACAGATGAAGTGGGATGAGTTTCTTCAGAGCCCATTTGAACTGTTGGAGCAGGGGACTGAGGAATCTGTTGGATTTGGGTGAAGAGTGGTGAATTTGGATGCTGACTTTCCCATAAGTCATCGTTCATCACTGGCGTTGTGCTTCCAATATCCACATCTTCTTCAATTTTCTCAACACCAGCCTCTTCAGATGTGAACTGAGGCATAGGCGAGGAAATGATTGGCGTTGAAGGGATAGCTTCCACTTCAATTTCTTCATCAATCTGCTCTGACAAAGCAGCAGAGTGATTTTCTTCATCAGATCCGCTTGGGATCTCATAATCTTCACCAAAAGGAACAAGGTCCTTTGATGGCATGGAGAAAATTGGAACAGCTTCAATGGGATTGTCAAATGAGCTGGTCATTGTCTTCATCTTCTTCGGGGCTGAAGAATTTGAAGCAGCAGATGCTTTCCTTTTCTTCACCGCAGCTCGTTCTGCAGCATTGGTCTTCTTCACATCAGATGCAGATGGAAGGATTGGAGTTGGTGTAGGCGTGGGAGGAGCTGAGGAATCTGGTTGAATTTCCTCAGGCGCAACTGATGCAGTTGCCCTGACTTCTTCAGTTTCTTCAGGCGCACCACTAGTGGATGCCCTGGCAATTTCTTCAGCGGCTGGAATGGAGTCATCAGCCCTGGAACTAGCATTGTCTTCAGCAGCCTGAACTTCATCAGCGGTGCTGGCATGTTCTTCAGTCGGCTGAGCAGAGGCTCCAGCCTGAGGAATTTCTTGTTGCGTTGGGGCTGCAACATTGGTGAACTTCTTCGTCAGGTTGACGAATCTGACTTTGGCTCCTTGCCAATCAGCATAATAGGAGTCAAATTTGTCGCTGAGGGCTTTGATGTCAGCCTGCATCTTGATAAGTTCTTCAGTTGTCATCTTGACAACGTTTTTCTTCAGCAGTTTCTCTTTTCTGTACTGCGATTTCTTGATCTCTGGCCGTATCAAATTTCCATTTCTCCTCTTGGATGAAATGAGTCAGCATGTGACTTTGGCCAGGTGTCAACTTGAAGTCAGGCATAGGAGTGTTTGGGTCCTTGTGCCAGAGATCAATGTAGTCTAGGATCGCTCTTGGATCCAACAGCAGTGGCACAGGTGTGCCTTTGGCTCTAGCAGCCCTTTCTTGTCGGTCTCTGATGATTTCTGCAAGTTCATCATCATCACCTTCATCATCTTCAGGTGGCTCTTGGAACGCGACCTGTTTCTTCTTGGGACTTGGCCGAGGACCTCGTCCAGCTGTGGCCTTAGTCTTCAGCAGAGTTCGGGCAGATGAAGAATTTGGTGCAGCTGAGGAACTTGCTGAAACACCAGAGGCAATGAAGATGCCTGCAGTCCTTTGGCACGTGGCCAGATGCACAGGTGCTAAGGACTTTGTCGGAACTGCTGAGGACTTTGTAGGAGCTGCTGAGGACTTGGGAGGAGCAGGAGCAGCATGAGGAATTGGCCGTGAGGGCACAGCTGAGGAACTTGGCCGTGAGGGCACTGTTGGTGAAGCACTTGGCTTATGTGCGGGCTTCTTTGCCATAGACTTTCTTGGCTTGACAGAGGCCTCAGTGGCAGCAGCAGTAGCAGAGTCCTCATTAAATTTCCTCACTGTCTCGTTGGCTTGTCTTGCCAATTTGGCTTGGCGCTTGGCCCATTCTTCAGGAAAGTCCTCACCACGCTTGATGCTTTGGTGGGGTCACTTCTTGACCAGTGCCAATGGAGCTCTTGGGCATGGAGGATTGAGAGCGAATTTCTTCATGTAGTTTGGAGTAACATATCTGTACTCCCTCCATTCCCTTGCCCAACTCCTTTCAATCCTTTGAATGCGCACCTTGCGCTGATTTTTGTTTTCTTTGCCGAACTCGGCTTCATCAGGTGTGCAATAATCAGCATAGATGTCCTTAGGAATCTCAAACGCAGTCATGACCTCAGGCCTCTTTCCTCCTCTCTGTGGCTTCTTTCCTTCTGCCATATTCTTCAGCTGAGGAATTTGAACAATCGAATTCTCTGAAGAAGTGTGCAAGTTCTATTCGAGGAACGCTGCAAATGAGTTAAGTTGATGAGAACCTAGTGATTCAGCAGCGGACATGAGTACCTGTGAACAGAGTATAGTTGCGAGGAATTCGTAGAGGTCATATGCATTCTCAGAAGGTTTTTCAAAAAGAACTAGTTTGAGGAATTTGACCAGATGAGCCTAGAAGAATTTTACTAAGCGATCTTTGTCTTAGGTTCCAGAGTTGTATAGATCGAGGATCCACACAATTGAGGAATCTTGAAGAAAAATCATTGCTTAGAGAAACGAATCAAGAGCATATTTTGTTTGAGGTGTTCATATGTGTGAAGATTTGAAGAATAAACACCTTTGAAGATTTTCGTGAAGGTTTGAGAATCAAAGCGAGTACTTAAAGTAACTTTTAATTACCCGAATCAAGTACACGCATTTAACCGAGAAGAACAGATGGGAAGTTCGTCAGGTTAGATCTTCCACGCCCTAACTTGGCGGAGGAAGACAGCTACGGCGGCGGCGGAGTGAAGATTTCCGCGGTCGGCGCGAGTACGACGGCCACGAGGTCAAGGCAATGAAGCTCTTCCTCACCGGTGATGATGGAGTAGCGGCAGCGCTAGGGTTTGAGAAGCTCGAGCGAGATAGAGCGGTCGAGCGGAGTAAAGGAAGCGAGGAAGGGGAGAGGGGGTATATATAGCCACGGTAAAAAACTGTTCGCCCGAAGATTTGGGACGAACGTGCCCCTGACCCTTCTCATTAAACTTGACATGTGTCACCCACGTACTGAAAAGTGGAGATTGTGTTAGATCGTGGGTGAATAGATAAATCTATCGTGGGATGCGGAACGGTTTGAGCGGCAAAAACGAAAGTTTGGATAAGATCAGTTTTAAAGTTCCGTTCGCAATTTCTTCAAATTTGACACGGACACAAAGTGAAGATTTTGAACGAGTTTCAAATAGAACGCACATGAAGAATTTTTGAATAGATTGGGTTGAGTATAGCATAGAGGGGAAGGGTCCGATCACATTCACTTAGCGTAAAAGCGACTTGAAGAAATAGCCATAAGTGAATCTTTGTCAGAGGACATAAACCCATATATATATATATATATATATATATATATATATATATATATATATATATATATATATATATGAAGAAAAACGACGGAAACAGTGAAGATTTTGCAAAGTTTAAGAATTTGAACAACTGAAGAATTCCAAAATTGAGGAAAAACTCAAATTGAAGATTTTCAACTTTGGTGGTGGCGTGTCCCACCGTATAAGAATGATGATTTCAGACACCGCGTACAATTGTCGTAGGGTTCTGAGAATCAAATTCTTCATTAATTTCTTCACACTTAGAGTGTTAATCTTCATTGATTGAAGAAAAACGTTTCTTCATGTGTTGCACATCTAAGTCATCAATTTTGCATATGTGTCAGGATGTGTGTCCTTTTCAATGAACATTCGAAGATTCTAAAATATTTAGCTCACACCGTAACTTGCTAAATCTCTTCTCATCCAAGGGCTTTGTGAAGATATCGGCTAGTTGTTCTTCAGTCTTCACATGCTCGATGGAGATGTCGCCCTTCAACACATGATCACGAAGAAAATGATGACGAATTTGAATGTGCTTTGTCTTCGAGTGCTGAACTGGGTTGTGAGCAATCTTGATGGCACTCTCATTGTCACAGTAGAGAAGCACATTCTTCACGTTGATGCCGTAGTCCTTGAGAGTTTGCTTCATCCACAAAGAATTGAGCACAACAAGAGCTAGCAGCAATGTATTCAGCTTCCGCAGATGAGCGGTGATACACAGTTCTATTTCTTCGAGGACCAATGCATCAAAGATCGTCCGAGGAAATGACAAGTACCAGATGTTGACTTGCGGTCCACACGATCACCAAAGCATAGTCGAGTCGTAATATCCAATGAAATGAAAAGTAGAGCCCTTGGGGTACCATAATCCTAGTGTTGGTATGTGAGCTAGATATCGAAGAATATGCTTCACAGCCTTATGGTGTGATTCCTTCGGTGTAGCTTGAAAACGGGCACATGCAAACACTAAGCATTATATCTGGCCTAGATGCACATAAGTACAATAAAGAACCAATTATGGAGCGGTATACCTTGTGATCAAAGTCAATACCATTTTCATCAGTGCATAGATGGCCATTTGTGGGCATAGGAATTTTGACGCCTTTGCAATCTTGCATGCCGAATTTCTTCAGACATCTTTGAGGTATTTCTCCGAGATATGAATATGCCATTGTGTTGTTGACGAATTTGAAGACCTAAGAAGAATTTCAACTCTCCCATCATAGACATTTGATATTCTTCACTCATCATATAGGGAAATTCATCACTATAACGTTGGTCAGTACAGCCAAAGATAATATCCTCAACGTATATTTGGCACACAAACAGTTCACCATCATATGATTTAGTAAAGAGAGTAGGGTCGAGTGAACCGGGTGTGAAGCCATTCTTCTCGATGAATTCCTTCAATGTATCATACCACGCCTGGGGCCTGTTTGAGGCCATAGAGGGCCTTGTTGAGTCTGAAGACTTTGTCGGGATTCTTTGGATCTTCAAAACCTGGGGGTTGAGCAACATATACTTCTTCCTCAAGCTTACCATTGAGGAATGCACTTTTCACACCATTTGATATAATGTGATATTATGATGGTTAGCATAAGCAAGTAATATGCGAATTGCCTCAAGTCTAGAAACAGGTGCAAAAGTTTCATCGAAATCAATTCCTTCAACATGTGTGTAGCCTTGAGCTACAAGTCGTGCCTTATTCCTCACTACAAGGCCATTTTCATCTTGCTTGTTGCGGTAGATCCACTTTGTGCCAATGATATTATGCTTGCGAGGATCTAGACATTTGACCAGTTCCTGCACATTGTTGAGCTCGAATCGATGTAATTTTTCTTGCATTGCCCGAATCCACTCAGCTCAATGCTTCATCTACCTTAGTGGGCTCTGTGATAGAGACAAAAGCATAGTGCCCACAGAAGTTAGATAAATGTAAAGCTTTTGAGCGTGTGAGAGGACCTGGCGCTTCAATGCCATCGATGATCTTGTCAACTTGCACTTCTTTTACAACGCGAGGATGAGCTGGTTGTCGTCCAGGAATTTGATCAGCATTTTCTTCAGTACCATTTCCTTCAAAGATTATCCTCGTGTGCATCACCGGCGTTCTTCATGTACAGGAATGAATTCTTCAAAGAGATTCTTCAAGAGGGAATGACATCCTCGGTTGCCTTGAACTTGATAGATTCCTTAGGTGCTGGTTCATCTAACACGTAGGTAGGTGCTCTCTTTGCGAGCCATTAGTTTCATCGAACCGCACATCTACAAGATCAACAATCTTGTGAAGAGCGATGTTGAAGACTCAGTAGGTGTGCGAGTCCTTTCCGTAACCAAGCATAAAACCTTCATGTGCTTTTGGTGCAAATTTAGAATTGTGATGAGGATCTCTAATCCATCATTTAGCACCGAAGACTTTGAAATAACTCACATTGGGTTTCTTGTCAGTGAGGAGTTCATAGGCAGTCTTCTTGAAGAATTTGTGAAGATATACTATGTTGATGATGTGGCACGCACGCGGTATCAATTGCATCAATCCAAAAATGACTAGGCGTTTTGTATTCATCAAGCATAGTGCGAGCCATCTCAACAAGAGTTCTATTCTTGCGCTCCACGACGCCATTTTTCTGAGGAGTATAGGGAGCAGATAACTCATGAGTAATACCAAGTTCATCAAGATAGGCATCAACACCGGAATTCTTGAACTCAGTTCCATTGTCACTCCTGATGTGTCTGATCTTCACACCAAAGTTAGTTGAAGCCCTCAAGGAAAATCGTTTGAAGACTTACTGCACTTCATTTTTGTAAGTAACAATGTGTACCCATGTGTAACGAGAGTAATCATCAACAATAACAAAGCCATATAGAGATGCATCATTAGTGACTGCTGAGTAATGATTAGGACCAAAGAGGTCCATGTGAAGCAATTCGAGTGGGCGAGTAGTGGTCATGATAGTCTTTGCTGGATGCTTGGCCTTGGTCATTTTTACAGCTTCACAGGCTCCACACAAGTGATCCTTGAGGAATTTGACATTCTCAATGCCAATGACATGCTTCTTCTTCGCAAGCATGTGCAAATTCCTCATGCCTGCGTGACCAAGTCGCCGATGCCATAGCCAGCCTTCTGAAGCTTTTGCAAGTAGACACACGGCTTGTTGTGGTCCTCAGAGAAATCAACAATATACAAGTCTCCTCTCCTAAAGCCTTCAAGACTTTGGAATTGTCAGCTTCCATGATCACAACACAACGATACTTGCCAAAGACAACAACCATATCAAGATCACAAAGCATTGAGATCGACATGAGGTTGTATCCTAAGGACTCAACAAGCATGACTTTGTCCATGTGTATGTCCTTAGAGATCGCAACCTTACCAAGACCCAATACCTGACTTTTGCCTTTGTCAGCAAAGATGATATGCTTCAGATGTGACGGTGGTAAGGGAGCATCCATCAATAGATTCTTGTCACCAGTCATGTGATTTGTACATCCACTATCGAGGACCAACTCATTGGCTTTGGGTTGATCATCCTGTAAATGAATTAGTGCAACTTACGATCTCATATACTTCATCAAGAAGAATATGATATCAAGTTCATCGATGAATTTCATCAGCAAAGATAATGAGATAAGCAGATGAGGACGTGTGAAATGAAAGTTCATTTATTCATGATTAGCTGCGTCCTTTCAGTATTTTTGTCGTGCCCCCAAAGAAATTCTTCAGACGTTAGAGCACGCCCGAGACCTGACCTGCAGAAGAGATTAGTTCCTTTTCTTCACCACCCACGCCCCAAGGGGTGGCAAAGAGTTCATCACTCTGCGAGCTCCATATGAGAATGGTGGCATAGAGGCCAATCCATTTCGTTTCACATAAGAGGGGTTAGGGTAAGCATATGAATAAGCGGAGAAATTCTTCGAGGACTTATGAACATATTGATTTGAAGAATAATGCACATATTCATAGCCCTTAGCTCTACCTGCGAAAGCAGAGTTGTTAGCACGATGATAATCATATGAGGACTTTGATCCTTTTGAGGAATTTGATCCACGTGAGGAATTTGGTCCGTATGAGGACTTGGATCCATATGAAGAATTTTGTCCATATGAAGAGTTTGATCTGGGATTCCTATTCTTCACGTGGTGTCATGAGGACATTCACTGAAGACTATCAAGGCACTTCTTGGGAACCCAGATTTTCTTCATAGGAGAACCGTTCCTGCAGTTAGTGCCAACATATCTAGCAAATACTTCACCATTCTGATTTTTGAAAAGTTTATAGTTGGAGTCAAATGACTCATCAGAAGAATGAGGAGATTCAGATGTAAAGCCAAATAAGTTAGATTGATCAACTGGAGGTCCCTTTGCAGCAACCCATGAGGTTTTGGGATACCGCTTTCGGGCTTCCAATATGTTCCATCAGCATTGAGTTTCCTCTCAAAGGCAATACCCTCTTTCCTAGGGTTTCTGTTGAGGATCTGCTTTTTAAGCACATCACAAAGAGTCTGATGCCCTTTGAGGCTTTTGTACATGCATGTCATATACAATTCCTTCAGTCCTGCATCGTCAGTGATACTAGCAATGTCCTCAGATGAGGAATTAGTGATAGCAGGAGCAGGTGAAGAATTTGTAATAGTTGAAGCATTTGAACATTCAGGTGAAGAATTAGCAGATTCACGTTCAATGCACGTTAAGCATGGAGGAACAAATTCTTCCTGAGAAGCGCTGATTTGTTGAGCAAGTAATGGATCGCACTCCTTCTGAATATCTTCATAACTCACTCTTAGCTTCTCAAGATCTTGCTTTCCTTGAAGAAATTCATAAGAAAGTTTCTCATGATTAGACAAGAGAGTGTTATGATGACCTTGAAGGCTGTCAAACCTAGACTGAAGTCTCTGAAGATTTTCAGTCAGGGCTTTAGTGCGATCCATTTCTTCACCCAACATATCATCACTTTTGTCTAGCATGTTTTGAACCTTTTCTAAAGCCCTTTGTTGTTTTACAGCAATCTTAGCAAGTTTTGAGTAGCTGGGCTTTAGATCTTCATCGATTCATTTTCACTAGATTCGTGAGGAGGTATATTTGAGTACCTTGGCACCCTTTGCCATGAAGCAAAAGGTGGGAGCGTAGTCATCACTATCTTCATCAGCTTTGTTGGTGAGTTCATTTTCTTCAGAGTTGAAGATGGACTTGCTGACGAAAGCAGTAGCGAGAGCCAGACTCGCCACACCAGACTCGGATTCTTCTGATGCCTCCTCTTCCTCATGTTCCTCAGATTCAGCTTCAGAGTCCATTTCCTTGCCAATGAATGCCCGAGCCTTCTTGGAGCTGCTCTTCTTGTGAGAAGAAGGCTTTGAGGATTTTGATGATGAAGATTTCGATGATTTCTTCTTCTTCTTAGCGTCATCAGAACTGTAATCCTTGTATTTGTTCTTCTTTAATTCCTTTTCCCACAGAGGACAATCTTGAATGTAGTGACCAGGTTTCTTGCATTTGTGGCAAAGTCTTCTCTTATAGTCACTGGATCTAGAATCACTGCTCCTTGAGGATTTTCCAAAGCAACCATGTCTTGAGAACTTCTGGAATTTCTTCACGAGCAGTGCTAGCTCCTGGCTCAATTCTTCAGGATCTCCAAGGCTACTACCAGAGTCTTCACACTCAGATTCAGACACAGCCTTGGCCTTCAGGGCACGTGATTTTCCATAGCTAGAACCATAGAGATCTCTCTTTTCAGCAAGCTAGAACTCATGAGTATTTAGCCTCTCGAGGATATCAGCTGGATCAAGTGACTTGTAGTTAGCACGCTCTTGTATCATCAGTGCCAGAGTATCAAATGAGGAATCAAGCGATCTCAACAATTTCTTCACCACCTCATGGTCGGTGATGTCAGTGGCAGCAAGCGCTTGAAGCTCATTTGAGATGTCAGTGAGGCGATTGAAGGTTTGTTGAACATTTTCGTTGTCGAGTCTTTTGAAGCGATTTAATAGTGCGAAGAACATCAACTCAAGATTCACGCTGAGTTGAGACTCCTTCATTTACTTTGGACAGCCTGTCCCAGATGAGCTTAGCAGTTTCCAAAGCACTCACTCTTCCATATTGTCCTTTGCTCAGATGGCCACATATGATATTCTTCGCTTGAGAATTGAGTTGCTTGAATCTCTTCACATCGGCAGCATTTAGAGAAGGTGTGACACAGGGAACACCATTTTCCACAACATACCAGAGATCGTTGTCAATTGCCTCAAGATGCATTCGCATCTTGTTCTTCCAGTAGGGGTAGTCCGTCCCATTAAAGGTAGGACACCCAGCTGAGACCTTGATCATACCTGCGGTCGACATAACTAAAATCACACAGAACAAGGGAGTACCTTGCTCTGATACCAATTGAAAGTGCGTTATATCGACTAGAGGGGGGTGAATAGGCGATTTTTATGAATTCTTCACTGAGGAATTTGCCGGTGAGGAAATTCCTTAGTGAAGAACTACTTGCAGCGGAATAAGTACTCAGTAAGCATAAGAGAATGCGGGCATGGTCATCATGATGAAATGAAGACAATCAAAGAGTACAGAAAGCGTAAACACAGGATAGCACAAGATGAAGACAAACAAACTGAAGAAATTGAACTGAGGAAATTGAGAAAGTCTTCAGTCAAAGTCTTCAAACACAGATATGAACGAACACTCAACACAGTAATGAGGAAATGAAAGGGTTGAGGAAATAGAACTAGTTAGGTTGGTGAAGACAATGATTTGGTAGACCAGTTCCAACTGCTGTCTCAGTTGTACGTCTGGTTGGAGCGGCTGAGTATTTAAACTCGAGGACACACAGTCCTGGACACCCAAATGAGCACGCAGCTCAGGACACCAAGTCCTCACCATATTCTCCTTGAACTAAGGTCACACAGACCTCGTCCAGTCACTCGTGGTAAGTCTTCAGGCGACTTCCAAACCTTCACAGACTTGGTCACTCGGCGATCCACAATTCCTCTTGGATGCTCTAGACCATGATGCCTAACCGTCTGGAAGAAGCACAGTCTTCAAAGGTAACAAGCGTTGGATCCACGCAGGATCAATTTCTTCAGTGATGCTCAATCACTTTGGGTTTGTAGGGGTTTGGTTTTTGGGTTTTTCCTCACTCGATGATTTTCGCTCAAAGTCCTCGGAGGATGGGTTGCTCTCAAATGACAAGTGTCAAGTTCTCTCGAAGCAGCCAACCAGCTAGTGGTTGTAGGGGGCGGCTATTTATAGCCTAGGGAGCAGCCCGACATGATAATACATAAATGCCCTTCAATGATATGACCGTTAGGTGGATAAGATATTTTGGGACAGTGGCGCCAAGAAGACAAGAACGGTCGGAAATTTGATTCTCAAATTCCTCGGGGCTATCATGTTCCTCATCGTAGGCAATCCGCATGGCGAATTCCTAACTCCTCGGGCCGTAACAAATTCCTCAAACACCGTAAGAACTTCGTCTCTCACATCAAGAAATTGACTGAACTGTATGAGATTTCAAAAGGCTTCACTCGAAGGGATTGGTAGGTGTAGGATTTTGAGTTGAGCATCACATGGAAATTTTTCCTTAGTATTTCCTCGACCCCCTTTAACAGTACGGTGTTTCCTATGACTCAAGAAAGAGAAAATGAAACTACGAAAACAAAAGTATTCACACTTCATGTTTCTCAAATGAATACCAAGTCTTCAAGGTCACACCAATTTCTTCACTTTCAAAGTCTTCAGAAAGTCTTCAGAATATCAAAGTCTTCAAATAAGAACTGTATTTTTAGGGGTCGACTTTCTCTGTAAATATCAAACTCCTCATATACTTATAGACCTGTGTACACTCATAAACACATTACTCCCTTAACCTATAAGTCTTCAATACACCAAAATCACTAAGGGGCACTAGATGCACTTACATTTTACCTCCATCGAGAGGGCCCGAACCTGGGTAAAAACATCGTGTCCCTTGTCTCCTGTTACCATCCGCCTAGACGCACAGTTCAGGACCCCTACCCGAGTTCCGCCGGTTTTGACACCGACATTGGTGCTTTCATTCAGAGTTCCTCTATGTCGTCGCCATCAGGAAGGATGCCTCATCCCGTCTTTAAAGACGACACTGTTGCTAAAGGAGCTTTGGCTATCGGCCAAACTCTCCGGCTAGGTGGTTTTCTTATGACCGCCTGTTCGGGCGCCGCGCCGACGATGACTTCTCGGGTCATCGAAAGCAATCTTCATGTCAACTCGGAACTTGCCGAGCAGTTAGATCCGACGGAGCTCTCTTCCTTAAACGAGCTCCTGGATCGCATCGCCGCCCTGGGAGACGCTACAGACTATGATCAGATTGGGCCTAAACCCGATCTGAGAGAGATTAACTCTCCCGTGTCACCCATCACGCTGTCGTGGTGGAGGAACAATGCGGCGACCCTTCATCTATCTTAAGGACTAGCTATGTCCGGATTCCCGATCCCTCCAAGCTGGATACCCACAGAGGGGAGGACGCCACTCAAGACCTGAACTTAGAGTCAGTAACGGCTAGATTCATTGGATAACATCCAAGAATCCAAACTTCCGAGTTCGGAAACTCCTTGGCCCTTGAGTCTCGGATTGGGTGAGGTTTCGGATTTAATTGCACCCACCCACCCGAACATATGCGATCTATCCAAAATTAGGCAAGAGCCCGAGGAAACAAAGACATCATTATCGTGCTGCATTCCTCCCCGGTTATGGACAAGATAAAGGATCGCCGCGAGGAAGACGCAATTTCATTCTTCGCAATAATTGCATGGACAAGGGAATCCTCAACGCCATAGGTCGCCGTGAAATTACACGCTTTGTCGACTTGGCGTCCATAGTACGAAAAGTACTGTATGCGATGGAAAGCGCCTAGAAAACTGAAGTAAGATTTTGGGACAATCCGCCCCTGAATACAAACCCAAATTCGAAATAAAAGGGTGCATTATTGCTACCACCCGGTTAAACACCAAAAACAAAAACCCCTACAGGGCATGGAACCGTCTTGGAGGGATGGCTCAATGGACCTCAGAAATTCATAGTACGTAGGGCGCCACATCAACTCATAGCCTTAGAGCATGTTGGATACTCCGGCAGGTGGCCACAAGTGGCGAAGAGCTTCTAACCCCGTAATCCACAGAGCACCAGCCTGTGGATACCAAGACGGTATTAACAGTCTTCGAGACTTTCGCATCAAATAATATGCGGAAACGAACACTCCGCAGCCTTGCCGAAATCTACCAAGTAGCAATGATAAACCCATGGAGTGACACGGCTATTACCTTTAATGCCAGTGATGAACCTAAATTCCGAACAGCCCGAGCACCAGCCGCATTGGTCCTCAGTCCAATAGTGGACGGCTTTCGCCTTACCAAGGTACTCATGGACGGTGGTAGCGGATTGAACCTCATTTACGAGGAAACCCTTCGAAAAATGGAAATAGACTGGAGCCTCATTGAGCAAAGCAGCACAACCTTTAGAGGAATAATCCCCAGTCGGGAAGCGTGTTGTACAGGAAAAATCACACTGGATTTGGTGTTCGGCACGCCGGATAATTACAGGTCCGAGGAGGTTACGTTCCAAGTGGCCCCATTCAGCAGCGGATACCATGCTCTATTAGGGCGAGAGGCATTCACAATTTTTCAAGCTATACCCCATTACGGGCACATGAAGCTCAAAATGCCCGGGCCCAACGGAATCATCACTCTTGCTAGTGACCCGGACATAGCACTCCGCGACAAAAATAAGACAGCCAGACCGCCCTTGAGGCACTATCCAAGCCCTAGCGGTCGAGGAACTGATCGCTGCGCCCACGGTGAACAGGGACGACGTGATACTCGATAAAAGATCCAAGTCCACCTCCTTTAAACCGGTGGACGAAATAGTCAAATTCCAAGTCCATCCAACGGACCCTACAAAACGGCCTCCATCGGGCGCAATTAAACCCTGATGTAGACGCCAGACTACGAAAATTCCTACGCTTAAAATTGGGACATTTTTGCACGGCACCCTTCGACATGCCAGAATCCCACGCCGCTGGCCGAGCACAGCCTAAACATCCTAAAAGATTCAAGCCGATCAAACAGGCTCTTGGCGTTTCTCTGAACCTAAGAGACAAGCCATGGGAGAGGAGCTAGCCAAACTATTGGCGGCCAGATTCATCGTAGATATAAAACATCCGGACTGGCTAGCAAACCTGGTGATGGTACCAAAGAAGGACAAATCCTGGCGCCTATGCGTCGATTTCAAGGACCTCGACAAGGCTTGCCCAAAGGATCCCTTCCCCCTTCCCCGCATCGATCAAATTATCGACGCAACCGTAGGACACGATTCATTGTGTTTCCTTGACCAATACTCCGGCTACCATCACATTAAGATGGCAGAGCCTGACCAAGCCGCAACGGCATTCATCACCCCATACGGCCCATTCTGCTTAACCACAATGCCCTTCGGGCTCAAAAATGCCGGCGCAACATATCGTCAAGCATGATTCGTACATGCCCGCAAACCAGATCGGCAAAACAAAGGAGGCATACGTAGATGATGTGGTCGCCAAAACCAAGCATGTCGAAACTCTAGTAGACGACTTGAGGCTCACATTCGATAACCTCCAACATATGACATCAAGCTTAACTCGAAAAATGCGTTTTCATGCATCAGCCGAAAGCTCTTGGGCTTCATTGTATCCGTAGAGGAATTGAAGCAAACCCAGCCAAGATCCGAGCTCTGTCACAATTGGATATCCCAAAGGACCTCAAACAAATACAAAAATTGACTAGATGCGTGGCGGCTCTAAGCCGCTTTATCTCCCGCTTGGGAGAAAAGGAATTACCCCTTTATCGCCTCCTCCGGCGCACCAAACACTTCCAGTGGACGGATGCCGCCACGGCCGGACTCAAAGAAATAAAAGCCATATGGCAACAAACCCGGTCCTGGCCGCGCCTAACATGGGCGAACCAATGCTATTATACATCGCGGCAACTCATCAAGTTGTAAGCGCGGTGCTCGTTGTCGAACGAGAAACGGACGGACACAAGTTCCCCCTTGAACAACCAGTTTACTACGTGTCCACTGTCCTCACTCCATGCAAGTCACGGTATCCACATTATCAAAAGATAGCGTACGCGGTATTTATGGCATCCCGGAAGCTGCGACACTACTTTCAAGAGTGTTCGATAACACTAGCCTCCGAAGTACCTCTTAACGACATTATAAACAACCGCGACGCGACGGGCCGGATTGCCAAATGGGCCATTGAGCTCCTGCCGTTCGACATAACCTATAAGCCACGGCGAGCTATTAAGTCGCAAGTTTTGGCCGACTTCGTTGCCGAATGGACCGAAGCCGAACTCCCTAAAGAGTACGGCACATATTCCAACTGGATCATGCACTACGACGGCTCCAAAATGTTGGCTGGTCTGGGGGCTGGCGTTGTTCTGACAGCCCCAACAGGAGATACAGTTCAATACGTACTCCAGATAATGTATACGGACTCCAACAACGCAAATTAATACGAGGCCCTTCTACATGGTCTCCGGATGGCGTCTCCATGGGCATTCAACGCCTAGAGGTGCGCGGGGATTCGAACCTCGCGATATCCCAAATAAATGGAGACTTTGATGCCAAGGATCCGAAAATGGCAGCTTATCGCAATGCCATACTAAAAATGTCAGCTCGGTACGAAGGGCTCGAATTTCACCATATAGCTCGGGAAAACAATCAGGCAGCAGACGTCTTGGCACGCATTGGCGCGAAGAGCGATGCTGTCCCCCCCAATATCTTCTTAGATAGGCTATTCAAGCCATCCGTATTATGGGAAGGGGAATCCGGAAATAACAGCCTGGACCCAACCGCACTGCCCGACAACGAACATTCTGACACAACTGGAGGCTCTGCCAACGAAGTAACATCTTCAGCCCACGTAATAATGGCAGTCATTGCCCCGCGGACAGAACCATTCCTAGCCTACCTAACCAGGCAAGAACTTTCCGAGGACCAAAACGAGGCACGCTGCATAGTGCGGCGATCTAAAGCCTATAAAGTCCATGAGGGAGAGCTTTATAAGAAAAGCACCACCGGAGTCCTTCAAAGGTGTATCTCCGAAGAGGAAGGGCGGAATCTATCGATGAAATTCATGCCGGACTCGGCGGGCACCACGTCAGAGCCCGGGCCTTGTAAGCAAGGCCTTCCGCATAAGATTTTATCGCCGACGGCCCGGCAGATGCTCAGGACTTAGTCCAATGATGCGTCGGTTGCCAGCTCTTTGCTAACCAAAGCCACATGCCACCCACCGCCCTCCAAACTATACCCATCACCTGGCCCTTCGCGGTCTGGGGGCTTGACATGGTAGGACCCCTTAAAGGGGGAACCCACAAGCAAAAATACCTACTAGTCATGGTGGATAAATTCACCAAATGGATAGAGGTCAAGCCTGTTAAGACGGCCGAATCCGGATCGGTGATAGACTTCAGATCGTGGGTCGTAATCACATAAATATTCCCCACAAAGATCATCACCGATAATGGCACGAACTTTACGGCCGACAAGGTCAAACTCTGGTGCAAAAACATGGGCATCAAGCTCGACTATGCTTCAGTCTATCACCCACAAACTAACGGTCAAGTCGAGCGAGCAAATGGTCTAATCATGAACGGCATCAAACCCAGATTAGTGCGGTCCCTCAAGGAATCTAACACGCACTGGGTAGAGGAGCTCGACTCCGTGCTCTGGGGGCTGCGGACCACGCCGAATCGCACAACCGGATTCACACCATTCTTTATGGTATACGGTGCAGAGGCAGTTCTGCCCTGCGACATAATTCATGACTCACCTCGCGTGCGCATGTACGAACAAAGAGAAACCGAACTCGATCGGCAGGACAGTTTGGACGCCTTGGAGGAGGAGCGTGTTGTGGAAAAATCTTGTTCCGCATTCTATCAACAGCAGGCTCGAAGATATCAAAGCAGAGAAGTACGGCCCAAAACTTACAATGTTGGCAATTTAGTTCTACGCCCGCCGGACAAGAAAAAGGACAAACTCAAGCCCAAATGGGAAGGTCCCTTTATTATTGACCAAATCCTCGACCGTGGAGCTGCATCGTCATGCGAGATGCATCGGATAACCGACTTGAGCCGAACCCATGGAACGCAGCCCGTCTCCAAAGATTCTACGCCTAGCTCCGGACTGTGTTCGCCTCCTTCCTCTCGCTCTATTTTTACACATTAACTGCCTTACATTTCTCTCCTTCTCCCTCCTTCCCCTTACAGCCTTAAGGGCTTGTTCACGCCTTTGTTCAAGACATTAACCGACGCGCTATCCGCGCTCATTATACCTGGGGGCTTCTTTAACATAAGCTTATTTATACGGGCTTCACGCCCAACACATGTGTCACACTTCCGCATTTACCTTTAATTCACCATTATATGCATCGATATGACTTAAGTTTTGGCCAATCTGGGTTGCCTGGCTCCTATGCTTACCCCTACGTTCCCGATTGTTCGGCTAGGCGGTAGGGGGAGCACCTCTGCGATTGTTACTGCCGGGTCGGCCGGATGTGTACCTCAGACTGGGTTAAGCCGAAAGCTAGTGTTCTTAAGGGAATATTCGGTCGGTGAACTAAAAGATGATTTCTCACTTGTTTATTTACCTGCCCCCAGATGCTTTTCTGCTTTTTTTTGCAGTCCGGACATGCACTTTAGGGCATGCCTCCCAGGGAAAGGAACCCCTAATGAAACTATTCTCCCTGGAAGATGTTTCTTACTAACCATGTAATATAACATAACTAGCTGGGCACTTGTCTGGTCAAGAAATAATGACCCCTACGCCTGGTCTCCATGCATGCCCCGGTTCTTATATAACCGAGAGGGTATTCGGACACACTCCGGACTATAGGGTCCCGAGGTCGAAGAGAAAAGGTCCGCCATGACAAACGATCTACAATCCGTCTAGAAGGCATTTTACATGTCATCTTAAATTACATAGTCAATTTGACTGAGCATATTCCTCTTCAATACCATCCAACAGGCTGTCTAGTTTACAGTCCTATTGGGAATATTTGGCGGCTAACTCTACTTGGCCGTACACTAAGCTCACGGGGATCTCCTTCCCATCGGCCCCCACAGGTCCGACCTCGGCCATGTGGTTTGGGTCAGCCTTCGTATCAAGGCCTTCACCATGGCCCAGGCCTCCCTGGCGCCTTGACGGCAGGCCGATATCTTCCATAATCGGAAGCACAGCCGCGCTCCCTTAAGCCTCTTTGCAAGCTCTCCAAGGCCTTCGGGCAGGGAGACAGATGGCCATAAGGCCTGGGCGACGCCTTTCATCACCTGCCGAACTCGTTCGTGCAGTTGTCTGGCTCGAAGAAGGTCACCCGCCGAACGGGCATTTCCTCCGCAGGACGACTGTGAGCATACCTACGTATATAACTCGTTAGTCGACTTCCTCGCCGAACTCTTTTTCAAAGTTCGTTCAAGCACTTACTAAAAATGACGCGTCGAAGCCGTCGATTCTCCTTCACGGAGTCCGACAGCTGGGCACGAACATCCTTTAGTTCCTCACCCAGCTGGGTGTTGGCATCTTGGAGATTATTCTTCTCCTGCCTCACCCTCGTAAGCACGCTCTCGCCGGCCTTTAACCGGCGCAAGAGTTGTTGCTTGTCCGGATCTACTCCGGCGCCATCTGCAATGATATTGTCAGATTTGCACACATGTCGCACTTCACAACATAATTATCTTTCGAAGCGTATATTACCAGAGGGGGTCTCCTTGGCCTCCCCTACCGCGGCTAGTGCGGTCTCAAGTTGGGCTTTGCACTCTTCCAGCTCCTGGGACAGTTGGGTATTCTTTTTTGTAAGATCCTGCATAACAAATGATCCTTAAATCAGTTATTCTAACTGTTTCAAGTCTTGAGGGCTACTGACATATATAACCATCAAATTTTCTCACCAGTATGTCTTTCACATACTGCTCTGTGGCGCTGGCTAGACCATTTTGAGCGGCACGGAGGTACGCACCTCCCGAATTGAAGGCATCCAATGCCTCTTGGGACAAACAAGCGTCACGAAGAACTGTCCGGCGACGCCTGTGATTCATGGCACTCTCCACCTCGGAATTGGTGGCGGATAGTCTGTCCGCATCCTCTGTCGGAGGAGCGTCCGACGCACGCCTCGTGTTCGCCTCTGCTTCTGGACCTGGCTTTGGAGCCTGGCTGGTGGAGGCTCGATTGGCAATCTCTCCGGATATTGTCGGCGAGCCCTCTTTTTCCTAACAATGGAGAGCACGGGCGTTAGTATGCATCGTAAGAATAATAACTTGGAATAAGGCAGCGCGCTTCTTACTGCACGGTGCCTCGACCGGACTGCATGTCTCTTTAGCCTACCCGCCCTCGCGGTCCCTCATATGGCTAGTCGCCGCAGGTTCGGCATTCCTCCTCGGGATCCTCCCCTGTGAAACATCATTGGTATACGGTGATAAAAAATAAGCACGAATGGATCATCTTAGAAGTATTGGGACTTCGGTCTCGATTACTTGTGAGGCGTGGAGCAGTCCAGGATAATTGGCAGTAATAGCCACCAAGGCATTGTCGATGCTCAGTTGGTGAAATACCCCATCGATCAGCTCCACGGATATGTCCGGATCCTCTTGGGAGGCCGGATCAGGGACCTCTCCGGATCCTCGGGTTGTGGAGGAGGGCTGTTTATATCCTTTACGGCACGGCGCAATTCCTGCGTCGAAATCACAAGATAAGGTACGTAACTGTGGGAATATGGAACGGATGGGCAAAGTGAAGTGTCCGCTTACCCAGCTCGGAGGATTGTTCATAGAAAATCCGCCCTGTGGATTGACGCGGAGGAACTCCTCCTCTTCTCCCTTGTACAATGCGGATAAGATCTTTGTCAGAGCGGCAACCGATCCCGGCCCCTTACGGCCGCAGCGGGTGGCATCATCCTCCCCGTTGAAATCCCACATAGGGTGGCCTCTATACTGAAGCGGCTGCACCTCCCGCATAATGCATGTGGCCATGACCCCGATCATGGTCAGTCCGGAATGAGCTAACAACCTTATCCGGCTCATCGGGTAAAGGACGTCCTTGTCATTTTCCCTCTGAGGGCTCTGTGGACACCAGCTTAGGCGCTTCTTCAGAGGAGCATTATTGAACTCGGGGAGGCCGATCCGAACAGGGTCCGGCTGGGGGACATCTTCTATATAAAACCATTACGAAGGCTACCTTCTGGACGCCTTTCCTTGGGGTTCCGGATAGATATCCGATCCCGGCGATGCACCATAGTTCGGCTCCGCCCACTTGATATATCGACCCCTCCTGAGAACGGGGCACAAGGCAGAACAGCTTCTTCCACAGCGCGAAATGAGCCTCGATGCCCAAAAACAGCTCGCAAAGGGCTACGAAGCCCGCAATATGTTGTGCGGGACGGAACATCTCTCCCAACCTCCAGGCTGAGGGCTGGGAGGGCGAGAGGAGGAGCTGCGTCGACTGGCCATGATGGAATGGATCTCTGTCGGATGCACTCCGATGAATGCTCGCGAAGGGAATATGGTGTGATTCGGATCTAAATCCTCGTCTCTTTTATGGGCAGCTCATTTGTGCAGCTAGGGGGGTAAATGTAAAAACACCCTGGCTTTTTGCATTCGTTTGACACGTGGAAGACGACCATTATTGGGCGTAGAAGCCAAGGAGCACAATATTCACGAGAAGCCGGACACTATTCAACAGGTACACAGAATTTGGAGAAGAACCCGCCTAGCAATGCCGAAGACAATCTGCACACCGGACTCATCGTCATTGAAGTCTGGTTCGGGGGCTACTGAGGGAGTCCTAGATTAGGGGGTGTCCGGATGGCCGTACTATAACCTTTGGCCGGACTCCTGGACTATGAAGATACAAGATTGAAGACTTTGTCCCGTGTCCGGATGGGACTTTCCTTGGCATGGAAGGCAAGCTTGGCGATACGGATATGTAGATCTCCTCCCATTGTAACCGACTCCGTGTAACCCTAGCCCTCTCTGGTGTCTATATAAACCGGAGGGTTTTAGTCCGTAGGACGAACAACAATCATACCATAGGCTAGCTTCTAGGGTTTAGCCTGTCTGATCTCGTGGTAGATCTACTCTTGTACTACCCATATCATCAATATTAATCAAGCAGGAGTAGGGTTTTACCTCCATCGAGAGGGCCCGAACCTGGGTAAAAACATCATGTCCCTTGTCTCCTGTTACCATCCGCCTAGACGCACAGTTCGGGACCCCCTACCCGAGATCCGCCGATTTTGACACCGACATTGATCCTTAATTCGGCCACCCGTGCCCACATTAAGGCTCGGGGGCTACTGGGCTTTGCGCTCATTATTTACAAATATTAAAGGGGCACATCGATCCCCTGATCTGGTGTTGCCACCCGACCAGTGTCTCGGGGGCTACTGCATTGCTTATTGAATGCAGAGAATTTAAATTGCTCAGTGTTCGGCTTGAATGAACTATGCGCATACATGTGTTCGGACAATAATAGGTACCATATGGACCTATCCGGCATCAAGCTAGTATATTGCAACGACTTATCACGACCCTCTCTCAGGGGCCCATTCGCCGATCACTATTATCTCTAATATATTACACTGCTTTTTTATTCCTATGTATGCTGCCGAGCTAGGAATTGATCCTCAGGCCGATTTCGCGCATCGACCTGAGTCTCAGGGGCTACTGGGAACAGCATTTTTTATGCTTGCCTTCAGGAGCATCTCGGGTTTTAGACTGATACACACCTTGAGGGCTACTGGATATACATCGGCAGAGAATAAACTGCACCAGTTAAAAATATTCATAAAAATCAGTCCCATGGCCAAGGTGTTGCACCACCTTGGAAGCAGTCCGGCATAGAGCTCGGGCGCCAGTGGCTGGCTCCATAGAGGGCATTTCTGGTATTAAGCTTAGCTAAACTCTTTCAACTTTTTGAACCAAGGTGATCTATGACACCTCGGATATAATCCGGTGTTGGAGCTCAGATATAGTCCGGCATTGGAGCTCGGATATAGTCCGGCGTTGGAGCTTGAACATAGTCCGGCGTTAGAGCTCGGAAGCGGTCTGGCATTGGTGGTCGGCTGCAAAAGATACCTCGAATGCAGTCCGGCGTTGGAGCTCGGACGCAAGAGGACACTGCCTCCCGGGAAAAACTTCAAACCCGAGGTAGGGCATAAAAATAACAAGGCAGTGATAAAGGCCGGAAACTTAAAGGGCTCCTCGGATACCCAACATGTAAACTCTTCGGATGCACTTCAGCGATCCTCAAGATCTAAGATGAGAAGATTTGTTGAACCAGTTTTCAAGACCGAAGACCGAAGATGAAGAACAGTTCGGAAGAATCGAGGAGCGTTCCTAACTTGAAGACCGGTTCAGGGGGCTACTGACGGTGTCCTGGACTAGGGGGTACTCACCACGTCGTCTCCCGGTCAGTTGGATTAGGCGGAGGACCCCCATGGTCGTATACTCAGGGGCTAGTCCGGACAGTTGCCGCATACAAGGAAGATTCCACAAGACTTGGCGATCAAGACAAGGACTCCTCCCCACCGGCGTGTTCGGCTAGGACTCTTGTTATCCTAGGCCTCTGGTGCATTATATAAACCGAGGCCGGGCTAGTCGATAGAGGGACAACAATCATACCATAGGCTAGCTTCTAGGGTTTAGCCTCTACGATCTCGTGGTAGATCAACTCTTGTAATACTCATATCATCAAGATCAATCAAGCAGGAAGTAGGATATTACCTCCATAGAGAGGGCCCGAACCTGGGTAAACATCGTGTCCCCCGCCTCCTGTTACCATCGATCCTTAGACGCATAGTTCGGGACCCCCTACCCGAGATCCGCCGGTTTTGACACCAACATTGGTGCTTTAATTGAGAGTTCCGCTGTGTGATCGGCAAAAGGATCAATGGCTCGTCAGCAGATCAACTGCGACGTCGACTTCTTCGTCACCGGCTCGACCGGTCACCACGGCTCGACCGAATACTGTGCCCTGCCACCGAGTTTCATGTTAGGACAAGGGCCATCATCAACATCAACACCGATCACTTTCAAGATCAAGGAGTAATCAACCATGGCGCCAGGCTCAATGTCAACATTGCCCTCGGGCGATCAAGGCCGCTTCTCGACAGCGAACTTGTATCCGCCACCACCGCCTCCTCGAGTGTCGCTTTAACGATTGCTTCAGTGGAACTGTGCGGAATTGAGTCTACAACGACCCTGGAAAATTTCATCGAGTTACGATGGAGGAATCTCCGGCAATCTCCGATATACCGGAGCCGCATTCAATCTGGACGAGAATCCGGACAAGTTTGGAGCATGGTGTCCAGCATCTAGCTCGGACGTCCTTTGGAAGATCCAACCGTTGATCGGCTGTGGAATTCCTATATCTACCACCTGTCAAACATTCAGCTCGATCCGACCGTCCAAACTCCGGGAACCTCCCGATTAGGGCATCACCCTTTCCTCTTCCAGGGAAAAATCAACGCGAGCTTAAGAAGTAGGAGGGTGCCTCCAGTATTGACAAATCTTGGCAAAAATGGAGGATGAACTCGAGCTTGGGGAAGGAAACAGAGAGGAGAGAAACCTTGGACTCTGGCTGGACGAAGTAGCTTTACATAGGGATATCTTTAGTCCCGGTTGATGATACCAACCGGGACTAAACCCTGCCTGCCGCAACCCCTTTAGTCCCGTTTAGTATTACCAATTAGGACTAGAGGTCCCATCTGAACCGGGACTAATCCTGGCCGTGCCCCCGTCTGCTCCTAACCATTGGAAGCGGGACTAAAGCTCACATTAGTCCTGGGCCAAACCCAGCCGGGACTAGTGCTCCAGATGAAAGGTAGGTTTTCTACTAGTGAACTGATGCATCCAGAGACGGTGAGTCTATAATAGGGGGTGATATAACCCACTTCTTGCCTAAGAATGTACTGACATAATCCCTACTATGGCTTCCCAAAGGATCCAGCTGCTAGGAGGAACAGAGCCATAACGGATTGATGTGACTGTAGGGGCGACTGGACTCGATCTAAATGAGGCTGTTATGAGACTTATCTTATATAACAATTTATATGTATGAAGGATTAAAAAAAGGTGGGGGTCAAGGTGGATAATATGAGCTCCACTTTCAAGCAACGAGCTTAGTCTATTTAAACTTACCGACTAGTCGTCCCAATCTATGGTGAATCCACATAATTACTAATCTGGCAAATACCATGTTGAATTATATATTTCTTTCTAACCATCTCCTGCCATAATACTTCTTCATTTTGTAGACTGCACCACCACTTTCATAATAGGTTGATACTAAATCTTTCCATGTTATGAATGCCAAGCCCCCCGCTTTTTTTCCTTTGGCCTACATACAAGTGATATAACAGACCATCTCATCACGTGTTATTTTTTCCTAGTACCACTTCCTTGCCAAAAATAATAATCTTTTAATAGATTTATTCATTCTTCCAACATTACTTTCGGGAACATGTTCATAGAAAAGTGATAGACTGGTATGATGGTTAAGCATGCTTTGGTACCACCAAGGGTTAGAGTTCCAGATTCCCAGCCATCCAATCTTTTGAACATTTTCCTCATCAGGTACCCAGCCAATCACATGCAACCTGCTACCACCCACATGCACACCTAAATAACTGATACGCCAATACCCCAATTGGTACTTGAAAATGTCAGCATACATTGGCCCCTTAACATCATCATGTAACACTACCAAAGCCTCACTTTTTTGAAAATTGTTTTTTAAACCCGAGATTTGCTCAAACTGGTATAGAAGCAGTTTTAAATTCCTAGCACCTTCAATATCATTTTAAATGAACAATATTGTGTCATAAACATACTGAAAAATGGCCACTCTGTCGTGGAATTGTCACGGCAGATGTCCTCTTGCAAGGACTTTGTCGTGGAGCCATCGCAACTAGGAAGCTTAAAGGGGTTAATCGGGACAAAGGACACGAGAGGTTTATACTAGTTCGGCCCCTTGCGGTGAAGGTAAGGCCTACGTCTAGTTGGGTTGGTATTGCATGATGTTTCGATGACCAGGGAGCGAGATACGCTGTGCCCGGTTCTCGATGAGTTGTTTCTTGCCCTAAGCCGCCAGCGGGTCGTCCCCTTATATACATGGGTTGACGCCTCATGGCTTATGAAGTCCCTACGGCTCATAAACAAAGTGTCCGCTCGGTGACTAGTTAAATCTACCTTATGATACAAGTCATGCCATCATGGCGGTTTATCACTATGGGCCTTAAGCCGCCTGTGGGCCTTAGACCCTTTATTGAACCGCCATATTCGTGCTTGGTATTTGGGCTTCTTTCTGGTGAGTCTTATTTGCGTAACCCGGCCCCTCCTGGGCGTCTTACTCAAATAGTTATATCCCCAACATTAGGCCCCAGATTGATTTGAACCGGTTCATGTCAATCTCAAAATACCTTAAGAAATAAACCTTCAGCCTTCTGCCTGTGCAAAGGTTTTTAACCTGCCATGACGTCATCTTCTGGATCCGTGTTAACCTGCCGTGACGTCATCTTTACTTAAATTCATATTTTACTCCGCCATATCCTCCAACGGATCTTTGCTTTTACTGACCATTATGAAAACCGAGGCATCGGGGCCGCTGGATAATGATGCTTAATCTCCTCGTTTCTCGCGCCGTCTCAGTCAACCCTTCCTTATAAATAGGCACGACCTAGGTCTTTTTTCCATTCTCCCCCTTCGTTCGTCTTCTTCCTCTCGCTGTCTCTCTGCTGCTCGAGCTTCGCCGCTGCCGCCGCCGCAGATTCCCTCGTCTTCACTAACTCAGGCCGCTGCATCAACCTGCCTTGACCAGAAAAAACGCGACGGACCTCCGCAGTAACTCTGCATCTGTAAGCTTCTTCCTCCCTGTTCCTCAGATCTGCATTAGGATTTCCGAGTTCGTCGGTGTTCGTCACCGTCCGTCACGAACCCTTGATAGATTCCACCTCCAACGCCTCTTTCTAATCTTAGGATGGTATAAAACTGCTGCGGTAGCTGCTTCGCACTCATTTCGAATGCAAATAGATCCCTTTTCGCTTGTTCAGAGGCTTCCTTCGAACGTATGAACTTCTCTGCACTAGTTTTAGGTCTAGACATTTTTCTTTTCCAAACGACCATTTGATCCAAAATAATAGCTGCAACTTGTGTAACCTGTTTGTTCCATACTTACCCAAAAAAACTGTATCTGTTAAATCTGCTTCACACGGTAGCTCATGTGGCCGGTTTAAGAAGACAACCTTGATTGTCAGCTTTATTGCTTCCCGCAACTTAAGAAAATTTAACTGCTTTTGATACCTGTAGCGGCTTAAATATCACTGCATAGTTACCCATATGTCATTAGGCCCCTCCTTAAGCCGCCGTTTTGAATAAACTCATGATGTTCTCCTCCCGGTCATAAATTGAAACCGGAAATTTTTTCTTTTGTCATAGGTTTCAATTTGCCTAATGGCTCCCAAGGCTCCCAAACCTCTGGTGACCTGCAACTGGGTCAAGTCCATCGTTACAGAAAGCACCTTGTCTGATTTTTTGAAATCCAGCCATCTGCCCAAGAGAGAGGTCATGTCTTATCATGCCCCTAACCCGTCAGAGGAGAAGCCTCAACCCAAGGAAGGGGAGGTGATCGTGTTTACTGATCACATGAACCGGGGCTTCGCTCCACCTGGTTCAAAATTCTTCAGGGATGTTTTACATTTCTTCGATCTCAGACCTCAAGACATCGGGCCCAATTCCGTGTCAAATATTTGCAACTTCCAAGTCTTCAGCGAGGTGTACCTTGGGGAAGAACCCAGCTTACTTTTATTCAGAGAATTTTTTTACTTAAACCGGCAGAATGAACGCGCCAACGGGCCCGGTCTGGAACTTGGTGGCATCTCGATTCAGCGGCGGAGAGACTGCCTTTTTCCTTATGCTGAACTGCCGAGTCATCCGGAGGATTGGAATCAGACATGGTTCTACTGCGAGGATACTTCTCCGGCTGACGAAAATCCTCTGCCCGGCTTCCAGCCATGCGCCTTGAATCCAATCACCCGCTGCCGGATAAACTGACTGTTGTTGAACGTCTGCCACTTGCTCCCACCATTAGTAAGATCAAAGCTCTTTTGGGAAATGGTTTAGATGGCATTGACCTGGTCTGAGTCTGGGTCGCTTGGCGAGTAATTCGATTAAGCCGCCGCCCCGGCTTAATGTGCACTTACTCAGGCGAGAAGAATGACCCACTGCGTCATAGTCCCGACGACTTACTAGATGATGTGGTGGAGGCTACAACCCAAACGTTGCTGAAAGAGGGCACGGTGACTAGTAATGCCTTTGGCTTACTTCCTTTCTGCAAGAAGAATCCGCCAACGCATGAAGTCATTAACCTCAATAATTTAATCCTTCATCGTGTTATACCTTGCTTTTACTCATAACCCTTATCATTTTTCACAGTGCCGATGATAACTTCTGGAAGGTAAAATATAACCATGAGGCGGCCAAACAAGCCGTGAGCAAAAAGAACCGAAAGGAAAGCCGCCAAGACTGGAACTTCGAAGAAGAGGAAGCCAAGCGCTTCAGATATGTTTAAACTTGATGATTCTGATGATGATGAAGAAGAGGTAACTTTTTAACTCCCTTGACTCCTTATCATCACCTTGCTGACATTAAATCTTTTCAGGAAGAAACGGGGAACAGCCAAGCCGTCGAGGAAGAGGTAACTATAATCTCCTCCGACTCCGAGCCCGCCACGTCGAGAAAATTCAAGAGTAACCCGTAAAGTAAGATTTTCACATCCTTTGGCTTACCAAGATCGTCAATTTCTTTTGAAGCAACAGCAATTTGAAAGTAGGAGGCAGACCCAGACCAGCAAGGATGTAGAGCTCTCCTCCGGCTTACTGACGTAACCAGAAAGCGTCGGGCTGAGGTTATCTTTGATTTACGTTCTGTTTTTCCTTTGGGGAGTTTAATCCGTCAACCTCTCAATTCATCTGACTCCAATTATCAGGATACCTCTCCTTCCTCCGGCGAGTCTATGCAATCCAACATGTCGGCCTTCAAAACTGCCCCTGGGTAATGTAATTTTGTTTATCTTATGCCTTACCTTACTCATTCTTTTGTACTCATCCTTCTGCCTTTATCCACAGCGTGCAAGTGAAGCCCAATAAGAGGGCAAAAAAGAGTAAGCCGTCCCAAGACCCGGTCACGATTGAACCGGAGCTTGGCGCGGCTGCTCCTGACAGTTCTACCCATCAGCCGCCGCCTGAACCAACTTATGATATTCCAGCACCATCCTCTGATCCACCCGCCGAAGATACTCTCAACAGCTCTGATAACCCGGAAGCTCCTAGCCCGGCCAAAACAATTGATCCGAAAATTGAGATTCTGAAGACCCAGTTTCTTGAGCCAGGACAGCCCACTGTCCTTGCCAAGTGCTCTGCCAAGGAGGAGTTTCTGGAACGCCGAAAGGCCAAGCTAGACATTGCTGATTATACTCATTTGAGCATTGGAGACATAGTCTCTGGCTATATCAATCAAGTACATAGCAGCCGTGACCTGGAAATCGACATGGTGAAGCAAATACAGCAAAAATCTGAGGTATAACTTTTATGCTACTTTTCTTAATCATACTTACTGTATCAGCCCCCAAGTCTATTGCTTATGAATAAATACGCTATAGACTTAAAAACCTGCTTAGCACTGCTTTGTCCGGTTTAGAAAGAAGATTTTTAACCCGGTTGTAACATGATACCTTGAACTTGCGATACACATTAGCCCCCAAGTGTCAAGTACCTTTGCTTGCAAAGTGCTTGGGACTTAATTTCCATGAACCGACATTGTAAGTTTAAAATTCTTCAGCATACATTAGCCCCCAAGTGTCAAGTACCTTTGCTTGCAAAGTACTTGGGACTTAATGTTATCTTACCATGATTCTGACTATAACCCGGCACCAATAGAGGCCACTGTAAGTCAATTTGAGTCGGAGATTGCTGACCTGAAGAGCCGCCTGGCAGCTCGAGAACTTGAAATTCAAAAGGCCAACTCCAAATTTGAATTCAGTATTTCTGAACAAGAGAAGTTGAAGAAAAACTTTGAGACGGATAAGAAAAACTGGGCTGATGAAAAGGCTTCACTGATGACCCGGGCCGAAACGGCAGAGGCATCGCTATGTGGATTACTTGAGTTGTCTGGCTTAAAGCGCCAGATATCTCAAATGGTCTCAGCAATCTTTGGTAAGTTACTCATACAAACTTGAAATATTGCAAACCTTCTTTCAATGATTACTTCAATTGTTACCTCCGGTTTACCTTATGTTTAATAATGCAGGCCCTGTGAGCACAAACCTCAAGCAGAATATGTTGATCAAGCTGAAGGCGGTTTATACTCTGGTGGAATAGCTCTACACCGGGTCACAACGTGCTTTGGCCGTTATAGCTTTATCCAATGACGTTCCTCACCTCCTGCAAGATGTGCTAAAGCGGCTTGTTGTGCTACCTCAACGGATCCAAGAGCTAAGGCGGGCGTCTGCAAGAGCCGGAGCCATAGCTGCATTGAGCCGTGCCAAAGCCTTTATGCCAGAACTAGACCCGACTGACATCGCTCTTGGATACCCAAGTTTAAAGGAGGATGGTACCGTGTTTGATGAGAAACATTTCGCCGCCTGCGTGAAGGAGGTACGCCATGCGGCCACACTTATTGGGAATGATACTGACCTTACCAAGTATCAGCCGGGCTATGACAGTGAGAGCCGCAGAATTCCAACGCCTTTTTATGACGATGTCAGCCTGATCCCTCCAATCCGTAAGCATACCTTTGCCCCTGAAGTCGACCCGGTCGGTTTAATAGATGACGAAGCTGAGTTTGAAGCTTTGAGTGGCATTGACTGGGCATCATCCACCTTCCAGGACAAGGCAGCCGACGGAGAGGCGGAGAAGGATAACCCGGATTCTTCAAGCCAACCAAAGGAGTGAACCGCCAGGCTTCATATGCTTATGTCTTTGTGAAAACAATGTTTCATTATTCAGACTCGGGGAGTCTTGTAATAGGGTAGAAAAAACCTCTCGACTTTTGCCATGCCTTCGCGCATGTTTATAGCGCTCCATACTTTCTTAAGCCGCCATCATTTATATGCTTCCGGCTTATATCAGTCTACTGCTTCCTTTATGTTTAAAAGAAATTACTTGCATCGCCCTACGTACAGAACAAAACACAAGTCCCTTGGCGACTTACCACATAGGGGGTCACATAATGTGTTGATAACCCGTACTATTGAATCAAAAAACCATAAAAGCTGGTTCTCAGTTATATCCTTGAGATATAATCATAACAGCATACCTGTGATCCTTTGATTACCTTGCCGGCTTATGTGACCCAGAAAATGAGGATAAACCTTGTTATTCCTGAAACCTGGCACATATAATGATTGTTTGTGCACTAACAGTTTTGCTTGATCAATATGAAACCGGTGGAATACAGACCACCCCAAAAAAGCTTTCAAAAATGATCTCACAATAATCAAATACTTGTCATTGCAAAGGGTAATGAACAATAGACAAAATTTAAAGGCTTCTGATTCGAATACGACCAGAAAACCGTTCCAAAGGGGTTAAGCTAAGATTTGGATACGATCATATAGCCCCCAGTGGCTTTGGCGATGCCAATCAAGTGGGTATCGACAGCTATGTCGTCTTTGGTTCGAATACGACCTATGTTTGAACAAGAAGCCCCCAAGTGACCATAAGAGTTGTTTAATGACGTTGATTCGAATACGATCCACGTCAGACCCAAAGGAGTTAAGCTATGTTCTCTTTGGTTCGAATACGACCTATGTTTGAACAGGAAGCCCCCAAGTGATCATGGCTAGATTCAGATATGATCATAAGCCGGACCAAAGGGAAAGCCGGATTCAGATATGATCCACTCCCTGTTGGCTGTTTCCACCACCTGATAAAAAAGACATATAAACCTTTGAGGGTGAAAAGGACAGAGGTCCTGCTTTATTGCTTTATATAATATATACATCTTCAAAAATATATACATATTGTGAGCCGGCAGCTCAGGTATAATAAGGCCGAAGATGAGCGATATTCCACGGCCAGCGGGTCTCCTCCTCCGACTTACGTGAGTCTTTGTGCTCTCGAACATCGATGAGGTAGTATGACCCGTTGTTTAGATTCTTGCTGACCACAAAGGGTCCTTCCGAACGAGGGGATAGCTTGTGCATATCAAATTGCTCCTGGATGAGCCGGAGCACTAAATCGCCTTCCTGAAAGGTTCTGCTTCTAACCCGGCGGCTGTGATAGCGGTGCAGGTCTTGCTGGTAAATCACCGAGCGGGCTATCGCCAAGTCTCGCTCCTCATCCAACAAGTCAAGCGCATCCTGACGAGCTTTTTCGTTATCAGCCTCAACGTATGCCGTCACACGGGGTGAATCGTGCCGGATGTCACTTGGCAGGACTGCCTCCGCTCCGTACACCATGAATAAAGGTGTGTAACCTGTAGACCTGTTAGGCGTGGTGTTGATGCTCCACAGTACAGAGGGTAGCTCCTCCACTCAACAACCCGGGGTCCGCTGTAAGGGGACCAAGAGCCGGGGTTTGATACCCTTCAGGATCTCCTGATTAGCTCTTTCTGCTTGACCATTGGATTAAGGATGAGCAACAGCCAAAACATCAAGCCGGATATGTTCTCGTTGACAGAATTCTTCCATGGCACCCTTGGAGAGATTAGTGCCATTATCAGTTATGATGCTGTGTGGAAAACCAAAACGAAAGATCACCTTTTTCATGAACTGAACCGTCGTGGCTGCATCACACTTACTGACCGGCTCTGCCTCAACCCACTTTGTAAACTTATCCACTGCCACCAGGAGGTGTGTCTTTTATCCTTAGACCTCTTGAAAGGTCCAACCATGTCAAGCCCCAGACCGTGAACGGCCAAGTAATTGGAATCATCCTCAACTCTTGAGCCGGCACATGAGCTCGTCGTGAGAATTTTTGACATCCGTCACATTTGTCGACCAGATCCTCCGCGCATCGGCATGAGCCGTCACCAATAGAAACCATGACGGAAAGCCTTGGCCACAAGAGATTTTGAGCCGCATGATGACCAAAATCTCCTTCATGGATCTCACGAAGTATCTCCTGACCCTCCGCAGGCGACACACAACGTTGAAACGCCCCAGTGACACTGCGGTGATGTAACTCGCCATGAACAATCGTCATAGATTTGGACCGCCTGATGATTTGTCTCGCCAAAGTCTCATCCTCAGGCAATTCTCCCCGGGTCATATAGGCCAAATATGGAACTATCCAATCTGGGATGACGTGAAGAGCTGCCACCAGCTGTGCCTCCGGGTCTGGCACTGCTAGTTCTTCCTCTGTAGGTACCTTGACAGAAGGATTATGCAAAACATCGAGAAAGGTGTTAGGCGGCACCGGCTTACGCTGAGATCCCAGCCGGCTTAAAGCATCAGCCGCCTCATTCTTCCTTCGATCAATGTGCTCCACTTGATAACCTTTGAAGTGCCCAGCCACAGCATCAACTTCACGACGGTAAGGCGCGATTAAGGGATCCTTAGAATCCCACTTGCCTGATACCTGTTGAGCTACAAGATCTGAGTCACCCAAACACCTTACCCGTCTCAAATTCATCTCTTTGGCCATCCTGAGACTATGGAGTAAGGCCTCATACTCAGCTGCATTGTTAGTACAAGGAAACATAAGCCGAAGCATATAACAAAATTTGTCACCTCGAGGGGAAGTTAAAACGACTCCAAATTTCGAGCCTTCCAACTTCCTGGACCCATCAAAGTGAATAGTCCAATATGTGTTATCCGCTTCTCCTCAGGTGCCTGTAACTCTGTCCAATCATTAATAAAGTCCACCAAGGCTTGAGACTTAATAGCAGTACGTGGCATGTACTTCAAACCATGAGGCCCAAGCTCAATGGCCCACTTGGCGACTCGTCATGTGGCTTCCCTATTCTGGATGATGTCTCCCAAGGGGGCAGAACTTACCACAGTTATAGGATGACCTTGGAAGTACTGCTTCAGCTTCCGGCTTGCCATAAACACTCCGTAAACAAGTTTCTGCCAATGCGGATACCTTTGCTTGGACTCTATGAGCACCTCACTGATGTAATAAACCGGTCGTTGAACCGGATGCTCCTTGCTAGCCTCCTTACGCTCCACCACGATGGCAACACTGACAGCTCGTGAGTTAGCACCCACATATAACAAAGAACGGCTCTTTATCAATGGGAGCCGCAAGGACCGCGGCTCGCATAACCGCTCTCTTTAAATCTTCAAAGGCAGTATTAGCAAGATCACCTGCATAAAAGTGTCCGCTTTCTTCATCATCTGATATAGTGGCAGGGCCTTCTCACCTAACTGACTTATGAATCGGCTTAAAGCAGCAACACGACCCGCCAGTCGCTGAACATCATTGATGCACGCCGGTTTAACCAAAGAAGTAATTGCCTTGATCTTCTCCGGATTAGCTTCAATGCCTCTGTTTGAGACCAGGAAACCCAAGAGCTTGCCTGCAGGTACACCAAATACACACTTTGCTGGGTTAAGCATCATCTTATAAACCCGGAGATTATCAAAGGTCTCTTTTAAATCAGATATCAAGGTTTCCTTCTCTCTGGACTTCACCACGATGTCATTCACATAAGCATGAACATTGCGCCCAATTTGATCGTGGAGACAGTTCTGTACACATCGCTGATAAGTCGCCTGAGCACTCTTGAGCCCAAACGGCATAGATACATAGCAGAAAGCTCCAAACGGAGTGATGAAAGCCGTCTTCTCCTGGTGCTTAACTGCCATTTTGATCTGATGATAACCAGACTGAGCATCCAAAAAACTCAAATGCTCGCAACCTGCCGTAGCATCAATGATTTGATCAATACGGGGGAAAGCAAAGGAATCAGCCGAACAAGCCTTATTTAAGTCCATGTAATCCACACACATCCGCCAGGTGCCGTTCTTCTTGAGCACGAGCACCGGGTTAGCCAACCACTCCGGGTGAAAAACTTCCACAATAAACCCAGCTGCTAAGAGTAGGGCGACTTCCTCTCCAATAGCTTTCCGTCTTTCTTCGTTGAACCGTCGAAGAAACTGCCTGACCGGCTTATACTTCGGATCAATATTGAGAGTGTGCTCAGCGAGTTCTCTCGGTACACCCAAAGATGTCGAAGGTTTCCATGCAAAGATGTCCCGGTTCTCACGGATGAACTTCGATGAGCGCTTTCCTATTTAGGATCCAAATTGGCACCGATCATCGAACTGCTTAGACGAATAGCCCGGAGTGAAATCAACAAGCTTGGTTTCAAAGAGCCGACTTAAACTTCATCGCCAGGTCATGCTCAGTGGTTGGCTTCTTTAGAGAGGTCATATCCACCGGGTCAACCTTATCTTGATAAAACTTCAGCTCCTCTGCTGCACAAACAGACTCAGCATAAGCCGCGTCGCCCTCCTCACATTCCATGGCTACCTTTCGACTTCCATGCACGGTGATGGTGCCCTTGTGACCCGGCATCTTAAGCTGCAGATAAACATAACACGACCGCGCCATGAACTTGGCATAAGCCGGCCGACCAAACAGAGCATGATATGGACTCTTGATTTTAACCACCTCAAAAGTTAATTTCTCAGCTCTAGAATCATACTCATCTCCAAAGGCCACTTCCAGCTCAATCTTGCCAACCAGGTAAGCCGACTTACCAGGCACCACCCCATGAAAAACAGTGTTGGACGTCTTCAAATCCTTATCAGTCAATCCCATGCGTCAAAAGGTCTCATAATAAAGGATATTGATGCTGCACCTCCGTCCATGAGTACCTTAGTGAATTTATATCCACCAACCTGAGATGCTACCACCAGGGCTAACTGACCCGGATTATCAACCCGGAGAGGGTGATCTTCCCTGCTCCATACAATGGGCTGTTCTGACCACCTCAAATAATGAGGAACCGCCGGCTCAACAGAATTCACGGCCCTCTTATGAACCTTCTGGTCATGTTTGCACAAGTTAGTGGTGAATACGTGATACTGCCCACTATTCAACTGCTTCGGGTGACTTTGATAACCCGACTGCTGCTGTTGTTGTCCTCTTTGACCGCATCGCGTTGATTATAACCGCCTTGATGTCCCTGAAAGCCGGAACTTGAACCACCGCCCGGGCCATGAAAGTCGCCGGCTCCTGAGCCGCCGCCCGACCCGTGATTGCCGTCAAACGTGTTGGAATTCTTTAAAGGCCTTCATGATCGCGCAATCTTTCCATAAGTGGGTGGCGGGTCGTTCCCGGGTGCCGTGCCTCGGGCAAGGCTCATTGAGCAACTGCTCAAGAGATGGGCCTGACCCGCCAGATCGAGGGGGCGGTTTGCCCTTACGTCTCTGATTGTTACCCTGTGCATTGGCGTTGGCTACAAACTCCGGGTTACCCTCAGCCTTACGCTTATTGCCTCCTTGATTCATCGGGTTATGCTGCTGACCCTTTCCATTGCCGTTTTTCTTTCCCTTCCCCGTCTTTTCCTCATCAGACGCGGTATACTTGGTACTATCAGAGTCGGCGTATTTGACTAAAGCTGCCATCAACGTACCCATATCATTGCAATCACGCTTAAGGCACCCCAGTTTCTGCCTTAGCGGCTCAAAGCGGCAGTTCTTCTCCAACATGAGGACTGCAGAGCCGGCATCCATCTTGTTAGACGAATGTATTATCTCCTTGACCCGGCGTACCCAATGAGTCGTGGATTCACCTTCCTCCTGCTTACAATTTGTCAAGTCCACAACCGACATAGATTGCTTGCAAGTGTCTTTCAAGTTCTGGATGAACCGGGCTTTCAACTCTGCCCATGAGCTAATGGAATTGGGTGGCAAGCCCTTTAACCAAGATCGGGCCATTCCATCTAACATCATGGTGAAGTACTTAGCCATTACTGCATCACTGACCTCCAACAGCTCCGTGGCCATCTCATAACTTTCGATCCATGCTCCGGGCTGTAAGTCGGCCGTGTAATTCGGCACCTTCCAGGTCCCTTGAAGTCCTTGGGTAAACGTACATTGTGTAAAGCCGGCACTAGGCAAGGAACACCGCCGGTTCTGGTAGCCACTCCCGCCTCAACGGAAGTCGTGGGATAATCTAGAAGGTCCTGTTGAGCCATTTGTTGAGCCGCTAGCTGAGCCGCCCGCTCGTCCTCCTGACGTATTCGGTCTTGCACCGGGTTATATCCACCGGGCGGGTTACGGTGTTGGGCGTTGCTTGACAAAGCTTCTGACTCCATGTGCCTGCTGTAACTTGGACTCCGATTTTGACGAGCCGGAGCTAACCAAGGCGGAGGAGTTGAATGAATCCTGTCCCGGCTGTAGGAATAAGTCTCATGCTGAGCCAAGGCTGTCTGGACGAGGTCTCTGATCCTTCGGGTCTCCACTCCTGTTGGATCGTCACCATCCACCGGGAAAGCCGCCAAACGTGCTGACGCTGCAATCAAGTTCTCCATGGGGTTGGAAAAGTGACCCGGCGGTATCGGTACGTAACGGGGCGGTGCCATGTTCCCATGAGGAGGTGCCATCTCCCGAGGTTGAGCCGGCCCTCCTGTTCCGGCTGTCATAAACTGATTTGCATCTGGCGGGTTACTTGTGCCGGCTCCGGGTGTAGTAAAAAGATTCCGAGGATCATAAACCGGAGGTAAACGGGATTGAGTTCTCTGATGCCTCCTCCTCATCACCTCGTTAGATGCGTTCAGGCCCATCGTAAGCTGGAAGGCTTCTGACTGTAGCTGTTGTGCCCGTGCATCCAAAACCGCCCGTTTTGTGGCTAACCTGGTGTCCTCAGCTGCCAAGGCCTCCTTGGCCCGAGCTATCTCCTCACGCACCCTTGCCACCTCCGCGTTATGCTCATCTTGATTCACAGGGATGACTGTGGTGGTTAACAGGGCCGTCAACTTATCCATGAGATCCATCAAGACTGAGCCGGGCGACAGGCCTCTGCCCGGCCGCCTCGACCCGGACGTTATTGCTGTTGCAGCTGTTGAGTTTTGACCGGGTTGAGTACCAGCCATGAAGACTCCTGCCCAGCTTGGCGGCTCATATGGGTCCGGAATACTGGAGCCATGGGAACAGCCCCCAAGCATGCCCTCTTGTACTTGATACAGTGAATCTGTTGAACCGGCGGACGAATCACCGTCAGAGAGGACGGCTGTCTCACCACCATCTTCAGATCCTTTTGAAAGTTCCTCTTTGTGGATGCCGCCCACGAAGGCACGCTTCATGACGGGTTAAACTCGGGCGGGTCTCGCACGCTGAGCCGTCTCGACGAGGTCGATGCAGTTGTACGGCTCGGGGCCCGGCTCACCAACCCGGCCAATGAAGACGTGGATCCGCCGAAGGGGACCCGGTACCCGTACTCAATTGAGTCGGCGTTGGGGCCCCAGCCTTCATCGTCGATGTAGATCTTGCCGCGACGACTCTTGGTCATCCGGCCCATTGCGTATCCCTTGAGCCCTTCGAAGTTGCCCTTCAAGAACTCAAATCCACCGTGCGCTGGCCCCACGGTGGGCGCCAACTGTCGTGGAATTGTCACGACAGATGTCCTCTTGCAAGGACTTCGTCGTGGAGCCATCACAACTGGAAGCTTAAAGGGGTTAATCGGGACAAAGGACACGAGAGGTTTATACTAGTTCGGCCCCTTGTGGTGAAGGTAAGGCCTACGTCTAGTTGGGTTGGTATTGCTTGATGTTTCGATGACCAGGGAGCGAGATACGCTATGCCCGGTTCTCGATGAGTTGTTTCTTGCCCTAAGCCGACAGCGGGTCGTCCCCTTATATACATGGGTTGACGCCTGCGGCTTATAGAGTCCCGCCCGGCTCATAAACAAAGTGTCCGCCCGGTGACTAGTTAAATCTACCTTATGATACAAGTCATGCCATCATGGTGGTTTATCACTATGGGCCTTAAGCCGCCTGTGGGCCTTAGACCCTTTATTGAACCGCCATCTTCGTGCTTGGTCTTTGGGCTTCTTTCTGGTGAGTCTTCTTTGCGTAACCCGGCCCCTCCTGGACGGCTTACTCAAATAGTTATATCCCCAACACACTCCTTTATCAATCAGATGAGGATTTAAATCAACATTTTGTAGAGCATTTAAACCAACAATCTGGCCACCATTCTGAGCATGTTGAACTATCCTTTGCAAAGAGTTAGCATCAATGTTAAAAAGGAAAGGGGAGAGTAGTGCTCTTTGCCTCACACCTTTGAAACTCCCAAATTTTCTCTCAACTACATCATTAACTTGGCAGTGCCTATTTTTACTCTTGTTGGGCTCGCGCGGCCGCACATAAATTACAGACATGACAGGGGTGTCTCTGCAAAATCTGTAGCACCAAGTGGCCGTGTCTGAGGCCTTGTACAATGCAAGGTGCTTAGAGTGATGCTTAGAAAAATAAACCGGGTTTTTCTGAAGCACCGGTGACTATTTCTACAGGAGAGACGCTGTACAAATAAGCACCGGTGCTTAAGAAAAGTTTGGTTTATTTCTCTAAGCACCTCCCCTAAGCACCTCCCATTATACAAGGCCTGGTTGGGTATGGTTTTTTTTACCAGAGCTGCAAGTTAGTGGATGGTGGTGTCAACTTCTACAAGTTCATGGACCAAATCATCACCAACCGCGGAAGTTTATGGACCCCTGGTGCTTTTACCTATGGATGTTAGGTGTCCTTCCCTTAACCACTACCTCAAACCAGTTCATCCAGGTCTCATTAAATCAATTTTTTTTTCAGAATATGGAAAAGAGAATCCCAGTTCACTTTATCATAAGCCTTTTCAAAATAAAATCCAGAGATAGTTGATCTTTGTAATTCAGATGGTAACATTTCTACTACTTGAGTAATAGAAGTACAAGTTTTAGCGTGCACAGAAATCAATACAGACCAAGTTGGTCGTGTATAGGCCGTGTCCAAGGCTGCTGCGCTGCGCTTGCGCCAGAGGTCCGGATCCTAACAGAAACCATCGTGATAGAGGATTAGTTAATCCTGATTGGTGTGATGAGTTTCCCCATACTAAAGTTCTTAATCTTCCTATTATTCTTAGCGATCATGCTCCTATCTTTATTACCACTGAAGGTCAATACAAAAAACCTAAGCAAACTTTCAAATTTGATAATTGGTGGTTGAAAGAAAATGATTTTCAATCTTTTGCAAAGAATGCTTGGGCCTCTAGTACAAACAGAAATTTTTCTACTCGTACTAACAATCTTGCAGGTGCTCCAAAGTGTGGTGCAAAAGAAGAAACCTTTACAGCAGGAACTCTCCAGCCTAGAAGAACAAATCAACCGTATTCAAATGCAGCCTCTATCCATGCAGGACCATCAACTGGAATCAACACTCATTGTCAGGTATGAACAAAATATGTCGAAGCTTACTGATTTCTATAGACAAAGGGCTAAGAAGAATTTTTGCAACAAAAGGGGACAGGAACACAAAAGAATTTCATCATGCGGTGCTTAAAAGAAGAAAGAAGAACACTATAGTTTCAATAAAAGATGAGAATGATAACATTCACTTCAATCCTCAAGCCATTGCAAATACTTTTGTTAGCTACTTCAGATATATATATTTGCTTCTCCTAATGTGAATGTGGGCAGACCTTTTCTAGCATCCAGGCTCCTTTCTAACATCCATGACTACACGTATAGCATACCAGATAAGGAGGAGATCCTTAATACTCTCAAGGATATGAAGATAAATGCCTCTCCTGGACCTGATGGATTCAATGTAGAATTCTATATTGCCACTTGGAGCTGGATTGGTGATGATCTTACGACTATGGTAAGGAACTTTTACCAAACAGGTATAATGCCTTAGCACATTAGCGACACTCACATTGCTCTTATTCCTAAGAAGTTAGTTCCTCGAATTCCTTCGGATTATCGTCCTATAAGTCTTTGTAATGTCATTTACAAGATCATTTCCAGAACCTTGGCCAATAGACTCAAACCTCATCTCCCTGATTATATTGATCATTCTCAACAAGCTTTCATTGAGGGTAGACGCATATCTAACAATATCATCTTGGCTCAGGAGATAACTCATTCGTTTGCTCTTAAATCTTGGAAACAACAAGCTTTCTTGCTTAAAATTTATTTGGCTAAGGCTTTCGATCGACTTGAATGGAATTTCATCGTTTCGGCTCTTTCACGAAAGGGGTTGCACGGTCATTTCATAAATTTGGTGTATGCTTGCATCTCTTCCCCAAGGTTCTCAGTCATTATTAATGGCCAGCCTTTTGCGAACTTTCGTAGCAATAGAGGTTTAAGACAGGGTTGTCCCTTATCGCCTTATCTGTTTGTTCTTGCTATTAATGAGCTTTCTTTAAGCCTTCATGATGATATGATACAAAATCAACTGTCTGGCATTTCTCTTGGTCCAAACTATCCTCTGATCATTCAATGCTTTTTGCTGATGACTTGTTGGTTTGTGGTAATGCCACTGTTCGGGAAGCTACCCAAATGGCTCATCTCATCAACCACTTCTGTACCCAATCAGGTCAGACTCCAAATTGGCACAAATGTTCTATTCTTTTTAGTGCTACTGTCTCCCAGTCTCTAGCCCAACATATTAATAATATTTTCCCAGTTACCCTTATTGATAGTACAGCAACTCACCTTGGCCACCCTCTCATCCTTCCTGCAAAGGACCGTGCTTCGGCTTACAACTTTGTTTATGATAAATTCAAGAATAAGCTTCCCACTTACAAAGCTGATAAATTATCCCATGCTGCTAGACTTGAGCTTATCAATTCGGTGTTCGCTTCCATCCATGTTTACTATATGTCCAATATCCTCTTTCCAAAAAAAATCCTTGCGAAGCTCACGGCAACCATTCGTAATTTTTGGTGGGTTGGTGTTAGAGAGGAAGCTAGTGCAAGAGCTTTATGTCTCAGGGCTTGGAAAGATATTTGTACTCCTAAAAAAGAAGGTGGATTGGGAATCAAAAACATGTTGGCTATGAATCAAGGTCTCCTTCTTGCGGCTGCCTGGAGACTTGCTGAAAATCCAGAAAGCCAAGTCTATCAAGTTCTCTGTGCTAAGTATTTTCTTGATTCTTCCATTTGGAGAGCTACACCGAATACTCCGAAATCTGCTTTCTGGACTTCTATTCTCAAGGTCTTGCTGATGCTCAAGGAGCATTCTTTTTATCAGATCACCCAAGGCAACATTTCTATTTGGAGCTCACCTTGGTGTACCACTTGGGAGAACATATATGATCACCTTATTGTCCAAAGATAGTGCTTTTATTTACCCAGCTAAGGTCTCTGATCTTTGGTTGCCAGGCCAAAAAGTTTGGAATTCTGAGTTCATTACTAACCTTTTTCAGGAACCGACTGCTTCGGCTATTATTGCAACTCCTATAGTTCTTGATGATGTTGGCCCAGACCCGACGCCGAGTACTTTCCAGCGACGGTGACGACCGACGATCAAACGACGATGACGAACAAAACTCGCTGGCCGAACTCGACGAAGTTCCTTTACGCCGAGATGCGTCGCACCGTAGAGCTAGCTTCCGATGTGTTGTACACGCCGTACACAACAGCCAAAGATCCGATCGATCCGGCCGAATCACACGTAACGCACGCACACAACTCGCCGGACTTATAGCCACGTGCTCGTGTCGAGCCTGTTATCTTTCTATTGATTCCACGGTACAAGTTACAAGCTAGGCTGTATGCACGTATATATAATAGTAAGACTACCAAGCGGTACTACTCGGACACCAGCTCTAGTCCTACTCGCTACGTATACATGCATCAGCCGGACAAACTCATACATGGATTCCTATTCCTAGTTACCACGCCAAGACGTTCCGTGCACAACTCGTGTTTAAGTCTAACAATCACCCCCTAAACACGATGTGGTCACGCCATAGCTTAGACGTGGATCCTTCTTCGTATCTCCAAGACCTTCTCTCGATCCAAAGCCTTGGTTTGAATGTCCGCCACCGATCATCCGTATGCGATCGTAGTTGACCTCCATTTTACCTTCTTCTACACCGTCCTTCATGTAGTGATACATCGTATCAATGTGCTTGCTCCTATCATGCCGCACCGGATTCTCGAGTAGAAAAGTTATAATCTCACCGCCAACGTTGAGCACCACTTGTTCTGGATCTCGATCCATGAGATCACCGTAGACGTCCTAGCCACACACCTTGACACTCTGCTTTACTTGAAGTCGATGTCACCACTTTCTGTCTTCGTGATAGCCAGCTTACTATGCTTTCACCAAGGAAATATGCCACGCCCGAGGTACACTTACGGTCGCCAACAATTCCTTCCTTGTGACTACCATTGTAGCCGAGTAGTTTCACCATCTCCTTCTTTCTTAGCTCAAGACAAGGTTCCATTGAAGCGACAATGTGATTGCAATCTTTCATGCCACGGCTTTCAAGTACCTTCCTTGCATATGCCTCCTGGCATAGTGTGATCCCCTCCAGCTTTTGATGTACCTCTGTCCCGAGGTTGCAACTCAAAAGGCCTAGATCATCCATCTTGAAAAGCTCCTTCATCTGTAGCTTGAACTTTGCAATCACCTCTTCATCTGCTCCAAGAATCAATAGTTCGTCGACGAGATGCCAACTAGTAGACGCGATCTCTTCCTTCACCTCTCTTGTACATTGCATGCTCTAGTGGGGCTTTCTCAAATCCAAGAAAATCATCGTCTGATCAAGTTTGATGTTCCATGCCCGAGAGCCTTGCCGTAGTCTTGACAAGACTTTGTGTAGCTTCAGTACCTTGTGTTCCTCTCCCTCTTTGATGAATCCCGTGACTGATTCACATACACATCTCCTTCTAACTCGCCATTCAAAACGCTGGTTTTACATCCAAGTGATGTATCTTCCATGATTCCTGAACCGCGAGAGCGATGAGTAGTCTCACAGATTCCATCCTTTCAACGGGAACGGACACTTCTTCAAAGTCCACACCACCCTCTTGCACGTACTCTTTGGCCACTAGCCTTGCATTGTGCTTCACGGACCCTTCGCATCTTTCTTGATCATAAATTCCCACTTGAGATCCATGACTCTTTCATTGTTGGGAAGATCCACAAGCTCCCATGCATTGTTATCGTGGATCGACCTCAACTCCTCTTTCATAGCGTGACGCCAACACTCCTTCGTGTTTGCATCCTCAAAATCCGCCGGTTCCTCGGCGCTTGTTAGACACCGCCGCCCACTCCGTTTCACCTTTTCCGGTCTTTTGTCCAAAGAGCTTGCTCCGGATGCATGTCCGACACGGGCGTAGATGATCGGTTGTGGGTATACGTGTCCTTTCTTCCTCTATCACTGTTGGAGGCGATATTGCTTGCGCGGCCCTTGTACCTTTAGCAGCGATGCCTCGACTTTCCCATTTCCTTGCGTTGCAGTGGCCAAGCATGGCGAAACTGCACACCTGATCACTCCTGGACTTGCAACTCCTGTGCGATTCTAGTGATGGGCCAAGCTCATCCCGTGAGCCACCTAGCAGCCTTCCGCTAGGCCGCTTTCTCCTGGCCATACAAGCAAATTAGCTAGCCTCCTCTCCGTAGGACTCCACATCCACCTGTTATCGGGCAGCGTGGGCGCAGCTGCTACGCACTTTCCACCGGACACCATTGAGCTGGAATTGCCTCCACAGCTACCACGCTGCCTCTCGAGCAAGCCACCGCATGACTCGATCCAGCAGATTTTTCAGCGCGTCTATAGCCGCTGCACTCGTGTCCACCTTTGCACTAGCATCAACAACAGTTGCACTTGTGTATGTTGTTTCCTCGTGGACTTCCGGCCACGACGCCTTTATTTTCTCTGGACGCATCGCATAAGACTGCTTCTCCATGGCCGAGCACACGCGGCAATCGCTGCATCCGCTTCCAATGAAGTTAGCACTTATGTCCGTAACATCGACATAACTTTCGGAATCACCCCACGCGTCCGTAGCTTCGGCTAACGAGTTTCGAACCATGATCTTGAGAGCGAACTTTTTCTTCACGGAGCTCGACAATTTCTTTAGACGATGCTTGAAGAACTGGATCCTCCTCGTCCACGAAGTTCACACATCAACATCATGTCACCTTCATCTCCTAGCTGTGCCATGAGCGCTTTCTCCTTCGGGGGATTCTTACACTCCGACTTGAAGTGTCCGAGCAGATTACAGTTGTGACAACGGATCTTCCTCTTGTCGAACTTTTTCTTCTTTGGCTTCTCCGACTGTTCGTCGGTGTCCTTTCTTGGACGGTACTTTCCGCCGCTACGGACGCCTTTGTCGAAATTGTTCTCCTTGAAACCAATGCCAGCCACCGAAAGCACGCGTTAGCATCAGGTACTCATCCTCTTTTGCATCACCGTAACTCAGCTTCATCCGCTCGTCATGGGCCTTGAAGCGACCAACCAGATCATCCAAAGTGAGAGTCTTGAGATCAACACACCGCTTCGATCGCTGACACAATCGGCATGTAGCGCGGTGGAGCGGGCACGTGAGGAACGCCGGACCACGGAGATGTCCTCTAACTTCTCTCCGAGACCGCGAATCCCGCTCACCATGGAAGCAACCCTCGCTGCGAAAGGCGTCCACCGTCTCGTCTTCTCCCATCCTCGATTCGTAACTCTTCAAAGCAAAGTTTGCAAGTTCGCCTCGCGCACACGCCGAAAGTGCCCTAGATGCAATGTCTTGAGCGTATCCCACGCCTCCTTCGCTGATGTCTTCGAGATTAGATGCTGCTGCACGCCCACCGCATCACCGAGCAGATGGCCGTGATATCCTGGCGATCCTTCCGATACAAGGCACCACCCTTCAGGTACTCCTCACCGCCGGGTCGACGGCTTCCCGAGCTCATTGGCCTCGAGCGCCCACTCCATCATGGTCGCCACACCACGAAGTTTCCACGGTCGAATCGTGGATACTCCGATCTCACAGAGCAGCAATTACTTTAGCCGCACCCGAATACTCCGCCAGCTGTTTGGTCTTCTCGTCGTCCGACATGATCTCCCGTTACTAGAAGATCAACCTTGCTCTAGATACCAATTGTTGGCCCAGACCCAACGCCGAGTACTTTCCAGCGACGGTGACGACCGACGATCAAACGACGATGACGAACAAAACTCGCTGGCGAACTCGACGAAGTTCCTTTACGCCGAGATGCGTCGCACCGTGAGAGCTAGCTTCCGATGTGTTGTACACGCTCGTACACAACAGCCAAAGATCCGATCGATCCGGCCGGAATCACACGTAACGCACGCACACAACTCGCCGGACTTATAGCCACAGGCTCGTGTCGAGCCTGTTATCTTTTCTATTGATTCCACCGTACAAGTTACAAGCTAGGCTGTATGCACGTATATATAATAGTAAGACTACCAAGCAGTACTACTCGGACACCAGCTCTAGTCCTACTCGGCTACGTATACATGCATCAGCCGGACAAACTCATACATGGATTCCTATTCCTAGTTACCACGCGCACGTTCCGTGCACAACTCGTGTTTAAGTCTAACAGATGATAGTAGGGATATCCTTTGTTGGAAGCCCACTCCTTCTGGTAAGTGCAATTCTAAGAGTACATATAAGTTGTGTTTACAACAAATTCATAATTTGCAGGCAAATCAACCAAAGATATTTTGCAGCAGGTCTGGAAGCACAAATTCATGGCTCCAAGGGTTAAAACTTTTGCGTGGCGCTTACTTAGGCATGCTCTCCCAACTGGTCTTAGAGCTGGCAGGTTTTCCTCTCATATTTCTTCTACATGCTCTAGATGTGATTCAGATGAAGATGAAATGCATCTTTTCTTTCTTTGCAACTTTGCTAGAGCCTCTTGGTTCGGGCACCCTTGGTATATTAGATCTGATATTCTTGCTCTCAATCATAATTCTGTTCTTGATATTATTCAGGTTCTAATTAACATGAACCATCCGCAAGCATCTATTCCTAATATATTTACCTTCTTGTGGTGTTTGTGGAAAGCAAGAAACGATGTTCTTTTTTGTAGGAAAGAATCACATCCCCATCAGGTTCACCAAGCTGCTCTAGCCATCGCCTTTGTCCAAGATATGCAAGATCCCCAAGAACACCTAAATAGGGAGCTGCCTTCTTCGAAGGAGAAGCAATCTACAACCATACTCTCTCAAGGGCAAGAACAAGTACAGCAAGGCTCCACCCTCAAATCTGACTTGGCTATTTCAGGTACCAAAATATATTCAGATGCTTCTTGGCATAAGAAGAATGTGCCTGGGTATGGTGGTAATCCAGCTACTGGTATTGGTGTTCACATCCTCTTCCTGAAAGAGGATTCTGATTCAAGAATAATGATTCAAGCCTCTACTCATGATGTTTGTTCACCTCTTATTGCTGAAATTTATGCACTTCTATTTGCTGCTAAAATCTCTTGCAGGCTTCAACTTCAGCAAGGTTCTTTTCTCACTGACAACCTTTCATTAGCAAAGATGGTTGCTTAAGAGATATCAATAACACCAACATCAGCTGGAGGTGCAGACAACCAATTAGCGAGTTCTTTCAAATCTCCCATTCTCTTAATGTTGTTTAACACATCTCTAGGAATACCAATGGAATTGCTCACAATTGTGCTCATCAGGTTCTCAACTCGAGAGTAGAACCTGTCTTTAGTTGTTCACGTTCTTCTCATGCCAATGTACCTTGCCCTTTTCTGCAGTCCCTTCTCAATTTTCAAGTTCAGGGCTATGTAATTCATGTTGTACGTTGTCTATGAGTTGAATGAAATTGTGGCGCTTGATGGCGCATTCCTTGTGTTCAAAAAAAAAAAAACAGAAACCATCGAATCCTAACGAAAACAACCCAGCACCGGGGCTCACGCCGTCGTCGTGACGCTTCCGCCTATTAAAGGTGACCGCCGCCGCCGCCCACAGCCCACTCCACCACGACAGGAACCGCAAGGGAAATGTCAACCAGCACGTTTGCAACCTCGGCCCGCGCGCTCCAGCACATTATTCCAACAGCCGGTGCCTCCCGCAGAGCGGCCACGAGCCCTCGTCGTCCGTCGTCTCTAGGCTTCGCCGGCCGAGGAGGCGCGCTGCTGCAGGTTCCGAGCGTCCTTATTAGGTCATCCCGCTGCAAGCCGGACGTCTCAGCGGCGGTCGTCTACAGGGTGAAACTGGTGACCCCGGGAGGGCGGGAGTACGAGCTGGAGGCGCCCGACAACGCCTACATCCTCGGCCGAGAGCGCCGGCGTGGAGCTGCCGTGCGCGTGCCGCGCCGGGGCGTGCTACAAATGCGCCGGCAAGGTCGAGGCCGGCACGGTCGTCCACCGGGCGGACGGCTCGCTCCTCCACGGCAGGTTGCAGGAGGAAGGCTACGTGCTCATCTGCGTGTCGTGCCCCAGGTCCGACTGCGTCATACATACCCACAAGGAGGACGACCTTTGGTGACAGCCACTGGCGATAGATTGTTAGGCTCCATCTTTGGTGCTTGAACCAGCAAAATAAATCTAAAATGCTGTGCTGCTTAGCTTCCACGCCAAGAAAAAAAAGAAGATAAAAAGCCATGCAGGCTAGCTTTGTCGAACTTCGAAGATAATATTAAAAAGGGCGTGGCTAGATCTCAGTCGAAAGTCCCATTCAGTTGACCTAACATATAAAAAAGAAAGAAAAAATGCACGAATCTTCGTGTAAGATTTCATGAATGCAGTAGACACGAAAGATACATGTGTAGGGTTGAAGCTTTGTTGATCTATTATTCAATTCTCACATGACATACATTTTATCCGAAAATACTGTAAGAGTTTTGGCCCCGGCCTCTACATGCAAAAGGTAAAAAGAAAACTATCGTATATAATAGTAGAGCATAAAAGGGGAAAACATTTATTAGCCAATGGTAGACTAGATTGCCATTCATGGTTGCTGAATAGTCCTAGACCACTTGCTCCAAGCGAAGAGACATAGCCTATATCATGGTCCTTCAACCTGGGGAGCGTAGACCAACTACGGAGCTAGCGTATATATAAGTTCATAACAAATAAGCTTCTCAACGCTCCATGTAGCCATGAAACACATAGCCCGTCGTGAAGTCTGCATTTGCGGGTATTGAGCCGTTCGGAGAAGTCGGAGCAGTCACCGCCCACAATGTCATCCACTAGTCAAGTTTGCATGATATGTACTCCCAGCTACCATTAATCTTATAGCAAGTCTTTTCAACATGTGTGAGTAGGAGGTCTGGATCCCAACAGTTAATGTCATGCTCATCTCACTCCTACAGGATTTTGGTTTGTTGATTGCATCATAGGAAAACAAATAATTCTTTAAAAGAGGTTTGAGTGGATGCTAGATATCCTATGGTAAGTAGTACAAAGAAATTCTTAGGAAAAACCTACAGGATTTCCTATGAATCAAACGATCAATGCAAGAAATTTTTCTAAGGATTCCAATCCTCCAAAATTCCTATGAAATCCTTTGACTCAAATGAGCCCTAAATCTCTTCTCTCAAGCTAAGGAGTACACAAGGATTTCGCCCTAAGATTACTGCGAGACGAATACATATAATGCAGTTAAGCACACACTGGATTGTTGCTAGTTTGTGTGGAAGCGTTGAACTTACATATCGTGGGGGTGATCTAGTTTCAACCGACGAAAAGAAGCATAGGATGCGACGACGTGCTGGTGTGCTCATGTATATAAGCTTGATTTATTCCGAGCAAAACTTCCGATCTATTAATCAACATCATGACAGTACAATGAACACAGAAAAAATAGAAATTACATCTATGTCCGTAGGCTACCTAGTGACGCCTACAGATAATGGAGTGAGCCGAAGGCATGTTACCGTCATCGTCCTCCTTCACCTAGGCCGAAAAAACCTTGTTGTAGTAGATAAACGGGAATTAATTATGCTACGGAGGCAAAGAATCAACGCACCAGAACAACAACCGTCGCTAGAGAAGAGTAGATTGGAAGTCCAACTTGTAGACACACGCACGCAGACGAGTGAAGACCGGATCCAAGCAGAACCACCAAAGATAAACACCAACTGAATCCCGCAAGATCTGCCGAAGACATACCTCCACACACCCTCTAACGATGCGAGATGCACCGCCGGGGTGGGGGCTAGGCAGGGAGAACATTATTCCATCTTCAGGGAGCCGCCGCTACCTTGCTTTCTTGAGCATGACACAAACCCTAAAGAAACTAAAAAATCACCTAAACACAGGGCAGGAGCCCTCCCACCGAAAAGGGCCAAGATCCACCGTGCCTCCATGGCCCTAAGGCCAAAGGAGACAAAGCAGATGGGCGGCAGTGGCGGCGCGAGGCATGGAATCCCTAGTCGACAAGGGAGTCTCTTGTGGAGGAGGGAAAACGTTTATGCACCACACTCTCGTATATAAGCTTGTTTGTTTGTACTTGATTTAGTCATGCCATATGCCCATACTCCCACATAGTATTTGATTTGTCTCTCTGATTCAAAATTTTAGCACCTTGCCCACAAAGAGGGTGAGTTACGAAGTGAGTGTTGTGCGGATACTTAGTCCCGCTCAGCTTGTCATCTAATCTCACATCACGTACATGCAATGTGGAAACAATTAGCCATGATCAACAGATCAGAGAAGAAGAAGAAATTTTAGAAAAGACAAAGCCAAAGGAAGGACTAAGAACCAAAGGGGTCCAAGTCAAGAATATGACTTATAATAGATACTGGTCAACACCAACAATGGCTTCAGCAATGTTCTACCATGTGTAGTACAAAACAAAACTAGATTTTTACTCGCAATAAAAACAGAGTGTGCCCCCACCAAATCCACCTTGGAGAATGCATACCGATCACATGGCCAGACAAATTGAATGTTGTCCCACCCAAAAATCTATGTTGGCTTTCAATCTGTCTTCCAAAAAGTTTTAGAACCCGTTACATTTGTGCTGATGTTTAACACCGATCTCATCACTTAAATTGGATCCTGATTGAATTAAAATAATGTAAAATTATATTTTATACTAAATATTTGTACATATTTGAAACTCATTTTAGCGTGTCACAATTTTAACAAGTATAATTACTTATTCGGCACCATTAACTACTTAATAATGCCTAGTATTAGTTGCAACGTAATTTGTCATACATTTGTAATGTATATGAGTGAAACATACATATGCAATTTTTTAAGTTTAAATTGTATTTTTTGATAAAAAAATTCTTCCTGGATTAGCTTTTGCCAATTGCATAAACTATATTTAAGTCGATAACATGTGTTGCTTTGTACTTGGTAGAAATAGCATCTCTAATAATAACATCGAACTAGTAAAATGCAGTGGATTCAACTACTTTTGTATATATCTATTTTAAATATTTGACATGCTCACCTGAATTGCGTGTGATACCATCTGATCCATACAAATGTTGCACTAATATCCAAAAAAAACATTATACAAGGAGTTAAATATGGTAAAGTAGTTAATGTTAATTTCGTTACAACCAATACGTCTTGCATCAGAGCGAGACTAAGCCTAACTAGACTAGTTGTCACTGATTATATTGGTTTGCTCATAAGTGCATGGTATACCTTGTTCATCAATAGTGTGCTTTATTTTATATATTTAGATCGAGAGCACCTCCTCTCTAGACCAGGGTAGTTGCCTACGGGTTGAAAGAAATGGTTTTCTACCATGCATCCTATATACTCCCTCCATTACCCCAAACAAGGCTCATATATCCAAAATGCTTTTGCTTGAAGTTCAAACGATCACAAAATAGAAGGAATATTTTCACTTTGATGGGAACGTTAGAAGACCAAATGTAGTCGGCCTTGGGGTCGATGCGAGACTCATCGGTGATGGTGTTGTCGGCGTTCCTAGCGAAGAAGGGCAGTCCATGCCACAAGAAGCGATCAACATTAGCCCCACTGCACTACTAGAAAAAGTCTTATAGGTGGTCTCAAATGTGTGACGGGCGTGGCGAGGAACCCACCACTGTGGGGGAACGTTGCATGGAAAACAAAAAAATTCTACGCACATGCAAGATCTATCCATGGAGATGCATAGCAACGAGAGGGGAGAGTGTGTGTACGTACCCTCGTAGACCATAAGCGGAAGCGTTTAGTAACATGGTTGATGTAGTGAAACTTCTTCGCGATCCAACCGATCAAGTACCAAACGTAAGACACCTCCGTATTCAGCACACGTTTAGCTCGGTGACGTCCTCGTCTTCTTGATACAGCAAGACGGGCAAAGTAGTAGATGAGTTTCGGCAACACGGCGACGTGATGACGGTGGTGATGCAACTATCTCCGCAGGGCTTCGCCGAGCACTATAAAAATATGACCGAGGACGAACTAGAGGGAGAGGGGCGCTGCACACGGCTAGGGAATCGTGTTGTGTGTTTCCCCTCTCCCTCCTCTCATATATACTAGACCATGATGGCGCGCGTTGCTGCGCCCGCCAATTTTAATGATCCAAATAGGAGTTTGTGTAAATTTTATGAAGGTAAAAGAGCTTTCAACTCCATATCATTCATGCAAGCTTATGATGTCCATCTTCGGCTTACAAAGCTTTCACCCACACCATCATTTGTTGAAATTCATTCTGCTAGGCGGAACAACTTTTCGTAATAGCTAAATGGCCATATTGTGAGGCATGTAACTGGAATATGCTACATGCTTATTCATAATCTATTAATGGTGTAAATGAAATAATCATTTTTATCTCAGTTTCATATATAGTATAAAAGGCTACACCTGTATAGCCCGATGCTTTTTTATAGGCACCTGCATGGCCCACTGTCCAGAAGTTTGTCAATTAAGAATTATGCGAAAGTAGCTTATCAGTTTAGCGCAACCTGGGAGCAAGGTGCCAACAGTATAAAGTGGACCTTTAATCTATTATAATGTGCCAGTATAACCTAGGAGCAGGGTGTCAACATAGTCTCTTAATGTCCAGAAGTTTATTAAGTAAACCCACATCTTTTAACAAAAACTGAGAAGTAAAGAAACAAACGTTTGTGTGCTCGAGGACAATAGATGAGGTTTAATCGATCATGTCCGCGGTGTGGTTATTATCACATCTCATAATAGAGATATGGGAGAACGCATGCATAGAGCAAGGTCATGAAGGAAGAGAAGATTAAAGACCATGGGGAAAAGGGAAATGAAGGTGGCAGCATGGGGCGAGGAAAATGAAGGAAATTAAGACTGCTACCAAGATCCGGGAGCTTCGTAGCCAGGCTTCTGCCATCGGATCGACCGGTTGATTTAGTAACACACCTTTATAATCATATTATTAACGGGAACTCCAAGGAACGCACCGATGAAATCCAGAGGCAGTACGGCGGCAGCGTGCGCCGCCACGTCGTGGATGAACAGACCTAACGAGGATTCAAGGGGAGCAGCGATGGAGATACAGTAAATGGGCCAAAGTTTTACTTTGTTGGGCCTGTACTTGAACAACCCGATTAAGGAGATGACGGCCAGATCCACCTGTGGAGCAGCGGCCCGATAATGTTGGCCGAGCGGGGGTAAACAAGTGACGGGGAAAAGTACGTCAGAATCTACCCGAGGACGACCGTTGATGAGCACAATCGGACGGTTAGCAAACTTAAATCGTTGTGGGGGGGCGTAGGTAGCCCGTTTTACTGTTTAGTAATAGGTGGAGGGGGGAGGGGAGGCAGCCCCTAGGGCGCCCCAAGTGGCCGGCGGCTGCCCTACAGCGCCTGCCCTGGCCGTATTCCCCCCCCCCCCCCCCCCTTCCATATTTGTGCATGGGGGGAAGGAAAAGGGGGCTGGCTGCCTTTGGGGCGCCTCCCCTTTCCTTCCCTTCCTCTTTGGTGCGTGGGCAAGGGGTGGAGGGGCGCACCAGCCCCCTTGTGGGCTGGTGTGCTCCCCCCCTTTGGCCCATAAGAATTGTTAGAAGTTTTTCGATAGCTCCGACATGCAATTTTGAAGGGAGATTGGTCTATGTTGTGGGAGCATCCTTTTTCGGGAGCAGAATCTGAAGGAAATGTGCCCTAGAGGCAAAAATAAAGTTATTATTTATTTTCATATATCATGATAAATGTTTATTATTCATGCTAGAATTGTATTAACCAGAAACATAATACATGTGTGAATACATAGAAAAATATAGTGTCACGAATATGCCTCTACTTGACTAGCTCGTTGATCAAAGATGGTTGAGTTTTCTAACCATAGACATGAGTTGTCATTTGATTAACGGGATCACATCATTAGGAGAATGATGTGATTGACTTGACCCATTTCATTAGCTTAGCACTTGATCGTTTAGTATGTTGCTATTGCTTTCTTCTGACTTATACATGTTCCTATGACTATGAGATTATGCAACTCCCGTTTACCGGAGGAACACTTTGTGTGCTACCAAACATCACAACGTAACTGGGTGATTATATAGGTGCTCTACAGATGTCTCCGAAGGTACTTGTTGAGTTGGCATATTTCGAGATTAGGATTTCTCACTCCGATTGTTGGAGAGGTATCTCTGGGCCCTCTCGGTAATGCACATCACTATAAGCCTTGCAAGCAATGTGACTAATGAGTTAGTTACGGGATGACGCATCACATAATGAGTAAAAAGACTTGCCGGTAACGAGATTGAACAAGGTATTGAGATACCGACGGTCGAATCTCGGGCAAGTAACATACCGTTGACAAAGGGAACAATGTACGTTGTTATGCGGTTTGACCGATAAAGATCTTCGTAGAATATGTGGGAGCCAATATGAGCATCCAGGTTCCGCTATTGGTTATTGACCAGAGATGTGTCTCGGTCATGTCTACATAGTTCTCGAACCCGTAGGGTCCGCACGCTTAAAGTTCGATGACGGTTATATTATGAGTTTATGTGTTTTGATGTACCGAAGGTAGCTCGGAGTCCCGGATATGATCACAGACATGACGAGGAGTCTCAAAATGGTCGAGACGTAAAGATCGATATATTGGACGACTATATTCGGACATCAAAAGTGTTCCGGGCAGTTTCGGAGAAAACAGGAGTGCCGGAGGGGTTACCGGAACCCCCCGGGGGAGTATTGGGCCTTAGTGGGCTTTAGGGGAGAGAGAGGGCAGCAGCCCAGGAGGTGGTGCGCCCCCTCCCATGAGGGGTCCGAATTGGACTAGGAGGCGCACCCCCCCCCTTTCCTTCTCCTCTTTCCTCTCTTTCCTTCCCCTTCCCTCTTCCTAGTTGGACTAGGAAAGGGGAGTCCTACTCCTACTAGGAGGAGGACTCCCCCCCCCCTCCTTGCCAGCCCGCCTTCCCCCTTGTTCCTTTATATACGGGGGCAGGGGGGCACCCTAGAACACAATAATTGATCCCTTGGATCTCTTAGCCGTGTGCGGTGCCCCCCTCCACCATAATCCACCTCGATAATATCGTGCCAGTGCTTAGGCGAAGCCCTGCGTCGGTAGAACATCATCATCGTCACCACGCCGTCGTGCTGACGGAACTCTCCCTCAAAGCTCGGCTGGATCGGAGTTCGAGGGACGTCATGGAGCTGAACGTGTGCTGAACTTGGAGGTGCCGTACTTTCGGTACTTGATCAGTTGGATCGTGAAGACGTACGACTATCAACCGCGTTGGGCTAACGCTTCCACTTTCGGTCTACGAGGGTATGTGGACAACACTCTCCCCTCTCGTTGGTATGCATCACCATGATCTTGCATGTGCGTAGGAATTTTTTTGAAATTACTACGTTCCCCAACAGTGGCATCCGAGCCTGGTTTTATGCGTAGATGTTATATGCACGAGTAGAACACAAGGGAGTTGTGGGCGATACAAGTCATACTGCTTACCAGCATGTCATACTTTGGTTTGGTGGTATTGCATCACCATGATCTTGCGTGTGCATAGGAATTTTTTTGAAATTACTACATTCCCCAACAGTGGCATCCGAGCCTGGTTTTATGCGTATATGTTATATGCACGAGTAGAACACAAGTGAGTTGTGGGCGATACAAGTCATACTGCTTACCAGCATGTCATACTTTGGTTTGGTGGTATTGTTGGATGAAGCGGCCCAGACCGACATTACGCGTACGCTTACGTGAGACTGGTTCTACCGACGTGCTTTGCACATAGGTGGCTGGCGGGTGTCAGTTTCTCCAACTTTAGTTGAACCGAGTGTGGCTACGCCCGGTCCTTGAGAAGGTTAAAACAGCACTAACTTGACGAACTATCATTGTGGTTTTGATGCGTAGGTAAGAACGGTTCTTGCTCAGCCCGTAGCAGCCACATAAAACTTGCAACAACAAAGTAGAGGACGTCTAACTTGTTTTTGCAGGGCATGTTGTGATGTGATATGGTCAAGACGTGATGCTATATTTTATTGTATGAGATGATCATGTTTTGTAACCGAAGTTATCGACAACTGGCAGGAGCCATATGGTTGTCGCTTTATTGTATGCAATGCAAACGCCCTGTAATTGCTTTACTTTATCACTAAGCGGTAGCGATAGTCGTAGAAGCAATAGGTGGAATATTTTCAAGTTACGATTGAGATCAAGGTGTCGCGCCGGTGACGATGGTGATCATGATGGTGTTTCGAAGATGAAGATCACAAGCACAGGATGATGATGGCCATATCATATCACTTATATTGATTGCATGTGATGTTTATCCTTTATGCATCTTATTTTGCTTTGATTGACGGTAGCATTATAAGATGATCTCTCACTAAATTTCAAGGTATAAGTGTTCTCCCTGAGTATGCACCGTTGCGAAAGTTCTTCGTGCTGAGACACTACGTGATGATCGGGTGTGATAGGCTCTACGTTCAAATACAACGGGTGCAAACCAGTTGCACACACGGAATACTCAGGTTAAACTTGACGAGCCTAGCATATACAAATATGGCCTCGGTACACTAAGACCGAAAGGTCGAGCGTGAATCATATAGTAGATATGATCAACATAATGATGTTCACCATTGAAAACTACTCAATCTCACGTGATGATCGGATATGGTTTAGTTGATTTGGATCACGTGACCACTAAGATGATTACAGGGATGTCTATCTAAGTGGGAGTTCTTAAGCAATATGATTAATTGAACTTTAATTTATCATGAACTTAGTCCTGATAGTATTTTGCTTGTCTATGTTTGTTGTAGCTAGATGGCTCATGATGTTGTTCCGTTGAATATTAATGCGTTCCTTGAGAAAGCTAAGTTGAAAGACGATGGTAGCAATTACACGGACTGGGTCCGTAACTTGAGGATTATCCTCATTGTTGCACAGAAGAATTACGCCCCGAAGCACCGCCGGGTGCCAGCTCATCGCAGATGCAACTGACGATGTTAAGAACGTCTGGCAAAGCAAAGCTGATGACTACTGGATACTTTAGTGTGCCATGCTTTACGGCTTAGAACCGGGACATCAACGACATTTTGAACGTCATGGAGCATATGAGATGTTCCAGGAGTTGAAGTTAATATTTCAAGCAAATGCCCGGATAGAGAGAGATGAAGCCTCCAATAAGTTCTATAGCTGCAAGATGGAAGAGAATAGTTCTGTCAGTGAACATATACTCAAAATGTCTGGGTATAATAATCACTTGATTCAACTGGGAGTTAATCTTCCTGATGATGGTGTCATTAACAGAATTCTTCAATCACTGCCACCAAGCTACAAGAGCTTCGTGATGAACTATAATATGCAAGGGATGAACAAGACTATTCCCGAGCTCTTCGCAATGCTAAAAGCTGCGGAGGTAGAAATAAAAAAAAGGAGCACCAAGTGTTGATGGTCAACAAGACCACCAGTTTCAAGAAAAAGGGTAAGGGGAAGAAGAAGGGGAACTTCAAGAAGAACGACAAACAAGTTGATGCTCAAGAGAAGAAACCCAAGTCTGGACCTAAGCCCGAGATCGAAAGTGCTTCTCTGCAAGCGATCGGTCACTGGAAGCGGAACTGCCCCAAGTATTTGGCGGATAAGAAGGATGGCAAGGTGAACAAAGGAATATGTGATATACATGTTATTGATGTGTACCTTACTAATGCTCGCAGTAGTACCTAGGTATTTGATACTGGTTTTGTTGCTAATATTTGCAACTTGAAACAGGGACTACGGATTAAGCGGAGATTGGCTAAGGACGAGGTGACGATGCGCGTGGAAAATGGTTCCAAAGTCGATGTGATCGCGGTCGGCACGCTACCTCTACATCGACCTTCGGGATTAGTTTTAGACCTGAATAATTGTTGTTTGGTGCCAGAGTTGAGCATGAATATGATTTGATCATGTTTATTGCAATATGGTTATTCATTGAAAGTCACAGAATAATTGTTGTTCTTTTTACATGAATAAAACCTTCAATGGTCATACACCCAATGAAAATAGTTTGTTGGATCTCGATCGTAGTGATACACATATTCATAATATTGATGCCAAAAGATGCAAAGTTAATAATTATAGTGCAACTTATTTGTGGCACTGCCGTTTGGGTCATATCAGTGTAAAGCGCATGAAGAAACTCCATAAAGATGGATTTTCAGAATCACTTGGTTATGAATCATTTGATGCTTGCGAACCATGCTGAGGGAGTCCCAGATTAGGGGGTGTCCGGATAGCCGAACTATCACCGTTGGCCGGACTCCAAGACTATGAAGATACAAGATTGAAGACTCCGTCCCGTGTCCGGATGGGACTTTCCTTGGTGTGGAAGGCAAGCTTGGCGATACGGATATGTAGATCTCCTACCATTGTAACCGACTACGTGTAACCCTAACCCTATCCGTGTCTATATAAACCGGAGGGTTTTAGTCCGTGGGGACGAACAACAATCATACCATAGGCTAGCTTCTAGGGTTTAGCCTCCTTGATCTCGTGGTAGATCTACTCTTGTACTACCCATATCATCAATATTAATCAAGCAGGAGTAGGGTATTACCTCCATCGACAGGGCCCGAACCTGGGTAAAAACATCGTGTCCCTTGCCTCTTGTTACCATCCGCCTAGACGCACAGTTCGGGAACCCCTACCCGAGATCCGCCGGTTTTGACACCAACATTGGTGCTTTCATTGAGAGTTCCTCTGTGTCGTCGCCGTCAGGAAGGATGCCTCATCCCGTCTTTAAAGACGATACTATCGCCAAAGGAGCCTTGGCCACTGGTCAGACTCTTCGGCTTGGTGGTTTTCTTATGACCGCCAGTTCGGCCGCCGCGCCGACGATGACCTCTCAAGTCATCGAAACCAATCTTCACGTTAATTCGGAAATTGCCGAACAGTTGGATCCGATCGAGCTCTCCTCCGTAACGAAGCTCTTGGATCGCATCGCCGCCTCGAGTCGCCCACAGACTCTGACGGATCGGGCCTAAAACCGATCTGAGAGAGATCAACTCTCCCCAGGCTACCCATCATGTTGCTGTGATAGAGGAGCAACACGGCGATTCTTCTATCTTAAGGACTAGCTACGTCCGGATTCCCGATCCCTCCATGCCGGATTCCCGCAGAGGGACGGATCTCGATCAAGCACTGAACTTAAAGTCAGGCGGCGGGTTGGATTCATTGGATAGCATTCAAAAATCCAAACTTGCGAGTTCGGAAACTTCTCAGCCCCTGAGTCTTAAATTGGACGGGGTTTCGGATCTAGTTCCACCCGCCCACCCAAACATTAGCGATCTATCTCGAATTCGGCAAGATCCAGCTGAAACAGTACATCATTACTGGGCCATATTCCTCCCGGTTATGGACAGGATAAAGGACTACCGAGAGGAGGACGCAGTCTCACTTTTCTGCAATAATTGCACGAACAAGGGAATCCTAAACGCCATAAGTCGTCGCGAAATTACACGCTTTGCTGACTTGGCAACCATAGTACAAAAGTATTGTGCGATGGAGAATGCTTGGAAAACCGAAAGTAAATTTTGGGATAATCCGGCCCCGAATACAGCCCTAGTCTGGAATAAAAGGGTGCATCATCACCAAGCACCCGAGTTATACACCAAAAAACAAAAACCCCCTAAAGGGCACGGAACCGTACTAGAGGATTGGCTAAACGGACCCTGCAAAATTCATAGCATAGAGGGCGCCACTCCAACTCATAGCCTTCGAGCATGTTGGATACTACGGCAGGTGGCCAAAAGTGGCGAAGAGCTTCTATTCTCAGAATCCCAGCCCAGCAACACCAGTACGGTATTAACAGTATTCGAGACTTTCGCATCAAATAACATGCGGAAACGAACACTCCGCAACCTTGCCGAAGTCTACCAAGTAGCAACAATAAATCCATGGAGTGACACGGCTATTACCTTTAATGCCGGATTTGAGCCCAAATTCCGAACAGCCCGAGCACCAGCCGCATTGGTCCTCAGTCCAATAGTGGACGGCTTTCGCCTTACTAAGGTACTCATGGATGGCGGCAGTGGACTAAACCTCATCTACGAGGAAACCCTCCGAAAAATGGAAATAGACTCGAACCGCGTTGAGCGAAGCAGCACAGCCTTTAGAGGAATAATCCCTAGCCGGGAAGCATGCTGCACAGGAAAAATCACACTGGACGTAGTGTTATTTCGCCGGACAATTACAGGTCCGAGGAGGTCACATTTCAAGTGGCCCCGTTCAGCCGTGGATATCACGCTTTATTAGGGCGAGATGCATTCACAATTTTTCAAGCTATACCCCATTATGGGTACATGAAGCTTAAAATGCCCGGACCTAACGGAATCATCACTCTCGCTAGTGATCCGAACATAGCACTCCGCGCCGAAAACAAGACAGCCGCACTAGCCCTCGAGGCACTATCCGAAGCCCTAGCGGCCGAGGAACTCACTGCGATGCGCTCCACGGTGAACAGGGACGATGTGATACTTGATAAAAGATCCAAGTCCACCTCTTTTAAACCAGCAGATGAAATAGTCAAATTCCAAGTCCACCCAACGGACCCCGCAAAGACGGCCTCCATTGGGGCACAATTAAACCCTGATGTAGACGCCAAGACTACGAGAATTTCTACGAGAAAACTAGGACATTTTTGCTTGGCACCCTTCAGACATGCCAGGAATCCCACGTCGGCTGGCCGAGCACAGCCTAAATATCCTAAAAGGATTCAAGCCAGTCAAACAGGCTCTTCGGCGCTTTTCCAAACCCAAGAGACAGGCCATGGGAGAGGAGCTAGCCAAAGTTTTGGAAGCCGGATTCATCAGAGATATAAAACATCCAGACTGGCTAGCAAACCTGGTGATGGTACCAAAGAAGGATAAATCCTGGCGCCTATGTGTTGATTTCAAAGAGCTTGCCCAAAGGATCCCTTCCCCCTCCCTCGAATTGATCAAATTATGGATGCTACAGTAGGACACGACTCATTGTGCTTCCTCGACGCATACTCCGGCTACCACCAAATCAAGATGGCGGAGCTGCACCAAGCTGCAACAAGATTCATCACTCCATACGGCCCATTCTGCTTCAACACAATGCCCTTCGGGCTCAAAAACGCCGGCGCAACATATCAGCGCATGATTCAGACATCTCTGGCAAACTAGATCAGCAAAACAGTGGAAGCATATGTAGATGACGTGGTCGTCAAATCCAAGCATGTCGAAACTCTAGTAGACGACTTGAGGCTCACATTCGACAATCTCCGAAAATATGATATCAAGCTCAATCCAGAAAAATGCGTCTTCGGCGTCCAGCCGGAAAGCTCTTGGGCTTCATTGTGTCCGGTAGAGGAATTGAAGCAAACCTAGCCAAGATCCGAGCTCTGTCACAATTAGATATTCCAAAAGACCTCAAACAAATACAAAAATTGACTGGATGCATAGCGGCTCTAAGCCGCTTCATTTTCCGTTTGGGAGAAAAGGTGTTACCCCTTTACCGCCTCCTCCGGCGGACCGAACACTTCGAGTGGACGGATGCCGCCACGGCCGGACTCGAAGAAATAAAAGCCATATTGGCAACAAATCCGGTCCTGTCCGCGCCCAACATGGGCGAACCAATGCTATTATATATCGCCGCAACACATCAAGTTGTCAGAGCGGTGCTCATCGTCGAACGAGAAAGGTCGGACACCGGTTCCCTCTTCAAAAACCGGTTTATTATGTGTCCACTGTCCTCACTCCATGCAAGTCCCGGTACCCACATTATCAAAAGATAGCATACGCGGTGTTCATGGCATCCCGGAAGCTGCGACACTACTTTCAAGAGTGTTCGATAACGGTAGCCTCCGAAGTACCTCTTAACGACATTATAAACAACATGACGCGACGGGCCGGATTGCTAAATGGGCCATAGAGCTCCTTCCATTCGACATAACCTATAAGCCACGACGAGCTATCAAGTCGCAGGTTCTGGCCGACTTCGTGGCCGAATGGACCGAAGCCGAACTCCCTAAAGAGTACGGCGCATACTCCAATTGGATCATGCACTTTGACGGCTCCAAAATGTTGGCCGGCCTGGGGCCTGGCGTCGTCCTGACGTCCCCAACCAGGGACACAGTCCAATACGTCCTTTAAATAATGTATACGGACTCCAACAACGCAGCCGAATACGAGGCCCTTCTGCACGGCCTCCGGATGGCAGTCTCCATGGGCATTAAATGCCTAGAGGTGCGCGGGGATTCGAACCTCGCGATATCTCAAATAAATGGAGACTTTGATGCCAAAGATCCGAAAATGGCAGCGTACCGCAATGCGGTCCTAAAAATGTCAAGACGGTTCAAGGGCTCAATTTCATCACATAGCCGGGATAACAATCAGCGGCGGACGTATTGGCACGCATCGGTGCAAAAGCGCGATGCCGTCCCACCCAACATCTTCCTGGAACGGCTGTTCAAGCCATCCGTACTATGGGAAGGGGAGTCTGGAAATAACGATCCGGACCCAACCGCACTGCCTGACACTGAACACTCTGACACAATCGGAGGCTCTGCCATCGAGATAACACCCTCCGCTCACGAAATAATGGCGGTTATCGCCCCGTGGACGGAACCATTCCTAGCCTACCTAACTAGGCAGGAACTCCCGAAGACCAAAATGAGGCTCGCTGCATAGTACGGCGATCCAAAGCCTATAAAGTCCATGAGGAGAGCTCTATAAGAAAAGCACAACAGAGTCCTTCAAAGGTGTATCTCTCAAGAGGAAGGGCGAAACCTCCTGGCTGAAATCCATGCCGGATCGGGTGGGCACCACGCCGCAGCCCGGCCCTTGTAGGAAAGGCCTTCCGTGACAGGATTTTATTGGACGACGGCCCGGCAGATCTTGAGGATTTAGTCCAACGATGCGTTGGTTGCCAGCTTTTGCTAACCAAAGCCACATGCCACCCACCGCCCTCAAAACTATACCCATCACCTGGTCGCATGTCTAGGGGCTTGACATGGTTGGACCCCTTAAGGGAGGAACCCACAAGCAAAAATACCTATTGGTCATGGTGGATAAATTCACCAAATGGATAGAGGCCAAGCCTGTTAAAACGGCCGAATCCGGACCGGTGATAGACTTCATATCAGGGGTGGTGCACCGTTACGGTGTCCCCCACAGTATCATCACTGATAACGGCACCAACTTCACGGCCGATGAGGTCAAATTATGGTGCAAAAACATGGGCATCAAGCTCGATTACGCCTCGATCTATCACCCTCAAACCAACGGCCAAGTCGAAGCGAGCAAAGCGGTCTAATCATGAGCGGCATTAAACCCGGACTAGTGCGGTCCCTCAAGGAATCTAACACGCCGGGTTGAGGAGCTCGACTCCGTACTGGGCTGCTGACCATGCCGAATCGTACTACCGGATTCACACCATTCTTTATGGTGTACGGCGCAGAGGCAGTCTTGCCCTGCGACATAATTCATGACTCACCTCGCGTGCGCATGTATGAAGAAAGAGAAGCCGAGCTCAATCGGCAGCACAGTTTGGACGCATTGGAGGAGGAGCGCGACGTGGCAAAAGCTCGTTCCGCATTTTATCAACAGCAGGCTCGAAGATATCAAAGCAGGGAAGTACGGGCCAAAGCTTACAACATTGGCGAACTAGTTCTACGCCTGTCGGACAAGAAAAAGGACAAACTCAAGCCCAAATGGGAAGGTCGCTTAATCATCGACCAGGTCCTGACCGGTGGAGCATACCGTCTGCGAAACGCATCGGATAACCGACTCGAGCCGAACCCATGGAACGCAGCCCGCCTACGAAGATTCTATGCCTAAGCGCCGGACTCCAAGTTCGTCTCCTTCCTCCGTCCACATTTTCTATTTTTGCTATCTTTTATTTCTCTTCTTCCTCCTCCTTCTTCTTGAAGCCTTTAGAGGCTCGTTTGCACTTCGTTCGCACATACTTGACGCGCTGTCCGCGCTCATTATACCTGGGGGCTTCTTTAACAGAAGCTTATTTATACAGGCTTCATGCCCAACACATGTGTCAAACTTCCACATGTACCTTTTACTCACCATTATATGCATCGATATGACTTAAGTTTTGGCCAAGCTGGGTTGCCTGGCTCCTGTGCTTACCCCTACGTTCCCGATTGTTCGGCTAGGCGATAAAGGGAGCACCTCTGTGATTGTTACTGCCAGGTCAGCCGGACGTGTACCTCGGTAGGTGAATCCGAAAGCTAGCGTTCTTAAGGGAATATTCGGTCGGTGAACTGAAAGATGATTTTTTAACTATTTATCCATCTGCCCCCAGATGATTTTCTGCTTTCTTAGCAGCTTTGACATGCACTTTAGGGCATGCCTCCCAGCGAAAGGAACCCTTAACGGAACTATTCTCCCTGGAAGATGTTTCTTACTATCCATGTAATATAACATAACTAGTTGGGCACTTGTATGATACAGCAATAATGACCCCTACGCCTTGTCTCCATGCATGGCCCGGTTCTTATATAACCGCGAGGGTATTCGGACACACTCCAGACTATCGGGTCCCGAGGTTGAAGCGAAAAGGTCCGCTATGACAAACGATCTACAATCCGGCTAGAAGACATTTTTCATGTCATATTCAATTACATAGTCAACTCGACTCATTGTATTCCTCCTCAATGCCATCTAATAGGCTATCTAATTTACAATCTTGCTGGGAATACTTGGCGGCCAATTCCACTTGGCCGTACACTAAGCTTACAGGGATCTCCTTCCCATCAGGCCCCACAGGTCCGACCTCGGCCATGTGGTTTGGGTCAGCCTTCGTGTACCGCGTCTTTACCATGGCCCAGGCCTCCCTGGCGCCTTGACGGCAGGCCGATATCTTCCATAGTCGGAAGCGCCGCCGTGCTCCTTGAAGCTGCTCTGCCAGCTCCCCAATGCCTTCGGGCAGGGAGATAGATGGCCACAAGGCTTGGCCGACGCCTTTCATCACCTGCCGAACTCGTTCGTGCAGGTAGCATGATTCGGGAAGAAGATCACCCGATGAACTGGGCATCTCCTCCTCAGGACGACCTGTGAGCAAACCTACATACATGTTTATGTTAGTCGCCTTCCTCGCCGAACTCTTTCAAAGTTCGCTCAAGCACTTACTGAAAATGCCGCGACGAAGCCGTCAATTCTCCTTTACGGAGTCAGACAACTGGGCATGGACATCCTTTAGTTCCTCACCCAGTTGGGTGTTGGCATCTTGGAGGTTATTTTTCTCCTGCCGCACCCTCGTAAGCACGCTCTCGCCGGCCTTTAGCTGGCCCAGGATCTGTTGCTTGTCCGGATCTAGTCTGGCGCCATCTGCAATATTATTGTTAGGTTTACACACACGTTGCACTTCATAACCTATTTATCTTTTGAAGCATATATTACCAGAGGGGGTCTCTGTAGCTCCCCCTGTAGCGGCTAGTGCGGCCTCAAGTTGGGCCTTGCATTCTTCAAGCTCCTGGGACAGTCGGGTATTCTTTTTTGTAAGATCTCAGATAACAAATGATCCTTAAATCAGTTATTCTAACTATTTTAAGTCTCGGAGACTCTTGGCATATATAATCACAAATTTCCTCTCCCATATGTCCTTTACATACTGCTCCGTGGCTCTGGCTAGACCATCTTGAGCGGCACGGAGGTGTGCATCTCCCGAATTGAAGACATTTAAGGCCTCTTGGGAGAAACATGCGTCACGAAGAACTGTCCGGCGGCGCCTGTGATTCATGGCACTCTCCACCTCGGAGTTGGTGGCGGACAATTTGTCGGCATCCTCTGTCGGAGGAGCATCGGCCGACGCCTCGTGCTCGCCTCCGCTTCGACCCGGCTTTGGAGCACAGGTGGCGGAGGTTCGATTGGCAACCTCTCCGGACTCAGTCCAGCGAGCGCTCTTTTTCCTGAAGAGAGCACCAGTGTTAGTACACCTTCCAGGAATCAATCCTGGGAATATGGTGACACGCCATACCATTGCAGCAGAGTTTCGATCCGGACTGCACTTCTTTTTAGCTTGCGGGGTCGTACTGCCCCTTGTTGGCTAGTCAGCTGGCTCGGCCTCCTGCCTCAAGGCACCCCTGCGAAACACCATTGGTATACGGTGATCAAAAATAAGCACGGATGGGTCATTATCGTAATATTGGGACCTCGGTCTCGCATTACTGTGAGGCTGGAAGTATTCTGGTAATCGGTCGTAATGGCGACCAAGGCATTGTCGATGCTAAGTTGGTGGAACACCCCGTCGATCAGCTCCACCTTTATATCCGGATCCTCTTCGGAGGCCGGATCGAGGGACCGTTCCGGATCCTCGGGTTGTGGAGGCGGGTTGTGTATCTTCTCCACGGCCGGTGCGGTTCTGCGTAGAAACCATAAAATGAGATATTTAACCACGGGAACATGGATTGGACAGGCCACAAAGATATTTGCTTACCCAACTTCGAGGATTATTCAAGAAATCCCGCTCGATGGATTGGCCGCGAGAAAATCCTCCTCTTCCCCTTTGTACATGGCGGACAAGGTCTTCACCAGTTCGGTAACCGATCCCGGCCTTTTGCGGCCATGGCGGGTGGCGTTGTCCTCCCCGTTGAAGTCCCACATGGGGTGGCCCCTATATTGGAGCGGCTGCACTCCCCTCATAATGCAGATTGCCATGACTCCAATCATGGTCAATCCGGCGTGAGCCAGTAATCTTATTCGGCTCATCAAGTAAAGGACGTCCCGGTCATTTTCCCTCCGGGGCTCAAGCGCCCGGCTTAGGCGCTTCTTCGGAGGCGTTGCCAAACTCCGGAAGGCCGATCCGAACAGGATCCGGCAGCGGACATCCTCCATGTAAAACCATTCAAGGCCAGTCTTCGGACGCCTTCTTCGGGTTCCGGATAGATATCCGGTCCCGGCGATGCGCCATAGTTCGGCTCCGCCCACTTGATATATTGACCCCTCATGAGAACGGGGTACAAGGCAGAATAATCTCTTCCACAGCGCAAAATGAGCCTCGATGCCCAAGAACAGTTCGCACAGGGCCACGAAGCCCGCGATGTGCAAAATGGAGGCAGGCGTAAGGTGGTGCAACTGGAGGCCGTAGAACTCCAAGAGCCCCCGGAGAAACGGATGGATTGGAAATCCGAGTCCTCTTACTAGATAAGAGATAAAGCACACCCGCTCTCCTTTAGAGGGATCGAGGACACTCTCCGCTTGCTTTCCGCCCTTGTAGGTGGCAAGTCCGGCTCGAACCGGAACCATGAAGGCCGGGGGAAGAAATCCCTTGGTTTGGAGTATAACTAGCTCGCTATGCGGGACTGAGCATCTCTCCCAATTTCCAGACCGAGGGCTGGGAGCGCGAGAGGAGGAGCCGCATCGACTGTCCATGATGGAATCGGTTTTTGTCAGAGGCGCTCCGATGAAAGCTCGTGGAAGGGGGATGGAGTGACTCAGATCTAGATCCTCGTCCCTTTTATAGGCGGCTCATTTGCGCAGCTAGGGGGTAAGTGTAAAAGTACCCTGGCTTTTCGCATTCATTCAAACACGTGGAAGGTGGCCATTATTGGGCGTAGAAGCCAAGGAGCGCAGCATTTATCGTCCGGACACTATTCGACAAGTATATGAAATTTGGAGAAGAACCGCCGCAATGCCGAAGACAATCAACGCGCCGGACTCATCGTCATTGAAGCCTGGTTCGGGGGCTACTGAGGGAGTCCCGGATTAGGGGGTGTCTGGATAGCCAAACTATCACCGTTGGCTGGACTCCAAGACTAGGAAGATACAAGATTGAAGACTTCATCCCGTGTTCGGACGGGACTTTCCTTGGCGTGGAAGGCAAGCTTGGCGATACGGATATGTAGATCTCCTACCATTGTAACCGAATCTGTGTAACCCTAACCCTATCCGGTGTCTACATAAACCGGAGGGTTTTAGTCCGTAGGACGAACAACAATCATACCATAGGCTAGCTTCTAGGGTTTAGCCTCCTTGATCTCGTGGTAGATCTACTCTTGTACTACCCATATCATCAATATTAATCAAGCAGGAGTAGGGGATTACCTCCATCGAGAGGGCCCGAACCTGGGTAAAAACATCGTGTCCCTTGTCTCCTGTTACCATCCGCCTAGACGCACAGTTCGGGACCCCCTACCCGAGATCCGCCGGTTTTGACACCGACACATGCCTTTTGGGCAAGATGACTAAAACTCCGTTCTCCGGAACAACGGAACGAGCTTGTTGGAAATAATACATACTGATGTATGCAGACCAATGAGTATTAAGGCTCGTGGCAGGTATCATTATTTTCTGACGTTCACAGATGATTTGAGCAGATATGGGTATATCTACTTGATGAAACATAAGTCTGGAACATTTGAAAAAGGTTCAAAAATTTCAGCGTGAAGTGGAAAATCATCATAACAAGAAAATAAAGTTTTCTGCGATTTGATCGCGGAGACGAATATTTGAGTTATGAGTTTGGCCTTCGTACAAAACAATGTGGAATAGTTTCACAGTTCACGCCACCTGGAACACCACAGCGTTATGGTGTGTCCGAACGTCGTAACCGCACTTTATTTGATATGGTGCGATCAATGATGTCTCTTACCGATTTACCAATATCGTTTTGGGGTTATGCATTAGAGATAGCCGCATTCACGTTAAATAGGGCACCATCTAAATCCGTTGAGACGACACCGTATGAACTGTGGTTTGGCAAGAAATCAAAGTTGTCGTTGCTCAAAGTTTGGAGTTGTGATGCTTATGTGAAAAAGTTTCAACCTAATAAGCTCGAACCCAAATCAGAGAAATGCGTCTTCATAGGATACCCAAAGGAGACTGTCGGGTACACCTTCTAATCACAGATCCGATGGCAAAATATTCGTTGCTAAGAATGGATCCTTTCTAGAGAAGGAGTTTCTCTCGAAAGAAGTGAGTGGGAGAAAAGTAGAACTTGATGAGGTAATAGTATCTTCTCCCGAATTGGAAAATAGTTCATCACTGAAATCAGTTCCAGTGATGCCTACACCAATTAGTGAGGAAGCTAATGATGATCATGAAACTTCAAATCAAGTTACTACAGAACCTCGTAGGTCTTCTAGAGTACGGTCCACACCAGAGTGGTACGGTAATCCTATTCTTGAACTCATGTTACTAGACCATGATAAACCTACGAACTATGAGGAAGCGATGATGAGCCCAGATTCCGCGAAATGGTTTGAGGCCATGAAATCAGAGATGGGATCCATGTATGAGAACAAACTGTGGACTTTGGTGGACTTGCCTGATGATCGGCAAGCCATAGAAAATAAATGAATCTTCAAGAGGAAGACGGACGCTGATAGTAGTGTTATTATCTACAGAGCAAGACTAGTCAAAAAAGGTTTTTGACAAAGTTCAAGGTGTTGACTACGATGAAATTTTCTCACTCGTAGCAATGCTTAAGTTTGTCCGAATCATGTTAGCAATTGCCGCATTTTATGATTATGAAATATGGCAAATGGATGTCAAAACTACATTCCTGAATGGATTTCTAGAAGAAGAGTTGTATATGATGCAGCCAGAAGGTTTTGTCGATCCAAAAGGTGCTAATAAAGTGTGCAAGCTCCAGCGATCCATTTATGGACTGGTGCAAGCCTCTCGGAGTTGGAATAAACGCTTTGATAGTGTGATCAAAGCATATGGTTTTATACAGACTTTTGGAGAAGCCTGTATTTACAAGAAAGTGAGTGGGAGCTCTGTAGCATTTTTGATATTATATGTAGATGACATATTCTTAATTGGAAATGATATAGAATTTCTGGATAGCATAAAAGGATACTTGAATAAAAGTATTTCAATGAAAGACCTTGGTGAAGCTTCTTATATATTAGGCATCAAGATCTATAGAGATAGATCAAGACGCTTAATTGGACTTTCACAAAGCACATACCTTGATAAAGTTTAGAAAAAGTTCAAAATGGATCAAGCAAAGAAAGGGTTCTTGCCTGTATTACAAGGTGTGAAGTTGAGTCAGTCTCAATGCCCGACCACAACAGAAGATAGAGACAAAATTAAAAATATTCCCTATGCTTCAGCCATAGGCTCTATCATGTATGCAATGCTATGTACCAGACCTGATGTATGCTTAGCAATAAGTTTAGCAGGGAGGTACCAAAGTAATCCAGGAGTGGATCACTGGACAACGGTCTAGAATATCCTGAAATACCTGAAAAGGACTAAAGATATGGTTCTCGTTTATGGAGGTGACAAAGAGCTAGTCGTAAATGGTTAGGTCGATGCAAGCTTTGACACTGATCCGGACGATTCTAAATCGCAAACTGGATACGTGTTTATATTGAACGGTGGAGCTGTCAGCTGGTGCAGTTCTAAACAAAGCGTCGTGGCGGGATCTACATGTGAAGCGGAGTACATAGCTGCTTCAGAAGCAGCAAATGAAGGAGTCTGGATGAAGGAGTTCATATCTGATCTAGGTGTCATACCTAGTGCATCGGGTCCAATGAAAATCTTCTGGGTCAATACTGGTGCAATTGCCTTGGCAAAGGAATCCAGATTTCACAAGTGGACCAAGCACATCAAGAAACGCTTCAATTCCATCCGGGACCAAGTCCAGGTGCGAGACATAGAGATTTTCAAGATACATACGGATCTGAATATTGCAGACCCGTTAACTAAGCCTCTGCCACGGCAAAACATGATCAGCACCAAGGCTCCATGGGTGTTAGAATTATTACTGTGTAATCTAGATTATTGACTCTAGTGCAAGTGGGAGACTGAAGGAAATATGCCCTAGAGGCAATAAGAAAGGTATTATTTATTTCCTTATATCATGATAAATGTTAAATATTCATGCTAGAATTGTATTAAACGGAAACATAATACATGTGTGAATACATAAACAAACATAGTGTCACTAGTATGCCTCTACTTGACTATCTCGTTGATCAAAGATGGTTGAGTTTCCTAACCATAGACATGAGTTGTCATTTGATTAACGGGATCACATCATTAGGAGAATGATGTGATTGACTTGACCCATTCCATTAGCTTAGCACTTGATCGTTTAGTATGTTGCTATTGCTTTCTTCATGACTTATACATGTTCCTATGACTATGAGATTATGCTACTCCCGTTTACCGGAGGAACACTTTGTGTGCTACCAAACATCACAATGTAACTGGGTGATTATAAAGGTGCTCTACAGGTGTCTCCAAAGGTACTTGTTGAGTTGGCATATTTCGAGATTAGGATTTGTCACTCCGATTGTCGGAGAGTATCTCTGGGCCCTCTCGGTAATGCACATCACTATAAGCCTTGCAAGCAATGTGACTAATGAGTTAGTTACGGGATGATGCATTACATAATGAGTAAAGAGACTTGCCAAGATGCTTGAGATTGAACTAGGTATTGAGATACCGATGATCGAATCTCGGGCAAGTAACATACCGATGACAAAGGGAACAATGTATGTTGTTATGCGGTTTGAGCGAGAAAGATCTTCGTAGAATATTGATACGTCTCCGTCGTATCTACTTTTCCAAACACTTTTGCCCTTGTTTTGGACTCTAACTTGTATGATTTGAATGGAACTAACCCGGACTGACGCTGTTTTCAGCAGAATTGCCATGGTGTTGTTTTTTGTGCAGAAAATAAAACTTCTCGGAATGACCTGAAACTCCACGGAATACCTTAGAATAAATAATAAAAAATCCTCGCCAAAGATGAAGACCAGGGGGCCCACACCCTGTCCACGAGGGTGGGGGGAGCCCCCTCCCCCCCCCCTCCTGGGTGCGCCCCCTACCTCGTGGGCCCCCTGTAGACCCTCCGACGGCAACTCCAACTCCATATATTGGTTCGGGGAGAAAAAATCAGGGAGAAAGAATCATCACGTTTCACGATACGGAGCCGCCGCCAAGCCCAAATCTCTCTCGGGAGGGCTGATCTGGAGTCTGTTCGGGGCTCCGGAGAGGGGTATTCGTCGCGGTCGTCATCATCAACCATCCTCCATCACCAATTTCATGATGCTCACCGCCGTGCGTGAGTAATTCCATCGTAGGCTTGCTGGACGGTGATGGGTTGGATGAGATTTATCATGTAATCGAGTTAGTTTTGTTAGGGTTTGATCCCTAGTATCCACTATGTTCTCGAGATTGATGTTGCTATGACTTTGCTATGCTTAATGCTTGTCACTAGGGCCCGAGTGCCATGATTTCAGATCTGAACCTATTATGTTTTCATGAATATATTTGAGTTCTAGATCCTATCTTGCAAGTCTATAGTCACCTATTATGTGTTATGATCCGACAACCCTGAAGTGACAATAATCGGGATACTTCTCGGTGATGACCATAGTTTGAGGAGTTCATGTATTCACTATGTGCTAATGCTTTGTTCGGTTCTCTATTAAAAGGAGGCCTTAATATCCCTTAGTTTCCATTAGGACCCCGCTGCCACGGGAGGGTAGGACAAAAGATGTCATGCAAGTTCTTTTCCATAAGCACATATGACTATATACGGAATACATGCCTACATTATATTGATGAATTGGAGCTAGTTCTGTGTCACCCTATGTTATGACTGTTACATGACGAACTGCATCCGACATAATTATCCATCGCTAATCCGATGCCTACGAGCTTTCCATATAGTGGTTCTCGCTTATTTACTTTTCCGCTGCTACTGTTACAAACACTACAAAATACCAAAAACATTACTTTTGATGTCTTTACTTTTGTTACCGTTACCACCTCTATCATATTACTTTGCTACTAAACACTTTGCTGCAGATACTAAGTTTCCAGGTGTGGTTGAATTGACAACTCAGCTGCTAATACTTGAGAATATTCTTTGGCTCCCCTTGTGTCGAATCAACAAATTTGGGTTGAATACTCTACCCTCGAAAACTGTTGCGATCCCCTATACTTGTGGGTTATCAAGACCTTTTTATGGCGCTGTTGCCGGGGAGCATAGCTCTATTCTTTGAGTCACTTGGGATTTATATCTGCTGGACACTATGAAGAACTTGAAAGACGCTAAGACAACAATTTATCCCTCAACTACGAGGGGAGGTAAGGAACTACCATCTAGCTCTGCACTTGATTCACCTTACATTATGAGTAAGCTAGCGACACCTAAACCTGCTTACGCTATTCGCTTACGATATGTCGCATGTTATTGATGATGCCACTTCTGCTATGCATGATACTTATGATGAAACTACTTCTATGCTTGATACTACTGTGCCCCTCGGTGAATTTCCTGATGAACAAATCTCTAGGTCTAGAGAGACAGAGAAATTATTGAAACTGATAATATTGATGAAAGTGATGATGAGGATATGCCTGCTATTCCTGAAGGTTATCTTTTTGATGATGAATCTTCTGTAGCTATTTTTGCCTGCCAGGATAGATATGAACTTAAGAGGCTGCTAGTTAAATGGAGTAAAGAATCTCTTAGAGACAGAATGAAACCTGATCCTGCCTTTGCTACTTCACCTATTTGTGTTCCCGATAAGGATTACTATGAATTTTACATTGATCCGGATATAATTACTTTGGTTGAATCTGATCCTTTCTATGGCTATGAATCTGAAACTGTTGTGGCACATCTTACTAAGTTAAATAATATAGCCTCCCTGTTTACTAATGATGAGAGATCGCTCTACTTTTATATAGTCAAAATATTTCCGTTCTCATTAAAGGGTGATGCTAAGATATGGTTTAATTCTCTTGATACTGGTTGTGTGCGTAGTCCCAGGATATGATTTATTACTTTTACGCTAAATATTTCCCTGCTCATAAGAAACAAGCTGCTTTGAGGGAAATATACAACTTCGATGCAAATTAAAGAAGAGAGTCTCCCACAAGCTTGGGGAGGCTTCTCAAGTTACTTAATGCTTTGGTGATCATCCTCTTAAGAAACCTGAAATACTTGATATCTTTTATAATGGACTAACCGATGCTTCCAGAGATTACCGGATAGTTGTGCTGGTTCTCTTTTCGTGAAAGAACACCGGATGAAGCTGAAATTCTATTGAATAATACGTTGACAAATGAAAATAATTGGGCACCTCCCGAGCCAACTTCCGAGCTAGCTCTGAGCCAATTCTTGAGCCTATTCCTAAACCAACTCCGAAGAAGAGAGGTGTTCTATTTCTCGATCTGAAGATATGCAAGAGGCAAAGAAATCTATGAAAGAAAAAGGTATTAAAGCTGAAGATGTTAAGAATTTACCTCCTATTGAAGAAATACATGGTCTTAATTTACACTTTGTTGAAGAAGTATATGATCTCAATCCTTTATTCAATCAAGAACCTCGATCCCGATATCCCAACACAGGTAGTGAAGGTAAATTCTCTCTATAGATATGATAAAGCTGAAGTCCCTCCTACTAAAATTGCTAGTCAGTGCTTGGATGAGTTTGATAACTTTATGTTTAAGCAAGATGACTTTAATGCTTATTTTGGTAGACAATTAAAACAAGATGCTTATATGATTAAACGCTTGGATGATTATATGGCTAATATTAGAGGTGAACTTAAACTTGTTAGCAAACATGCTTCTATGGTTACCACTCAAGTAGAATAAGTACTTAAAGCTCAGAAAGAAGTTCTTGATGAAATGAATAGTAAGAAAAATGATTATGCTTTGTTAGAGTGGCTACTAGAACTGGTAGAATGACTCAGAACCTTTGTATCCTGAAGGCCACCGTAAGAGAATCGAGCAAGATTCTCAGAGAAATAATATTGATGTACCTAGTTCTTCTAAAAGGAAGAAAAAGAAAAATGATAGGACTTTGCAAACTTCTAGTGAACCTATTGCTGAACCACCTGAGCATCCAAATGATATCTCCATGTCTGATGCTGAAACACAATCTGGTAATGAACATGAACCTAGTGAAAATGTTAATGATGATGTTCATGATGATGCTCAACCTAGTAATGATAATGAAGTATAACTTGAACCTGCTGTTGATCTTGATAACCCACAATCAAAGAATCAACATTATGATAAAAGAGACTTCGTTGCTAGGAAACATGGTAAAGAAAGAGAACCATGGGTTCAAAAACCCATGCATTTTCCTCCGAAACCATCCAAGAAAAAGGATGATGAGGATTTTGAGCTTTCTTTGAAATGATTAGACCTATCTTTTTGCGTATGCGATTAAGCGATGTGCTCAAAACAAATCCTTATGCTAAGTATATGAAAGATATTATTACAAATAAGAGAAAGATCTTAGGAAGCTGACATTTCCACTATGCTTGCTAATTATACTTTTAAGGGTGGAATACCAAAGAAACTTGGAGATCCAGGAGTACCTACTATACCATGCTCCATTAAGAGAAATTATGTTAAAACTGCTTTATGTGATCTTGGAGCCGGTGTTAGTGTTATGCCTCTCTGTTTATATCGTAGACTTGACTTGAATAAGTTGACACCTACTGAAATATCTTTGCAAATGGCTGATAAATCAACTGCTATACCTGTGGTTGCAAATGTTACTATTTTAACGGACCTTGTTATTCTTGATATTCCCGAGGATGATAGTATGTCTATTATTCTTGGAAGACCTTTCCTTAATACTGCAGGGGCTGTTATTGATTGCAACAAAGGCAATGTCACTTTTCATGTTAATGGTAATGAGCACACAGTACACTTTTCGAGGAAACAACCTCAAGTTTATAGTATCAATTCTATTAGAAAAATTCCATCGATTATATTTGGAGGTTTTGAATTTCCTCTCCCTACTGTCAAGAAGAAATATGATATACTTATTATTGGGGATATCCATATCCCCGTTGAGGTAACATAGTGTTATTCGAAATTTCTCTGGTTCCATGTTAATCGGAATATGTTTGTTAACAAGACTTGATCAACCTTGTTAGTGGATTCTTTTTGATGAGCATGAGATGGATGAAACTAGAAGCACAACCTTCTGTACCCTCTTTATATTTTCTGTTATTTAGTAGAAATAAAGTAAAATAGTATTTTTCTATCTGTTTCCTGACTTATCCGTGCAATATAAAAATATCCCGAAAATAAAAGTCCTTAGAATGTCATGCCAATTTAATATGATTTTTTCGGGAATATTTGAGGATTTACTGTGCAAAAATCGTCGCGGGGGGAGCTGCCACCTGGCCACGAGGGTGGAGGGCGCGCCCCCTGCCTCGTGGGCCCACGGTGGCCCTCCTCCACTTATCCCTGCACCCATCTTCTTCCTCTGCCTCACACAAACCCGAAAAACCAACTCAAGCACGAGTTCCAGCCACTTTTGCTGTGATTTTCGATCTCCTTGCTCAAAGCACCTCTCGCAAAACTGCTTGGGGAGATTGTTCCTTGGTGTGTGACTCCTCCATTGATCCAATTAGTTTTTGTTCTAGTGCTTTATTCTTTGCAAATTTGTGCTGCATAGGTGAACATGTTCTTGAGCTTGCATGTCAAATTTATATGGTTCCAAATAGTTCTAATGCTTGATATAGGCTCTATTGCTATCAGTTTTATTGAAGTTGGTTCACTTTTATTTGAAGTTACTAAAAATTTCAGAAATTTTTCAGAGGAAACAATATGTTTAGGAAGATGTTCCAAGGTGGTTCTTCAAGGAAGCAAGGTCCCAGGCTCGCAATGTGTGATGCTGACGAGGAACCACCAAGAGACGCTCCTGTGAGGCCCTGTGAATGGCCTTCGGAGAATTTTATGGATCAAGCGGGAATCAAAGAAGAATTCAACGCATATATACGCAATGCCGGTCTTGAGGACTTTGAAGCTGACAAATGCCCCCGGTATCATGATCTCACAAGTTCATTTGTGAGGAGGTTTGAGTTTTCATCTTCGCGTAATTCTCCTTCAGTCATGTTTGATCTTTATGACAAATCTTATACCATGGACTTAGAGGATTTCACTTTGCTTGCAAACTTCCATCTTGGGGTAGTGTCAGGGATCCTCCTAAATCTGAATATAGAGACTTTCTTGCTAGAATAACTGTGGGGGAATCTAGAGATATAACACAAGCCACTATAGGGAGCATTCACTTTCCTGCTATACATTATTTCGCTCTCTTCATACGTAGATGCATAAATGCTAAGGATGAAGCATGTCACATGTGTGCCCTCGATCTCGGCATTCTCAGAAGTGCTGTGTTAGGAGACCAATCTTATCATATGGGAGCCATTGTAGCTCGTAGGTTGCATCATAATAGACGTAACGGAGATTTCTTTGGAGGAATTTATGCAACCCGCTTAGCTAATTTTCTCCAGATAGACATTCGTGAGGGTGATATGGAGTTACCCCCTGCTTATTTAGATTTTGATTCTATGGTCTCCCACCGGTTTGTTGAGAGGACTGAACCACCTCTCCAGTATCGACTAATCTTTAACAAACGGCATGTTGTCCATATTACTCTTCCTCCTCCTGCCTTCTTTGATTCTCATACAAAAGGAAGATATATTATTACCAGAGAGGAGGCAGATGAGTACGAGAGGAGAGCGGAGGCGGCTCGGCGCGCCACGCTGCAGCTCAGAGGCGATAGCCGCTGCATCGCACTCTGACCCGGCTACACCTACGGGTATCCGCATGAGCTATCCTCGGCAATAGACCAACTTTGGCCAAAGCCTAAGCTTGGGGGAATGCGTATTTCTCACCGACATTACATTTATGTTCACACACACTCAATGCTAGATGTCGGTGCTCATACTCTTTCACTGTAATATCCATGCTAGTTTACTTTCTTTTTCCTACTTTCTTCTTGTATGTCTATTAAACCTTAAGAAAAACCAAAAAAATTAGTAGTAGTTTATTTTTCCTGCTGTAGTAGTGATAATTAAAAAGAAAACCCAAAAATATTTCCCGTTCTTCTTTTGCTTGTTGGGAGCTTTCCCGTGTAAATAGTTTTTATTTCTTTTCTTTTCTTTGGGGAAATTGAGGAGAAGACCATGATTAAATTGTTGAAGTGGCTCTTATATGCATTATCGTTGATTTAACCAAGAGCCCATATTGCCTTTTCTTCTCCTGTTTATTGAATGCTTGCAGATTCCAGCTTAGTCCAATGCACGTGCACTCTTATTATTATTCACATCGTTCGGTCGTGCAAGTGAAAGGCAATTATGATGACATATATGATGGACTGACTGAGATGGGAAAAGCTGGTATGAACTCGACCTCTTTTGTTTTTGCAAATATGATGAGCTCATCATTCTTGATTCAGTTGATTATGAATAAACATGTTTGCAATGACAATTAGATATTATAGTTGCTTGTTCCATGCTTAATTAGCTATGAGTTATAATGGTTTACCTTGCGTGCCAACATGCTATTGAGATGATTATGATGTGGTATGATAGGATGGTATCCTCCTTTGAATGATTTAAGTGACTTGACTTGGCACATGTTCACGCATGAAGTTGAAACAAATCAGCATAGCCTTCACGATATTTATGTTCATGGTGGATTATATCCTACTCATGCTTGTATTCAATGTTTATTAATTTTGATGCATGTTCATGACTGTTGTCGCTCTCTAGTTGGTCGCTTCCTAGTCTTTTGCTAGCCTTCACTTGTACTAAGCGGGAATATTGCTTGTGCATCCAATCCCTTAAACCCCAAAGTTATTCCATATGAGTCCACCATATGGTCCTATATGCGGTACCTACCTACCGTTCGAAGTAAATTTGTATGTGCCAAACTCTAAACCTTCAAATAAACATTCTGTTTTGCATGCTCAAATAGCTCATATATCAACTAGGGCTGCCCTTATCTTTCGTGTTAGGCGGGTTATTCTCAAGAGGAGTGGACTCCGCTCCTCACTCACGAGAAAATGGTGTTAGGGAACGTAGTAATTTCAAAAATTTCCTACGCACACGCAACGAGAGGGGAGAGTGTATGTCCATGTACCCTCGTAGACCGTAAGCGGAAGCGTTATAACAACGCGGTTGATGTAGTCGTACGTCTTCACGATCCGACCGATCCAAGTACCGAACGTACGGCACCTCCGAGTTACGCACCACGTTCAGCTCGATGGCGATCCCCGGACTCCGATCCAGCAAAGTGTCGGGATGAGTTCCGTCGGCCTGACGGCGTGGTGACGATGATGATGCTCCACCGACGCGGGGCTTCGCCTAAGCTCCATGACGATATGACTTCTCCGGCGCAGGCTTCGCTAAGCTCCGCGACGATATGACCGAAGTGGAATATGGTGGAGGGGGGCATCGCACACAGCTAAGGAACGATCCGTAGATCAACTTGTGTCTCCATGGGGTGCCCCCTGCCCCCGTATATAAGGAGGGAGGGAGGAGGAGGCCGGCCCTAGTAGGGGCACGCCATGGGGAGTCCTACTCCCACCTGGAGTAGGATTCCCCCTTTCCTAGTCCAACTAGGAGTCCTTCCATGTATTAGGAGTAGGAGACAAGGAAGGGGAAGAGAGAAGGGAAGGAAGGAGGGGTGCGGCCCTCCCCTAGTCCAATTCGGACTAGGCCATGGGCGCGCGGCCTGCCCTAGGCAGCCTCTCTCTTTCCCGCAGGGCCCAATAAGGCCCAATACTTCTCCCCGGCGAATTCCGTAACTCTCCGGTACTCCGAAAAATACCCGAATCATTCGAACCTTTCCGAACTCCGAATATAGTCGTCCAATATATCGATCTTTACGTCTCGACCATTTCGAGACTCCTCGTCATGTCCCCGATCTCATCTGGGACTCCGAACTCCTTCGGTACATCAAAACTCATAAACTCATAATATAAGCATCGCCGAAACCTTAAGCGTGCGGACCCTACGGGTTCGAGAACAATGTAGACATGACCGAGATACATCTCCGGTCAATAACCAAAAGCGGGACCTGGATGCCCATATTGGTTCCTACATTTTCTCTGAAGATCCTTATCGGTCAGACCGCATAACAACATCGTTGTTCCCTTTGTCATCGGTATGTTACTTGCCCGAGATTCGATCGTCGGTATCCAATACCTAGTTCAATCTCGTTACTGGCAAGTCTCTTTACTCGTTCCGTAATGCATCATTCTGTAACTAACTCATTAGCTACATTGCTTGCAAGGCTTATAGTGATGTGCATTACCGAGATGGCCTGAAGATACCTCTCCGACAATCGGAGTGACAAATCCTAATCTCGAAATACGCCAACCCAACATCTGCCTTTGGAGACACTTGTAATACTCCTTTATAATCACCCGATTACGTTGTGACGTTTGGTAGTACCAAAGTGTTCCTCCGCAAAGCGGGAGTTGCATAATCTCATAGTTATAGGAACATGTATAAGTCATGGATAAAGGCAATAGCAACATACTAAGCGATCGGGTGCTAAGCTAATGGAATGGGTCATGTCAATCAGATCATTCAACCAATGATGTGACCTTGTTAATCAAATGACAACTCCTTTGTCTATGGTCGAAACTTAACCATCTTTGATTAACAAGCTAGTCTAGTAGAGGCATACTAGTGACACTCCGTTTGTCTATGTATTCACACATGTATTATGTTTCCGGTTAATACAATTCTAGCATGAATAATAAACATTTATCATGATGTAAGGAAATAAATAATAACTTTATTATTGCCTCTAGGGCATATTTCCTTGATCTCCCACTTGCACTAGAGTCAATAATCTAGTTCACATCGCCATGTGATTTAACAGCAATAGTTCACATCACCATGTGATTAACACCCATAGTTCACATCGATATGTGATCAACACCCAAAGGGTTTACTAGAGTCAGTAATCTAGTTCACATCGCTATGTGATTAACACCCAAAGAGTACTAAGGTGTGATCATGTTTTGCTTGTGAGATATTTTTAGTCAACGGGTGCATCACATTCAGATCCGTAAGTATTTTGCTAATTTCTATGTCAACAATGCTCGCAAGGAGCTATTCTAGCTAATTGCTCCCACTTTCAATATGTATCTAGATCGAGACTTAGAGTCGTCCAGATCGGTGTCAAAACTTGCATCGACGTAACCCTTTACGATGAACCTTTTGTCACTTCCATAATCAAGAAACATATCCTTATTCCACTAAGGATAATTTTGACCGCTGTCCAGTGATCTACTCCTAGATCACTATTGTACTCTCTTGCCAAACTCAGTGTAGGGTATACAATAGATCTGGTACACAGCATGGCATACTTTATAGAACCTATGGCCAAGGCATAGGGAATGACTTTCATTCTCTTTCTATCTTCTGCCGTGGTCGGGTTTTGAGTCTTACTCAATTTGACACCTTGTAACACAGGCAAGAACTCTTTCTTTGACTGTTCCATTTTGAACTACTTCAAAATCTTGTCAAGGTATGTACTCATTGAAAAAACTTATCAAGCGTCTTGATCTATCTCTATAGATCTTGATGCTCAATATGTAAGCAGCTTCACCGAGGTCTTTGTTTGAAAAACTCCTTTCAAACACTCCTTTATGCTTTGCGGAATAATTCTACATTATTTCCGATCTACAATATGTCATTCACATATACTTATCGTAAATGTTGTAGTGCTCCCACTCACTTTCTAGTAAATACAGGCTTCAACTTTGTAAGTCTGTATAAACTATATGCTTTGATCAACTTATCAAAGCGTATATTCCAACTCCGAGATGCTTGCACCAGTCCATAGATGGATCGCTGGAGCTTGCACACTTTGTTAGCTCCCTTTGGATCGATAAAACCTTCTGGTTGCATCATATACAACTCTTCCTCCGAAACCCATTCAGGAATGCAGTTTTTACATCCATTTGCCAAATTTCATAAATTGTGGCAATTGCTAACATGATTCGGACAGACTTAAGCATCGCTACAGTTGAGAAAATCTCATTGTAGTTAACACCTTGAACTTGTCAAAACCCTTTTTGCGACAAAGTCGAGCTTTGTAGATAGTAACACTACTATCAACGTCCGTCTTCCTCTTGAAGATCCATTTATTTTCTATTGCTTGCCGACCCTCGGGCAAGTCAACCAAAGTCCACACTTTGTTTTCATACATGGATCCCATCTCAGATTTCATGGCTTCTAGCCATTTAGCGGAATCTGGGCTCACCATCGCTTCTTCATAGTTTGTAGGTTCGTCATGATCTAGTAGCATGACTTCCAGAACAGGATTGTCGTACCACTTTGGTGCGGATCTCACTCTGGTTTACCTACGGGATTCGGTAGTGACTTGATCTGAAGTTACATGATCATCATCATTAGCTTCCTCACTAATTGGTGTAGGAATCATGGAACTGATTTCCGTGATGAAATACTTTCCAATTCGGGAGAAGGTACAAATTACCTTATCAAGCTCCACTTTCCTCCCACTCACTTCTTTCGAGAGAAACTCCTTCTCTAGAAAGGATCCATTTATAAGCAACGAATGTTTTTGCCTTCGGATCTGTGATAGAAGGTATACCCAACAATTTCCTTTGGGTATTCTATGAAGACGCACTTCTCCGATTTGGGTTTGAGCTTATCAGATGAAACTTTTTCACATAAGCATCACAACTTCCAAACTTTAAGAAAGCGACAGCTTAGGTTTCTTTGTTAAACCATAGTTCATACGGTGTCGCCTCAACGGATTTAGACGGTGCCCTATTAAGCGTGAATGCAGCTGTCTCTAATGCATAACCCCAAAGCGATAGTGGTAAATTGATAAGAGACATCATAGATCGCACCATATCCAATAAAGTGCGGTTACGACTTTCGGACACACCATTATGTTGTGGTGTTCCATATGGCGTGAGTTGCGAAACTATTTCACATTGTTTCAAATGAAGTCCAAACTTCGTAACTCAAATATTTATCTCCACGATCAGATCGCGAAACTTTATTTTCTTGTTACGATGATTTTCCACTTCACTCTGAAATTCTTTGAACTTTTCAATTATTTCAGACGTATGTTTCATCAAGTAGATATACCCATATCTGCTCAAATCATTTTGTGAAGGTCAGAAAATAACGATACTTGCCACGAGCATCAACACTCATTGAATCGCATACATCGGTATGTATTATTTCCAATAAGTCAGTAGCTTGTTCCATTGTTCCGGAGAACGGAGTTTTAGTCATCTTGCCCAAAAGGCACGGTTCGCAAGCATCAAATGATTCATAGTCAAGTGATTCCAAAAGTCCATCCGCATGGAGTTTTCTTCAAGCGCTTTACACCAATATGACCCAAACGGCGATTGCCACAAATAAGTTGCACTATCATTATTAACTTTGCATCTTTTGGTTTCAATATTATGAATATGTGTATCACTATGATCGAGATCCAATGAACCATTTTCATTGGGTGTGTAACCATATAAGGTTTTATTCATGTAAGCAGAACAACAATTTATTCTCTTACTTAAATGAATAACCGTATTGCAATAAACATGATCAAATCATATTTATGCTCAACACCAAATAACACTTATTTAGGTTCCACACTAATCCCGAAAGTATAGGGAGTGTGCGATGATGATCATATCAATCTTGGAACTACTTCCAACACTCATCGTCACTTTCCCTTCAACTAGTTTCTGTTCATTCTGTAACTCCCGTTTCAAGTTACTACTCTTAGCAACTATACCAGTATCAAATACCGAGGGGTTGCTATGAACACTAGTAAAATACACATCAATAATCTGTATATCAAATATACCTTTGTTCACTTTGCCATCCTTCTTATCCACCAAATATTCAGGGTAGTTCCGCTTCCGGTGACCAGTTCCATTGCAGCAAAAGTACTTAGTCTCGTGCTTAGGTCCAGACTTGGGCTTCTTCACTCGAGCAGCAACTTGCTTGCCGTTCCTTTTGAAGTTCCCCTTCTTCCCTTTGCCCTTTTCCTTGAGACTAGTGGTCTTGTCAATCATCAACACTTGATGCTCTTTCTTGATTTCTACCTTCGTTGATTTCAACATCACGAAGAGCTCGGGAATCGTTTTCGTCATCCCTGCATACTATAGTTCATCACGAAGTTCTAGTAACTTAGTGATGGTGACTAGAGAATTCTGTCAATCACTATCTTATCTGGAAGATTAACTCCCACTTGATTCAAGCGATTGAAGTATTCGGACAATCTGAGCACATGCTCACTAGTTGAGCGATTCTCCTCCATCTTTTAGCTATAGAACTTGTTGGAGACTTCATATCTCTCAACTCGGGTATTTGCTTGAAATATTAACTTCAATTCCTGGAACATCTCATATGGTCCATGACGCGTTCAAAACGTCTTTGAAGTCCCGATTCTAAGCCGTTAAGTATGGTGCACTAAACTATCAAGTAGTCATCATATTGAGCTAGCCAAACGTTCATAACGTGCGCATACGCTCCTGCAATAGGTCTGTCACCTAGCGGTGCATTAAGGACATAATTCTTACATGCAGCATTGAGGATAAACCTCGGATCGCGGATCCAATCCGCATCATTGCTACTAACATTTTTCAACACAATTTTCTCTAGGAACATATGAAAATAAACATATGAAAGCAACAACGCGAGCTATTGATCTACAACATAATTTGCAAAATACTACCAGGACTAAGTTCATGATAAATTTAAGTTCAATTAATCATATTACTTAAGAACTCCCACTTAGACAGACATCTCTCTAGTCATCTAAGTGATCACGTGATCCAAATCAACTAAACCATAACCGATCATCACGTGAGATGGAGTAGTTTTCAATGGTGAACATCACTATGTTGATCATATCTACTATATGATTCACGCTCGACCTTTCGGTCTCCGTGCTCCGAGGCCATATCTGCATATGCTAGGCTCGTCAAGTTTAACCTGAGTATTCTGCGCGTGCAAAACTGGCTTGCACCCGTTGTAGATGGACGTGAGAGCTTATCACACCCGATCATCACGTGGTGTCCAGGCACGACGAACTTTGGCAACGGTGCATACTCGGGAGAACACTTCTTGATAATTAGTGAGAGATCATCTTAAAATGCTACCGTCAATCAAAGCAAGAATAAGATGTATAATAGATAAACATCACATGCAATCAAAATATGTGACATGATATGGCCATGATCATCTTGCGCCTTTGATCTCCATCTCCAAAGTTCTGTCATGATCTCTATCGTCACCGGCACGACACCATGATCTTCATCATCTTGATCTATATCAATGTGTCATCACATGGTTGTCTCGTCAACTATTGCTCTTGCAACTATTGCTATCGCATAGCGATAAAGTAAAGCAATTATTTGGCACTTGCATCTTATGCAACAAAGAGACAACCATAGGGCTTACTGCCGATTGCCGATAACTTCAACAAAACATGATCATCTTATACAACAACTTATATCTCATCACGTCTTGACCATATCACATCACAACATGCCTGCAAAACAACTTAGACGCCCTCTACTTTGTTGTTGCAAATTTTACGTGGCTGCTACGGGCTTAGCAAGAACCGTTCTCACCTACGCATCAAAACCACAACGATAGTTTGTCAAATAGACTCCGTTTAACCTTCGCAAGGACCGGGCGTAGTCACACTCGGTTCAACTAAAGTGAGAGAGACAGACACCCGCCAGCCACCTTTAAGCACGAGTGCTCGTAGCAGTGAAACCAGTCTCGCGTAAGCGTCTGGCGTAATGTCGGTCCGGGCGCTTCATCTCACAATACCGCTGAACCAAAGTATGACATGCTGGTAGGCGGTATGACTTGTATCGCCCACAACTCACTGGTGTTATACTCGTGCAAAACATCAAACCATAAAAACCTAGGCTCGGATGCCACTGTGAGAGAACGTAGTAATTTCAAAAATTTCCTACGCACAAGCAAGATCATGGTGATGCATAGCAACGAGAGGGAGAGTGTATGTCCACGTGCCCTCGTGAGACCGTGGCGGAAGCGTTATAACAACGCTGTTGATGTAGTCGTGCGTCTTCACGATCCGACCGATCCAAGTACCGAACGTCACGGCACCTCCGAGTTACGCACACGTTCAGCTCGATGGCGATCCCGGACTCCGATCCAGCAAAGTGTCGGGGATGAGTTCCGTCGGCACGACGGCGTGGTGGCGATGATGATGCTCCACCGGCGCAGGCTTCGCCTAAGCTCGCGACGATATGACTTCTCCGCGCGAGGCTTCGCCTAAGCTCCATGACGATATGACCGAAGTGGAATATGGTGGAGGGGGGCACCGCACACGGCTAAGGAACGATCCGTAGATCAACTTGTGTCTCCATGGGGTGCCCCCTGCCCCCGTATATAAAGGAGGGAGGGAGGAGGAGGCCGGCCCTAGTAGGGGCGCGACATGGGGAGTCCTACTCCCACCTGGAGTAGGATTCCCCCTTTCCTAGTCCAACTAGGAGTCCTTCCATGTATTAGGAGTAGGAGACAAGGAAGGGGAAGAGAGAAGGGAAGGAAGGAGGGGGTGCGGCCCCTCCCCCTGGTCCAATTCGGACTAGGCCATGGGGGGGGGGCGCGGCCTGCCCTAGGCAGCCCCTCTCTCTTTCCCGCAGGGCCCAATAAGGCCCAATACTTCTCCCCAGCGAATTTCCGTAACTCTCCGGTACTCCGAAAAATACCCGAATCACTCGGAACCTTTCCGAACTCCGAATATAGTCGTCCAATATATCGATCTTTACGTCTCGACCATTTCGAGACTCCTCGTCATGTCCCCGATCTCATCTGGGACTCCGAACTCCTTCGGTACATCAAAACTCATAAACTCATAATATAACTGTCATCGAAACCTTAAGCGTGCGGACCCTACGGGTTCGAGAACAATGTAGACATGACCGAGATACATCTCCGGTCAATAACCAAAAGCGGGACCTGGATGCCCATATTGGTTCCTACATTTTCTACGAAGATCTTTATCGGTCAGACCGCATAACAACATACGTTGTTCCCTTTGTCATCGGTATGTTACTTGTCCGAGATTCGATCGTCGGTATCCAATACCTAGTTCAATCTAGATTCTTGGCAAGTCTCTTTACTCGTTCCGTAATGCATCATTCTGTAACTAACTCATTAGCTACATTGCTTGCAAGGCTTATAGTGATGTGCATTACCGAGATGGCCAGAGATACCTCTCCAGAGCAATCGGAGTGACAAATCCTAATCTCGAAATACGCCAACCCAACATCTGCCTTTGGAGACACTTGTAATACTCCTTTATAATCACCCGATTACGTTGTGACGTTTGGTAGTACCCAAAGTGTTCCTCCGCAAAGCGGGAGTTGCATAATCTCATAGTTATAGGAACATGTATAAGTCATGGATAAAAGCAATAGCAACATACTAAAGCGATCGGGTGCTAAGCTAATGGAATGGGTCATGTCAATCAGATCATTCAACCAATGATGTGACCTTGTTAATCAAATGACAACTCCTTTGTCTATGGTCAGGAAACTTAACCATCTTTGATTAACAAGCTAGTCTAGTAGAGGCATACTAGTGACACTCCGTTTGTCTATGTATTCACACGTGTATTATGTTTCCGGTTAATACAATTCTAGCATGAATAATAAACATTTATCATGATGTAAGGAAATAAATAATAACTTTATTATTGCCTCTAGGGCATATTTCCTTCAAATGGCCGGTCACCGGGATGCCCAGTCCCATGCTTTACGCAAACTAAATCAAAATAATTGCAAACAAAACTCCCCCTGGGACCCGTTGAATGTTGGAGGCACTCGTTGTTTCGAGCGAGCCATGGATTGATGCTTGTGGAGGAGGGGGAGTATAAACTTTACCATTCTGTTTGGGAACCGCCTATAATTTGTTTAGCATGGAAGATATCGTCATCTCTTAGTTGTTGTGTTGACAATGTAAGTATGCCACTCAAAATATTATTTATCTGTATTTCAAAACCGAGCTCTGGCACCTCTACAAATCCCTGCTTCCCTCTGCGAAGGGCCTATCTATTTACTTTTATGTTGAGCCATCACCCTCTTATTAAAAAGCACTAGCTGGAGAGCACAGCTGTCATTTGCATTCATTACTGTTAATTTATATCGGGTATGACTATGATTGGATCTCTTTTACCATGAATTACAATGCCTAGTCAGTCCTTGATCTTTGAAGTGCATTTATGTTTTGCGGTCTCAGAAAGGGTTAGCGAGATACCATCTTGTTATATTATATTATGATTATTTTGAGAAAGTGTTGTCATCCGAGATTTATTATTATGGCTTGCTAGCTAATTATGTTATTGATATGAGTAAACATGAGACACGAGAATTATTGCAAATGTGGTTAGTTATGATCTTTTCTGAAAACTTGAATGCTGGCTTGACATAGGTACAACAACAAGAGGAAACAGAGTTTGTAAAAGTTTTTCTTTTTCTCTTTCAGTTTGTCAACTGAATTGCTTGAGGACAAGCAAGGGTTTAAGCTTGGGGGAGTTGATACGTCTCCGCCGTATCTAATTTTCCAAACACTTTTGCCCTTGTTTTGGACTCTAACTTGTATGATTTGAATGGAACTACCCCGAACTGACGCTGTTTTCAGCAGAATTGCCATGATGTTTTTTTTGTGAAGAAAACAAAAGTTCTCGGAATGACCTAAAACTCCACGGTATACCTTAGAATAAATAATAAAAAATCCTCGCCAAAGATGAAGACCAGGGGGCCCACACCCTGTCCACGGGGGTGCCCCCCCCCCTCCTGGGCGCGCCCCCTACCTCGTGGGCCCCCTGGAGACCCTCCGACGCCAACTCCAACTCCATATATTGGCTTTCGTGGAGAAAAAAATCAGGGAGAAAGAATCATCACGTTTCACGATACGGAGCCGCCGCCAAGCCCTAATCTCTCTCGGGAGGGCTGATCTGGATTCCGTTCGGGGCTCCTGAGAGGGGGATTGGTCGCCATCGTCATCATCAACCATCCTCCATCACCAATTTCATGATGCTCACCGCCGTGCGTGAGTAATTCCATCGTAGGCTTGCTGGACGGTGATGGGTTGGATGAGATTTATCATGTAATCGAGTTAGTTTTGTTAGGGTTTGATCCCTAGTATCCACTATGCTCTAAGATTGATGTTGCTATGACTTTTCTATGCTTAATGCTTGTCACTAGGGCCCGAGTGTCATGATTTCAGATCTGAACCTATTATGTTTTCATGAATATATGTGAGTTCTAGATCCTATCTTGCAAGTCTATAGTCACCTATTATGTGTTATGATCCGACAACCCCGAAGTGACAATAACCGGGATACTTCTCGGTGATGACCATAGTTTGAGGAGTTCATGTATTCACTATGTGCTAATGCTTTGTTCCGGTTCTCTATTAAAAGGAGGCCTTAATATCCCTTAGTTTCCATTAGGACCCGCTGCCACGGGAGGGTAGGACAAAAGATGTCATGCAAGTTCTTTTCCATAAGCACGTATGACTATATACGGAATACATGCCTACATTATATTGATAAATTGGAGCTAGTTTTGTGTCACCCTATGTTATGATTGTTACATGACGAACCGCATCCGGCATAATTATCCATCGCTAATCCGGTGCTTACGAGCTTTCCATATACTGGTTCTCGCTTATTTACTTTTCCATTGCCATCGTTACAAACACTACAAAATACCAAAAACATTACTTTTCTTTGTCTTTACTTTTGTTACCGTTACCACCTCTATCATATTACTTTGCTACTAAACACTTTGCTGCAGATACTATGTTTCCAGGTGTGGTTGAATTGACAACTCAGCTGCTAATACTTGAGAATATTCTTTGGCTCCCCTTGTGTTGAATCAACAAATTTGGGTTGAATACTCTACCCTCGAAAACTGTTGTGATCCCCTATACTTGTGGGTTATCAAATATGTGGGAGCCAATATGAGCATCCAGGTTCCGCTATTGGTTATTGACCGGAGACGTGTTTCTGTCATGTCTACATAGTTCTCGAACCCATAGGGTCCGCATGCTTAAAGTTCGATGATGGTTATATTATGAGTTTATGTGTTTTGATGTACCGAAGGTAGTTCGGAGTCCCGGATATGATCACGGACATGACGAGGAGTCTTGAAATGGTCGAGAGGTAAAGACGATATATTGGACGACTATATTCGGACATCAGAAGTGTTCTGGGCAGTTTCGGAGAAAACAGGAGTGCCGGAGGGGTTACCGGAACCCCCCGGGGGAGTATTGGGCCTTATTGGGCTTTAGGGGAGAGAGAGGGCAGCAGCCCAGGAGGTGGTGCGCCCCCTCCCATGAGGGGTCCGAATTGGACTAGGGGAGGGCGGCGCACCCCCCCCCCCCTCCTTCTCCTCTTTCCCTCTCTTTCCTTCCCCCTTCCCTCTTCCTAGTTGGACTAGGAAAGGAGGAGGACTCCCCCCCTCCTTGGCGCGCCCCAAGGGCCAGCCGGCCTCCCCCCTTGTTCCTTTATATACGGGGGCAGGGGGGCACCCTAGAACACAACAATTGATCCCTTGGATCTCTGAGCCGTGTGCGGTGCCCCCCTCCACCATAATCCACCTCGATAATATCGTACCAGTGCTTAGGCGAAGCCCTGCGTCAGTAGAACATCATCACCGTCACCACGCTGTCGTGCTAACGAAACTCTCCCTCAAAGCTCGGCTGGATCGGAGTTCGAAGGACGTCATCGAGCTAAACGTGTGTTGAACTCGGAGGTGCCGTACGTTCGGTACTTGATCGGTCAGATCGTGAAGACGTACGACTACATCAACCGCGTTGTGCTAACGCTTCCGCTTTCGGTCTAAGAGGGTATGTGGACAACACACACCCCTCACGGTGTTATGCATCACCATGATCTAGCGTGTGCATAGGAATTTTTTGAAATTACTACGTTCCCCAACGGTGGCATCCGAGCCTGGTTTTATGCGTAGATGTTATATGCACGAGTAGAACACAAGTGAGTTGTGGGCGATACAAGTCATACCGCTTACCGCATGTCATACTTTGGTTCGCGGTGTTGTTGGATGAAGCGGCCCGGACCGGCGTTACGCCAGACGCTTACGCCGAGACTGGTTCTACCGACGTGCTTTGCACATAGGTGGCTGGCGGGTGTCGGTTTCTCCAACTTTAGTTGAACTGAAAAGTGGCTACGCCCGGTCCTTGAGAAGGTTAAAATAGCACTAACTTGACGAACTATCGTTGTGGTTTTGATGCCTAGGTAAGAACGGTTCTTGCTCAGCCAATAGCAGCCACGTAAAACTTGCAACAACAAAGTAGAGGACGTCTAACTTGTTTTTGCAGGGCATGTTGTGATGTGATATGGTCAAGACGTGATGCTATATTTCATTGTATGAGATGATCATGTTTTGTAACCGAGTTATCGGCAACTGGCAGGAGCCATATGGTTGTCTCTTTATTGTATGCAATGCAAACGCCCTGTAATTGCTTTACTTTATCACTAAGCGGTAGCGATAGTCGTAGAAGCAATAGGTGGCGAAACGACAATGATGCTACAATGGAGATCAAGGTGTCGCACCGGTGACGATGGTGATCATGATGGTTCTTCGAAGATGGAGATCACAAGCACAGGATGATGATGGCCATATCATATCACTTATATTGATTGCATGTGATGTTTATCCTTTATGCATCTTATTTTGCTTTGATTGACGGTAGCATTATAAGATGATCTCTCACTAAATTTCAAGGTATAAGTGTTCTCCCTGAGTATGCATCGTTGCAAAAGTTCTTCGTGCTGAGACACCATGTGATGATCGGGTGTGATAGGATCTACGTTCAAATACAACGGGTGCAAAACAGTTGCACACGCGGAATACTCAGGTTAAACTTGACGTGCCTAGCATATATAGATATGGCCTCGGAACACTGAGACCGAAAGGTCGAGCGTGAATCATATAGTAGATATGATCAACATAGTGATGTTCACCATTGAAAACTACTCCATCTCACGTGATGATCGGACATGGTTTAGTTGATTCGGATCACGTGATCACTTAGATGATTACAGGGATGTCTATCTAAGTGGGAGTTCTTAAGCAATATGTTTAATTGAACTTTAATTTATCATAAACTTAGTCCTGATAGTATTTTGCTTATCTATGTTTGTTGTAGATAGATGCTCGTGCTGTTGTTCCGTTGAATATTAATGCATTCCTTGAGAAAGCTAAGTTGAAAGATGATGGTAGCAATTACACGGACTGGGTCCATAACTTGAGGATTATCCTCATTGCTGCACAGAAGAATTACGTCCTGGAAGCACCGCTGGGTGCCAGGCCTGCTGCAGATGCAACCGACGACGTTAAGAACATCTCGCAAAGCAAAGCTGATGACTACTCGATAGTTCAAGGTGCCATGCTTTACGGCTTAGAACCGGACTTCAACGAAGTTTTGAGCGTCATGGGAGCATATGAGATGTTCCGTGAGTTGAAGTTAATATTTCAAGCAAATGCCCGATTGAGAGATATGAAGTCTCCAATAAGTTCTATAGCTGCAAGATGGAAGAGAATAGTTCTGTCAGTGAACATATACTCAAAATGTCTGGGTATAATAATCACTTGATTCAACTGGGAGTTAATCTTCCTGATGATAGTGTCATTGACAGAATTCTTCAAGCACTGCCACCAAGCTACAAAGCTTTGTGATGAACTATAATATGCAAGGGATGAACAAGACTATTCCCGAGCTCTTCGCAATGCTAAAAGTTGCGGAGGTAGAAATCAAAAAAGGAGCATCAAGTGTTGATGGTCAACAAGACCATCCGTTTCAAGAAAAAGGGTAAAGGTAAGAAGAAGGGGAACTTCAAGAAGAACGGCAAACAAGTTGCTGCTCAAGAGAAGAAACCCAAGTCTGGACCTAAGCCTGAGACTGAGTGCTTCTCGCAAGCAGATCGGTCACTGGAAGCAGAACTGCCCCAAGTATTTGGCGGATAAGAAGGATGGCAATATGAACAAAGGTATATGTGATATACATGTTATTGATGTGTACCTTACTAATGCTCGCAGTAGTACCTGGGTATTTGATACTGGTTCTGTTCCTAATATTTGCAACTCGATACAGGGACTACGGATTAAGCGAAGATTGGCTAAGGACGAGGTGACGATGCGCGTGGGAAATGGTTCCAAAATCGATGTGATCGCGGTCGGCACGCTACCTCTACATCTACCTTCGGGATTAGTTTTAGACCTGAATAATTGTTATTTGGTGCCCGAGTTGAGCATGAATATGATTTGATCATGTTTATTGCAATACGATTATTCATTTAAAGTCACAGAATAATTGTTGTTCTGTTTACATGAATAAAACCTTCAATGGTCATACACCCAATGAAAATAGTTTGTTGGATCTCGATCGTAGTGATACACATATTCATAATATTGATGCCAAAAGATGCAAAGTTAATAATGATAGTGCAACTTATTTGTGGCAATCGCTGCTTGGGTCATATCGGTGTAAAGCGCATGAAGAAACTCCATAAAGATGGATTTTCGGAATCACTTGGTTATGAATCATTTGATGCTTGCGAACCGTGCCTTTTGGGCAAGATGACTAAAACTCCGTTCTCCGGAACAACAGAACGAGCTTGTTGAAAATAATACATACTGATGTATGCAGACCAATGAGTATTAAGGCTCGTGGCAGGTATCATTATTTTGTAACCTTCACAGATGATTTGAGTAGATATGGGTATATCTACTTGATGAAACATACGTCTGAAATATTTGAAAAAGGTTCAAAAATTTCAGAGTGAACTGGAAAATCATCATAACAAGAAAATAAAGTTATGTCTCTTACCGATTTACCAATATCGTTTTGGGGTTATGCATTAGAGATAGATGCATTCACGTTAAATAGGGCACCATCTAAATCCGTTGAGACGACACCGTATGAACTGTGGTTTGGCAAGAAATCAAAGTTGTCGTTGCTTAAAGTTTGGATTTGTGATGCTTATGTGAAAAAGTTTTAACGTAATAAGCTCGAACCCAAATCGGAGAAATGCGTCTTCATAGGATACCCAAAGTAGACTGTGGGGTACACCTTCTAATCACAGATCCGATGGCAAAATATTCGATGCTAAGTATGGATCCTTTCTATAGAAGGAGTTTCTCTCGAAAGAAGTGAGTAGGAGAAAAGTAGAACTTGATGAGGTAATAGTACCTTCTCCCGAATTGGAAAATAGTTCATCACTAAAATCAGTTCCAGTGATGCCTACACCAATTAGTGAGGAAGCTAATGATGATCATGAAACTTCAAATCAAGTTACTACAGAACCTCGTAGGTCTTCCAGAGTACGGTTCACATAAGAGTGGTATGGTAATCCTATTCTGGAAGTCATGTTACTAGACCATGATAAACCTACGAACTATGAGGAAGCGATGATGAGCCCAGATTCCACGAAATGGTTTGAGGCCATGAAATCTGAGATGGGATCCATGTATGGGAACAAAGTGTGGACTGTGGTAGACTTTCACGATGATCGGCAAGCCATAGAAAATAAATGGATCTTCAAGAGGAAGACGGACGTTGATAGTAGTGTTACTATTTACAAAGCTAGACTTGTCGAAAAAGGTTTTTGACAAAGTTCAAGGTGTTGAGTAGGATGAGAGTTTCTCACTCGTAGCAATGCTTAAGTCTGTCCGTATCATGTTAGCAATTGCCGCATTTTATGATTATGAAATATGGCAAATGGATGTCAAAACTTCATTCCTGAATGGATTTCTAGAAGAAGAGGTGTATATGATGCAGCCAGAAGGTTTTGTCGATCCACAAGGTGCTAATAAAGTGTGCAAACTCCAGCGATCCATTTATGGACTGGTGCAAGCCTCTCAGAGTTGGAATAAACTCTTTGATAGTGTGATCAAAGGATATGGTTTTATACAGACTTTTGGATAAGCCTGTATTTACAAGAAAGTGAGTGGGAGCTCTGTAGCATTTCTGATATTATATGTAGATGACATATTGTTAATTGGAAATGATATAGAATTTCTGGATAGCATAAGAGGATACTTGAATAAAAGTTTTTCAATGAAAGACCTCGGTGAACCTGCTTATATATTAGGCATCAAGATCTATAGAGATAGATCAAGACGCTTAATTGGACTTTCACAAAGCACATACCTTGATAAAGTCTTGAAAAAGTTCAAAATAGATCAAGCAAAGAAAGGGTTCTTGCCTCAGACATAAGGTGTGAAGTTGAGTCAGACTCAATGCCCGACCACAGCAGAAGATAGAGAGAAAATGAAAAATGTTCTGTATGCTTCAGCCATAGGCTCTATCATGTATGCAATGGTGTGTAGCAGACCTGATGTATACTTAGCAATAAGTTTAGCAGGGAGGTACCAAAGTAATCTAGGAGTGGATCACTGGACAGTGGTCAAGAATATCCTGAAATACCTGAAATGGACTAAGGATATGGTTCTCGTTTATGGAGGTGACAAAGAGCTAGTCGTAAATGGTTAGGTCGATGCAAGCTTTGACACTGATCCGGACGATTCTAAATCTCAAACCGGATACGTGTTTATATTGAACGGTGGAGCTGTCAGTTGGTGCAGTTCTAAACAAAGCGTTGTGGCGGGATCTAGATGTGAAGTAGAGTACATAGCTGCTTCAGAAGCAGCAAATGAAGGAGTCTGGATGAACGAGTTCATATCCAATCTAGGTGTCATACCTAGTGCATCGGGTCCAATGATAATCTTCTGTGACAATACTGGTGCAATTGCCTTGGCAAAGGAATCCAAATTTCACAAGTGGACCAAGCACATCAAGAAACGCTTTGATTCCATCCGGGACCAAGTCCAGGTGGGAGACATAGAGATTTGCAAGATACATACGGATCTGAATGTTGCAAACCCGTTGACTAAGCCTCTTCCACGAGCAAAACATGATCAGCATCAAGGCTCCATGGGGGTTAGAATCATTACCGTGTAATCTAGATTATTGACTCTAGTGCAAGTGGGAGACTGAAGGAAATATGCCCTAGAGGCAATAATAAAGTTATTATTTATTTCCTTATATCATGATAAATGTTTATTATTCATGCTAGAATTTTATTAACCAGAAACATAATACATGTGCGAATACATAGACAAACATAGTGTCACTAGTATGCCTCTACTTGACTAGCTCGTTGATCAAATATGGTTGAGTTTCCTAACCATAGACATGAGTTGTCATTTGATTAACGGGATCACATGATTAGGAGAATGATGTGATTGACTTGACCCATTTGATTAGCTTAGCACTTGATCGTTTAGTATGTTGATATTGTTGGAAATATGCCCTAGAGGCAATAATAAATTAGTTATTATTATATTTCCTTGTTCATGATAATCGTTTAGTATCCATGCTATAATTGTATTGATAGGAAACTCAGATACATGTGTGGGTACATAGACAACACCATGTCCCTAGTAAGCCTCTAGTTAACTAGCTCGTTTATCAATAGATGGTCATGGTTTCCTGACCATGGACATTGGATGTCATTGATAACGGGATCACATCATTGGCGTAATGATGTGATGGACAAGACCCAATCCTAAGCCTAGCACAAAGATCGTGTAGTTCGTATGCTAAAGCTTTTCTAATGTCAAGTATCTTTTCCTTACACCATGAGATCGTGCAACTCCGGATACCGTAGGGAATGCTTTGGGTGTACCAAACGTCACAACGTGAATCGGGTGGCTATAAAGGTGCATTACAGGTATCTCCGAAAGTGTCTCAATTGGGTTGGCACGAATCGAGATCGATTTGTCACTCCGTAAACGGAGAGGTATCTCTAGGCCCACTCGGTAGGACATCATCATAATGTGCACAATGTGATTAAGGGGTTGATCACGGGATGATGTGTTACGGAACGAGTAAAGAGACTTGCCGGTAACGAGATTGAACAAAGGTATCGGGATACCGATGATCGAATCTCGGGCAAGTACAATGCCGCTAGACAAAGGGAATTGTATACGGGATCGATTGAGTCCTTGACATTGTGGTTCATCCGATGAGATCATCGTGGAACATGTGGGAGCCAACATGGGTATCCAGATCCCGCTGTTGGTTATTGACCGGAAAACGTCTCGGTCATGTCTACATGTCTCCCGAACCCGTAGGGTCTACACACTTAAGGTTCGATGACGCTAGGGTTGTATGAATATGAGTATGCAGCAAACCGAATGTTGTTCGGAGTCCCGGATGAGATCCGGGACGTCACGAGGGGTTCCAGAATGGTCCGGAGGTAAAGATTTATATATAGGAAGTCTTGTTTTGGTCGCCGGAAAAGTTTCGCACTTTATCGGTATTGTACCGGGAGTGCCGAAAGGGGTCCGGGGGTCCACCTGCCCCGGAGGGCCACATGGGCTGGTGGGGGTGCGCCTTGGCCTATATGGGCCAAGGGCACCAGCCCCAAGAGGCCCATGCGCCAAGGAGACTTGGGGAGGGGAGAGCCCTAAGAGGGGAAGGCACCTCCGAGGTGCCTTGGGAGGATAGACTCCTCCCCCTCTTGGCCGCACCCCTTCCTTGGAGGAAGGGCAAGGCTGCGCCTCCCCCTCTCTTGAACCTATATAAAGGGAGGGAGGAAGGTGGCCGCACCACAAGCCCTTGGCGCCTCCCTTCCTGCTACACCTCCTCCTCCTCCCGTAGTCGCTAGCGAAGCCTCGCCGGAGTTCTGCTGCATCCACCACCACGCCCGTCAGGTTGCTGGATCATCATCAACCTCTCCTTCCCCTTGCTGGATCAAGAAGGAGGAGACGCCATCCGCCTCCGCACGTGTGTTGAACGCGGAGGTGCTGTCTGCTCGCACTAGGATCATCGGTGATTTGAATCACGACGATGCGACTCCAACAACCCCGTTCACTTGAACGCTTCCGCACGCGATCTACAAGTGGTATGTAGATGCAATCACTCTCCCATGACTCGTTGCTAGATGAACTCATAGATGGATCTTGGTGAAACCGTAGGAAAATTTTAATTTTCTGCAACGCTCCCTACAAAGTGGCATCATGAGCTAGGTCTATGCGCCGTTCTCTATTGCACGAGTAGAACACAATTTGTTGTGGGCGTAGATGTTGTCAACTTTCTTGCCGCTACTAGTCTTATCTTGCTTCAGCGGTATTGTGGGATGAAGCGGCCCGGACCGACCTTACACGTACGCTTACGTGAGACTGGTTCCACCGACCGACATGCACTAGTTGCATAAGGTGGCTAGCGGGTGTCTGTCTCTCCCACTTTAGTTGGAGCGGATTCGATGAAAAGGGTCCTTATGAAGGGTAAATAGAAGTTGACAAATCACGTTGTGGCTTTCACGTAGGTAAGAAAACGTTCTTGCTAGAACCCTATTGCAGCCACTTAAAACTTGCAACAACAATTAGAGGACGTCTAACTTGTTTTTGCAGCAAGTGTTTTGTGATATGATATGGCCAAAGTTGTGATGAATGATGAATGATATATGTGATGTATGAGATCATGTTCTTGTAATAGGAATCACGACTTGCATGTCGATGAGTATGACAACCAGCGAGGAGCCATAGGAGTTGTCTTTATTTTTTGTATGACCTGCGTGTCATTGAAGAACGCCATGTAAATTACTTTACTTTATTGCTAAACGCGTTAGCCATAGAAGTAGAAGTAGTCGCTATGCGTGACAACTTCATGAAGACACGGTGATGGAGATCATGGTGTCATGCCGTGACAAGATGACCATGGAGCCTCAAGATGAAGATCAAAGAAGCTATATGATATTGGCCATATCACGTCACTACTATATAATTGCATGTGATGTTTATTATGTTTATGCATCTTGTTTACTTAGAATGACGGTAGTAAATAAGATGATCCTCATAACAATTTCAAGAAAGTGTTCTCCTAACTGTGCACCGTTGCTAAAGTTCGTCGCTTCGAAGCACCACGTGATGATCGGGTGTGATAGATTCTTACGTTCACATACAACGGGTGTAAGCCAGATTTACACACGCAGAACACTTAGGTTAACTTGACGAGCCTAGCATGTACACACATGGCCTCGGAACACAAGAGACCGAAAGGTCGAGCATGAGTCGTATAGTAGGTACGATCAACATGAAGACGTTCACCGATGATGACTAGTCTGTCTCACGTGATGATCGGACACGGCCTAGTTGACTCGGATCATGTACTCACTTAGATGACTAGAGGGATGTCTATCTAAGTGGGAGTTCATGAGATGAACTTAATTATCCTGAACATAGTCAAAAGATCTTTGCAAATTATGTCGTAAGCTCGCGCTTTAGTTCCACTGTTTAGATATGTTCCTAGAGAAAATATAGTTGAAAGTTGATGATGGCGATTATGCGGACGAGAAAGCTTATGTCCTTAATGCACCGCTCAGTGTGCTGAACCCCAAACGTCGTTTGTGGATGTAACGAACATCGGACATACACATTTTGATAACTACGTGATAGTTCAGTTAAACGGTTTAGAGTTGAGGCACCAAAGACGTTTTTCAAAATGTCACGGAACATATGAGATGTTTCGAGGGCTGAAATTGGGATTTCAGGCTCGTGCCCACGTCAAGAGGTATAAGACCTCCGACGATTTTCTTAGCCTGCAAACTAAGGGAGAAAAGCTCAATCGTTGAGCTTGTGCTCAGATTGTCTCGAGTGCAACAATCACTTGAATCGAGTGGGAGTTGATCTTCCAGATGAGATAGTGATGTTTCTCCAAAGTCATTGCCACCAAGCTACTAGAGCTTCGTGATGAACTATAACATATCAAGGATAGATATGATGATCCTTGAAGTGTTCGCGATCTTTGACACCGCGAAAGTAGAAGTCAAATAGGAGCATCAATTGTTGATGGTTGGTAAAACCACTAGTTTCAAGAAGGGCAAGGGCAACAAGGGATACTTCATGAAATAGCAAAACAGTTGCTGCTCTAGTGAAGAAACCCAAGGTTGAACCCAAACCCGAGACTAAGTGCTTCTATAATGAGAGGAACGGACACTGAAGCGGAACCACCCTACATACTTGGTAGATGAGAAGGCTGGCAAGGTCGATAGAAGTATATTGGATATACATTATATTAATGTGTACTTTACTAGTACTCCTAGTAGCACTAGGGTATTAGATACCAGTTCGGTTGCTAAATGTTAGTAACTCGAAACAAAAGCTACGGAATAAACGGAGACTAGCTAAAGGTGAGCTGACGATACGTGTTGGAAGTGTTTCCAAGGTTGATGTGATCAAGCATCGCACGCTCCCTCTACCATCGAGATTGGAGTTAAACCTAAAATTGTTATTTGGTGTTTATGCGTTGAGCATAGACATGATTGGATTATGTACTACTTAATACGGTTATTCATTTAAGGAGAATAATGGTTACTGTTAATTTGAATAATGCCTTCAATGGTCTAGCACCTAAAAGGAATGGTTTATTGAATCTCGATCGTAGTGATACACATTTTCATGCCAAAAGATATAAGATAGTAATGATGGTACCACGTACTTGTGGCAATCGCCATGTAAGTCATATTGGTATAAACGCATGAAGAAGCTCCATGTTGATGGATCTTTGGACTCACTCGTTTTTGAAAAGTTTGAGACATGCAAACCATGTCTATTGGTGTATACGCATGAAGAAACTCCATGCGGATGGATCGCTTGGACTCACTTGATTTTGAATCACTTGAGATATGCAAATCATACCACATGGGCAAGATGACCGAAAAGCCTCGGTTTCAAAGAAGATGGAACAAGGTAGCAACCTGTTGGAAGTAACACATTTTGATGTGTGCAGTCCAATGAGTGCTGAGGCATGCAGTGAATATCGTTATGTTCTGACTTCACAGATGATTCGAGTAGATGTTGAGTATATTTACTTGATGAAACACAAAGTCTGAATTATTGAATGGTTCAAGTAATTTCAGAGTGAAGTTAAATATCATTGTGACAAGAGGATAAAATGTCTATGATATGATCATAGAGATGAGTATCTGAGTTACGAGCTTTGGCACGCAATTAAGACACCGTGGAAATTGTTTCACAATTAATACCGCTGGAACACCATAGTGTGATGGTGTGTCCGAACATCATAGTTGCACCCTATTGGATATGGTGCGTACCATGATGTCTCTTATCGAATTACCACTATCGTTCATGGGTTAGGCATTAGAGACAACCGCACTCACTTTAATAGGGCACCACGTAATTCCGCTGAGACGGCACTGTTTGAACTATGGTTTGGAGAAACCTAAGTTGTCGTTTCTTAAAAGTTTGGGGCTGCGACGCTTATGTGAAAAAGTTTCATCGTGATAAGCTCGAACAAAAAAGGATAAATACATCTTCATAGGATACCCAAAACGGTTGGGTATACCTCCTAATTCAGATCCGAAAGCAATAGGGATTGTTTCTAGAAAGCGGGTCCTTTCTCGAGGAAAAGTTTCTCTCGAAAGAATTAAGTGGGAGGATGGTGGAGACTTGATGAGGTTATTGAACCATCACTTCAACTAGTGTGTAGCAGGACACGTGAAGTTGTTCTGTGGCACCTACACCAATTAAAGTAGAAGCTTATGATAGTGATCATGAAACTTGGATCAAGTCACTACCGAACCTCAGAGGGCGACAAGGACGCAGCATCGCTTCGGAGTGGTACGGTGATCCTGTCATGAATGTCATGTTGCTAGACAACAATGAACCCTCTGAGCTATGGAGAACCAATGGTGGGCCCATATTCCAACAAATGGTTAGAAGCCATGAAATCTGAGATAGGATCCATGTATCGTAACAAAGCATGGACTTTGGTGGACTTGCCCGTTGATCGGCAAGCCATTGAGATAAATGGATCTTTAAGAAGAAGACGGACGTGGACGGTAATGTCACCGTCTATGAAGCTCGACTTGTGGCAAAGAGTTTTTCACAAGTTCAAGGAGTTGACTACGATGAGATTTTCTCATCCGTAGCGATGCTTAAGTCCGTCGGAATCATGTTAGCATTAGCTGCATTTATGAAATCAGGCGGATGGATGTCAAAACGAGTTTCCTTACCAGTTTTGTAAGGAAAGGTTGTATGTGATACAATCAGAAAGTTTTTGTCGATCCTAAGGATGTTAAAGTTATCTGGCTCCAAATGATCCTTCTTAGGACCGGAGTAAGCATCTCGGAGTTGGAATGTGCGCTTTGATGAGATGATCAAAGATTTTGGGTTTATACAAAGTTTGTGAGAAACTTGTATTTCCAAAGAAGTGAGTGGGAGCACTATAGAATTTCGATGAGTATATGTTGTTGACATATTGTTGATCGTAAATGATGTAGAATTTCTGGAAAGCATATAGGGTTGTTTGAAAAGTGTTTTCAATAGAAAACCTGGATTAGGCTACTTGAACATTGAGCATCAAGATCTATGAGGATAGATCAAAACGCTTAATGGTACTTTCAAATGAGCATATACCTTGACATGATCTTGAAGGTGTTCAAGATGGATCACCAAAGAAGGAGTTCTTGCACGAGATGTAAGGTATGAAGTTAAGACTTAAAGCTCGACCACGGCAGAAAAGAGAGAAAGGATTTAAGGTCGTCCCCTATGCTTTAGACATAGGCTCTATAGTATGCTATGTTGTGTACCGCACCGAAGTGTGCCTTGCCATGAGTCACTAAGGTACAAGAATGATCCAGGAATGGGGATCATTGGACAGCGGTCAAAATTGTCCTTGGAGTAAATAAGGACATGTTTTTCGATTATGGAGGTGATAAAGAGTTCGGCGTAAAGGGTTACGTCGATGCAAGCTTTAACAACTATCCAAGTGACTCGAGTAGCAAACCGGATACGTATAGTGGAGCAACCATTTGGAATAGCTTCAAGTGGAACGTGGAAGCAGCATTTACAATATGACATAGAGAATTGCAAAGTACATACGGATCTGAATATCGCAGACCCGTTGACTAAAACTTCACTCACAAGGAAAACATGATCAAACCCCGTAACTCATTGAGTCTTAATCACATGGTGATGTGAACTAGTTTAGCGACACTAGTAAACTCTTTGGATGTTGGTCACATGGCGATGTGACCTATCGATGTTAATCACATGGCGATGTGAACTAGATTATTGACTCTAGTGCAAGTGGGAGACTGTTGGAAATATGCCCTAGAGGCAATAATAAATTAGTTATTATTATATTTCCTTGTTCATGATAATCGTTTAGTATCCATGCTATAATTGTATTGATAGGAAACTCAGATATATGTGTGGGTACATAGACAACACCATGTCCCTAGTAAGCCTCTAGTTAACTAGCTCGTTTATCAATAGATGGTCATGGTTTCCTGACCATGGACATTGGATGTCATTGATAACGGGATCACATCATTGGCGTAATGATGTGATGGACAAGACCCAATCCTAAGCCTAGCACAAAGATCGTGTAGTTCGTATGCTAAAGCTTTTCTAATGTCAAGTATCTTTTCCTTACACCATGAGATTGTGCAACTCCCGGATACCGTAGGAATTCTTTGGGTGTACCAAACGCCACAACGAATCGGGTGGCTATAAAGGTGCATTACGGTATCTCCGAAAGTGTCTGCTGGGTTGGCACGAATCGAGATCGATTTGTCACTCCGTAAACGGAGAGGTATCTCTGGGCCCACTCGGTAGGACATCATCATAATGTGCACAATGTGATTAAGGGGTTGATCACGGATGATGTGTTACGGAACGAGTAAAGAGACTTGCCGGTAACGAGATTGAACAAAGGTATCTGGATACAGACGATCGAACCTCAGTCAAGTACAATGCCGCTAGACAAAGGGAATTGTATACGGGATCGATTGAGTCCTTGACATTGTGGTTCATCCGAAGAGATCATCGTGGAACATGTGGGAGCCAACATGGGTATCCAGATCCCGCTGTTGGTTATTGACCGGAGAACGTCTCGGTCATGTCTACATGTCTCCCGAACCCGTAGGGTCTACACACTTAAGGTTCGGTGACGCTAGGGTTGTATGAATATGAGTATGCAGCAAACCGAATGTTGTTCGAAGTCCCGGATGAGATCCCGGACGTCACGAGGAGTTCCGGAATGGTCCGGAGGTAAAGATTTATATATAGGAAGTCTTGTTTTGGTCGTAGGAAAAGTTTCGCACTTTATCGGTATTGTACCGGAGTGCCGAAGGGGTCCGGGGTCCACTGGGCGCCCACCTGCCTGGGGCCACATGGGCTGGTGGGGTGCGCCTTGGCCTATATGGGCCAAGGGCACCAGCCCCAAGAGGCCCATGCGCCAAGGAGACTTGGGGAGGGAGAGCCCTAAGAGGGAAGGCACCTCCGAGGTGCCTTGGGAGGATGGACTCCTCCCTCTTGGCCGCACCCTTCCTTGGAGGAAGGGGCAAGGCTGCGCCTCCCCCTCTCTTGCACCTATATAAAGGGAGGGAGGGAGGTGGTGGCGCACCTGAAGCCCTTGGCGCCTCCCTTCCTCGCTACACCTCCTCCTCCTCCCGTAGTCGCTTAGCGAAGCCCTGCCGAGTTCTGCATCCACCACCACGCCGTCGTGCTGCTGGATCATCATCAACCTCTCCTTCCCCCTTGCTGGATCAAGAAGGAGGAGACGTCATCCTCTCCGTACGTGTGTTGAACGCGGAGGTGCTGTCCATTCGGCACTAGGATCATCTGTGATTTGAATCACGACGAGTACGACTCCATCAACCCCGTTCACTTGAACGCTTCCGCACGCGATCTACAAGTGGTATGTAGATGCAATCACTCTCCCATGACTCGTTGCTAGATGAACTCATAGATGGATCTTGGTGAAACCGTAGGAAAGATTTTAATTTTCTGCAACGTTCCCCTACAGGTATTGCTTTCTTCATGACTTATACATGTTCCTATGACTATGAGATTATGCAACTCCCGTTTACCGGAGGAACACTTTGTGTGCTATCAAACGTCACAACGAATCGGGTGATTATAAAGGTGCTCTACAGGTGTCTCCGAAGGTACTTGTTGAGTTGGCATATTTCGAGATTAGGATTTGTCACTCCGATTGTCGGAGAGGTATCTCTGGGCCCTCTCGATAATGCACATCAATATAAGTCTGGCAAGCAATGTGACTAATGAGTTAGTTACGGGATGACGCATTACATAACGAGTAAAGAGACTTGCCGGTAACGAGATTGAACTAGGTATTGAGATACCGACGATCGAATCTCGGGCAAGTAACATACCGATGACAAAGGGAACAATGTATGTTGTTATGCAGTTTGACCAATAAAGATCTTCATAGAATATGTGGGAGCCAATATGAGCATCCAGGTTCCGCTACTGGTTATTGACCGGAGACGTGTCTCGGTCATGTCTACATAGTTCTCGAACCTGTAGGGTCCGCACGCTTAAAGTTCGATGACGGTTATATTATGAGTTTACGTGTTTTGATGTACCGAAGGTAGTTCGGAGTCCCGGATATGATCACGGACATGACGAGGAGTCTTGAAATGGTCGAGATATTGGACGACTATATTCGGACACCGGAAGTGTTCCGGGCAGTTTCAGAGAAAACCGGAGCGCCGGAGGGGTTACCGGAACCCCCCGGGGGAGTATTGGGCCTTAGTGGGCTTTAGGGGAGAGAGAGCGCAGCAACCCAGGAGGTGGTGCGGCCCCTCCCATGAGGGGTCCGAATTGGACTAGGGGTGGGGGCGCACCCACCCCCCCCCCCCCTTTCCTTCTCCTCTTTCCCTCTCTTTCCTTCCCCCTTCCCTCTTCCAAGTTGGACTAGGAAAGCGGAGTCCTACTCCTACTAGGAGGAGGACTCCCCCTCCCCCTCCTTGGCGCGCCCCAAGGGCCAGCCGGCCTCCCCCCTTGCTCCTTTATATACGGGGGTAGGGGGGGCACCCTAGAACACAACAATTGATCCCTTGGATCTCTTAGCCGTGTGCGGTGCCCCCCTCCACCATAATCCACCTCGATAATATCATAGCAGTGCTTAGGCGAAGCCCTGCGTCGGTAGAACATCATCATCGTCATCATGTCGTCGTGCTGACGGAACTCTCCCTCAAAGCTCGGCTGGATCGGAGTTCGAGGGACGTCATCGAGCTGAACGTGTGCTGAACTCGGAGGTGTCGTATGTTCGGTACTTGATCGGTCAGATCATGAAGACGTACGACTACATCAACCGCGTTGTGCTAACGCTTTCGCTTTCGGTCTACGGGGGTATGTGGACAACACTCTCCCCTCTCATTGCTATGCATCACCATGATCTTGCGGGTGCGTAGGAATTTTTTTTGAAATTACTACGTTCCCCAACAGAATCATGTATGCTCGGTTAGCCTGATCATTATATCTAACCTTGTATTTAATAGACCTCACACATGCCACTAAGAGCTTCACAATCTCTTCATGAAAACCCAGTTTCAACATCATGTTCTTAAAAAAAACCTCACTCCACACGATCGTAGGCTTTATGCATGTCCAATTTAACCACATAATACCCCACAGTCCCACTCTCCCCTTCTTATTTTTTTTATCGTGTGTAGGCATTCATAAACCAAAATGATATTATCGGTAATGAGTCGTCCTAGAACAAAAGCATTTGGACAGGCGGAAAATAATTTCATCAAGGGAAGCTTTCAAGCAGAATGGGGTCATTTTAGAAATCACCTTTTAAAAAAACTCGACCCAAGGGGAGAGACATCCCGAAGGCATTGCATTGTAAGGTCGAGAAAAGACCCGAATGTTGGCTTCTGCCGCGCAAGTATACATAGCGAACACACTGGTTTGCACAACACAAGTATACACACTGAGAGGCCATTTTTGTGAGAACGTGAGACGCGCAGTGGTAGAGACCACATGGAGTGGGGCTACCAACCAGGAATCACCTTATATAAGATATTAGAGAGACATATCGACCTGTACTGAGAGATTCTTTCAGGTCCATCCACGTTCAGAATGATTTATTGCATTCAAGACTTCAACAGTCAAAACATCACCCAAAATGTCCCAACATTTTTCAAAGAAAGTGGTGTGTACGTAGGCTATCTGTCCCTGGACCTTGAGATCGCCGATAGAGTACAATGCCTTCTTCACTTCCTCTGTCGTGTATGGCTTCAAGAACATTTCGTTCATGTCATTAGACACTCGAGGTAACACCTTAACCGGATCCGGCTCATCTATTTTCTTGTCGTTGTGCATGTCTACGCGCATTTCTTTGTAATTTGCTATTGTATCATCGTGAGTTCTTGTCCCTTTCCTTTCCCGTGACAACACCTCATTACGTGCACGTCATAAATAAATGGACAATCACTTGGGCGTTTCTATGTAAACCACGTTGAAATAGAAGAAGTAGCTTTCGCAAATAAAAAATATGAATAAATTAGAAGACCCACAACTATTAAATCTTGAATGCTTTATTAGACTATATATAAAAACGTGTGTTATTTTTTCTTCCGTTACAACTAGTTTTATAATGTTTCATTGAAGGACTGTGCTCCTCTTGGTAGACAGCAGTAGCCTCCAACCACCCAGTCTAGATTGAGCTAGTGATTGGATTGAGCTCTTAACCTTGTGGCCGTGGGGCCTGCGCACGGTGGTGATGAGTTTTTTGAGGGATCTCTCCTAGGGTTCGAGACGCTCGGAAATTTCGTCAGATGAGGAAGAGCCGACAAGTTCATTGTTTTGTGATCTGAAACATGATTAACTTTGGAGTCAGCATGTACAAGATTGGGATTAAGGAAAATTAGGGTTGCAGTTTCGATCAGCCGCCATCTCATGATCAGTTTGACTGTTTTCAAGTCACCAAGACCGGCAGCGAGTCGCCCAGATGACGGATTTCTGGAAAAGAGATCAACCAATGAGTCGCCCTGCGACCCCGCCTTCACCTCGAATCCACCTTGAATTTGCCCGCTGCACTCACAACGAGTCGCTCACCAGACACCTTGCTCCGCGCCTTGTGCGGGTCACGACCGCCTTGGGATGGGTAAAACGGCTGAACCGCCACGGCATCGACCTGAAAATTGACTTACATTGGAAGATGGAAGATGACAAGATTGCACTACAGCATCAAAAATATCCAAGTACTGATGGAAAACGACCCCGGAGCAGATTGACCACGGGCTCGGACTCCTCTGTCGACCCACATCGTTGACCCGCCGAATCTGAGCAGGATGCTCACCTCTGTCATTACGCCTGGGGAAATATCGAGTGCTACGGTTCATCCCATGATACGCTGCTACAAGATCTCCTGGTGTGTTGGATCTCCATGGAAGGGGCAGGATCAATTCACTAATCCCTTTACATACACCCCCTTGGTACATTCGCACCTTGCCCCCCGAAAGGCCTTGCGAACCCACAATAGTACTACTCAATCGAACATAGATTTTGTACTGAACTGAGCATCTTGCTGCTAGGTCGCTGCCAACATCCAGTGTAAATCAAAAGGGCAGATTAAGCAAATTTGCACCAGATTATTAGGAGGGCATTGCAACTACATGTACAGAATTTGTTTCTGCAACAGATTTATTCACTGTAATGCAAAGAAGAGATAGGACATGCTAATCCTTTTTCAGAATGAGCTGCTCGGTAAGTATAAGCAGAAGAAAATGTCTTGACATCCGTTTTGCATCGCTCACTTTCCTGAAAGCAGGACTTTAGCCAGACAATGGTAATACTCCTCCGTCCTTTTTACTCTGCACATTGGATTTAGAAAGTCAAACTTTACTAAGTTTGACCAAATTTATATTAAAAATTATTAGCATCTATAATATCTAATAAATATAATATGAAAATATATTCCAAGATGAATCTAATGGTATTGGTGTTGTTATGTGAATGTCTATAATTTTTTTTATAGGTTGACTTGCATAAACCTAATACGCAGAGTAAAAAGGACCGGAGGAGTACAATAGTAATGAGACTATCCGATCACACGGCAAATCTGGAGAATTCATTTAGGTTGACATTTGGGTTTTTTTTGCACATGCCAAAATCTTTAATCTTTTGCCTACAAATTAGTATGTAGTATTTGGATGTGACAAAGAACACATACAAATTTTGTTGAAACTTTTTGACATTTCAAAAGATATTTTCAAGATGCAGGAGCGCTGCGTGCTCCCGGAGCACCAACGGATTTCCGTCTCGATGAGTCGTTACTCTCCTCGCACACCATCCAGTGCCGGGCACAAAAACACATCTACACGACAAAATCAACAATTAGATCTATAAATTTCTGTGAGACTGTCATTCTTGCTTGTGAATGCACCTCATAAGATGCTTGTTCCTCATGTCAAAACTTGGGTTACAAATGTTGTGGCGCTACAAAAATTCCTATATTCCCCTAAAGACAAGCTGCTGTATTCCCGTAAATATAAAAATTCCTATATTTCCTACTACGAAGAACTAGACAGGTTGATGTGGCTACAGTAAATGGAATTGAAGGAGATACAGAACGAACAGATGTGCACCAGTCCCTGAATTGCAGCATAACCAAGGGTCTTTTTGTATATTTTCAGAAGGAGGTCAGCGTGCTCCATTTTGGCCCTAGAGTCCAGATCCAACGCACCGGACTGTGCTGGAGCAGGGGAGCACATACTAGACCGTATCACCAGATATGCACCCCATTACGCCTTTGCCATCGCTCCAAGTCTCCGGCTGTTGTGAACCGCCTCTACCTCCAGTTTGCCGCCTCGCCACTGCGGGTGCATCTTGCGCCGAGCCGTCCCGCATCGAGTGGTCTCCGCCACTGCCGTGAGCTGCTGGCCTTCATGGTTGCCCGTAAACCTTCGCCCGTCATCGTTGTGCGCCGATGCTATCCCCCGCTGGAGCCCCTGCTGCTCCCATGTCGTAGCGCCTCCAGCGCCGTGACCCCAAGTCGGCTATAAGTCCACCGCTGCGATCAACGGCCGCACCCCGGGCTGCCGTTTCGACGACTCACCTCACTGGATTGTCGGCTCGTCTCCACTTGGAGCCGCCCCTCGCGCGAGCTCGTGCCCGCAGCCTTGAACCGTCACGATGAACCGCCGTCGTTCGCACTGAGTCGCTCGCACCCGCATCCGCTTCCGCCCGCGGGCGCCTGCCGCTGCGCCTGCGCACACGCAGCCGCCCTGCCTTGCCTCACGGGTTCCGACCAACCCCGTGTGCCGTGCCACCCCGTCCGCGCTGGCTGTGACCCGTGCTGCCGCGCCTTGGCTCGCCGCCTCGCCCAACTGATTGTGATGCGCCGGTTCGCCGGTCCTCTGCGCGCCCCTGCACCCCGTGTCACAGCGGCTGCAACTCTGGGTGCTCCGCATCCCCCGCGAGCCGCCTCGCTGCGGGCTACATCCTCATCCGCAAGCCGCCTCCACGGCCTTGAACTGCCTGCTTCTGCCGCGACCCGACGTCGCGTTGGCCACATCTTCATTGTCCGAGACGCCTACGGTGCGGACCGTCGTGAGCCGCCGTCATCACCTCTGCCATCCACACCGGGTCGCCCCGGTGCAAGTAGCCTCAAGCAAATTGATCCACCCCTGTGGTCACCCGCGGCCTCACTGTCGAGCCGTCAGGCCTTTTTTTCCCTCCGCCGTGGCCTTCCGGCGTCTTGTGGCCCAGCGCCTCGCTGTTTTTACTCGAGCGCATGACTTTTCATCCGAATATGGCTCAAGGGGTGACCCGTCTCCATGCAGGCTCAAGCTAGTTCAACCATCAACCTGAAGACTGTGTTAGGTGGCCTTGCCGTGATTGTTTCACGTGAAGGAGAGCTGGTCAGAAGGAGCTATATCAACTCCAAGATTCATCAGTCAAGACCAAGAAAAAGAAATTGCAGCATACAGACGAATCGCAATGTTTGCAAATTAAGTTCAATCGACCTTGGCAAACTATGACTATTCTTCAATTGCTTTACAAGCCGCCGTCAGATCGCGTGTGATTAAACCTCAGATGGTTGCGGGTCCTGACACGCGAGAGCAGATCAGTTGACAATTGATGCACGGCCGTCCGCGTATATCCTTCAAGATCTCAAGTCGCCGCCTCGCGTGACGGGCCCTCTGCCGCGGCCGTGGACTACCTTCACCTGCGGTCCAAAGTGCCCCCAACGCTAAACCGCCGTCGCGGTGACCTCGTCTCTGCCGTCCGAACCGACTCCGTCAGACCGGTTCTGTGACCCGCCTTAACGACCGTGAGCCGCTGCTGCTGTTTCCATTGTTCAAAGACGAGTCACATCAACTGATGGTGCTACATACTCCACGTGAGACCGAGGATACTCCTTTTGGCCTTTTGGTTGCTACTACCACTACTGTCGCTACAGAAGTACTAGTACTAGCTGGTCGCGGGTTGAGGAAAGAAAAGAAAGAAGGGTGGCTGCAATGTCTGTTGCAAAAAGAGTGGCAGAAGAATTTGGCTATCGACTGGGAGAGGAAGTTGGTTAAGCCATTTGCTTTGAGGATTGCACTGGCCCAGAAACCGTGATAAAATACAGGACCAAGGGAAAATGCCACACAGGTGGTGATCAATTTGTACTATTTAGTACTAATTGCCTCACGCATGTCAAGCTACCATGCAGTACCAACTGCATTGTTCTACGCTCACAGACATTTGGATGGACAATGCATCCCATGGAAATCATCTATTGTCCAAATATATCAGCTGATATTTATCTAAATTATTTTCATTGATACTTATTAATTATTGTGAGAACAAGTACTCTGTCCAGTGTTGTTATAAGCAGGACAATTATTCACTAAAGGTGACGCCAAGACCACGAGTACGGAGTACGAGCCGGTGACATCTGCATTGGTGTCTGTGCATAATATACTGCTTGATGGATACATGTGCAAGTCGCCGCCCTCGCTACATCAACACAACACGACTGACTCGTCCGGGTGCACGGCTTATCGTGCATGCGATTAACTCGCCCGTCCGCGCTGGCTCACAATGCCCCGGCCGGCTCACCCGTGATTGATTTCAGCATCACCATGGTGATCATCAACTCCGCGGTGATAATTACTGACCTGACCCATCAGGTGAAATTCATCCAGTATATTTTATATTATATATTGCTTTCTTTAAAAGAGCAATTACTCTGGCTTGCAAGTTCTCCAGTGCAGGACAAGTTATATCACTGAGACGTTGAATGACTCGTACCGATTTATATCACGGTCAAATATGAAGAATCTCAAGACAATTCCTCGAGTCGTCTTAAGACTCGGGGGCTACAATGACATGACTCAGCGAAATTGGCCGGTGTTAGTGAATTCAAGAACTCCGGGTCATTGGAGGGAAGGTAACCCGGTTCCAGAGGCTACCGCTATATTGGTGAAAAATTTAAAGGCCGTCAGAAAATTTCCGGGTTAAAAAGAAGGATTCCGGTTTAAAATACGGTTCAAGAGACATCTCTCTCCCACAAAGCACTGACACTCTTAATATCCGGTTTAAAAACCGGTTGAAGGGAAATTTATTTACCACAAGGCTTTGAAGCTCTCAAATCCGACTCAAGGTAAATTTATCTCTCACAAAGTTTTGAAGCTTTCAAATCCGGTTTAAACTTCCGGTTCAAAAAGAATTAATTTCTCGCAAGTTCGAGTTCTAAGAAAAATTAAAGGTTGCCAAAAAGAACTTGCTGCCATGATGCGCGGTTCAAACATGTGTATCCTGCCTTATGACTTATCTTATATGGTCACTTGGGGGCTTCCTGTTCAAACATAGGTCGTATTCGAACCAAAGAGAACATAGCTGTCGATACCCTCTTGATCGGCATACTGCCAAACCCACTAGGGGGCTTCTTGATCATATCTGAATCATAGCTTAACCCCTTTGGGTCTGACGTGGGTCGTATTTGAACCAGCGTCATTAAACAACTCTTATGGTCACTTGGGGGCTTCCTGTTCAAACATAGGTTGTATTCGAACCAAAGAGAGCATAGCTGTCGATACCCACTTGATTGGCATCGCCAAAGCCACTGGAGGCTATATGATCGTATTCGAATCTTAGCTTAACCCCTTTGAAACGGTTTACTGATCGTATCCGAATCAGAAGCCTCAAAAAGTTTTATTCTATCTCTGGTAAAGTTTATTGTAGCCACAATTACTTAACTTGAGACCTTTGGGGATTATATCTCAAACGTATATAAGTGTTTTATGATTAACCCGGCTTGACTTTTGACTATAAGTCGCCATCTTATGACAACCATCATTTATATGGAAGCATTGGCTTCTAAGGATTGGGTTATCACCCTTACTACACAGGTCATGTAAAACGGCAGTACAAATTCAATATCACAGTGGTTATATGTGAGGTATTATGACCATACTCATGTAAACCGCCAAGGGTTCTTGTGATCTACTTGTGTGCAGGATAAGACTACATTTGGTGGTTACCCGCCTGGTTTTGACGATAAGTCGCCAGGGCATATGTTGTTTAAACTCTTTGCAGGATTTGCGTAAATATGACATATAAATGATTAAGTTCAAGCTCATTACCAAAGTTGATGCTTCAAAATGATGAACCGCTGGATTTTTTTCAAAGACTATAAGCCGGGCTATAAAAATTCGCCATTACAATGGAGGCGATTAAATCGCCATCGCCAAGAGCCGCCGAGTATTTAAACTCCGGATTTACTTGTCAACCGATGAGGTATTCAAATCTTTAATAGCCAAAACTGGCTGGATTTTCATGATGATATTGAATTGTTGAGGTTTTCATACCGGATTATATTATTCAAATCTCGAATAGCCAACATGGCCGGATTTCTATTGTGATTATCAATAACCAGTGCTATGATTGAGGTTTTCAAAGTCGCTTTAGCGCAACGGCTATTATTTTTATCAATGGATATGATTTATTCTACAATGGAAGGAATAGTCCCGAGTCGTTGCAGGCTTACGACCCAGCACTTGGGGGCTATATTATTCCGATTGGGATTATATCAAATATGCAAGTCCCATGTCACTGCCAGCATGCACCATGGCACTTGGGGACTAATGTAAAATCATTCTTTGATCAACTTATTGAAGACCCGACTCATCCCATTATAATGAGCCGGCCCTTGGGGGCTACCAATTGCTCCTGTCAAAAATTCAAGGTACACAAGCATTAATCCATTATATTGAACGGTCCACTATTTAGTTGGTGGAGTACAAAGCTCTTAACCTTGTGGACGTGGGTTCAAGCCCCATGGTGGAGACTATATTATATGATGTTATTATCAATTATATACAAAGTCCCAGCTCAGTATTATCTTACTAAGCCGGCCCTTGGGGGCTACACATTGCTGTTCAAATTTACATGGTTATATCTATAAAGTCCCTGCTCATTATTTGCATAATGACCCGGCCCTTGGGGGCTACACTGGTTGAAGTTTTCATGAGTATAAAGCAATTACAAGTCCCAGGTTGCTGCAAGCATGACAACCCGGCACTTGGGGGCTACATGTGTGGAATATTCAGTTTATATGATTGAGATGAATAAACCGGATTTCTTCAAGGTTGCAACATTTATTGGAGCAAGTCTTAAACCATCACTTTGTTCTGCTCAAGACTTGGGGCTACAGGTAATATGGATATAAGGGAGAAAAAATCTTCAAATTATCAGTTTTGAGAAAATCAGGAGGATCAATTACATAAACCGGTGTCAACAACAATTATGACCCGGCATCGTCTGTTTTATAATCAGGCAGTTTTTGGTAATGATAAACCGGTGTCAACAACAATTATGACCCGGCATCGGCTTTTTTATAATCAGGCAGTTTTTGGTAATGATAAACCGGCAAGTTTTACATCTTCAAGCCGGCTGAATATCAGATGAGTATTTGAAGACCAAAATTATTTAACCCGGCGCCTTGGAAGCCGACTCAAGTGGATTATTCTTCACAATATTTTTCTGTGAGAAACCAACATCAGTAAATTGAGTATGAAGCTAGCTTATTTGACCCGGATTTTCTAGATGAAGGAAATGACAATTGGACTTAAGAATAATCAGGTCCTGTCTCAGGAGAATATTTAACCCGGAGCGCAAGGAACTAAGGATGATCAGGTGCCGGCTTACAAGAATTTTTAACCCGGAGCACAACCTGTCAAAGTTGTTCTGGTGTTTATTTTGCAGGATCAGTTTAACATGGATAAATCCAAATTAAACTAGGGGCTTATGTCGGGGATATACCCCGCGATATGACCCGGCCGGAGTTATGACCCGACCGGACTTGGCGATTCACCAGAAGACCCGGCTGGAGCTAGGCGACTCACTGGCGATCTGCCTGGACATGGCGGTTTACATATAACCCGCCTGGACATTGTGACTCACCGGAGACCCGGCGGGCGGGTCAAACGAACGACAAGGCCCAAGGCCCAGTAGGCCGGTTCATGTGATGGTGGGCCGACTTAAGAAGAAAGGTGTAAGGAATATTTCCCTTACAAGGAATCAAGACCCGGACTTGTATCCAGCTTGTAGTAGAAGATAGGCTAGTCCTAGTCCTACTAGGACTCCACATGTAACCCGCCCCTCTAACTTATATAAAGAGGGGCAGGGCTCCCCAAAGAGGAACAAGTAACAAGAAACAATATCTAGGGCTAGACACAAAGGGGGAGCCGGCTTATGCGGCGACTCCCTCATGAGCATAATGAGACCTAGCCTCAAACAGCATGTAGGGCTATTACCGGATGATGTTTCCCGGGGCCCGAAGCTGTCTAAACCCTTGTTTTGCGTGTTGATCCGTCATGCGTCTCTCATCCCACTCAACCCCTCTTAAGCTACCACATAGATGCGTTGGCCTCGCGACTAAGTCCTTACATTAGGACATCTGCCGTGACAATTCCATGACAGATAGTATTTGTACTGCTACTTAGCGCGACCTGAAAAACGAACCATTTTTCTTTGTTCACTTATATATTTTTTATCCTATATAGATGGCCCGTCTGCTCTATTAATATTTACAACATCATGGTACCTTTAACGTAGTAAAAATTGTTGGCATATCCCGGTAACTTCGTTGTAAATAGCATGTCAGGGTACACAAGTTCTCTTTTTTTGCGAGGGTACAAAAGTTATCAACCCCTCTGGTACGTAACTTACCACGCTTTTTATACATAAGTTATCGGGGAATATTTTAAACATTTTTTTCTTGGGTCGGAGTTATGGCTGGGTGTTGTACAAAATTATTATGTTTTGTCCATAAAATCATGATATTTACACAAAAGTTATCAAAGAGATGTTTTCAATAACTTTTTCCTAGTTCAACATTATCATGGTGTTTGTACACAAGTTATCATGACAGTGGTACATAAATTATCATACTATTTACATAGTAATTATCAGGGTACGTTTCAAGCACACCTCGTGTTGAAATGTTACCATCATGTTTGTATTTAAATTATCAGCAGTGCATATATCATATCATTTACACAACAGTTATCGAAGTTATGTTTTCCAAAGAGAAAGTTTTCAAAGTCAAAGTTATCAGCTCTGTTGTGCGTATAATACAACCAAAATTTGGACATTTGTTTACCACGTATAGCACATGAAACATGCTTTTTCAGTTTTTTTCTTGGATTTATGTACTGCACAATTTTTACGGACGGATATATGGTGTCTCCGTGCCCCTCATGTTATACTAGTTACCCAGAATTTATCAGGAGATGTTTCTACACTTATTTTAACCGAAACAAAAGTTACTGGGGTGTTCATAAGTTATCATGTGTGTGGCATGTAAATTGTCATGCTATTAACACAAGAGTTATCGGGGTATATTTTTAACTAAAATAATCCCCGAGTCAGAAATATCAAGGGGCTTGTGCATAAGTTATCAGGTCTGTAATGCGTTAAAAAAACAATGCTATTTACACAAAAGTTACCGGGATATATTTTCAGCAGCTTTTTTCCGAGGGTCAAAAAGGTTACCATGGTATTCGTACACGAGGTATCAGCTATGCGCTGTGTAATTACCATGCTAATTAGACATATGTTACCGAGGGTATCTTTTCAACGAAATTTTTCTCCGGTTCAAAGTTATCATGGTGTTTGTACCTAATTTAGCAGGTCTACAATATGTAACTACGCTACTTAGAAAAAGCTTACCATATGTATGTTTCAACAACTTTTATTCACTAGGTCAAAAGTTACCACGATGTTTGTCCATAATTTATCAGGTATGCGGTGCGTATTACAATGCTATTTATACAGAACTTAGTGGGGCTATGTTTTGAACAATTTTCCCCAGTCAAAAAGTTATCATGGTGTCCATACATTAGTTATCAACTGTACACTGTGTAATTTACCATGCTATTTTTACATACTCCCTCCATTCCTAAATGTAAGTCTTTTTAGATATTTCAAATGGACCACAACATACGGATGTATGTAGACATATTTTAGAGTATGGATTCACTCATTTTGCTCTGTATGTAGTCATTTATTGGAATCTCTAGAAAGACTTATATTTGGGAACAAAGGGAGTAGATGTTAGGGGGGGGGGGGTGTTTTCAACTCCCCCTTTCATGGTGCTTATACCATAGTGTTTGTACCTAATTTAGCAGGTATGTAGTATGCAGTAGGTAAGTTACCACGCTACTTACATAAAATTTATGAGGGATATGTCTAAAGAAAATTTCCATTGGCTTAAAAGTTACCATGATATTTAGACGTATGTTATCGGGTATGCGACACGTGTATTATCATGCTATTTACACAAACGTTACCGAGGATATGTTTTCAATGGTTTTTTAGGTCAAGAAGTTACCGATGTTTGTATGTAAGCTATCAGGTTTGTGGTGCATAAATTATCAAACTCATTACAAAGAATTTGCCGGGGATATTTTAAAACAATTTTTTTTATGACACATGAGAAATAACTTTATTCTATGTGAGCGGAATGTTTATTCACTAGAAAATGTTCATCAATTCAAAAAAGAGACAAGTACAACACGATGCATCAGTCCTTACAAAACTTGGACTAGATGGTTTTGTCTCCTCGTCAAAGACAATGTTGTTTTTCTTTCCCATTCTCATTGAATAAAGCATAAAATCCTGTTAAACTGTTCAGAAAACAAAACAGATACATACACCAGTTGGTTACTCTTATTGGCGCCTCATTTTATTTTTGGGTAGCTTTTCTTCACACACAAGAAGCAGATCGAGCGGCTCGCAAGTCATTCGTGCTTGTCGCTAACTTCCAGTCGAACCCAAAACAGATTGACTGGAAGTTAGCTTTCTCGTTCATTGAATCGTTCATTGAATCTGGACCTACGAACCTCCAACCCATTCAACGGTGAATGAGCGCATGTTAAATGAGATTGCCATCAAATTCGACAAAAAGCCAGATTCTAACTAAAATACATCTAGATACATCCCTTTATTCATTTCACGATGCGATTTTCGGACGGATGGAAGATTGAAAAAAATCACTCTCGTTGGGCCAGCCCTTGTTCAATGTTCATCCAGATTTACTGCGAGGGCAAACAATTCCACAGCCCGAGCACATCATGTCATCGTTTACCCCTCAGAAACAGAGCCGAAAGCAGAGCACCTACTACGCAGCCACGGGAGGCAATGCCGTGGCACGCGCGCGCTTGCTCAAGAACTCGATGGCCACGGCGGCGTGTAGGGCGGCCCCGACGGGGAGCGCGTCCTCATTGATGACCATGCGCGGCGTGTGCACGTGGTGCACCTCGTCTTCCTCGCCGCCGGCGCGGACGCCGAGGCCAAAGAAGGCGGCCGGGATCTTCTCGGCGTAGAACCCGAAGTCCTCGGCGGCCATGATCTGCGGGGACAGCCTGACGTTCGCCGGTCCCAGCATGCCCTCCGCCACCGCCCTGGCGTGCGCGTACACGCCTTCGTCGTTCACCGTGGCCGGGTACGGCCGGAGCTCCTCCTCCATGAAGTCCACCGTCGCCGCGCAACGCGCCACCGCCGCCTGCCCCTCCACCACCTCCCTGATCCTCGTCATCAGGTAGCTCATCCCCGGCGTCGTCATGCTCCTGAAGGTGCCGCCCAGCGTCACGGACTCCGGGATGACGTTGAAGGTCTCGCCGCCCCTGATGGTGGTCACCGACACCACCGCGCCCTGGAGCGGGTCCGTCTCACGGGCGACGAGCTGCTGGAGGCTGAGCACGGCGGAGCAGGCGGCCACGACCGGGTCGACGGCGGCGTGAGGCATGGCGCCGTGGCCGCCCTTCCCTGTTATGGTGGCCTTGAAGCGGGCCGAACCGGCGAGGAACGGCCCCGGCCTGGACCCAACGGCGCCAGCGCGGAGGTGCGTGTCGATGTGCACGGCGAAGATGGCGGCCACGTCGTCCAGGACGCCGGATTGAAGCACGTGGTACCCGCCGGCGTGGCTCTCCTCCGCCGGCTGGAACACGAGCTTCACCGTGCCCGCGAGGCCGTCCTTGCGGGACTGGAGCAACTTGGCGGCGCCGAGGAGCATGGCGGTGTGGGCGTCGTGCCCGCAGGCGTGCATCTTGCCGTCCTCCTTGCTCTTGAACTCCCACTCCACCATCTCCTACACGCACGCCAATAGAAATCAATGGATCAATTGCAATGGCATGCACACGTATCTAAAAGAATTAGTTAGACAAAGTTGTTGTTTGGTGGACATGTATGATTCATAGGAGAAATGGAGAGAGAAAATCGAAAGGGAAAATTTTATTTGCCTTCGTTTTGAATTTCCAAAAACCTTGGGTTGACTATTCTTATTCCCTTGTTTTTCCTATTCTTATTTCGGGAAAGCCTTACATTTTTCACGATACTCTATTTTAGACATAATATCATGTCTATTTCTGTGTTTTTTTTTGTATTCCCGTGTTTCATGTAAAGAAAAAGAAAAAAGATGCTACAAATCAATGTCAGACAGGGCCGGCCCATAGGCCGGGCAAACGGGGCGCTCGCCCTGGGCCCCCCGGGCGCAGGGGCCCCGGCCCAGGTATTCCTTCTCTATAGTATGTAGAATGCTTCTCTATAGTATGTAGAATGGGCCAAGGAAAGTACAAAGGAAAAAATAAAGGCCCAAGAAACCATGCTATGGAAAATCCACCAGGAAAAAGTCACGTCTGTTCGCCGCACTGGACCATCATCGTTCTCATCTCTTCAGCTCCGCAACTCTTTCGCTTCCCCAAATCCCTACTCCCGAACAGCGCCACCCCTCGCATGCCTGATGCCTCTCCGATTACAAGGACACAGCCATGAAATTCACTCCCCAATGGTCCTCTCCTTCCTTTCTCAACAATCTGGTCACTTCCCATCAACTAGAGTTGGAGAGATCAAGATGGTATGTGTTCTTGCTTCCCGTAACCTCGTTCCTCAATTCAAAGATTCACTGGTAATTAGCCCTGCCCTCCGGCACTCACAATTCCACGTTGCACATTGTTCTGCCCTTCATTGGATCCAGATGTGAGAGAGCACTCAGGTAGGAGATTAGAAGAGAAAGGGTAAATTGTATTCACTTCATGGCGGCGGCGTCTTGTTCGTGCTAATTACGCTGCCGCGTGTGGATCAAGCCACCTACATCCGCATCAATCCGTTTCCAGGTTCTTCTGTTCCTGTATTAACGATTTTTATGCAGCTTGTTTGGTCACATGTCTCCAAGAAAGTATTTGTCTTGGTAGTGATTAAAGGAAGGAAGAAAAATGAATAGATGAACTGGTAGAATCCCAGAAAGGATCAATCGCTTCGTTTTCCTTTTTTTTGGCGGGTAATGGCTAAGTTTTCCAAAAGTTGTAATTCTTTGCACTTGATTGTAGTAAATGTCGAAGAGCAAAAACAGACAATATTTATGTTGCTGCTGATGATACCAACGAGGGTGATAATAGTTGTAGTAAACAAAAAACCTAGCTCACTCACCAGACTCAGAAATACCGTGTGTCGATGAACAACAATCATTCATTGTTTGTTTTGTTTTGTAGGAAAAAAAGATATCTCCAATGTAACAATTAGAAAATCGAGCTGTTCAGGAGCTATATTGTTCCATCAATCTACACTATGTACCGGATTGCTTCTAATTTTTAAAATAAATAAAATTTGAGCTTTTTTGTGTCAAGAAGGGCCCCATGTTCTTGTCTTGCCCCTGGGCCCCGTTTATCTGTGGACCGGCCCTGATGTCAGATAGTTGGGCATGGCAACGAAACATCTTTTATGGCAAATTTAGTTGTCACGGGGATGACAAATTCCGGCACGTATTTGCTAGGCTTGCTAAAGAAAACTGCCATCCTCACGACGACTAAAATTTTCATGAAAGACCTTTGATTTGCCATGATTAAAAATCTGACATCAGATTTTTAACATTATCGATAAAAGAAATCCTAAGATGACTTTGCAAACAAGTGATAAAGCTGCAGCTTAATTTTGTTGGTGGTCACTATCAAAATAGTCCTGTACTTTGTGTGGTCGGTAGTTGTTTCGGCATCAGTACGGAACACAAAACCATACACGCAACCACAATGTTGCTATATACAGTGATCACTTGGTTGCTTCACAAAAATCTGGTGAACCTACATATAGCAGCAAGAGGAGACGTGTTGGTGTTCAGAGAAGGAACGTTCCTATTATAGGTAGGTGCAATTTGGTGCAAAAAAATTATCCGTCCTCGCATGATTACTGCCCTCCTGAATTTCTGATTTTCTGTCCCTTTTACTGTACAATACAGTGCAAGATTAAATCCAAGCATGTTCTGTTCATGTAAGAAAGGAATTGATGAGCTTGTGTGCGTGGGAGAGATTGAAATGTCTGCTGACAAAATCTGTACGGGCCATGTCGGAAACAATCACTCAAACACATGGTGTTCGTGGTACTACTACTGTAGTAGAGTAGAGTAACTGGAGTTGGTGTTTCCATCGTCGGTGTACGGACCTGGATGGGGAGCGCATCCATGTCGGCCCGGAGCGCGAACACGGGGCCGGGGCCAGCACCTCCGGCGATGGTGGCGACGACGCCGGTGCGCGCGACGGGCCAGACGTAGGGGATGGCGAGGGCGTCCAGCTCGGCGCGCACGAGCGCGGAAGTGCGGTGCTCCTGGAAAGCCAGCTCCGGGTGCTGGTGGATCCGGCGACGCAGCCCACGCAGCCACGCCGCGAACCCCGGCGCCCGCGCCTCCTCCAGCAGCTCCGGTCCCAGCGCCGCCGCGGCCGCCATCGATCGGTCGCCGGCCGAACGAGAGCAGCTTCTACGAGGGTGGAGGAGGAGATGGGCAGAAGGGCGCGTGCGTACGTGCCTGACTGAGGCAGCTAGGCTTTCAAGTGGAGTTAGAGGTGTGGCAGCGTTGGGAGTTCGGCACAGGATCGATCGTCGCGACGTGGGGCGTGGTCGTATTGCTCAACGCTCTCGCCGGCGACAACTACAAGGGACCGTCTTGTCGTACGTACTGTACACGCCTCATGCTTCCCTTTTTTGTGAGGATGTAAAGTAGTTTTATATGTTCAATAAAAAAAACGGTTCGTGGAAGCCGCCCATCGTCTAGAGATGCATCAGCTTTTGCTACACCGTGTGCTTCACAATTTGACTCCATCGCCTCATGCTTCACATCGCACGCACTCCCTCAAAGTTTGCCTTTTTCACTTTAATTTCCATGATGATCATGCTGCTAGTGCACCCACAAAATAAAAAACACTCCCTCCATCCCAATATAAGTGTCTCAATTTTGTATTAACTTTAGGACGGAAGGAGTATAAAAAGTCACTTTGAACATGTTTGACGTTAGCCAAGCGGTCGGTGACCACCTGGAGCTTGATCAGATAAAGATCGATAGCTAGAGTTTCCCTTTCACGTACACGCCATGGCCTCAGAAATTTCCGGCTCAACAATTGCACGCATCGCAACATGTCCCAAGTCCTCGGCCGTCGACCGAAAGCCGCGTGAGATCCTCCGAGGAAGCCATGTAAAGGATTGCAAGTCAGCCGGTAGCCAAGATGAAGAGTGAGCACATGTAGCAGAGACTAATGAACACTGACGACGTATCGCGTGGAGATATCCATACGAAGAAGACTGGACGACCGAGCACTAAAGCCCTGCACCGGAGAAGAAATCGAGAGTAAATAAGGCCCGGCAACCCAATTTTATGGAACAAGCAGGGAATATCTGAGGATTTATTGGAGGCAAAGCTAAAATAAGAACTAAAAGTAAGGTGAAGAGGAGCCGCCGACATAGATCCCTCTGAATCACCATAAATGAAGCGACCGGGAGGAATAAAATCCGAAGAACACCTGAACACGAAGTTTATTTATGGGGGAATAAATGGATGGCAAAAGATTCCACTTCGGTCACGACTTCGCCCTTAACTCACTAGTTCCTCTAAGCCGACAATAATGATCCCCATTATGTTGTTTAGGATGAAGAACTACACTTCTAGGGTAAAACCAAATGAGGATGGATTACTCACCCTACTTGCATTCGAAAAAGGACAGAGAGGAGAGAGGAGGGGTCAGTGAAAGTGGAGAAAGAGCGGGTTGTAGGCAGAGCGAACGAGGAGGGCAAGAGCAAGGGTATTGGTTCCACATCTGGTGGTGGTGGTTTTTCGGCCTGATAAGAGCACTCCACTTAAGAACTTCGTGGGGTGAAACCGCAATGATGTTTGAAGAGCTAAAATCTCTTTGGATGAAGTTGCTTTATCTGATGAACCTGACATCGTAACATGAAGAATTGGTAGCAAGAAATCTTTTACAGCCTAGAATTTATATTTGCAGATTAAAGCCTCAAACCTTGTGGGGTATATAAGGATGTGGAAGCTCAGGATACCTTTGAAGATCAAAATCGTTTTGTGGTTGATGTTAAAAAACAACGTTCTCACTAAAGATGTTTTGCTTCACATAGGCTAGACTATGAATATTTATTTGTTTCCTTTTGTGGGCATGATGAAAGTATCAAACATCTTTTCTTTGATTGTAATATCGCAAAAAATTCTTGGAGGGTGGTCCTTGATGCTCTTGATTTACTCAGGCCGCCTGAAGATGTGGAGGATCTAGTTGGCCTCTGGCTAAACCTTTTCTCACCAGAACACTGGAGTACGGCTCTGGTGGGGGCCACAACATTATGTTGGACCATTTGGAAAACCAAGAATGTCGCATGCTTTGAACATGAAATGGCTGATGATCCTGCTGCAATTATATTTAGTTTCTACTCCCTCTATTCACTTTTGTAAGACGTTTTAGACAGCTAAAATTGAACTGTTTTAGGTGTTGTCTTAATATCTAAAACGTCTTACAAAAGTGAACGGAGGAAGTACCATTATCTCGCTAGTTGGGTGATTATGCAGAAAAACCCAAGACAACGAAGGATGGATGAAGGGATTGCGAGAATCAAAAGGATGATGCTGTCAACCGAGCTCATGGGTGGATGCATGTGACCTGGATCGATCGACGTGGGGTGAAAATTGTTTAGATCTTCGCGTAATCCTTTCTTTCCATGCTTAAATTTTCGTACAAGCATTGGCTTGATTTTGGTATGTGGTGTAAGAGACTGATATTGTGCTAGTTTCCTACTTTGGTGGTGATATCTGCCTTTGGGACCATGCTTGGTCACCCTGAAGTCGTCCTAGGCTTTTAGTTCCTACTTTTGAATTTTGTTCCTTCGTAAGGCAATGGTGGTTTCTTTAATGAGAATCGAGGTGAGATCGTTGTTTAAAAAAAGAACAGTTCTCACATTTATTTAATACTGCATGCTTGCGTCTATGTGCTTATGTGCTTGGCCAAATCCATTTTCCGGTAAGAAATGATGAGAATCAAAATGTTTCGTTTATTTATTGTTCATATATACCCGACAACCATTTTTTTTACATGTGAAAGTGGAGCAAATTTTAAGATGGTGTGAAAGCCACTAGCCAGACCCTTCAATACAGGACAGTATAAATGATGTATTTCCCTTCAAAGTTGTTTTGAAACATAAAGAAAGCATAACAAGAATTGAGTACACACAATGCATAAATGCAAACCAAGAGATGTCCGAGAATGCGAGTACAAAACGAGATGTAACAAGGACGAATCAAGAAAGAGGAGATCCAACATGCTTGTTCAAGAACTCAATGGCCACAGCAGCATGCAGCGCGGCACCGACAGGGAGCGCATCTTCACCGACCATCAAGTGTGGCGTGTGCACGTGGGTGATCTCCTCGCTGGTGCGGACACCGACGCTAAAGAAGGCGGCTGGGAATTTCTGCGCATAGAACCCAAAGTCCTCCGCCGCCATCACCTGAGGACATAGCCGCATGTTTGTATCTCCGAGCATCTCCTCCGCCACTGCCTTTGCGTGTGCGTACACGCCGACATCATTCACGGTTGCGGGATACGGCCGAAGCTCCTCCTCCATGAAGTCCACCGTCGCCGTGCACCGACCCACCACCGCTTGCCCCTCAATCACCTTATAATTCATTAATGCATCCATGTTAATTACAAGTAATTAAAGCATAGCATCAATTATTGTTGACAGACGAATGATGCAGTGAGTCTCATGATCATGTTGTTAATTACACCCTACAACATGCCGTTTTAGAAATGGGCACCGTCTCTAACGTGTGCATTTGTCCATTTCTTTTCATGCAAGCATATATGTTTGGTGAAAATCCATTGTAATAATATGGACCTAATTCTTGTAATAAGAAATCTAATGGCAATGTTTTTATGTGACCAATCTTAACGTTTTCTTATACACACTGCAAACCAAAATTGGTAAAGTCTGACTTGGTTATTCCTAGAAAAACATGCAGTACTGCAGGGAGGGAGTATACCTCTTTGATCCTCCTCATGAGATAGGATAGTCCTTGTGTTGTCATGCTTCTGAAGGTGCCACCCAAGGTCACGGATTCGGGGATGACATTGAAAGCCTCACCTCCTTTGATAAAGGTCACCGACACCACCTATACAATTGTCCAACCACATAGGAAGTCGATGTATATAATCAATGAAACATAGGCACACGATTAATATGTTGAAGAAGATGTGGAATCAACATCCACCCGAGAGTCGAGAAATAGCAAAATCACAAACGTACCGCGCCCTGGAGGGGGTCAGTCTCCCGAGCAACGAGCTGTTGGAGGCTAAGGACGGCGGAGGAGGCGGCAACGACCGGATCAATGGCGGCATGGGGCACGGCTCCGTGACCACCCTTCCCGGTGATGATAGCCTTGAAGCGAGCAGATCCGGCGAGGAACGGCCCAGGCCTAGAGCCGACGGTGCCCACCGGCAGGTGCGTGTCAATGTGCACGGCGAAGATGGCGTCCACGTCGTCCAGTACGCCTTCCTGCAACACGTGGTACCCGCCGGCGTGGCCCTCCTCCGCCGGCTGGAACACGAGCTTCACCGTGCCCTTGAGATGATCCTTGCGGGACTGGAGCAGCCTGGCGGCGCCGAGGAGCATGGCGACGTGGGCGTCGTGGCCGCAGGCGTGCATCTTGCCGTTCTCCTTGCTCTTGAACTCCCACTCCACCATCTCCTGCACTTGCCAACGGATGGATCAAGCACACAGTATCAGTAAAAAACATTTATTCAAAAATAACAGTAAAAATAAATTCACGTTTGATCTATGGACAAGGGAAGTAGACGGCATCTGCAAGTGAGAACTATTTTCTATGACCCCATGTTCAACTTGACCAGCTGACAAGATTCCATGCGCACATGAACGCGCGGTGCAATTAACTAATTTAAGATCGCTTTTTTTGCAGACAAAGTAGTAGCCCTACCCTAATCCTACCCACCGAGATGAGCTGCTTAACCAATGATTAACCTCTCGATTTGCATCCAGTAGAGTTAGCATTATTGAGACGTCAGCGGCTAGCTGACCTGGATGGGCAGCGCGTCCATGTCGGCCCGGAGCGCGAACACGGGGCCGGGGCCAGCACCACCGGCGATGGTGGCGACGACGCCGGTGCGGGCGACGGGCCAGGCGTAGGGGACGCCGATGGCGTCGAGCTCGGCGCGCACGAGCGCCGAGGTGCGGTGCTCCTGGAAGGCCAGCTCCGGGTGCTGGTGGATCCGCCGCCGCGCGCCGAGCATCCATGCCGCGAACTCCGGCGCCCGAGCCTCCTCCAGCAGCTGCGCCGCCGCCGTGACCATCGGTATACCGTATACCGCGCCGGCCGGAGACGTGGGGGGCAGGAGATGAACTTTGCAGCACTCCTGTAGATACAAGATACTGGGGTCGGGTGTGGCGTCCCGGTCTCGGCGTGGACTTTCATTGTTCTCGGGCAAGCAAGACAGACGTTTCGCCGTCTACCTACGGTCAGAATGACTTGGGCTTGTCTGTGTAGGCCCGGCCGAGGAGTATGCTTCATGGGCCGTGACAAATGTGGCACGGGCTAAACCTACACGCTGGTAGAGTATATAAGACCACGACTGATCCTCAAATGTAATGAATGAAAATTGTAGCATGTCTTTTTATATTGGTATAGATATAGATATAAATATAGATATAGATGGTTCCCCGCTCTAATTAGACGTCAAAATTATATTAGTGTCGGATGCGTGGAAAGGTTGGGGTCTTTTTTTTACGAAATCCTAATAATTCTTGATTATGGATTGAATAAGGGATGTTATGAATTGAATTTGTAAAAGAAGCAGTATATTGATAAAAAGGTTGTACTCCAAAGTCAATAGGAACGATTGGCCTGCAAAATAAAAAACTTGTTATGTTCTTTTCTGTAATTAGAACAAACATAAACTAATTGGCTAGAAAAGGAGAGAAAAAAGATCTTTGGATTAGACTCCCTTTCTTTTCAAGGTTTGTATTTAAAATGCCTGTTCTGACCATATTCCACTTTGTTGCGTCAACCCGTTGGTTGGGCAGCTGGGGTAGCTGCCAGCCCACCCGAGTTCAAGCCCCAGCTTTGACGCGCGGTGCTCGCGGAGTTTCTCCTATAAAAAATGTCAACGAGGGTTAGCCCTTGGGTTGGTCTTATTTTTTTTACAATTAAGCCCGCCCAACTGGCAAGCCCCCCTTTCAGCCCATACCGCACCAGTTTTCTGCGTTTTTATTTTCGGGTTTTTCTCCCTTTTCATTTTCATATTCTCTTTTATTTTTAGTCATTTTAGCTTTAGATTTCTTTTTTCTCCCTCGTTTTTACATTTCCAAATTAAGAATATTTTCTCAGTTTCTCGAATATTTTTTGAATTCATGAATATTCTTTGAATTCACAAACATCGGTTCATGTCGACAACTTTTTTTGGTTTCACGACCGTGTCATGAAATTCAAAACCCTTTTTTTGAATTAATAATCACTTTTTCAAACATTTTATGAAGTTTATGCACATTTTTTGAAATTCGTGAAGATTTTGCAAATTCAATAACATGTTTTGAAATTTGGCAACATTTTTTTAAATAAAAAAATATCAAATTCATGCTTTTTTTCAAAATTGTACTTTTTAATATTTTAACATTTTTTATTTGAAATCCAGGAATGAATTTCAAATTTATGATTTTTTTAAATTGGGGAATTTTTCAAATTCATTATCATTTTTTAAATTTGGATATGTTTTTTGGGAATCTTGTACACTAAGCAAAGAGACAAAAAAATAAACTAAAGGGAAAAAAGTGGTGAACATGGGTCAGCCAAAGCTCGTGCGGCGGGTGCGGTGGCTAAGAAAAAGATAGTAAGCACATATACCTGACTAGTAACTAGTGATTCTCTAATAGAAAAGGTATGTCGGTAGTCACTTTGTCACAAAAAAAACTCGATTCATTCATTTTTTCGTTGGCCCCGGTTTGTTTTTGTTTCCCACAGGGTAGTGAACACGTTCTCATTCCCATTTTCATTTACTGTATAGAGCTGCTCACCCGAATGGCCCAACTTTAATTAAGTTGATTAAAAAATTATTTGCTTACCTTATGGATTCAACAATCCTTCTCACTAAAGAAACTACAACACAGATGCATTGCTAGAATATCACACACAGAGCTGAGTCACCAACATTTCCATTGTTGATGACTATGTCATCGTGCTCAACATCGGCCACAGGACGTCGATTGACTTATTGGGGATGAAGGATATCTGGAGCAAAGCCATTTGAGATTAGGCAAAGGAATCAAGTCATCGGACTCGGCTCCCGAGCGGATCCAAAGGTCGACATTGTGGTCATGTGGCGAAGGCAACCGGGTAGGTTCTTTTTTTCTAATATTCTACTCCTTCCGTTCCAAATTACTCGTCGCGGTTTTAGTTCAAATTTTAAACTAAAACCACGACGAGTAATTTGAAACGGAGGGAGTATATACCTTGTAAGTTTTGGACCATGTTGAATATCATCCAAAAAAGACCTGCAGCTAATGAATCCTCGATTGTTTAAAAATGCTTGGCGTGTTAATTGTAAATGGTGTGTAACAATGTCTTTTTGTACTAATGATACAAGCATACATAGAGATCAGGACAGGGAAGAGGGGATGGTATGTTTGTTAAAAAACTCAATGGCCACAGCAGCATGCATGGCGGCACCGATAGGGAGGGCATCGTCTTCGATCACGAGGTGTGGCGTGTGCACGTGACTAATCTCCTTTCCAACAGGACAGACGCCGACAAAGAATAAGGTTGCTGGTATCTTTTACGCGTAGAACCCAAAGTCCTCCGCCGCCATCACTTGGGGGCAGAGGCTTACATTTGCCTCCCCAAGCATGTCTTCTGCCACCGCCTTGGCATGCACATACACGCCCTCGTCGTTTACGGTGGCCGGGTATGGTCGGAGCTCTTCCTCCATGAAGTCCACCGTCGCTGTGCACCGGCCCACCACCGCCTGACCCTCAATCACCTTAATTAATTCATGATTGAACTATGTTAGTTATAAGAAATAAAAGCAGAGCGTGATTAATTATTGCGTACATGCCCAGGAATCGGTTAATCTCAAGAAAGTGTTGTTAGTTACCTCTCTGATCATCTTCATGAGATATGATAATCCTTCTGTTGTCATGCTCCTGAAGGTGCCTCCCAAGGTCACAGATTCCGGTATAACGTTGAATGTTTCACCTCCTTTGATGAAGGTCACTGACACCACCTGCATTGACCAAACACTAGTTAAAAAGACCGACATGGTTAAATATGTTGAGAAACTAGTGCAATAATCTCTAACCCTATAGTGGCATATGCTGTTCTATAAAATATGACTATTGTATATCATGTGAAATCAAGCAAAAGAAAGAAGTGATAGTTCTTGTATTCCGTCTTTGTTTTGGTAAACCCCCCCCCACACACACACACACCACCTACACCTAAAAAAACTAGTTGCATGGCATTCTCATCTTCGTCGGTCATCTCTCTCGTCCTAGGGAAACTGATTCTTCTCCATCACAACGAGCATCACCACCCTGAAAAGCTAATATTGTTCCTCTATCCAAGGGCAGATCCAGAGACAAAATGATCCAGTGTCGCAGCATATATTCAATCACAATTTTCATCTAAGAATGAGGTGTCCTCCACTATAGTTTGCATGAAATTTACAAAAGAAAATTCATGTACCCGGGGTCCTGTGCACCCGGGTGGCTCAACCACTAGTAGAAAAAGGAGCAAATCTGAGACACATTAGTGCCGGTTTGATTTCGAGCCGGCACTAATGTGTCCATTAGTGCCGGTTCCAACGACTAGCCGGCCGCTCTCATTAGTACCGGTTCGTGGCAAACCTTTAGCACCGGTTCGTGCCACGAACCGGTACTAAAGAGAGTGGTGGCAGGATGTTGTCGATGCTGGGGCCGTCCAGCACTGTAAGTACCGGTTCGTGGCACGAACCGGTACTAAAGGTCGACGTACATAAACCCTCCGTCCACCCGAGCTCGCTCTGTTCTTCTTCCCTTTCCTCCCTCTCCTCCTCTGTTCTTCCCCTCTCTTCCTCGAGCTCATCACACATTTTGCCCAAAATTTATCAAGATTTGAAGGCCCCCATCCATTCAAATGATCACAAAGGTTAGCAACTTTGTCCTTTCATCTCTCATTGCTAGATTAGCTCTTGCAATTATATAGTGATTAATTTGTGAGTTTAGTAATTTGGATGGAATTATATGTGCTCTTGTTCATGAATGTTTTACATTACCAAATTGATGTTTGCGTGATTTGGATATATAGTTACTTGTATAATTATCTTACTCGTATGCTGTTTGTTATACATAGTGCCATGGTTTTGATATCCGTCCCCGTCGGCCCTCGTCCTTGTTATGATTCGGATGTGGTATATTCTCTTTTAAAACTAGTTGTTGCATTTCGTGTTTATGACAAATTATGCCCATCAAGTTGACATAGATATTTTTATCTAGGAGGTATGTGAACCGGAAATTCCAACCGACCCTATTGTCGAGAGGTTAAATTTAGTTGAAAGAGAAAATGAGTATTTGAAAGAATAATTGAAAAGAATTGAGGGGGAGAAGATGGAATTGGAGTTGCATGTTGCCGATGTCGTCGATGATCACAAGGTCAAGATGGAGAAAATGAGGTTGAAGATTAGAAAGATTAGAAAATATGCCATTGATAGTGTGGCTTTGTATCATTATGTTGTTGGATCAATTGTTACCTTAGTTGCGATCTTGATCGCATTTGTTGTTGCATTTAAATTCTTTAGCTAGAGAGTTATTTGTATGTTGCATTTAATTAAGTGTTGTATATGAACTTTATGTATGAACTTGTATTAATTTGGTCTATTCGGTGTTGTGTAATGAAGATGAGACGACAATGGATGTATGATGACCGATGCTCTCCCGAGTTCATTAATGGTGTGGATACTTTTCTGCTTGCCGCTGAGGCAAACAAGCGAGCGGATGGTTTTATGCCTTGTCCGTGTCGGCTGTAAGAATGGTCACAATTACTCTACATCAAGAACCATTCACGTCCACCTATTTGAGTCCGGTTTCATGCCCCACTATAATGTTTGGACCAAGCACGAAGAAAGAGGGGTTATGATGGAAGACAATGAAGAATAAGAGGACAACGACGGCTATCCTGGCCATGGGTTCCCTGAATACGATGATACAACAATGGGGGAAGAAGCTGAGCCGGCAATGCGGGAAGAAGCTGAAGAAGAGGCATCAGATGAGCCCACTGATGATCTAGGTCGGGTCATTGCCGATGCGAAGAGAAACTGCGAAAGTGATCTGGAGAGGACGAAGTTGCAGCGCATGTTAGAGGATCACAAGAAATTGTTGTACCCGAATTGAAGGTGACAAAAAAGTTGGGCACCACACTTGAATTGCTGCAATGGAAGGCGTAGAATGGTGTATCTGACAAGGGATTTGGAAAGTTGCTGGCAATGATAAAGAATATGCTTCCAAAGGACAACGAATTGCCCGAGAGTACGTATGAAGCAAAGAAGGCTGTCTGCCCTCTAGGGTTAGAGGTGCAGAAGATACATGCATGCCCTAATGACTGCATTCTCTACCGCGGTGAGTACGAGGATTTGAACGCTTGCCTGGAATGCGGTGCATTGCGTTTTAAGATCAGTCGTGATGACCCTGGTGATGTCGAGGGCGAGCGCCCCAGGAAGAAGATTCCTGCCAAGGTGATGTGGTATGCTCCTATAATACCACGGTTGAAATGTTTGTTCCAAAACAAAGAGCATGCGAAGGCGATCGCGGTGGCACGCAGAAGACCGTAAGAAAGACGGAAAGTTGAGAGTACCACCGACGGTTCGCAGTGGAGAAAAATCGAGAGAAAATCTTTGAGGAGTTTGCGGGTGACCCAAGGAACGTATGGTTTGGTCTAAGCGCAGATGGCATTAATCCTTTTGGGGAGCAGAGCAGCAACCATAGCACGTGGCTGTGACTCTATGTTTGTATTACCTTCCTGCTTGGTTGTGCATGAAGCGGAAGTTCATTATGATGCCAGTGCTCATCCAAGGCCCTAAGCAACCCGACAATGACATTGATGTGTACCTAAGGCCATTAGTTGAAGAACTATTAAGCTGTGGAATGGAACACGTGTACGTGCATGGGATGAGCACAGACAGGAAGAATTTGACCTAAAGGCGTTGCTGTTCGTGACCATCAATGATTGGCCTGCTCTCAGTAACCTTTCAGGACAGACAAACAAGGGATACCGCGGATGCACGCACTGTTTGGATGATACCGATAGTATATATTTGGATAGTTATAGGAAGAATGTGTACCTGGGACATCGTCGATTTCTTCCGACAAGGCATCCCGTAAGAAAGAAAGGCAAGCATTTCAAAGGTGAGGCAGATCACCGGACGAAGCCTCGCCACCATACTGGTGCTGATGTACTTGATATGGTCAAGGATTTTGAAGGTAATCTTTGGAAAGGGTCCTGGCGGACAACCTGTTCCGAAGGACGCTGACGGACGCGCACCCATGTGGAAGAAGAAATCTATATTTTGGGAACTGCCATACTGGAAAGACCTCGAGGTCCGCTTCGCAATCGACGTGATACACGTGACGAAGAATCTTTGCGTGACCCTGCTTGGCTTTTTGGGCGTGTACGGGAAGACAAAAGATAAACCAGAGGCACAGAAGGACCAGCAACGTATGCACGGAAAAGACAGCATACATCAGGGTCAGGCCAGCTACGCTCTTACCAAAGAAGAGAAGGAAATCTTCTTCGAATGCCTGCTCAGCATGAAGGTACCGTCTGGCTTCTCGTCGAATATAAAGGGAATAATAAATATGGCGGAGAAAAGTTCCGTAACCTAAAGTCTCATGACTGCCACGTGATTATGACGCAACTCCTTCCGGTTGCATTGAGGGGTTCTACCAAAACGTTCGATTAGCCATTGTGAAGCTATGTGCATTCCTCAATGCAATCTCTCGTAAGGTAATCGATCCGTAAATCATACCAAGGTTACAGAATGATTTGGTGCAATGTCTTGTCGGTTTCGAGTTGGTGTTCCCACCATCCTTCTTCAACATCATGACGCACGTCCTAGTTCACCTTCTTGAAGAGATTAACGTTTTGGGTCCTGTATTTCTACACAATATGTTCCCCTTTGAGAGGTTCATGTGAGTCTTGAAGAAATATGTTCATAACCGTGCTAGGCGAGAAGGAAGCATCTCGAAGGGCCATGAAAATGAGGAGGTCATTGAGTTTTGTATTGACTTTATTCGACCTTAGGCCGATTGGTGTTCCTGAATCGCGGCATAAGGGCAGACTGGAAGGAAAAGGCACGCTAGGAGGGCATCAAATAATACGTATGGATGGGCATTCTCTCACTGAAGCACACTACACAGTTCTACAGAATTCCGCCTTGGTGGCTCCGTATATGGAGGAACATAAGAATTTTCTACACTCCAAACACCCGGGGAAGTCTGACGACTGGATTACACGCGAACAAGCGAGGACTTTCGCCGGTTGGTTGCAGAAACGTGCCCTGAATGATGGTGATATTCAAAATGACCTGTACTCGTTGTCCCAGTTACCATCTTCGAATATAATGACTTTCAAAGGGTACCAGATAAATGGGAATACGCTTTTACGATCGCCCAAGATAAGAAGAGCACCAACCAAAACAGTAGTGTCCGCTTTGATGCAACAACCAACACGGGAAAGGAAACATATTATGGTTACATAGTGGACATATGGGAACTTAACTATGGAGGTGATTTGAAGGTCCCTTTGTTTGATTGCAAATGGGTCAATATGACACGAGGCGGGTAACGGAAGACCCGCAGACGGAATGACAACAGTGGATCTCAACAATCTTGCGTATGCAGACGAACCATTAAATCACGGCCAATGATGTGGCGCAGGTTTTTATGTGAAAGACATGTCTACCGGGCGAGAAAAAGAAAAGATAAGGAAGCGAATGGATCATACGAAGAGCCAAAGCGCCACATAGTTTTTTCAGGAAAAAGAAACATCGTGGGAGTGGATGACAAGACAGACATGTCAGAAGATTATGAAAAGTTTGATGAAATTCCTCCATTCACAGTGAATTTTGACCCGAGCATCCAGTTAAATGATGAAGATTTTTCATGGCTACGGCGCAAAGGGACACACGCGAAGAAAAAGTTTCACACCCAAAGATCTGGGATGTGATCGGCTTCACTATCATCACTTTCTTCTGTGTTTCACACCCAAGAGGGAATCTCTGTAATAGTTAATTAGGGTAGTTATGTGTTTTGGCATTTGAAACGCGAAGAAATTTTATGTGCAAACAAAAGTAGAGAGGGTTACGGCAAAAACTGGATGGACTTCGTGTATAAAAATGGACAATCTCTTTCGAAGTATCAGGGTTTCCGAGGAAAACTCAACTGTTACAAAGGCATTTCATTTTTTAAATAACCTAAGCATTACCAAATTGAACATAATGATAAAACACACTAATATTAAATATAAGAAAAAAGAATCACTGAAAAATATTTTTCAAAGTTAAGTTATTCACAAACTAGTGATTCACACAAATTTCAAATAATTCAAAATTTAAACTATTCAAATTTGAAAACTACCCGCACTAACAGAAAGTTTGTAATTTTTTGTACCTAAAGCAAAAATATTCACAAATAAACTCTAAATACAGCAAAAAACAACTCAAAAATAAATAAAACAAAAATAAATAAAACAAAAATAAATAAAGCAAAAAAAATTAAGAAAATAAAAAAGCCCGCCTACTGGGCCAAAGCGGCCTGCATACGACTAGGAACCCAACCTTTTGTTGGGCCAGGATGCAGGCCCGCAAAGGCCTAGTAGGCCCACTAGGCAGAAGAGAACAGGTAGGCCCAGTAGGCCTGCTTAGGAGAGGAGCTCGAGAGCTACCACATTGGGGCTTATAAACCAGTGGTAGCCCCTCGGCTAGCGAGTGGGACTAAACTTGTCAGCACTATCAAGGCCAACAAGACCCCTTTACCGGTCGTGGCACCAACCGGTACTAAAGGGTGGGTCTTTAGTACCGGTTGGTGCCACGACCCGGTACTAAAGGATGGGTGCTTCCCGCCGCTTCAGCTGGCCAAAACAGACCTTTAGTACCGGTTGGTAGCTCCAACCGGTACTAAAGGCCCATCCTATATATAGAACACTTGAAAAAAAATTCAGTTTCCCTCTGTTTCCTCCCTTCGTCGCGCCGCCCTACCCCGATCGACGCCGTCCCCGTCGACATCGCCGCCCCCGCCCTAAATCGCCGACCCGGCCGTGCCCGCCCTCGTCGTGCCGTCGATGTCGCCGCCCGGTCCCGTCCCCGTCGTCCCTTGCCGTCCCGTCGCCAGCGCCCGCCGCCCGTCATCGCCGCCCGTCCCGTCGCCCGTCGTCGCCGCCCGCCCCGTAGTCGCCGCCCCGTCGTCGCCTCACCGGTGAGCTCACCCCGGCCGCCATGTCTAGTTGTCCACACACACACACACTACACACACACACACTACACACACACACACACTACACACACACACACACACACTACACACACACACGCCATTTTTTATAGAAATGTTAGCAATTTTTCTGTTTTTTAGTAATATAAATATTAGAATTGTTAGTTATATAGAAATGTTATAAATGTTTTCTGTTTTTTAGTTACAGAAATATTATAGAAATGTTAGCAATTTTTCTGTTTTTTAGTAATATAAATATTAGAATTGTTAGTTATATAGAAATGTTATAGATGTTTTCTGTTTTTTAGTTATAGAAATGTTAGCAATTTTCTGTTTTTTAGTAATATAAATATTAGAATTGTTAGTTATATAGAAATGTTATAAATGTTTTCTGTTTTTAGTTATAGAAATATTTATAGAAATGTTAGCAATTTTTCTGTTTTTAGTAATATAAATATTAAAATTGTTAGTTATATAAAAATGTTATAAATGTTTTCTGTTTTTAGTTATAGAAATATTAGCAATTTTTCTGTTTTTAGTTATATAAATATTAGAATTGTTAGTTATATAGAAATGTTATAAATGTTTTCTGTTTCTTAGTTATAGAAATATTTATAGAAATGTTAGCAATTTTTTGTTTTTTAGTTATATAAATAATTTTTATGGCCTATAGTATTTGTTAAATTTTATAATTAGTTTTAGTTAGATGAATTAGATTAATGTCAAATTCTTAGAATTTGCATATATATAGAATTTTAGTTATCACAATCAAATCATTTTAAAAATGTTACTTTTTACGGGCATATAGTATTTGTTCTCGACGATATGCCCGGCCCGCATCCTCGCCGTAGACCCATTCGCGACGACGTCTGCTTGAGAGGACCCATGTCCGGACTGGGCTCACGGGCCGGGTAACCGGAGGTGCTACACGGAGGCGCGCCGCTTGGTGAGGAACCCGACCTCGGGTCCCGTCGTCGACCCCGATCTTCTTTGGTGGCGTTCGCGTGGGCCACATTCGGTCTGAGGCAGTTGGCCCCGCGGAGGTGGTGCGTCGCCGTGTCGAGGAGGAAGATGAGCACGCCCATCGCTACATGGCTGCTATGGACGACGTCGGGTTCTCCACTACTTGGCGGGTTCTTTGGGCGGATGACCGAGATATGATCCTGTGATGGTTCCTTCTCTTTGGGTGTGCACCGCCGCGCCCGTGAACCGCGAGTGGCGCCCTAGATTCTTCTCGTAGTACTCGATCTTTATTAGGTACCTAGCCAGTGATGTATTAGATATATAATATTCGAGACGATGTATTCTAGATTATATATATTAAGACGATGATGTATTCGAGATTATATATATTAAGACGATGTATTCGAGATTCAGTTTTTCCTTATTGATTGCATCCATGCATTGTAATTTGAATACTAATTAAATTGTTTTATATTTCTTCAGTATTAGTTAAGTAAAAGCTATGGCGGACAATACCGGCAGAGAGAGAGAAGAGGAATTGTTCGACATCATACGCAGCCCTCACAGGCTAGATGATCTGAATGAAGCAGATGACGGCTCCCAATATCTGAACAATACCGGAGAGGGTGATGAAAAGATATTCGATCTCGACGACCGAGCTGATGAAGTCATGAACTATGATTATGATTATGATGACACGGACAATGTTTGTGATGACACAGAAAATGCTGATCTTCAAATAACAAAGTCTACCGGCGAGGTATATTTATATAAGCAGGCATCATGGTGATCATCACATGTTTTTTATTGAAGATATATTAACGAATCGATCATTCTTCTTTCAGCCCTCTAGATCGAGCAAATCTGCTTCTACAGACAGCAGGACAAAGCGAGGCCCAGGCAGATTGTTGAAGGATGGTGTAAAGTACAACATCAAATCCATCAAACCTAGTGGTGAACCCCTCACGTCTAAGAACATTGCGAACAAGTGGACTCGTCAGTGCGGAGTTCTTGTGAAGGACAAACTCCCGATCTCCATTCAAGAATGGAAAGAGCCAAAGACTAAACGTCCAGGTGTTACTTGGGTCGACGGCAGAATAAAGGAAGCCCTTTGGAAATCTCGATGGAACATTTCACCCTACCGGATCATTTCACTAAAGCAGATGTGGACAAAGTGAAGGGCGCTGCTCTTAAGAAGATGGCAATTGCATTCAACACCCACAAGAAAACTGTATGGGCCAACTACCTCGCTAATGAAAGGAAGACTCCAGAATTCACGGGAACACTGGAGAATCAAAGAGAGCACTGGGACGATTTCGTGACCTTGAAGGATTTAGAATTAGCTAAGGAACGGTCGATGAAAAACAAGGCAAACGCCGCAAAAAAGACGCAGTTCCATAGGCTGGGTCCAGGTGGCTACGCGGTGGGATTGCCTAAGTGGGATAAGTCTGAGCAAGAGATGGAGGATGCAGGGGTCACACCGGTTACTAGGAACTGGCCCCCCAGGTGCAGAACTAGGTTCTATGCGCATGGGCGTGCGTTGGACCCGAAGACAGGCGAAGTTTCGCGGAAGGCAAGTCTAAAAGGAGCCGAACAAAAAATAATTGACGCAATAGAAGAAGCTCGAAAGGGGGTGTTCATTGCCAACAGAGAGAACGACGAGCTTACGCGCGCCCTGGGAAATCCTGAACACCCCGAAAGAACACGAGGCAAGGGCGTTATTCCCTGGTATGAGGGCTTTTCAGAATGGAACGAGGACTACAGAACCCGTGCAAGAAGGAAGATGGAGGAGGAGAAGAAAAGGAAGCTGGAGGAGGAGCAGAGGAAGCGGGGCCTTGAACGCCTTCAAGGCCTAGAAGCAAGGCACGCGGACCTGGCACTCAAATTCCAGCACCAGCAGCAGCACCAGATCGACTCATTTAGCTAGGAAAGGGGGTCTCAGCAGCGGCAGCAGCAAGTGGATGATCGTCCAGCATTGGATAGCACCGTCCCATCCATGCCGACAAGCAGCGTTGGTTCTACCCCGGGCGACACACTGCTGGATACATACCCTATGGATGACATCATAGAGAACACTAACTGTGAGCTACACTCCAAAATGAAGAACATATCCATGAAGGTGGCGGACGGCGTTGCTTTTCCAATTACCCCCAAAGCAACCTTCCATTGCATCCCGATTCAAGAGGGCTATGCTCGTGTCATGGTTGATGAAGTGGTGGACACATATTCGGGGCTATAGCTTGACTTTCCTGGAGGTGAAGACGAGCGCACACTGGGAGAGGCCATACATCGTATCATCCTATGGAGAAAGGATTGCATGATCTTTTGAAGTCCATCGACACCGCGTTGTCTGCCGACTCCGCCACCGAGTCAGACTCCGCTCCTCCAAGTCCACGAACGCGTGAGCCGACTCCTCCTCGAAGTCCGCCACCTCCTCCAAGTCCCCGAACGCATGAGCCGACTCCTCCGGTTTCAAGTCCGGCTGGCGTCATGCCACTTCTCCGGTTTCAAGTCCGCACCTTGTCGAGCCACACCTCCTGCTTCAAGTTCGGCACATCGTCAGGCCACTTCTCCTGGTCCAACTCAGCCACGTCGGCCGTCTCCGCCGTCTCAAAGAATCGCAGAAGAGACATGCCGCAGCTATGGTGCATAGCGGTACGAGTCGAGGTAGTTCAGGAAGTACAGGCGGAGACAAGCGATGTAAATATGGTCCAAGCCTCGCTCCTCTTCCTCGGAGGCCTTACGACATGACTAAGGAGCAAAACGCAGCCATAGTGCAGGCCCAAGTGGACGCCCATTTTGGACTGAAACCGGCATCGCCGCCAAAGGAGAAAGTGCCTGAGAAAGTAATTGACCACTTCATTAAAATGGCTAGAGAACCAGCTCCCAAGCCTGTTGACTCGGACTATGAGCGCCAAATCAGGAAACTACATCGAGAACGGCTAAAGAAGGAAGCGAGCTCGAGCTCGAGCCAACAAGCAGCGTGCAAAAAATGAGGGAAAACCGTTCCCCAGCTGGGAGAACAGGCGGCGCAATCGATCTCCCCGCGTGTTGTGCCAACAACAACACATGAGAGGAGGCTGCGCGCCCAATATTATTGTGGGCAAACCGTTAAAGTTCCCCAGCTAGGCGATGTGGTAATAACGGAGGAGCATATAATGCAGGCTGAAATGCTCAAGATCTCTGTTGGACAACTCCTCGAAATTGAGCCCATGTCTCCACTTAGAGAGGAGGAAATAAAATGGAAATATGCCCGGGGCAAACCTTTGGTCCACCTGCATAAGGTCAAGAACCTCCCAACGAGAATGTATGAATTGCATCAATGGTACATGAACATTACCAAGATTTCAATCGAGAGTCCCTCATGGTGAATGTCAAGAAGGAGCATTACTACCATGAGAAAGCTCTGTCGTTGAGTATTCAGAACTATATCAGTTATACAATCAAGACGCACTCGACAAATCTCTCGTCAGTTGCTATTGTTTGTAAGTGATTTCTTTCTGTAATTTTTTATCAATCATTACATGTAATTATCCTCACTATATATTCTTTTCTGTGGTATTATATGCAGGATGAAGATGTATGAAAGGAAAAAATCTGGACGCTATGGCATTGGGTTCATTGACCCAAATACCATTAATGAGTACACATGGAATCTTGCAACTTCTAAAGCAGGTGTAGAGGAAAGCATGCTAGAGTTCTTGAAGTGCCTCAATACCAATGAAGATATACTACTTCCTTACAACTTCACGTGAGTTAATACAAATTCTGTTTTTGCTTACTAGCTAGCTAGATGTTAATAACTAAGTGTATACGGTTTACGATATATAGTTGATTAATTTTATGCACATGCCTGCTTAATTAAGACATGCAAACGTGAGCGCGTGCACTTTCCACTGGATCTTGTTAGTCATTAAAGTTGACAAAGCAACAGTCGAAGTACTCGACTCGCTACTTAAAGAAGATAAAGACTACACCATCATGAAGGGGATAGTCAACAGGTAATTTCAATCATTATTAACTATATCTCGCCTATTATTAGTTCCTCATTTCTTGATATGAACTATTTAATAACCCCTTTATTGATTTTCTTTGCCGGTGGGCAAGGCTTGGGCAAAGTTCATCAAGGTGACTCCAGGCAAATGGTCAAAAAAGTTGTTTTGGCATCGACCAAGGGTAAATAATTAAGTAGTACTAGCTAGTTAGCCATCTCTTTAATTCTTGTTTCAATACCATTAATTAATTATCATGCTTGATTAATCATTATCTGATTCAATTCCATTCTCGTAAAGGGCCTGAAGCAGGCGCCGGGGAATGATCTTTGTGCATTCTACGTTTGCGAGAACATTCGCATGATGGCGTCCGAAAGGAGCAGATCTCAAAGACAGGAATGGATACGTTGTCAGAACTCTATTCACACCATTATCGATATCTTGTAACACAACTAATACACATGCATATTAATCTCCTTCTTAACAGTTCAGAGAGGTGCGGGATAAGCTCCTACCCGAGGCGCATACTAGCACTTCAAGAGAAATAACCCGGATTTTTGCTCGACCAAGTCATAGATCCCAAAGGAGAATACTATTACCCGCTACCGTCCCCATGAACCACTTGTCATCGTGAATGCTCCGAAGGCACCAAGGCAACATGTAGGAGAAATTGTATATGTATATACATGTGTATGTGTGAATAGTTAATGGTGTTGGATGATATTATATATATATATATATATATATATATATATATATATATATATATACGGTTCTACGTGCGAGAAAATCTATTTATATATATATATGCATAACATGTACAATTTGTAGTATCGTGAAATACCAGCAAACAAAAAGAATTAAATGGAAAATAAAGCCAAATTGAAAACACAAAATTAAAGTAAAAATTAAAAAACACCCAAACACTTAGTACGGTTGGTGTTACCAACCGATACTAAAGACTCTGCGACGTGGGCACGGCTCGTCTTGGCGTGTTTTTGACTTTAAGCGGGTTCGTGACGAACCGGTACTAAAGGGGGGGACCTTTAGTCCCCACTCTTTAGTGCCGATTGGTAAACCGGCACTAAAGGCCGGTTCTGCACTAGTGAACGTGGGTACACCCTGCCTCTATCGTAAATCGTAACCATTCTGCTTGAGGTCTCCACACTTTGCTCCACCTTCAACGTTTTTGCATGTTGATATCTGCTCCTCCCGAACCATACCTATTATTTACTCCCCCTCAAACCATAATTTTAGGAATTCCATCAGTGCATTTTACTAATCACATTTTTTTTATTATAGAGATGGCCCTATTGCCATACAGATGCCACCACAGAATCTTCTTTTGATTCGTCCATCTCCAACTAATATGATACCACAGTAAATCGATGGCCACTCTGCCTCACTATTTGATGTCCACATCACGAGGTATCTGAGTGCAATTGGAGAAAACAACTACTTGAGAATACGAAATATGCAAACGCACCCCGCTTTGAAGGGGGTCGATCTCACGAGCAACGAGCTGCTGAAGGCTAAGGACAGTTGAGGATGCGGCGACCACCGGGTCGATGGCGGCCTGGGGAATGGCACCATGACCCCCCTTCCCAACGATGGTCGCTTTGTAGCGAGCTGATACGGCAAGGAATGGTCCGGGTCTAGAGCAAACAGTGCCCGCCGGTAAAATCGTGTCGATGTGGATGCCACAGATGGCATCCACGTCGTCAAGTACACCTTCCTGCAGCACGTGGTAACCGCCGGCATAGCCCTCCTCCGCCGGCTGGAAGACGAGCTTCACCGTGCCCTGATCATTTCATATTAACAGCAATTTGTAAGTCACGTTAGCAAGGCTTTATTTTTGTATCAACATTCACCCATGTTTAGATGGTGACCCATTAAAAAATGACAGTTACACTGTATTTACCAAAATTCCAGTAGCTGAAAACTAGCATCACTGAAAACACACGAGGTTTTTCTATCTCTCAATGGATTGAGACATAAGTACCTTGAGATGGTCCTTGCGGGGTCGACACCGACGCCATCGACCGATCAAGCAGCTAGCTAGTAGAGAGGGAGATTGATGGAGATGTGAGAGCTAGCTAATAGGTGGATGGGACTGGAAGCCGCGCGCAGCAGGGAGAAGAGCACACTACACATAGGCGTATGTATATATCAAGTATCAGCACTGCGCCACTGATCAGGCTCATGTTCAGCCCATGTACAAAGGTTATGTTACATGTCAAATCGCCTCAAGCATTTGCACATGGAACGACCACTAATATGGCCCATGTTATGGCTTTCGTTTTTCTCTATTTGTTTTCACTTTTTTGTCCTTTTTTTTACTTCTTTTGCCTTCTGCTATTTATTCTTTTGTGTTTTTACTTGTTTTTTAGCAACTACAAGAACTTTTTTTTCAAGGCCGCATGAAAAAATATTTTTTATATGCATACAAAAATATTTTGAATGAATGAATATTTTTTCATGGACCATTTCCTTAAATCGGCATGATCAATATTTTTATAAACTTGAACCAATATTTTGAAATACTAAATTTTCCTGCAATACATGGATAATTTTATTATTGATTTTTTTTACTATAATATTTGAAAAACGTGTGGAATTAAATAGATATTTCTCAAACATTACAAAAAAGGTAAAACCGTACATGTTTTAGCGGGCCATGTCAGCAATCAACCCATGTAGTTATTCGCTTAAGGTGAAGAAGGGGAGCGCTCACAATGGAATTCCTGAGGGGTCATCCATCTCTACCGATTTCTCTGGGGTACTATAACAAATCTAACATCATATGCAAGAAAGTTTCTTCAGATACTTCAGGAAAGTGTTGTATGATGTTGGGGAACTCAGAGGAGATATGATCGTGTAACCAACTGGTCGGACTCCTACCAAGATTCGCACAAGTTCAAGATGGTATCCATATTTTAAGGTGAGCACTGACAGTATCTAGTTCATGTCTTGATATGCTTGTAATGTTTGGCTAAACAATCTTGTAATGCCATTTCAGGATTGCATTGGGGCAATAGATGGCACTCATGTCACTGCCAAAGTGCCGAGGTCACAGTCTACAGGATACATGGGTTAGAAAGCACTACACAAGCCAGAATGTGCTTGCTACCGTTGACTTCGATCTGAAGTTCACATATGTGTTAGCTGGCTGGGAAGGATCAACACATGATGATAACATTCTCAGTGACCGCATGAGTCGTACTGTTGGCATCAACATCCTCGATGACAAGTTCTACCTAGGAGATGCTGGCTATGCATGTTAGCCACGTGTTCTTCCACCCTTCAGGTAAACCAGATACCATCTAAACGAGGTCACAGTCCACATGAGTTGTTTAATTTCATACTCCAGCCTTAGAGTTACTGTTGAGAGGGCTCCTGGAAGAACGGGTTTAAGATTCTAGATCAGAAGTAATTCGACACTTTCCCCAGCCCAGGTTAAGCGTGTGCTTGCTTGTTGCATTCTGCATAACTGGATCCTGCAATAGGGTTGTGACGAACTGATGCATGGGGCGGAAGATGTGACGCCTGACGATGTTGTCAGCTCCGGACATGATATCGAGGCATTTAACAACGAAGCCTGAAAGAACAAAAGGATGAAGTGGGCGCATGCAATGTGGGATAACAGAGGACAAACAAGAATCTGAAGAAGAAGAAGAAGAGGAGGAGCAAGAGCAACAGCAGAAGAGAAGAAGAAGAAGAAGCAGCAGACGAGGAGAAGTAGAAGAAGTCGAAGAAGAAGAAACATCAGCAGAAGAAGAAACAGCAGCAGCAGAAAAAGAAACATCAGCAGTCGAGGAGCAAGATGCCGAGGGCGTCCAGCTCGGCGCGCACGAGCGCCGAGGTGCAGTGCTCCTGGAAGGCCAGCTCCGGGTGTTGGTGGATCTGCCGCCGTAGACCACGCAGCCACGCCGCAAACCCCGGTGCCCGCGCCTCCTCCAGCAGCTCCCTCCCCAGGGCCGGCGCCGACGCCATCGATTGGTCAAGCAGCTAGCTAGCTAGCAGAGAGGGAGGTTGAACGCCACGGAGATGTGGGAGCTAAACCGTGACTAGCTATAGGTAGTAGTAGGTGAGATGGAACTGGAAGCCGCGCGCAGGGTGGAGTGCACTACACATGTAAATATATCAGCACTGCACCACTGATGAGGTCCATGTTCAGCCCATGTACAATCTGTCTAATCGCCTCCTGCATTTTCACATAGGCCAACCAGTGATGAGGGCCGTGTTCTGGCTTTTTTTCCCCTGTTTTCTTCACTTTTTTCTTCTTCTAATCTCATGTTTGTTCTTTTATATCTTTTGTTTTTATTTTATTTTCTAGTACATACATTAATTTGTTTTCATACTGAGTGAACATTAACTTTTGATATTTGTAAATTATTATTTCAAGTGCATGCATTTTTTCATATCAAGGAACTTTCTGTAAATTGACATGAACATTTTTTTACAAATGTAAAATCTATTTTTACGCTAGCAAATTTGCGTGCAATACACTAAGTTTTTTATTATTGAATGTCTTTTATTATATTTCTTCAAAAACTTGTGCGGAACAAACTACATACTTTACTCAAAAATTATGAAATGACAATAATAATAAAATATTTAATGGCCTATGTCAATGGTCGGCCCATATAGAGCATCTTGACGCGATTTGGCACCTACTCTTCGCTTAAGGCCGAAAAAGGAGCACTTGCAATGGATTTTTTCCAGGGACATGGACGTGCTGCCAATTTCTAAACCTGGCATGTAGCCAAATGAATTGTTGGTCGTTTTCGGTCCTCGTCGATTTCTCTGGGCTACTTTGAAAAATCTCGCATCATATCCAATAAAAATATATTCAGTTCAGCCATCGTTTACAACATTTACGGTGTCTTTGTTTTACTAAAATCATTTATCTTTATCGTTGGTGTTTAGGATAAAGTAGTTCATCTGAGAGCAGCGTTTGGGAGTGAACAAAAAATCTTTAAAAATGTTAAATAAATTCAAAAAAACCCTAATTTTTCTTGTGGAGAAAGATGCCAGAGTGTGTGATGTTCGTGCCAAATATAGAGCATTTCTACGTGTGAGTAACTCCCAGCAAAAAAGATAAATTCGGGGTCTCTGAAAAAGTGTACTGTTTGTGCACTGTTCGGGCCCGGGTTTTTTCTTCTGCTGAGAGCTACTTATATGTCCAAATGCTTTGAAATTTGGCATGCACCTCACGCAATCAATCATCTTCCACACGAAAAAAATCTGATTTTTTTTTTTGAATTTTCCAAGTTTTTTTTATTTACTGTTCACCGGGTGCATGTTGCCTATTCAAAAGTTTCAGGAAATTATTGTACTTACATATTGATATGGAACACATAATAAGAAAAAGCAAACCCACATAAATGTAGTCCTTCCATAAAAACAAACCAGCTATTTTACCTAATTTCCTAAGCCATCGTTTTTATTTCGTGAGTATTAGATTCCTTGTAGTACTCATTTTCTCCTTTCGAAAGCTTTGTGTCAAACCGCTTCGCTAGCATGCAAGAAGTCAGGTACCCGAAGCTCGCTTTGAGCAAGCAGTGACATTGATATCTTATTATTTCATCATCTGAGCCCACCGGCGTGGCTGCGTCTGTGGCAGCAATCTCATTCCAGCATAGGTTATGCACGGTGATTAGTATTACTATTGGCATTTCATCCTAGTTTTACTTGGGTTTTCTTGCGATTGGAATGAAGTATATTTCGGTTTGCTATCTAGTTATCTTTTACTTACATGCTTAATCTCAGTTTTGGATATATTTTCATAATTCTGATTGGAGTCTCGATGTCGTTTCATATAGGTCTCATCAAGACTTAGAAGGTAACTGAAGTAGTAACATTTTATTCGGTTTAGTGCGTTCCTCTTTTTGAGAAAAAGACGTGTCCTCTGCTTCCAAGCAAACGGAACCATGTATCGCTGAAAATGAAACCAAAGCACACCTTCCATCTACTCCCTCCGTTAGAAATTACTTGTCTCGGGAATAGATGTATCTAAAACTAAAATACGTCTAGATACATTCATTTCTGCGACAAGTAATTTCGAACGGAGAGAGTAGAACCCTAGAGCGTTGAAGGTAGAATTAGCGGAGAGCGAGCGCCCAGCAATTCGGCGTGAAAATGGACAACATTCAAGAAACCTCTATCATAGACTCAGCAAGTGAAACATGGTAAAAAAAAAATGTAGTTTCAAAATTCGAATTCCATATTTGTTCAAACCATGCTTGACATTGATCTTGTTTTGAAGATCCCCACCATCCTGAATCGGATCATAAATCAGACGCAAGGTTCAAAGGGTAAAATAATTCAAATCGTTGGAATCAAGAAACCCAACTATGGAGCCATCACTAAGACACTAACCTTTAAAAAAGAACTATGCGCCATGACCAACAGCAGTTGATGCCTCCAGCTCGACCACGCTCTGCCAACGCGCTCTCTTCTTTTGAAAGAAAAGAAAAAAAAATACAGAAAACGCGTAGGAGCTCTCTCTCTCTCTCTCTCTCCCTCCCTCCCTCTCTCTCTCTCTCTGGTTGGGTGAGGCAAACCACCATCACCATGGATGATAACAACCAACGGTCACCTTTGTCCTTTGTTTATGACCCACTGGCAGCAGGTCTTCCTGGTCTCCTCTGCTCACATCTGAACTGGATGGAGCCGCGTCCATAAGACCCGCCCTCTCGCCACAAGTCTCCGGCTCCACCACCCATCTTCTTCTTCTCCCCTCGCCGTGTGTGCTCCACGGCCACGCTCCGAGCTGAGCCACGCCTCCACTCGGAGAGATCCACCCACCAGCTCAGCTAAGCCAGCGCCAGCCATGGTCTTCACGGAGAGCGACGGGTGGCGCAAGTGGTGGGAGAAGCGCCGCCGGGACTGCTCCGACTGCGACTGCGAGTGCAGCTGGACCACGGCCATCGTCTGCCTGGTCGTCCTGGCCGTGCTCGGGGGCGCCCTCGCCCTCCTCATCCTCGCCTTCGCCGTCGTCAAGCCGCCCACGGCCAGCGCCGACGACGCCCTCCTCACGCGCTTCGAGCTCGCCCCGGCCCCCAACAACACGTCCACGGCGAGGCCGCAGCTCCAGCTCCTGTCCTACAACGCCACGGTCACCGTCTCCCTGCGCAACCCCAACCTGCACTACGGCATCACCTTCGGGGCCGTGGCCGCGGCCTTCTCCTTCAACGGCACCCGCTTCGACGAGTCCGGCACCGTGCCGACCCTCGACCTCGGCGCCCGGAAGGAGACCGCCGTGCGCCTCAGGGTCGGCGCCGTAGGCCGCGCCCTGCCCAAGCTTCCGGCGGCCGGCGCGACGGAGTTCGCCAAGCAGAAGGACGCCGGGGTGTTCGAGGTGGAGGTGCGGCTGGACACGGTGATGCAGTACAAGGGCCGCAAGACCAAGTGCCCCCTGGGGATCGTCTGCCCGCTCCGGCTGCAGCTCGTCGACCCGGACGTCGCGGCCACCGCCTTCCAGAAGACCAAGTGCACCATCCTCAGGGCCAAGATCTCCGGCTGCTAGCCCTCCCGCCCGCCGTTGCCACCACTTGATTTGGTTTGGTCTCATTTCCGTCTGTAAAAATCGGTTCTTGCTCTGTGTTTGTTCTTCATCAGTACTAGTAGTGGAGAACAAGCATCAATGTCTCTTCTATTGTCACCCAAAGAAGGAATTTCCGTCCCCTAGTTGGCGTAACTGTTGGTAGATTAGAGCTTGCAGAACTATTACTGCAGATCATGCAACATTTCTATTCATCATTCGCAAAGAAAATAACAGATTATAAATAAATCCAAAATAAAATAAAAGTTAAAAAAGAACACAAATGTTAGAAATAAATAAAAAACAAAATTGTGGGGAATTTTGTAGATTCGGCACATGGGCCGGCGAAATGGCTCTTATTCTTTGCTAAAAGCGGAATATATTTTTATGAGTTCTTTTGTTATGCATTAGGAACAATGTATTTACTTTCTACCAATCTATTACGTTTAATAATAGAATGATGTATATTTAGAAAACAAAAGAAATTTGAAAGACAAAAATATAGAAAAGGTAAAAAATAGAAGTTAGAAGTAAATATGGGAAATGTGGGAAAATTGTAAATTCGGCACATGGGCGGGCGAAATGGCTCTTATTCTTTGCTTAAGGTAACTGAATTACACACCATATTCGCTTCAAATATTTGGATTTGCCGCCACATTCCCCGGCCGCCCCAAAAATCTACAACTCTAGTGGTAAAGAAAAAACAGTAAACACTGATGACCGATTTTGGACCATTTTAATCCAATTTTTGACATGTCGGGCTCGCTGGTCAGTGCCATGTGGCATTAAGAATCAACAACGTTTGTTTTGACCATTAAGTCAGATGTGGGGTTTAGGGTTTTTGAGTCAGTGGCAATGTTATTCCATATCCTCAGGCCCTGGTGGAGCTGGCACACCTGTCTCTTCAGCCTTCCGAGCGTTCAACTCCCTCCACATGTCTTTCCCAGTGAACCTCTCTGAAATAGTGCTCTTGAGAATCCTTGCAAATCTTGAACAGACAAATTGAAACCTTGAATAAACGTATTTTTTTTCTCTTTCTTGTCCATAGGGAAAATCATTATGGAAGGTTCATGGGTGGAGGGACCCATCCTCAGTAGGAGCAGCCCTGGCAGTAGGTTTCTTTGCCTTCTTACCTTGGAGGTCATCAAACTCTTGGATTATCCTCGCCGGTGACGCCACAACATCAACTGTGTCGTCCTATCTCTGGATCATTCTAGGGCTTCCGTCCAGTGTAGGATTATTCTCGACGGTGTTTTTGTATACTGTCATAACAGTTGATAAATAAATTAAAAGTTTTCCTGAAAGAAAAAAAAAATCCTCGGCGGTGTTGGCGCAGCCAACCGTGCCATTCGCAGGATCGACTGAAGCCCGAACCATTTTCGGTCAATTTTGAAATAACAAACACGGAAATAAAAAGTGAGTACTACAAAACACGAGTGCTCCAGCACTACCAACTGCTCATGTCGTTGCCACAGCTCAGATGACCAACGGTCACCTTCTACTTCCTTTCCTCTGTTTATACGACCCCACTGGTCTGGGTCTTGGTCTTCTTCTTGCTCTGCTCTCGTCTGGATGCCCATTGGCCACAGCCACAAGACCCGCTCGCCATAAGTCTCCGGCTCCAGCCCCTCTTCTCCCTCCCCCGCCCCTCCTCCTCCTCCTCGCCGTGCGCGCTCCAGCTCCACGCTTCTCTCCCAGCCCCCATCCGACCAGCCAGCCAGGCGAAGCGAGCCATGGGCACCTTCTGGGAGTACGAAGAGTGGAACTGGAAAAAGATCGGCATCTGGGCGGCGATCCTGCTCGTGCTCGGGGCCGTCCTCGTCGTCCTCATCCTCGCCTTCGCCGTCATCAAGCCGCCCACGGCCATGGCGGAGGACGCCCTCCTCACGCGCTTCGACCTCGCCCCGTCCCCCAACGCCTCCAACTCCACCACCGCCAAGTCGCCGCTCCAGCTGCTGTCCTACAACGCGACGGCCTTCGTGTCGATGCGCAACCCCAACCTGCACTACGCCATCAGCTACGGGCTAATGGCGGTGGCCTTCTCCTTCAACGGCACCCGCTTCGACGAGTCCGGCACGGTGGCGGCGCTCGACCTCGCGGCCCGGAAGGAGACCACGCTGCGGCTCAAGGTGGGCGGCGTCGACCGGGCGCTGCCGAAGCTGCCGCCCGCCGGCGCGGCGGAGTTCGCCAGGCAGAAGGAGGCCGGCCGGTTCGAGGTGGAGGTGCGGCTGGACACGGTGATGCAGTACAAGGGGCGCAAGACCAAGTGCCCCCTGGCCGTCATCTGCCCGGTGAGCCTGCAGCTCGTCGACCCGGACGTGGCCGCCACCTCCTTCCAGAAGACCAAGTGCACCATCCTCCGGGCAAAGATCTCCGGATGCTAGCCGGCAGCCGCCATTACCGCCGGCTGATCTGATTTCTTTTCATTTCATTTCCTGCTGTAAAAATCTCCTGTTCATGCCCGCCGTTCTTCATTGTTGCTAGTGCATGCAGAGCAAGCATCATTAATTTCTCTTCTAGTGTCGCCCAAAGAACAAATTTCGCCTGATTGATTGATGCATCCGTTGGTAGATTATTAGAGGATGTTTGCTGTGTATGACTGGAAGATTGGATGCTATGGTCGATGATTGCTTGCTTGCTCTGTCTCCGTGCTGATTTGGGGGTTAATTTGGGTGGATTTCAACAAGAGTAGAATCAATGTGCACTGCACTGCGAATTCGTTGATGTTGGCATGTTGCTAGGAGGAGGAGTTGCCATGACTTTGAGGGTTGACTAGCGACTGGTTTGTTGGGGCATGTTGGCTGTGTCGGGCGCACATCCAAGGTGGAGGCGGCTAAACCTAAACTGAACGCAGGGGGGTTGTTGAGGCCATGATTGGCGACTGACAGAGAGGAGAGGGCAGCATTCTACTACAGAGACAACTACAAAAAACGCGTTATCCAGGAGTCTACATGCCCTTCATCTTCATCTCTAACAGTTATATAATGCTTGCGTCGCTGTAACGGTAAAGAACACGTTCAGAAAGCGCGTCCGTGGCAAAGTTAAACAACACGTTGAGTACTGGTACAACCGAGAGAGAAACAGACAGACAGACAATCACACCCCTTTCTCTCTCTCTCTCTCTCTCTCTTCACCATTACCGCTTTTCTAATCAAAGGATTTGGTAGCTCTCACGCCAACATTTAAAACAATCGCACTACTCTTGCAATGACATGATATCTGCTTACTTACTTACTTACAAAATGACCGGCAAGGCAAAGTTTGGTCTCGGCACCAGTATCGGAATATTTGAATCGCTCGCTGAAGCATTTCGCGAGTACGCAAAGCTTGCGTATCATTGCATTGATAGAAGAAATATAATGACCATAGATAAGGGTACAACACATGACACGAACACAGACATGAGTGAACATGATGCCCGAAGCAGAGAGACGAGGGAAGGGATGCTCGGCCCGAATGGACGATGCAACACAGCTAAACCTACAATGCCCGACCCAAGGGCGGCAATGCCGAACCAACAAGAGCAGCAACATCTCCAGAACCAAAATAAGGGACACCTCGAGCAAGCAAGATAGCGCCTTCAAGAAGGAGGATGACGCTGAGAAGCCGTCGCCATCCGGTCCGGAGGAACCAGACCTAGGGTTTCCCCTGAGCTCGAAGAGGGGCGCAGCGGCGGGCCTTGACAGGGCCTCCAAGAAGGAAACGACACCCGCAAACGCCGCCGCTGCCAGCATTGGCAAGCCGAGCAGGGATTTCTCCCTGGCCTGACGCTGAGCAATCCCATAGCAACCGTCTCTAGAAATGAAGATGAGGAAGCCAACGTCGGTCGGAGCCACCATGTCGGAAGGGGGTTGGCGGGGCTGCATCTGCCGTCGGAGGTGGCACCTCCTCCGAACCCACGAGCATTGGATCTGATAAAATGGAAGGTTTTGAGGCATACAAGGTAGGGCAAGCGGCGAAGCAAACCATAAAGGGGGTTGGGTGACGGCGAATAGCAACGCCGGCAGCTAGGACTAGAGGGACGCAGATCCTAGCTGTCGTGGCCATAACCGTCGGGGCGTCGGGGAGCCACGCGAGCTGGAAGGAACACAGTTGTTGGGTCACTGAGGCCGGAGCCACCCGAAAGAGGACGCCGACAACCATGAACACCAGAGGGACGCGGGTCCAAGGTCACAGGGGCCGGAGCAGCGCCAGCAAGTACCCGCCTTGAGGGGCTTTATGACTGCCACTACCATTGTAGTCTCGTCGCCAACCACGATAGCCCTCACCGTGGCTGGCTCGGGGGAGAGGAAGGGCCGCCGGTGATGAAGGGGGCTGCCTGCGGGAAGGCAGGCCGCGAGCACCTCCCGCGACCGGCCGCAGTACCGGCGACTTTGAGGGTTGCAACGACCGTAGGATGATGGATAGAATGTGCAGTGCACTGCAATTTCGTTGATGTTGCTAGGAGGAGGAGTTGGCATGACTTTGAGAGTTGACTAAATGACTGGTTTGTTGGAGCATGTTGGCTCTGTCGGACGCACATCCAAGGTGGAGGCAGCTAAACTGAACGCAGGGGGGGTTGTTGAGGCCATGATTGGCGACTGACAGAGAGACAGCATTCTGATCCCCTGCATCCGGACTCCGGAGACGGACAGGGACCACGACAAAAAACGCGTAGTATCTAGGGAAACACTCGATGATACAGTACTTCCGAAAACGCGTGCCCAAATTAAAGAGTAGGCTGTAGATAGAGAAAAAAAACGGTCACACCCTTCTTTGTGCATCTCCAAGGGCAATCCGTAATTTTCTCCCGCAACCATATGCGGACAGAGGGACCAGTTTGCGGCCACAGATACGGAAGGCCGTCATCCAATGCAATCATGTATATGTTAGTAAATACAAATTAAAGCGATTCACCTAGTCTGTCAGACCACACCAGCACCGGGTCGCATGTCCGATCACAACAAAAAAAAGGCAAATATGCTTAGCTTTTAGTACATGTCGAATTCAATCCGGCAGTCCGTGCATTTATGTCCTGCCGGACCGGCAATCCCAGCCGTCTGCTCCCCGATCAAGGAGGTGTCGTTGCCACCGCGTAGGCAGCCTCTGCCTCCGCGCCTGTGTCCGCGTAAGCCTCCGCTACGTCCTCATTCTCCGCGGCCGCCAACTGATCTTTCTGTCGCTGCAACATCTGGTAGCAGACGGATTGCACGATGATTCATGTGTCGGCATTTAGAGAGTCCACATTCAAGGTCAACATTTTTGCATCCTCCACATTGACGGTGATCTTCAACTTCTCTTCCTCGAGTGCGGCCTTCTTCTCTTTGATCATGGTCCTTCTCTCTTCGAGCTTGAGCTTCTTCCATCGCCTCCACGGTTTGAACCTCCCCGCCTTCTCCTCCTCCTTGATGTCTGAGCGCCTCATGCATGCCTCATCCTTCTTCGCGAAGATGTTCTCAAACCTCTCCGTCAGCTTGGCTGCCGCACCTTCTTGCTTCGCCCTCTCCTCCTCCCACTTCTTCCCTCGTAGATTTCTTCTAATCTTCTTCGGTGGTTCTTGGGTTGGGTCGGTAGGGTCACTTGTTTCTTCCTCGTTGGCTTGGGTGGCGGTCTTGGCAATGAAAAGGTTCCACTCTGGTTGCCCATTCAACTTCAACCAACAAATGAATGATGGTGAAGGACTTCTTCTCCAACTTCCTGTACACTACACAAGCACGAGTAAGCTACAAAGTGAAACATTATCGACAATGCATATTCATCTAGTGAGCAACAAAATAATACGTGTCCGGCTAGTGATCAACAAAACTAAAGCATATCCGGCTAGTGATAAACTTACTTGCTCGGTGATTTGTGCACCGCTAGGCCACTGTGTGATGAGATGCTTCAAGTGCCCGCAATACTTGGACACGGCCTCTTGGATGGTGTATCATCGATGGTTGAGGGACTTTCATTCACGGTTGCGGATGACCGCGTCGAAGTAGGGCGCGAAATGCTTGTGTTCATAGAACTACATGTGAATGTTCCTCAAAAAGGTTGTGCCCATTTGCTCCGTGACATGGATTGGATCAGTGCTAGTGGCCAACCATGCATCGCATAATAGCTTGTCCTTTTGCATGTTGAAGCTTTCTCCTCTACCCTTTTTCTTCGAATTGTCGGTTGTATCATCTGGATCATCGTCGTTGCCGTCCTCCTCCATCTCCTCCCCCTCCGGCCGCTGCTCTCCGGTGACCCAATTCTGCTATTTTTGTCGTGTGCCATCGTTGGTCTAGGTGTAGGACTGCTACGTGGTCGTTTGGGTGTAGGATCGCCGCTCTTTGGTAGTTGCCTTGGGGTGGGATCCAGTCTTCCACCGCCCGTCCTCATAGCCCTCCTCCTCCCTCGCCTCCGTCATGGATGATGTCGAGCATCTCCTCGTTCCGCGTCATCGCCGATCGCCCGCTCTAGGCATTCGTGCAGCAGGCGTGAGGGCACCCATCTCGCTTCGGCCGCCGTCCGTGCTTGACGAAGCCGCGCGAAGAATACTCGAAGAAGAGCGGCGTCGCGTTAACGTCGATGATGTAAGGCACCATACTGGCGGGGGTTCCGAGCTGCTTGGCGGTGTAGTAGTACTGACGCTTGTAATGCTCCGGCCACGTCGCCGTCTGTACAGTGGGTGCGCCTGTCTGGTTGTGTCCGCCACGGTCGTGCCGACCGCCTCGTCCACCACGACCTCCATTCCCATCGCCACCACTAGGCCCACGGACGACCAACCGCTTCTTGAGCTTCTCCTCCTTTGCGGCCTTCGCTTTGACGCGGCGAGTTTTGCCGCCTCGCCGAGCTGATCTTCCGGGCGAGCGTGATGCTCGGATCCTCCGGCACCTCCGTCGGCTCCATCTCCGACGGTTCCATGCATCGGCGGCGGGAGGAAGGCAAGGGTGAGAGAAAAGAGCGGGAATTGGGCGGGGAGCGGCGGGGGATGGAAGAAGAGAGTAGAGGGATTTTGGCGCGAAAACAATGCAGGGTGCTACAAAAGCGCGGGCTCCGCCTTCCTTTTGGGTGGGCCAGGGGGGCAGAGAGCGACGTTTCGCGTGACCGGACTCCCGCAAAGCCCTCCACGTTTTTCTCTTGTTTGCGGGGCTATTTTATGATGCCCTATAATCCAAATAAGAGGGGCTATTTTAATGCAGACGGTCTCATTTTTTCAAATATAATGTCACATATTAAAATAGGTGCAAGGCAACTAGGCCGAAATGTCAACCAGTAGAGCGCACGAAGAAAACGGCAATATGGCATTAGGGAGATTATATGATCATCGTGCTTGCCCGACTAGTTTTTCGCCTATTTGCACTGGTCAGACTGTTTTTTTTCTACTTGGGCATGCACGCAAATACCAAAAGATGCCAGGGGTGGCAAGGGGAAACGTTCACACGGATCGCCAAAGGTAGTGATGGATGGCTGTGGTTGGAACACGGGGCCACCCAATCGCTGCTGCCATCATCTCCCTCCTCTGCACCACTCAAAACCACACCTTCTTCCATCCTCCTCTACGCCAGCCTCCCTCTCTTCCTCACCCAGCCGGCCATGGAAGCTCTGGCCGTCGCCTCGCCGGCCGCGGCGCGGCCGCGGCCCCGCCGAGGATGCCTCGCCGCAGGTTCTTGCAATTCTCAGTCACCCAGCTAACCAAGCTGCATTTCCATACCTACTTCTTCTAGTTCCCTGTTGTGTATGTAGACATGTGGTCACGTGTAATCAAGCACTGTCTGCTAATTCGTTCCTTCAGAGAGAGCAGATGCACGGTGCATCACATCAGTTATAGCACCATAGAATGGGTGACGTGCTACGTGCACGCCTTCTTCCTCTGGAGGCTCAGGGCAGGATAGACTTGGAGAACGAGCTTTCTTTCAGCAATCTGCTTCTATTTATGATGTCATACCAAGGAAACTGAAGCAAACCGAAAGTTACATTGCGCTTCTCCAAAGTCGCCGTCTCTAGTTTAGGCCTGCCTTCGCATCTCCTCGCCTCCGGTGACGAAATCTTCTATGCTTTTTTTTTTTATGATTTTTGTTTTTCAAAACAAGCAGAGCCTTAACGTTTGTAGATCCGAGAAAACCAAGGTTTTGTTTTGCTTATGGATGCTTTGTTCCAGTTATGCATGATACTGCATTGGGAGCCAACGCTGTCAGAACCGTAATCGGTTCAAAACCCCATGGTAGGCTCGCAAATCATAGAATTTTGAACCGGATCAGAATCAAAATGAACATAACCTTAATGTTTACTTGTGAGAAAAGAGAGTCCATCTTTGCAGACACGTTTCTGTTATGCATATGATAGTGCGCTGGAGGCCAAGTTGTGCTAGTCGACGACACGCCCAGGGTTTCAGAATCTAGGATTTTGAGTCGTATCAGAACTCTCTATGATAAGATCGCAGAATCGTAGAATTGGTCCAAACAATTTGTAAAGTCATAGAATGGACAACATTGCAGCGTGCACAATGGATCTCCAACAAATTTCAGTATCTTAGTATCTATATATCTGACACCATTCCTCATTTCCAGATTTATCGAGCCAGAGGAGGATGAGCCAGCTACACACCTCCTTGAGCGGCATCACCGTGCAGCGCCGGACACAGAAGCCGCTGCCACACCGGCGATCATCGTCGGTGGTGGCGATGGCGATGACGACGCGGCCGTCGATCCAGTTCATCCAGGGCACGGACGAGCAGACGATCCCGGACGTGCGGCTGACCAAGTCCCGGGACGGCAGCAACGGGGTGGCCATCTTCACCTTCGAGCAGCCGTCGGTGTTCGACTCGTCGGCGGAGCTGGGCGACATCACGGGGTTCTACATGATCGACGAGGAGGGGACGCTGAGCTCCGTGGACGTGAGCGCCAAGTTCGTCAACGGCAAGCCGGCGGCGGTGGAGGCCAAGTACGTGATGCGCACCCCGAGGGACTGGGACCGCTTCATGCGCTTCATGGAGCGCTACTCCCAGGCCAACGGCCTCCAGTTCCTCAAGAAGTAGCAGCCATCTCCGTCCAATCCATACACCATCATCGTCCATGAATGCATCTTTGATTCTTATTCTTCTACTCATTTGTGTCTCATGGATTCCTGACAGAAACTAGCTGCTATATATAGCTGCATTGAGTTCAGTCATCGCCGTGACTGTTGATTTGTGTGCTCTGTGGGTGTGTGCTCTGTAGCTGCCTACCTTGTTCATTAAGCATGAGATGCTTTTGCTTCAGACTGCATGTCTGTCTCCTTGATTCTTTGATACGCCCTCTGTAAACTAATATAAGTTCTTACATTAGCTTACAGAGGGAGTACTTGTCATCAAACCTCATGTGCCTATCTTCTGATGACAGCACCTTTGATGGTTGGACCAGAACATGCACTCAAAGGCTCATTGTAACTCATATCACAGAGAAATTTGCTCCAGCAAATACAGGCTGGTGCATGTGTGTTGTGGCAGACAGAAATAATCGACGATGATCACGGCAGGGATTGGTACGAGTAAACTCTCAATCTCAATCTCAATAGAGGAAGGTGGGCCAAATTTACATGATAAATACAGTTACAATATAACACTGTACAGGCCGAGGGTGAACAGGTATTAGAAGGGGGTGGTCATAGTGTTGTCAATAGCACAGCACATCAGTACACAAGACAGCTCCCTAGACTCCAGGGCACTGCATGGTGCCTTGTATATCATTCGGGTGTGTGCCCTTGATCCGGTTGTACTGTGATGCAAAGTACCTGGGCATGTTGACGGGAGATCAGTCATCGATTATCTGATGTCTGTCCGCTTCGGAGTAACTGGCTGAAGACTGATTCGAGGAGGCGCCATGAGCAGTGCTGTTGCTGCCACGACAATGCAGTAGCTGCACCTGGAGGCTCTGGATGAGCTCGGTGAGCTGCTGGATGTTCTTCTCCTGCGCCAGTATTATCTGTAGATTGATACATAAACTTGTGAGTGTGGAATATTAATTTGAATCCGCACAAAAGGGGTGGAAACAAGAAAACCGCCTTATGTGTCATAGGTACTGGTACTCAACACCTGCTTATCAAAAACTGTCACATGAAGTGCAATACTTCCCTAAAAGTTCTTACATAATAAAGCAATCACCATACCAGTAAGCCTAGCTGCACAATGTATCAATTAATTGCAGAAGATTGCATACACCTTCTAAAAATAAAGCCATTGGCGCTTTCTTCAGATAACAAACTTATGCTATTCCCGTTCTACCGTCAGATCCATCACAAAGCATAGGCGTTGAGAAAGAGTAATAATTAGCGCCATCACAACAAAGAAACAGGGCTAAATCTGTATGCTCCAAATATAGCAGAAAGTGAATAATAAGTGATCATGAAACTTCCACAGGTCACTCAACTTCTTCACTAAGCAATACTTGCATACATTCATTGTCAAAGTTTAGAGAGGGGAAGCGCTAAACTCAAAACTGACTTTCTTGGAACTGAACTACAGTATATCATAATTAAATGGAAAGAAATGAGAGGAAATATAGAACATTCAGACATAAATGCACACAGATTATTCTGAAGACAGCTACTAGTATCATGCCATACAATTTAATTATCTCAATCGACATTATATTAGCATCAGAAAAGAAAAGTTGGCTGCTAGAGAGGACGAAATGCAAGCAAAAGAACTAAGTTTGTCACACATCACAGGTTTCAATCTGTTTTCACAGAGGATACTTCTGGTGGTGGTTCCAAACATTCAATCTACATGCTCAAAGTTATGTGCAATGACACCGTAAATATTTTCCCGCAAAATACAATGGCAGGGGTATGCGCTAAAATCAACCTAGAGCAAGCGCAATTTGACAAACGACAAATATATAAATTAAATGGAAAGAAAAAAGAGGAAATATAGAACATTCCGACATAATGCACACAGATTATTCTGAAGACAACTACTAGTATCATGCCATACAATTTAATTATTTTGATCAACATTATGTAGGATCAGAAAAGAAAAGCTGGCTGCTAGAGAGGATGAAATGCAACCAAAAGAACTAAGTTGGTCACACATCACAGCTTTCAATCTGTTTCCATAGAGAACACTTGTGGTGGTGGTTACAAATTTCCAATCTATGTGTGTTCAAAGTTCTAAAAAGGCTACCATATGCCAGCACCAATTCTTTCGCAACATGTACAAAACAAGGTAGCACAACAAACAATGGCAATAAATAGGGGTGCCTCCAAGAAGATACTGGTAGATAATTTCCCTCTAAATAGAATGGCGGGGGCGTGCGCTAAAATCGACCTAGAGCGAGTGCAATTTGACAAACGACAAGAACGCCAGGACAGCGGCTCACTCACTTTCTCTTTAACGGCATCTTCCCTTACGACCTGTGGTTGCTGCCTCCGCCCAGAAGCTTCGGGCTTGCCTCGGCCTCACCGATCTGCTGCTTCCACTCGAACTGCGATGATATGATGAGCACGAGCAGGAGGAAGACGAGCACGATCGGCCTCGAATTCATCACTGCAGTCAGCAGCCAGAGACCTACAGAAACACATGGCACCGTCAGCTCGTTACAATCTCCACGGCGGCCGCCGCCAGGGAATCAAAACCGCAAAACAATCTCTACAGCACACGCTAGCCTAATGCTTATTCATGTGTACTACTCCCTCTGTTCCCAAATGTAAGAGATTCCAACAAGGGGCTACATACGGAGCAAAATGAGTGAATCCACACCCTAAAATATGTCTACATGCATCCGTATGTTGTAGTCACTTGTTGAAATCTCTAAAAAAGACTTGTATATTTAGGAACGGAGGGAGTAGAAAAATTCCCCCAAGATGGACGAAGTCAGGGAACAAGTGAATAACACAAAGAGGCTAGATCAAGTACTACTCCCTCCGTTCCTAAATAATTGTCTTTCTAGAGATTTCAACAAATGACTACATACGAAGCAAAATGAATGAATCTACACTCTAAAACATGTCTACATACATCCGTATGTTGTAGTCCATTTGAGATGGCTAGAAAGACAATTATTTGGAAACGGAGGGAGTAGTATTTATCAAAGTCCAGCCTGTGGGCTAGAGGGATCGTAGTGGCGCGACGAACTCAAGCGCAGAGGAAATGGGGAATTTGACTTGAACTGGCAGCGCTCACGGATCGAGGCCGGCCTGGCCGTCCCAGCACGAGAACCTCCCGGGGGGATCCGGCGAATTTGAACCCTAGAAGGATGATAAAATTACTGCTGGGTGGGTGGGGGGCGGAGATCGAACCATCGCAGAGGCGGGCCGCGGAATCGGATGGCCGGTCCGGCGGAAGCTCCGGGGACGGGGAGTCTCGTCTCTGCGCCGAACAGCCGCGGATCTGATCTGCCTCTGCCGCCGGCCGCCACCAACCTCGGAGAGGGTTTGAGCCTTGGAGAACGGAGACTGCTTCCTCTCTCTCCTCCGCCTTCCGTCCCGCCGCGCCGCCCCCTGTTTTCCTTTCCTAGTACCCCTCTTTCCTTCCCCCTTCGTGCGGCGCAGTCGGCCAAATGCTGGCTGGCTGCAAAACCGATGATGCGATGCGTGTGCGATACCTTGGCAAGTTGGCATCATTGCTTACGTGAAGCAAAAGGAGGAACCGTCTCTTAGGCCAACTCCAGCGCGCCACCCCAAACGGATGTCCATTTGGCTCGACTCTTTCCGTTTGGGTAGGGCAATGGATCGTGTTCGGACCATTTCTCAGATGCGGTGGCCGTGCGCCAAACGCGCAGCCACATCCCATTCGCGTACATTTTCCTTTGCAAACATATATCTTTTTTCATCATTGATTTTTTTACATGAAAATACATCACCAAATTTTGACTAGAAAAATAAGACAAAAAAACAAGAACTATAAGAATACATTTTAGAAGATACTCCAATAAGTTGAATTAGTGCCTTCTCGATGCATTTATTGTTGATCTGCAGAGGCTCGATCTTGCGTGCTTCTTTCTTCTTCGAGTGTAAAGAAATAGACGTTACTCCCTCGCATCTAGTCTAATGTCTAGCCTCTATTCTAGCAACAAGTGCACTAGTCTCATCTCTAGCCTCTATGCTAGCTAAAAGTGCACGAACATCTACTAAATTGCGCTCTATCAATATATTGATATGCTCTACTTCCCAATACCAAAATTTGCATCCACTCTACACAATAAAAATGTAAGTTAGCACAACTAGTCAAATCCGAGAGCACTATAGAAGCTTGATGAACACATACCCCATCGGTTGAGCACTTGATGAACACCCATCCAGGATGTTCCGGTGTTGTACACACGCGGCGCAAGACCTTCTTTGGGCAGTCGTCACACGTAATGAGTGGCAATAGTGCGCCGACGCTTTTGGGCCAGCACCGAGCCCGGCCGACCGCCATTCATGTATCTGCCAGCGGACCACCGATGGTGTAGATGCGAGCAGCTAGAGAAGGAGTCAGTACCTGCATGCGGCCTTGCCGGGGCCTTCCGGCCCGGTGCCCGGCTAGTCCATGGTGCGGCGCGGCCTCCCACAGCCGGGCGCGCTCAAGCCCGACCGGATCCGCTCCAAATCCGGGCGCCGGATGCGCAAATCAGGTGGCCGTGGTTGGGTAGCTTGGGGGCATCAAGCGCACGTTCGAGCTGCACAGCTGCAATGGCAGCGGCGACAGCGGCGACGAGGGGCAAGAGTGGAGAAGAGTGAAGGGGGTGCGGCTGGAGGAGGGAGGGGGCGGATTGAAAAAGGGATTCTTGTGCCACCGAGGGCGGGCCAGGGGAGGACACGTGTGCACGCCCCGCCCGTCCGCGTGATGTTCGTTTCACCAAAAAGCGGCGCAAACTGGGGCCGGGGATGGGTTGAAAGCAGACATAAAACGGACAAAAGTCCGTTTGTGTCCGCGCGCTGGGCTGTCTGGTATGTCGTTTTACCCCAAACAGACAGGATAGGCTCGCGCACTGGAGTTGGCCTAAGGCACGTGTGTGTTTCTAGATCGTCCACTGCATTATTCATGAAAACATTTTATGTGGGAACAATGAAGCACATGATTAATTTAAACTATAAAAACATCTTACATTAGTGTACAGATGCTAGTAGCTCCCATGATGATCTATTTGTATATGTTGACGTGGGTTGAGGACGGGTTGCTTATTGTAACGCCGTGTTCGAGAACAATGACGTGTTGACGCCGGGGATGCTAATATTATTTTGTATTCATTTTATTTGTGATAGTGTATTTTAGAGGTTTGAAGTAGCATCAGAACTTAAAGGGCAGTACGTAAAAAGTGTGTACATCAAGGGCCTGTTCTGAAACTCTCAAGCTCTCAACTTGACAAACTCGAGAGTCAAAACGCAGCCAAACGATTTAGCTCCTACAGTAGAAGCTAAATTCATGAAGTTGTTCCGGCAGTTGTGTATTTTTGAGAAGCAACCAAAGCCGAGCTCCCCGTTTTACATAATCTGGAGTTCCCTCTATTTACAAGATGTTGCCACCGCCAAGGAAAACATTTCGCGCTAGCACAGGACCGAGTCCTTCCTCTCGGTCAAATCTTTTTCCCTCTCGTGGGCTTCCTCCAGCCAGCACAACGGGCTTCTTGCCTCCCAGTTGGGCTGCAGCGCTGGGAGAAGCCAGCGTCGTCCCTGAACAGTTTTCGACCGCTGCGTGAAGCGAAAAGCTCGCTCGAGAAGCTGAAGTTGCGGATTCGGTGGAGTTGGGAGAGTTCCAGAACAGGCCCTAACTATGAGGTGGAAATCTTGCTTCTCCAATATTAAAAGCATGCGAGTTTCACGCGGAGATCCGAAAACACACACGAGATCTGCTAGAGAAATTGAGAGATGACAGATGTAACGAAAATATTGTCGAAAAGTGCAATAGGGAAAGCATCATTAAAGATGAGTCCTTTAGGCTCCTTGCACGCACCCATCCTGCAACCGCCGCCAACCTCCAGAATCATTGTTACGCATGCCGAAGGCTATTGCCATCACATGTGAGGCTTTGAGAGGCTATGCACGAAACCGATGCGAGCCACAAGACAATCGTCGACGGGGTATGACGGTTGGGACCTGGAGGAATGTTCCCTTGTTGACCTAGGCCCGGATCAGTCGATGATGCTGGTGAAAAAAGCCAAAAATCCTCCACTGAAAAACCTCCAACCATGATCTTTGACGTCACGTGGATCGACAACCCAACAACAACCAGACACGCCACGGAGAAAAAAAAACATATCGCCGTAGAGCGGACGACGGGCACACGAGACCACCCACTCTTTGATGTCTTCGTGGTGAGCAAGAGGCCCGGGCCCAGCTTATTCCATGTGATGCTACCCTTGCCGCTCAAGTGCTACCAAACGAAAAACTGAGCCTAAAAACTGAGCCTTCCTGGGGAGGGGGGAGGGGGTGTGGGGTTGAAAACCGTTGCCATACCGTCGGTCAACGCGACCCTCCTCCGCCTTCTCTCAAAAGGGAAAGAGAGCGGAGTAGTGTTTTTCTTTTCCTACTGAAAACATAATTGCTTTTTAGGGAAGAAAGAACATAATAGTTTTTTAGATGTACCGAGGGCAGGGTTGGCTCCACTCTCCTTTTTCCCTCTATAGGAACCTGTTGGCTTCACTCTCTCTCTCTCTCTCTCTTTCCACTATAAGAACCTGTTGGCTCCACTCTAAACAAACTCTACATACGAAGAAAAAAAAACCTCTCCACACCCAAAATAAAAACTTTGCATACCAAAACGGGTGCGGCCTGCCGTGGAGCATTTTACAGGCGGCCCACCCACCCATCCTACAGTCACGTCCGGCCCCGCCTGTCAGCCCACCACTAGGGAAAATATCTCGCGCCGCCGACGGGATTTAGGGTTCCAACGTTTCCACTCTGGGCTTCCTACTAACTACTGGTACTATATAAAATCCCCGCGCCACTACTGTACTGTACGACGCGGTCTCTCCTCCGCCGATCTCTGCTCCGGTCAACCAAATCCTCCGCTTCCCAAGCCGCCCTCGTCTCCGTCCCCGTCCTCCCCCTCCTCGCACTCGCAGGTGAGGTCTCGCGCCACCTCCTCCGGCGACCAAGTTTCGATTGCGACGGGAGGTGGCTCCCCGGTCGAGTTTCGGCCCTGTTTCCAGCTCGAGCGACCCGCGTGTTTGCTCAGGCGTATGGCAGAGTCTGGTGTTGGTTAGAGAGCGCTGTAGAATCAGGTCGGGTGATTGCCCAGGATTTCCAATAGCCTCCTGCTACTCCGATGCCCGCGTCGCTGCTGCCTCCGGGATTATGAATCCCCCAACGGCACATCTAAGATTTATTAAGCTTACTGTAGCGCTGTTAGGCACATCTAAGATGCAAGAACTGAGCATGCTTTTAGGGCATATGTTGAGAAATTTATTAAGGTAGCCTTCCGCAAAATTCATTTCCAAACACAGGGCACGTAGAGGAGAGGAAGACCCAGCAGAATCGCTTTTCCTTTATCTTGCAATTTAGCCAGGGCCCTGGGGCATCTCAGGACTGCGAATCTGCGATGCCATTCTGTTTTGATGCCCAGCTTCTATTCTGTCCAATGTTCATAGGCGTTCCAGCTTCTCTTCTGCTGTGCTGCTCTGCTTCTGCTTCCTGTAAACTATCCGCTCCTCCACAAAAAGATATCCAGTTTAGCTTAGAAGAGCTAATGACACTGCCTATTGACAAATTGCCATGGTCAGCTTTTAATTTTTTTTGCTGGTTAACATGTACAAACTCTTTGCGGTACCTAGGAAGTACTTGTCGATTTGGGGGTTGAATGAACACAATATTTGTTGTTCGCCATATAATCTGTATTGATCTTGTTCTTTTGGCAAGCTCTAACAGTTTCTTACCTGCCCATGTGTTGGATGCGTTTGTTTATCCTCCCAGTGATGGCTGATGAGGATGAGTACCGATGCTTCGTTGGGAACCTGTCCTGGTCCACAACTGATGAAAGCCTCAAGGACGCATTCTCAAAATACGGCAAAGTTACCGAGGCAAAGGTGACTAACACAATCTCTTGGTCATTCATTCTCTATTTACAATTCAAGAACTGCATATGTTTGCATTATTTTCCTGATCCTACGCTCAGCGTTTGATAGAGCATTGATGAAGCAATTTTTATGCCTTCTACTGGACTCTTTTCGTCACTAGTATAGTTATTTACTTATTTTGTCTCAGAGATCAATCTTTTCCTCAGTTCTGTGTCCAAGCTTGACACAATAGAGCTTTAGGACATACGGTTGCATATCTATACATTTCCCAGTATTGATTATATGTGGAATGTTTTTTGTTTACTTGTTTCCTGAATTGTTTTACAAATATTGGCTTTATGTTGGTTGACTGGGTGATGCCTTTTCTTATCTTCACAACTATACCACATATACACTTCACCGTTTACTCATCGTGAGCTTTTATTTATGTTTGTTTTCTGGTAATGTGCAGGTTGTCATGGACAAGTTTTCTGGACGTTCACGTGGATTTGCCTTTGTGACCTTTGATGAGAAGAAAGCCATGGAGGAAGCTATCGAAGACATGAATGGATTGGACTTGGAAGGGAGGGCCATCACTGTTGATAAAGCTCAGCCTCAAGGGGTTGGTAGAGATCGTAACGGTGACCGTGATTTTGATCGTGACCGTGGGTCTCGTGGTGGCCGTGACTATGGCGGTGGTCGTGCGCCGCGTGGTGGTGGTGGTGGTGACTGCTTCAAGTGCGGCAAACCCGGACACTTTGCTAGAGAGTGTCCAGATGGTGACGGCGGGAGAGGTGACCGATATGGTGGCAGAGATGATAGGTATGGTGGTGGTAGATCTGACCGTGGCGGTGATCGTTCTGACCGTGGCGGCGATCGTTCTGACCGTGACCGTTCTGACCGTGGCGGCGACCGTTCTGATCGTGACGGTGATCGATCTGAGCGTGGCAGTGATCGATATTCTAGCCGTAGCCGAGATGGTGGAAGCGGGGGTGACCGTTACAGTCGTGACCGATCAGGTCCCTACTGATGGCCTGGATCTTGAGAAGTGTGTTTCATCCAGGTATGAAAACCCTATCTACTATCATGAGGTGTGTTTCCTTGTGTCTGAAACTTTGTGATCATGTATTTGAACTATAATGATGTACCGTGAGTAAGCAGATCCTTTATTACAGACCATATTACTGACCTGCTTATTATTTGCTTCCTGGTTAATGTGAGTCACATGGACTTGGCCATAAAATGCTTGGCGCTGGGCCCTACATATTTGCTTGATACGCTGCTTGGTGGTTCTTGCTTGGTTGAGAGGTGGCTTTCGGTCGCGCTGTGTGTTGGTGCTCCATCATGCTGGTTGTGCTCATGCGAGATACGTGGGTTATGTGGGATTGGACGGGCATACCATGTTGTTGTTCCTGTGGTACCGGGAAGGAAACGGTGATCTAAACTTTGCTTGAAAATTTCATCACAAGAAAAGGGGGAGATGGCAATCATCGGTCCGTAAAAGGAAAAGCAAACCGGTAATCTCTTTCAATGCTCTGTTTTTGGGATTGAGTTAACCTATCAATCTTAAATGATCTTCTGTTTTGGCAGGCCCCCTTTTGGGTTGCTTATTTTGTTCTGGATCGGTTTCGTTCGGTTCTTCCTTCCGTTGTTTGTCTAATAATGACCGAGGTCATGTCAGTTGATTCCAGTCTGTGGTAGTATACCATAGCCATTGGAGGTCCCCTGCTTCTCTGCAGCCTGCCTAAAAATGATGCTTGTGCCTTTGTCACTGTTGGTCGGCTTTGGTACCTGGTCACTGGAGTTTGCCCCTGTTGGTCGGCCTTGCTACCTGGTCGCTGGAGTCTGCTAGCTGTTGTTTCCTTGTTTCGTTGAGCTGTGCCGTTCGTCGCTAGAGATGCATCACTGGGCCGTGTTCGTCGCGAGAGATGCGCATGAGAATAATGCTGAGCTACCTGGCTATTCTTCTTTGGCAATGCACCACCGGAGTAGCAGGTTCCGTTAGTATGTAGTGTATTATAGTGTGGCATTGCAAGTTTACATGGCCATCAGATAGGTCATCTAAAGAGTTTTTCCTTGTTTAAATTTAGTTTACATGGCATTGCAAGTTTTACATGTTTGGTCGTGTCTAAAGAATGTTTTGTTCACTTTACCTGTTTTTTCTTGTTTAAACTCATGAGCTGTTCATCCTTATGTGTGTGGAATTGTTGTACTAAGAAAAGTGTGATTGCTGGTTTCACTTGCTAATACAAGCAAAGTTTGCATATAGTTGGTCCATACAATACAAGTAGCCTCAAGATACCATAATCTGACCATGCCGATGACAGCATCAGTAGAGTGCGTGTCGGTCTGTCACATGCTGAAAACAAATGTCGCCACCTCGCGATCACCGGAGCTGGGGTCAGAGCGAGTCAGCGTCGGCGCAAATCGCCGGAGCTGGAGTTCAGGGGAGCGCGGTGGCGAGGATGGGGTACTTGTTCTTGGGCATGCGCACCAGCGTCGGCTGCACCGAGGCGTCATCCTCCAGCGCCTTCCAGCTGCACAGAAAACAACATCAGAGCTATACATTGGACACGGTGGCCGGCGGCAGGGTTCGCCGGCAGTGGCACAGCGACTCACTCGTATGTGCAGACGAGGTGGTGGGCGAAGACGCAGATCTCGAGCTTGGCGAGGCTCATCCCTGGGCACATCCGTGGCCCGCTGCCGAACCCCAGGAAGCTGTAGGGCTTCAGCGACCCCTGCATACATGCATTTCACAAAGTCAGTCGAGTCGTCAGCTAGCTGGGCTGCTCGCCGGAGCCGAGGAAGAAAGGAAGCTAGGCTAGGCACGCACGTCGAATCTGTCGGGGTCGAAGCGCTCGGGGTCGGCGAAGACGGCGGCGTCGTGGTGGATGGACACCACGTCCAGGTTCACCGACGCGCCCTTGGCCACCTCGAAGCCGTCGATGCTGAAGTCCTGCGCGGCCTTGCGCGAGTACCACGGCAGGATGGTGGCCCGCCGCAGCGTCTCGTTCATCACCTTGGTCGTGTACGGCATGCTGCTCAGGTCCGACCACCACAGGTGCTGCGTGTCGTCGCCGTCGTGCGCCGCCCGGATCGCCATGTGCTCCTCCCGGAGCCTGGCGAGCACGTCCGGGTTCTCGCCGAGGAACTTGACGAGCCAGGTCAGGCCCGCCGTGGTGGTGTCGTGGCCGGCCACCAGCAGCGTCAGGATGTTGTCCTTGAGCTGCGCGTCCGTCAGCTTCTCCTCCTCCGCCGGGTCCGGCGTGGCGTCGCTGGCTTGCTGGCCGCGGGCGTGCTTCATGAGGAGCGTCTGGAGGAAGTCCTCGCGGACCTCGCCGGCCCTGCGGCGCGCGATCACCGCGTCCAGCATGGCGTACATCCGGTTTCGGCCGCCGAGGCCGCGGTGGAAGGCCGTGCCGGGGAGCTTGAGCGGCAGCGACGCGAAGGAGGAGGAGATGGCCTTGAAGTTTGCCCGGAACTCCTCCTGCTCCGGCCCCTCCGGCTCCAGGCTGACGAGCATGTTGGCGATGACCTTGAGCGTGAACTGCGAGGCCTCGTCGAGGACGAGCACGCGGGCGCGGCCGGCCCAGGAGCCGAGGATCTGCACGGCGAGGCCGTCGATGAAGGCGAAGTGCTTCCGTAAAGCGTCCACGGAGAGGGGCTGCGCGATGAGCCGACGCAGCCGCCGGTGCTCGTCGCCGTTGGTGGTGAGCAGGCTGGTGGGGCCCAGCACCTGCTTGCCGGTGTAGAAGAGGTTGAGGCTCACCACGCCGTCCTTGCCGGACAGCAGGATCTTGGCCGCCTCCCGCCCCGTCATGAACACCGTCGTCCGCCCCAGCACGTACGTCTTGAACACCTTGCCGTACCTCGCCTGCCGCTCCCGCATGAAGCTCAGGATGCCGGCCGGGTTGGAGAAGGCGGCGATGAAGGCGAAGGTCTCGCCCACCACCGGCCACCCCATGTTCCCCGGGATGCCACGCATCGGATCGTCGGCCGGCCTCCTCCGCGCTCGGAGCCACAGCAGCCCGCAGGCCGCCCCCACGACAGCAGCGAGCACCTGCACCGCAGGAGATCCAAAGATGGACGCCATTGATGGTGTCCGAGAGAAAGGTTGACAGAGCTGTACGTATCACCATCGCCATTCTTGGCCTTATATATCGTTGTCTCTTGTCCTCTGATGCATCGTCGTCGTTACGCCCGAGAGGGAGCCATTTGGTGCCATGCCAGGGGTTCACTCGAGTTCCATTGTGATCGGCTCAGCTAGCTCTAGCCTTTGTCTTTGGTGCTCATTTGGTTGTCCTTTTTCCCCCTTAGAGTATACACCATGCATACATGGATGATTACGTGCTCTGTTTTAGCCCTTGTCTTGTTCACACAGTTTCCTTGTAAACTGAACATATCATTTTTCTTAGATTATATGTATAGAAGTTGTTATAGCGGCTCCAAAGAAGTATTTGTGTGACTTGTAGAGTGTGCCGGCCATGTGCATGGAGATAAGCTTTGTTTTAACTTGTACCACGAAGCTCATGGACAGGCTTTGATAAGGACTATGATGCCCAAAAACGTATTGTTCTTGAGGTTAACGTAGCCACGTAGGTAGGATTTGTTTTCTACTCACAGGTACGTACCTGTGGTACAGAGCGATGGTACATCAAACGGAACTTTACGGGTGTTTTTGAGTTGGCAAAATGTGATTGGAGTAGAGGGGGGGGGGCACCCTCCTGAAAATTTGAGAGGAGGAGGGGGTTCGACTTGTTGTTCGACAAAATAGAAAGCTGTCTCTCGTATGTAATTGTAAGGTGATTCATTCATAATATTTCTTATATGCGGTTTCAAGATACTTAAAGGAAGTTGAGTACACATCTCCTTCAACCTGAAGGGCGATGACCTGCAACGATGGGGGGGTGCAAGTAGCCCGTCGATGTAGCATTTTCGTGTGGTACAAGTCTATGTTCACTTACAAAAGTTGATGAAGCATTTGAATCAGCCTATGGTTGAATGGTTAACGGGATGGTTGTACCTTAGCCATTGCATGAATATGTGTGTATGTGTGGCCGATGACTTGATCCCTTCATCTTGTCCACGCTGCACCCACGACAGTCGGGCGATCCTCCTCCTCCTCCTCCACCCCTCCCCCTCTCCACCTCGATGCCGCCAAAAGGTATTGTCGGGCTAAGCTCGGTGTTAGGGTCGCGACCCTAGGTGCGGGATGCAGCTGAGGCCGCGTGCGAGACGGTTGTGACACGCCAAATTTGCACGATGACTTCTCTCGGGCGACACGGGCAGACTCCCCGTTGCATAAGGCAAGGGCTTGGCTGGGTGGGCGGAGTCATGGGGTAGCGGTGCGTGAGGCTCCGACGGGGACACTGGGCGAGATTGAGTGTTTGGGCGGCAGTAAGCCTTGGGGATTGCTCCATGGCCGGATCTGGCCCATGCAGCCTGCTGCCCCGGCGGCACGCCTCAAGTAGGTGTTGTCCTGGTGACGCATGGCGGGTAGTCCTCCTGTGACTTGTTGCTGGCTAGAGCCGGTGATCCTCGTTCACGGCTATGGTGGGGGCCGGATCCAGCTAGGATCTGGCACCCGTCCGTGTGGTTGTCCTCTACCCGTGGGTCGGCATCTTTGTTGCTGGCCCTGACCATGGTGGTACTACGACATGACGTTTCACCCTCATGTTGTCTGTCTCAAGGTGCCCGCTTTCCAACGACCTAGTGTCCTGGCGGCGGTGTCTCTCTTGGAAGCTGGGGCGGCGACCCTGGATGGTGATGCTGCATGGTTGGCTCTCCGGCAAGCAGCATTGCAACGGTGGTGGCGTCTCCTCTTGACCGCGTGGATAACAAGGGGAGGGGTGGCGAGTGATCTTGGTGTCGTCGTGGCTTTAGTGGTGACGGTCCTTGTTTTGGATATGGAGGCCTTCCACTGGTGGCAGCGGACCATCCTTCACGAGTTGGGTCGGCAACCTTGGCTCTGTGGGGTGGCACTTGTGAGGGTCCGAGCAAAGTCTCCATGCTCCAGCGTTGTCGAGAACTACGCCCACGGGTGTCTCTCCCCTCTTGATGGCGTTGTTGTGGATACCCTCACGGTGACTGGGCTCATGGCTGAAAACACTAGTCCATTTGCTCGGGCTTCATGGTGATGGCGCGTGGTGTCATCACCCTCTTGTGGGTGTCATTGCGGACCCCCGACACCTTTCGTTGCTGCTGGCCAGCGGCTTTCAGGTTTTTCCTTGTCCCTGGCATGTAGCGTCCTCGCCTCTAGAGTGGGGTGGTCCCGATTGTCTCCTATATTATACACGTGTGCCCATGGTCTTCATTCTTAGCCCTTGCCATCTCTTGGCAGGAGTGGAGCTCCACGACCTAGAGCGAGAGGGCAGTCTCAATGGCGAGTCGACCCACTCTAGAGATGGCTCAGTAGGTTTGAAAGGATCAATATAGTTGACTAGAGGGGGGAGGGTGAATAGGCAACTAACAATTTTTAGCTTTTCTTTATTAAATTAAACTTTGCATCATAGTAAGTTGTCTAGATATGCAACTAGGTGAGCAACCTATATGATGCAACAACAACAAGCACACAAGCAAGCAAGGGATATAACACAATAAAGATTGCACAAGTAAAGGTAAGAGATAACCAAGAGTGTAACCGACAGAGACGAGGATGTGTTACCGAAGTTCCTCCCCTTTGAGGGGAAGTACGTCTCCGTTGGAGCAGTGTGGAGGCACAATGCTCCCCAAGAAGCCACTAGGGCCACCGTATTCTCCTCAAGCCCTCACACAATGCGAGATGCCATGATTTCACTATTGGTGCCCTTGGAGGCGGCGACCGAACCTTTACAAACAGGGTTGGGGCAGTCTCCACAACTTAATTGAAGGCTCCCAACGACACCACAAAGCTTCACCACAATGGACTATGGCTCCGCGGTGACCTCAACCGTCTAGGGTGCTCAAACACCCAAGAGTAACAAGATCTGCAAGGGATTAGTGGGGGGAATCAAATTTCTCTTGGTGGAAGTGTAGAACAAGGCCTTCTCAACCAATCCCTAGAGAATCAACAAGTTTGATTGGCTAGGGAGAGAGATCGGACGAAAATGGAGCTTAGGGCATCAATGGAGCTTGCAAGTGGAAGACGTGGTCAACTCACAGAACAAGACTCCCCTTTTATAGTCAAGGGACAAATCCAGCCGTTATCCACCAACTCAGCCTGCAACACACGATACTACCGCATCATATAAGCGGTACTACCGCAAGGGCCTGCGGTACTACCGCTGGCACTGCAGGGGCCAAGACCAGTCCTGATGTGCTAAGGCAGGGAGTGGTAGAACCGCTGGCGCGGTACTACCGTGCCCCCTTGCGGTACTACCGCAAGGCAGGAATAGTCTAGGCTGAGAAGGCACGAACATATAAAAATACATCCGTGACTACTTTCGCCGAGTTTTGATCTATGCAAAAATCCGGCACGGTACTACCGCAAGCCTGGAGCGGTACTATCATGTAGGGCGCGGATGTAAAAAAATACATCCACCCCTACTTCCGCTCATGCTGCTGTGCCTGGCCAGAGCTCAAGGTACTACCGCGCCCATGGAGCGGTACTACTGCGTAGGGCGTGGATGTAAAAAATTACATCCGCCCCTACTACCGCTCGAGCAGCTGAGCCTGGCCTGAGGCCACGGTACTACCGCTTCCAAGGAGCGGTACTACCGTGAGCACCTACGGTACTACCGCGCTTGTGGCCGGTACTACCGCAAGGGCCTGCGGTAGTACCGCTCTGGAGAGCAGTATTACCGCCTGCCTCAGTTCAACAACACTAGTAGTCCTTCATTTTGCAGAGACACGGAGAGACGGAGGATGCTCCAAAGAGCCAAAGGAAAGGTGGTGCAAAAAGGAACAGACGTGTATGTGTTGATTCCACCCAAACCTTTCCAACACGGACCCCTTCTTAATAGTACGGCTTTTCTACGACTCAAATCCATCGAAAAGAAACATAGAGAAACACCGTCTTCAATAGTCTTCGAGGGGCACTAAATCGTCTTGTGTTTAGACATGATATATCTGAAATGCTCAATGCACACGATTAGTCTGCAAAAGCATTGTCATCAATCACCAAAACTACTAAGGGATAAATATGCCCTTACAATGTTCTGTACTACGGTGTCCAGTGGTAGGTGGTGCAGTTTCGGTCCTATTCAATAGTCTGGGTTGTCTCTTGTTAGGTGAGGCGTCTCATGTTTTCACGCTCGGTGTAGCCTTGTTAGCACTTGTGCCTCTCACTCGGATATCGTTTATTTTTCTTTTGTCGTACTTGCATGAGGATTTCCTCACCACTTTGTATCATTTTGATTGTCTGGGCTTTCGAGAATGTGTGTGGTGGGGGTGTGTATTCGTGTATGCATCTAAATTGTAACCGGTGTTTATATTTATTACAAACAATGTTTGAAACTTCAAAATATCCAAGAAGACCTCACACATACAAAATTTATAGTACACTATATTCGCAAAAAAAGTGTAAATTTGGGCCTATTTGATTTGCAGGATTCTCCAAGCGCGGGAATAGGAATAACGAATGATTGGAGTGTCATCTCCTCTTCAATCCTATAGTATCAGAAAACCGCATGAATTTGCATCAGAGTGTGTTTTTTGTGGGGATCATCAAAGAGTAGTGTCTGACAACAGAGAGAAAACGAAGGAATCCTACCAAGAGCTTTGCGTTGGTGACTTTTCTCTCTCCAAAATAGAGTGCAGATGAATGCTAAATGAAAATCCCTATTGGTCCCAATCACGTGAATCAAATGACCAATATTGGAAAATTTCCTAAGAATTCAAATCCTCCAAAAAAGATCTGGTAGAATATCTCTGAATGAAAGGAACCGTGAGTATTGTGGTGTACAGTGAAAACACTAAAATGAGGGACTAAAGATCAACTCTCATTTTTCAGACACTACCAATCATGTACGTGCACACACGTCTAGTTTGTCAGTATTATTATTTTCAATGTCGACCGCAATTGATGTTGATTCATGTTTAATGCAATTAATGTTGTTTTTAAATTACGGTTAATGCAGTATTGATGGTGTATCAGCCGTCTTGGCTCTTCTTCTATGATTCTGATACACCTGTCTCCTTGAAAAAAATTGGATTCATCAAACTCGTGCTTTTATAAGTAGTAGAAGATTCTAAAACACGTTTCAAAATAAAGAAGAAGCATCACGAGAACTGCAGCGCAGGGTTCGCAGCATCAAGACCTTGTGGGCTGCAACAACCAGACCGCCACAGGGACACTCCAAGCACATGCCGCCACATCGACGAGTATCATGGGCTTCGTCCAAGGGCATCACTCCGGCCGCTGATGCAGCATCCTGAACACCGACCTAGCTCGCCGGCTAACATTTGCCAGCACCTTGAGCTCTCTTGCTACCAATTCTTTCTAATAGACAACAAGCACGCGATGAACTATCTATTCTGGTCAACATGCTTGATCAGCCGAACTGTTATATTTTGGCCACTTGTGTCGAGCAGGTACTACAATGCAACACGACCTGTTTTATAATCTATAGGGCTGTGCATTTCATTTATATGGTGATTGGACTGTTTTTCGTAGGCATCAGTCACACATTTATATTTTTATCGTTTGGATCGACATCCATCGATCCCTCCATGTATGAAATCAATCTCTTCCATAAAAATGTTGACTTGGAACTGAAGAAGAAAACCATACATCCTACTCCCTCCGTCCGAAAATACTTGTCATCAAAACCATTTTGATGACAAGTATTTTCAGACGGAGGGAGTACCAATGATCCTACGGCAGCAAAACCACTAGTATATGATCTAGCATTTCAGCAAGATGGTGCGTAGCTTCCCAAAAATCCCAAGATATTCCTGGGATCCGTAACAAACTGTTCATAAGCCTCATACTGCAACTCCATACATCAAGCCACCAGTCTTCTTGGCCCATGTCATCGCATCCAAACGACTAGCTCCGACTTATTCTCGGATTCTTTCAAACAACATTACAAGATTCATTGTTATCAGATTGATTCAGTCTTGCCAAAGATGCATTGTGACCAAGTCTTGCTTGTCTGAAATATAGGCTACATCCTTGTCTGAACTCACCCGCCTGCAACAGCACTCTCGTTGGCTTGGTTAGTTTGGTTGACAAGCCAATGCCATGCACCTCCCCCAACCGTCCGTACTTGAACAAAACAAGTGAGATTGACAGCTGAACAACTAGTTTTTGTTTTGTTTTGCAGAAAGAACAAATAGTATTTTGAAGTGGCACATAAATCTTGAAATCATATTTTGACTTGTATGTATCCCAAGATTTTCCCTTGTAACTATTGAATGGTTTATTTGTTGAGAATTGTAGTAAGTGCTTGATTACTATTTGTTGAATGTATAAAAAAAGCAAGTCAAACAAGGACACATTCGTTTCCTGCCATCAGATTTATATAAATAGCAAAAGCGATAATTTTATGCTGGAAACGAAGGCAGACATTAAGACCAAAGAGAACACAACTTCCAGAACAAATTCAATGGTATTTAAATTGTGATGATGGGAAGTGGCAAATTGACCAACACCTTAACTGAAGAGCTGTTATTATCAAGATAGCTCTTATTCCCATCCCAGGTGCTGAGAAGCCTGGAACAGCTTCTACTCTTGTTGTGTTGTTCAACCGTAGAGCTGCTTTGCTCCGGCGAAAGCTGAAGGGTTTAGAACTGAGCATCTATACAGGCTCAGAGATTCTCTATCTGTATCTCCAATGAGCCAAATCCACCAGAATCAAGAATGTTAATCAAAGCCTGCAATTCACCAATGATAGACTCAACAAGAGACTCAACGTATGAGATAGGGCATCTTTCAATCTTGCTAACCTGTGTTATTATTCAGCAGTCAATATTTCAGACGAGGAAGAGAGGTACGGTACGTATAGTGGAGGACCCTTCACATATATTAACATCATAGGTGAACAGTGTTTATAAAAGGAGTTCATTTTTTCTTAAAAAGAGAGCTCAATTAAATTGTACAGAATTACAGATGTCGATGACAATCTAAGTCTGAAGTCTTGATGTTCAGAACCGGTTAGTTGCTTGCTTTTGTTTTGCATCGACGACTAAAGCACTATTAAAGGCCCATTTTTTTAAGCCAAAGTCAACCGTGATGGCCTTATCCTTGAACAATTCTGTCATAGCTGACCATTTTGCAAAAGTGCATCGTCACTCTGAGGTAAGCATCATAATAGCGCACAGAGCGACATACTGAGGTGAAATACTGACCTCTTCAGGAATAATTGCAGAAACATATTCTGGAAAACTTCAACCTGCTCTCAGTCATGCACAACGATTTTGTGGACGGCCTTTGGACCAAACATTGTGTTTACTGAAGACCTGCAAGATTCCAGCAAAGTTCAACATGTTAAGACCAAAAAATTCTAGTTACATGAAAGGAAATAAAAATCCAAGTAAAAATAACAGCATAGCAAATATAAACAAAATATACACTTACAGTTGTAAGATGCTGCTGATAACAGTACATTTTGTAAGTTTGGAAAGATTGCTCGAGTACTTACACACATCTGTAAAACGAGTTCTAGAAGAAATTAGATCTCAAGATCTGGAGGTACCAAATTTGCTCCCAAAAGACCAGTACTAAAGCAACCCGAAGGCAGATGCATGTTAGAAAAAAATAGCCATTATCATATTATGTGGATTAGCATTAGCTTGTCCTGATTATATAATTATGTAACACTGCAGAAGATTCAGAAAATTCACGAGCATTGTGATTCACGCAAGTATTATTGCTAATCCCAAAGTTACAAGCTAAGAAAAAATTGCTGCATCTGTACCAGGATATTGAACTGCCCTATTCAAAACGGTAACTTTCACTCACCTAGACCAACTGTATGCAGCATTGCCTTGTGACCAGGTCCTCCTTCCCAGTAGACACAGTAAGCCTTCTTCAAGCGTCTTATATTTATAGTGGATTTTGAAGATGTGACAATCATCAAAATGGATAGCCAGTGCTTTAGCAAATCCTGCGACGTCTTTTTAACATATCCTAAAATTAAACTCTGCATTTTTTTTATCATGTGGCTTCTAAAATGCCATGAATTTTCTTGCATCTTTCACTTTGCAAGTACAAGTTACAACAAGCAGTAGATAATGGTGTTTAGTTTCACCGTTTATTTGCAGTACAAGGATCAGGATGTGCTCGGTCAGCTCAGAAAAACACGATTAATATGATGAGACCATTAACAAATAAAAAGGTGCAAACTAATCATCTGCAAATGAGAAAATGAATTCAAAGACAAGCAAGTGAGCTCTTATATGTGCAGGTCCAGCAACAGGACTCTAGAAGAAAACTCATCCCCACTGTCTTGGGTTACAGAGTCTAGAGAAACCTTGAACTATAAGCAAAGTTATAGAATATAATAATAAAGACAGGACTGTAGCAACAAGATGAGACAAAAAAAAGCTGGAAAGATTTTGTCATGGCACTGTAAATTCCTGATTGTGCAGTAAATTCCTGGCTATTTGCTCTGCAACTGCAAGTGTACAAAAAAAAAAAACTAGCAGCAGAAAACTGACTTTGTTCTAACATGAAAGCATGAAGAATTAAAGAGTTCTGGTGTGGCTGTGAAAATAGTGGAAAAGCCACTATTTACAGAAGCAGAAATGATAGGAGGTTGCTTCGAACTTGTTCATGAAATTCCAGCAATCCAAGCAGCAACTACCGATGTGAAAATCAAAAGAAGTTAGTCAAATGAGTAAATAAGAATATAGTACACTACATGTGAGAATGCCTTTTCTTCATTGTAAAAAAAATAATCTAATGTAGTACTAGTATATTATTCTACTATAAAGATCAATTTCCTTCAGATACATTACCCCGAAAAAGAAGAATTAACAGAATGTAGCACCATTTTCAAGCTGGTATTCGCCTCCCCTGTAGTTCAGCATACTGCTTCATTCCAGGTAGGGAACCAACCAAAGTTTGAACTTTGAACTTTGAACAGGGTTTTACAACCCTGATGGAAGTCATCAACAAAGCTCAAATTTTTCTCCATGTTCCGTGTTCTTATTGATTCAAGGTCAAGAATAATTAGGGACAACCAACAATAGTCATGGTACCAAAAAAACACTCCTTAGGGGCAACAGTGGTATCATTACTGACTAGTACATAATCGGAGAATAAATATTTCACTAGAATAGAACCTAAGGTTTCTTCTTTGGATTGACTTTTGGCTGCAGTGCGTGCAGTGGAGTGCTTTCGTGGCTTTGCTCTGCTTCGTTAGTCTTCTGGGTTGGAGTCGGAGACTGGCTCGTCGTCGTCATCGGCGTCGTCCTCCTCCTCCGGGTGGTGGTCACGGCGCTGCTGCTCGTGCGACTCGCCGGTGAGATGGTGGCTGAACTGCTGGTGGTCCGAGTTGGTGTTCTGGACCACGGTAGAGGCAGACTGCTGCTGTTGATGGTAGTCGGCGGCAACGTTGGGGAACACAGCTCCAGCCGGCATGGTCTGCGCGCCGGCGAGGTTGATGAGCTGGGGCGCGGACTGGAAGGCCCAGTACTGGGTGGGCTGGTTGGGGGCGCCGGCTGGCTGCGGGACCATCCACACGGCAGTGGCCTGCGGGATCATGTGGTTGCCGCCGGCGGCCCCAGCGGCGGACGGCACGGCGAAGACGGGGACGAGGCCCTGCTGGCCGCCGATGGGAGCGAGGCCGCTGGCGACGGAAATGGCCGCGCCCCCGGCGCCGCCCTGCAGGAGGGGGTCGGCGAGGACGGAGTAGTAGGCGGCGGTGGGCGGCACGGTGGCGAGCGGGCCGACGGCGCGCGTGGGCTGCAGCTTGCGGCGGCGCTTGGCGGAGGCCTCGTCGTCGACGACGGCGGAGGAGGCGGAGGAGGAGGACTGGGTGGGGATCCGGAGCACGCCGTCGACGGTGGTGGCGATGGCGGGCACGGTGCCGGTACCCGTGGCGGCGACGATGGCCGGCTCGGACTGCTGCAGCAGCCAGCGCACGGTCTCGCCGTCCGACTTGTGCCCTAGCTCGCGGGTGAGCTGGAAGATCCTGGCGGCGCAGGCGGCCGGCATGCGGATCCGGCGGCCGCGGCCCTCGACCTTGGTGTGCCGGTCCCGGTTCCTGGGCGGCGGCTTGCGCACCACCATCCCGCCCCCGCCGGCCCCGAAGAGCTCCACCGGCTCCGGCTTGGGCACGACCATGTACCCCCCGCGCACCGGCACCGGCACCATCGCCATCGCCCCCGCCGCCGGCTCAGCCACCGTGTGCGCCTCCCGCTCGCCCGGCGGCCTGTCCTGCCCCTCCGACTCCATCACGGCCGGGCAAATTCCCCGGCGCGTCCCGGCGCGGCTGGTGGTGTTTTCGCGTGTCGCGGGAGATGGTGGGGTGGGGTGGGGGTGGGGGGTGGGGGTGGGTGGGGTGTTGTTACTTGGTGGTGGTCCTACCGCTGCCCGTGTGGTGTCACTCGGCGTGGGGCCACCGCCCATCCCGGGTCCCGGCGCTGGTGGTGGGGACCGGGTCCACCTTCCCCCCGCCGCGCTGTAGTGGGCCCGGGCCCCGCGGGCAGGCGCGCATTTGATACTGATCCGGGCGGATCCGGGGGCCCGGGAGCGGCTGTCGTTTCCCCCTGCGTGGCCCCCTCTCTCTGCTGCTGCCCGTTGGGCCAGCCAGTCGGATCGGCCGCGGGCCCACCGCGCCCATTGAGAAACCGCTGGCCCCACCGCCCACGGATGCGTGTGCGTGCGTACGGGTCAAATCCGGGCGAATAAAAGGGGTAATTAACGCGTGATTACGAGGTGGGCCCGCAGGATTAGGGTTTAATGGGGGTTGATGGCCTTAAGATCCGCGTCCGTGCACGTGACTGGCCGCTCCCGCGCCTTTCGAAACCAAAATGTAGCACTCGCTGGAAAACAAAGCACCTTTCGGACGGGTGTGGTGGGGCAGACGGCGCGTGTGGCGGGGGTGGCCCCCGCTGGCGGTGGGTGGCGGTGGGACTGGCAGCTGGCCTGGCGTTGGCCCCCAGCTGGACCGTGGCACGCCGACGGCGGGGACCACCCGCCCGTTACGGTGGAGATCTGGGCCCGCGTCTCCAGAGATACCACCGTGGAGCGGGGAGTGCGTGCGTTCACGCGCCTTTTCCTTCCGCTCGGCACTGGGCGATGCTGGAGTTTTTTTTTTCTCGAAAATTATACGGGGCGAACATCAATCAGTTGTTTGGCTTTAAACTTACTTGTCACTTCCGACAAATTCAGGAAGTTGATTAGACTACAATGGGGAGTAACTTAGAGCATTACTAGTAGAACCCTCAAACCCTTATAGCAGTTTTAATGGTTGAGAAGTGTTAGTTTTTGACACTTTTAAGGGTTAAAAAACATGGGCAAAGACTAGAACCCTCAAACCCAAGTAAGGGTTGGGTTTGAGGGTTCTAGTCTTTGCCTCAACCCCAACCTTTAAAACTGTCATTTCATATATCACACATTTCATCATATGACATATCACAAATTCCATCACATTTGACATAAAACAATAATCATTCTAGTTATTATTACAACACCGAATAAAACAATAATCATTCAAATTATTACAACAATGTTTGAGCAAATTACACTAATTGTTCGAATCAAATAGGACATAGAAAAGTAAAACAAAGATACATCATGGGCCAATGCGCCGCCCATCCAACTGCCAGTGGTGCTCTATTAGATCATCCCGGAGCCGACCATGAGTGGTTGCATCCTCAATCTCACGATGTGCTTGAAGAAAAGCGTGTATGATGAGTGGTTTTCAAACGATTGCACATCGATGAGGAGGCTCATCATCTCGACGTCGTCGTCTTGCAACAACTCATCAATGTCGGAATCGTCGGATGTCGACCAATCCGACGAATCGGACATCGAGTCCATGACAATCTCCTCATTGTTCATCTCCATCTGCAAAGGACAGTCACTAATTAGTGCTAAAAAATGAAACAATAAAGAAAATGAAACAAAATGAAAAAAAAACACATACCTCACCTCGGAGGAGGCGTCGGCCCGGCCGGTGGGAGGGCGGCCGGGCGCTGCTTGACGGGCGGGAGGGCGGCGGGCGGGAGGCGGCCGGGCGGGAGGCGGCGCGGCTTGGACCGCCTGGGCGACCGGGCGCAGCCTCGATGCCTCGATGCCGGCCTCACGGCGGCCGGGAGGGAGGCGGAGGGCGGCCAGCCACAGTGAGGCGGGAGGGGACGCCGGGCGAGGAGGAGGAGGCGCGGCCGGGCGGGAGGCGGCGGGAGGCGGAGGGCGGCCGGGAATGGGCGCCAATGGAGGAGCGGCCGAGGGGCCAGGGCCGGATCCGGGGAGGGAGCTGAAACTCCCTCCCACGTCTGGCGAGGGAACCTGGTCGGGAGGGGTTGGTTGGCCAACCCCTGCTTTCTGTGGTGGGAAGGAGAATAGGGGTTGAGCCTCTAAATTTTTTTGAGGGTTTAAGGGTTAAGGGGTTCTATTCTTTGGGAATTTTTCGTCTCAACCCGTAAAAAAGCGGTTATTTTTAAGGGTTTGAGGGTTTAGGGGTACTACTAGAAATGCTCTTAGACTAGTAACATGCTTATGTTACTTATCTATGTTACTATCTCTGTAATGAGAAGTAATATATGTGTGATAACATGCAACACTTTATTTACTAGGCTATAGACTCTATTTTTTTCGAGGGTACACCAAAGGCGTACCTTAGCTTTATAGAAGAGAGAAAAATATGTATAAGAGATTACAAAGCGCTGGCAAGGGCCACAAGCCGACCCTAACCAAGACTCCACTCCACTCCTCACGCTACTCTACTACTCAGGTACATGTTGTGCTCCAAACGCTCCTGTCGTGGCCCAAGTCCTCAAGTCATCGAAGATCGTGTCCACCGTATCCCACATGTTCCTGATCTGGCCCGATTCGAACACTCTCGCGTTCCTCTGCTTCCATAATGTCCAGCAGATAAGCATTACGAACGTGTCAAATCCTTTCCGAGTTTGCTTGTGTATTCGCTTTCTGGCATCTGACCACCATTGCACCAACCTAGAGTTTTTTGCTGGGCAAAGCTCCATCCTCAATCCCATCCTAGCAATGCAACTAGACCACACTTGCCGCGAGAACACACACTGCTGCAAAATGTGGTCGACCGTGTCTTCCTCCTGGTCACATAGGTAGCATTTAGATGTTTGGTCTTGTAACCCATGTCTAGTCCTTCTATCCGACGTCCATAATCGATATTGCACTGCCAGCCACATGAAGATCTTACACGCAAGAGGTGCCCAGCATTTCCAGATGGCACCGAAGGAGTGGAAACGAACTCCTCCCTCACAAAGCATTTTATAGGCTGAAGATGCAGAATATACTCCGGCCACATTCCACACCCAAATGGGGGTGTCCTCAGTTTGAGCGTCAAGTTGCACCTCCGAAATGATCTCCCAAAGCCCGATGAACTGGGTTAGGCCCTCCGTGCATAAGTTACCAACCACATCGTTCATCCATGTGTGCATGAACATAGCGTCACGCACCAACCTCCTGTTGACCACTTGGGTACGGACAGTCACCGCGACTAGAGGGGCAATATCCGTGATGGTTGCGCCGTGGAGCCACAGATCTTTCTAAAACAGAATTTTGTCTCCCGCTCCCACCTTCCATTTAATCAGGCTCCTGAAAGTTTGATCTACCATTTTGTCCGCGGTTAAGTTGAGACCCTGCCAAGGCCTGGATGCATCCGTACGTCGAAGCCATTCCCATCTTAATCTTAGGGCAATGCCATGCTTAAAGAGGTCAATGACGCCCAATCCTCCCATGTGCTTTGGCCTACATACTCTTGCCCAAGATACCACGCATTTGCCGCCATGCACTTCGTCTGTCCCGGCCCAGAAGAAGGCCCTACATCCTCTGTCCACTCTTTCGAGAGCCCAATTAGGCGCCTCCGCAATCATGAGATGATGAGTGGCCCGCGCTCTCATGACTTGGTTGACAAGGATAAGCCTTCCCGGTCTAGTCACCAAGCCCCTTTGCCATCCCGGCAGGATGTGCAAGGCCGCATCCACCACCGGCTGCACTCGGATCTTTTGAGCTGTCTTATGCTTAGCTGGAGCCCTAGATATTTGCACGGGAAAGAGATAATCTTCCAAGGTAGCGCCGACTTAACAAGCTCCTCATCCTCGTCCTTCGCACGGATCATGATTGCCGCAGATTTGGTAAAATTCACTTTAAGCCCAGATGCCACTTCGAAGATGGTGAGAGTTTCCTTAACGAACAGGAGGTCTGGCCATGTGGGTTTGATGAAAAGAACCACATCATCCGCATATAAGGACAAGCGCTGCACCGGGCTACATCCATTAATGGTACTCATCACTCGAGCCTCATGCGCCTTGATAATGATTGCCGTAAGTACATCCATGGCAATAACAAAAAGCAAAGGAGAAATTGAATCCCCTTGCCTCAAACCCTTGGCGTGCATGAACTTGTTACCTGCATAGCCATTCACTATCACTCTCAAACTTGCAGTAGTCAGAAGAGTGGCAATCCATGATATCCACCGCTCCGAAAACCCTTTGGCTCGTAGCACTTCGAACAAGAAAGGCCACACAGGGAGTCAAATGCTTTGGTTATGTCAAGCTTGAGCAGCACTCCTTTCGCTTTCCTTCGATGCATCGAGCGAGCCATTTGCCTCACCACAAGGAAGTTATCATGTAAGCATCGCCCCTTGATGAAAGAGGACAGGTTCGCATGAACGAGCTCTCCCATGCGCGGTCTGAGTCTTGCGGTTAGGAGTTTGGAAGCAATCTTGGGCATGCTGTGCACAAGGCATATAGGTCGGAAGTCGAAGACAGAGCATTCTTCCGGAGACTTTGGTAGTAGTGTGATCAAGGCTTGGTTTAGTCTCCCAAAACCCCTACCATTTCCAAGGAAAATTTTATGTAGCGCAGCAATGAGGTCCGCCTTTGTAACCTCCCAAGCACTCTGGAAGAACAGGCCAATGAAACCATCCGGCCCTGGTGCCTTGTCCGAGGGCAACTCCTTGATTACTGCCCAAATCTACTCCTCGGTGAACACACGATCCTGCTCCGAGAGATCAATGTGAGTAACACCGAGGCCCTCCAAATCGAGAGTGAATTCTCGTGCCATGTCCTTGCCCAACAATTTTTTGTAAGCATTGAATGCTTCCTCCTTGCCTTTCTGATCCGTGATGATGCGCCCCTCAAAGGCCAAAGAAGGTATATAGTTCTTCATGCGCCTTCCGTTCGCCACCAAGTGAAACAGTTGCGTGTTTGCATCCCCTTCTTTTAGCCATGTTATTCTCGACCTTTGTCCAGCGATGGTCCTCTCTAAGGAAGCAAGTCCTAGCACCAGGTGCTTAAGGGTTCTCCTAAGACATCTTTCCTCCTCCGTAAGCATACGGTTTTCTTAAGCGCAGTCGAACCGCATGATGACAATGTTTGCGATGGCAATTTGCAACTTAATATTTCCGATCTCCTTTTGGCCCCATGTGGCAAGCGCTCTAGCCGTGTTGCGGCTAGGCTATAGACTCATCTTGCCTTGATATGTGTGATGTTACTCATACTACTAGTAACTAGCTATGTTACCACATGCCTTTCTTTCTTCAGTTATTGCTTGCCACATCATCTATTTTATCTAGATATGTGTGATGTTAATACCTATGTTACTCCCACTGTGGGTAGTCTTACAACAAGACTTTCTCAATGCTTAAGTCTATGCGAATTATGATGACAATTGCTACTTATTTCGATTAGCGACTACTGGGCGCCGGCTCGCCGGCCGAAAGTTTCGGCCGGTCCGGCCGCAGCCGCTTGAGACATGCGTCTGCAGCCGTCCGATTGGATCCCGCATCGTCTTCTTCTTTTCCCTTGTCCACCAAAGCTTTGCCAGAGGAAAAAAACTAAAGCGTCTTCCGCTTGCATCGGGAAAGGCCGCCCTACCTCCCCCTCCCGCTGACAGATCAAATTTCCCCACCGGCTTGCCTCACCGCCGTCGTCGATCGCCGTCGTTGCCGGGCGTCTTTTTTGAGCCAAGAAGAAAAAACACAGGGAGCCATGTCGGCTGCCCCTCCTTCCGCATTGGGCAACATGCGCCCGTCCCCCTCGCCGTCGACAGTAGCCTCCCGCGCGGCCCTCGCCGTGCTACCACCCTCCCCCTCCCCCCCCCCCCCCGCGCCGTCCACCAACAAAATCAATGGTGATGACGCCATGGCTCGTAGTGGTAGCAAAAATAGCGATGGTTCCAGCAAACCCAGAAACGCCCGAAGTACCAATAAATGGAGCCGGTTCCAGCAAGGCAACAATTTGGCGCTGATTCCAGCAAAAAACCAGAAATTGCATGGTAGCAAAAAATAAACATAGTTCCAGCAAAAAACATTGCCGGTTGTAGCAAACCAAAAAGGTGGTGCGAGCAAAATCTACTGGAAAAACATGTTGTCGCTGCCGATGGTCTCGGCAAAACATCTCACCGATCCAACAAATAATCTTGCTGGTTGTAGCAAAACAAAAAGCCAGTGCCAACAAAATCAAATGGACAGGTCCTCTGATTGCAAAAAAACGACCTGAGCATCTGAGAACTTAGTAGCCGAAGAAGCAAAAAATGTATCGGTTCCAGCAAAAGAAAATAGTTGTAGCTCAAAAAGAAAAGGTTCCAGCAAAAAATCGTTGGGTTCCAGCAAAATGGATCGCCAGCTGTAGCACTATGCTCGCCAAGCCCCCATTGCAAGCTGGGGAGAAGGCTAGTTCCAGCAAAAAAAATTGTTGCTTCCAGCAAAATGGATCACTGGTTCTAGCATCATCGGATCGTGCTCGCTTGCCCCATGCCCGTGTAGCACTTCTCGTCGTGGGTCGCAGCATGCCACACCAGCAGTTGCAGCTTCTCTATGACCAGTTGTAGCACGCCACATGGGCATAGTGTGGGTAATCATCGATTTCAGCTCGCCAGGACGCCGTTGCAGAATCTCGTGGCGCGCAGTCCAGGGTGCCGTGTTGGAAATATGCCCTAGAGGCAATAATATTATATTATTATATTTCCATAGTCATAGTTAAGTGTTTATGTTTCATGCTATAACTGTTATGATCCTGGAATATGCGATCAAGTGGAAAACTCATATGCACGTGTGAAATGATAAACGGATAAAATAAAGGTTCCTAGTCTCGCCTCTAAGACTAGCTCAAGTGTTGTTGGTGATCATATTTTCCGGATCTTAGGATATCGTTAAGTGTAACGATAGTCCTAAATCAACATTGAGATTATGACGTTGGAAAAACGATCATATTGAATCGACCAAACTTGTGTGTTATGAGTTGAGTTAATATCGTCTGCATTCAATTGTAATAACATGGATGGTTAACATGTGATTTTTCTCCTTAGACCATGAGAGTATCATAGTCACTTCTTACCGTACTGTGGACTTTGGGATTGTTCAAACGTCACCTGTAACACGGTGATCATGTCGATAACTTACAGGTTCATCAGAAAGTTTGACAATGGACTAGATAGCTCAAGAGTGGGATTTGCTCCTTCGACGATGGAGAGATAGGCCCTCTCGGTGTGATGGTGATGTCTATTACGCAACCTTCTTCTTGTAGACTTGGGACTCCAAGCGCAGAGTTTTGTAGGACAGTAGCAAATTTCCCTCAAGTGGATGACCTAAGGTTTATCAATCCGTGGGAGGCATAGGATGAAGATGGTCTCTCTCAAACAACCCTGCAACCAAATAACAAAGATTCTCTTGTGTCCCCAACACACCCAATACAATGGCAAATTGTATAGGTGCACTAGTTCGGCGAAGAGATGGTGATACAAGTGTAGTATGCATGGTAGAAATATATTTTTATAATCTGAATAAATAAAAACAACGAGGTAACTAGTAACAAAAGTGAGCAAAAACGGTATTGCAATGCTTGAAAACAAGGCTTAGGGCCCATACTTTCACTAGTGCAAGTTCTCTCAACAATGACAACATAATTGAATCATATAACAATCCCTCAACGTACGATGTCGTGGGATTGTCACGGCAGATGTACTCTTGCAAGGACTTAGTCGTGGAGCCATCGTAACCAGGAAGCTTAAAGGGGTTAATTCGGGACAAAGGACACGAGAGATTTATACTAGTTCGGCCCCTTACGGTGAAGGTAAGGCCTACGTCTAGTTGGGTTGGCATTGCTTGATGTTTAGATGACCAGGGAGCGAGATACGCTATGCCCGGTTCTCGATGAGTTGTTTCTTGTCCCTAAGCCGCCGGCGGGTCGTCCCCTTATATACACGGGTTGACGCCCTGCAGCCTATAGAGTCCCTGCCGGCTCATAGACAGTGTCTGGCTCGGTAATTAGTTAATTCTACCTTATGTTACAAGTCATGTCATCATGGCAGTTTACCACTATGGGCCTTAAGCCGCCTGTGGGCCTTAGACCCTTTATTGAACCACCATCTTCATGCTTGGTCTTGGGCTTCTTTCTGATGAGTCTTCTTTGTGTAACCCGACCCCTCCTGGGCGGCTTACACAAATAGTTATATCCCCAACATTAGGCCCCAGATTGATTTGAATCGGTTCATGTCAATCTTAAAATACCTTAAGAAATAGACCTTCAGCCTTCTGCCTGTGCAAAGGTTTTTAACCCGCCATGACGTCATGTTCTGGATCCGTGTTAACTCGCCGTGACGTCATCTTTACTTAAATTCATATTTTACTCCGCCATATCCTCCAAAAACCGAGGCGTCGGGGCCACTGGATAATGATGTTTAGTCTCCTCATTTCTCGCGCTGTCTCAGTCGGTCTTCCCTTATAAATAGGCACGACCTAGGTCTTCCATTCTCCCCCCTTTCGGTCATCCTCTTCCTCTCGATGTGTCTCTGCCGCCCGAGCTCCGCCGCCGCCGTCGTCGAGCTCCTCGTCTTCACCGACTCAGGCCGCTGCATCAACCCAAATCTAACCAGAAATCAACAGCGAACTTCCGCAGCCCGTCCACATCCGTAAGTTCCCTTCTTTCCCTTTCTTAGATCTGCATTGGAGCTTCTTCGAGTTCGTCGGTGTTCATCGCCGCCCGCGGCGAACCCTTTATGTTCTTCACCTTCGATGCCCTGTTCAGATCGTTGAATAATATAAAACTGCTGCGGCGACTATTTTACGTTTATCTCGAACATAGACATATCTCTTTTCTTTTGTTCAGAAGCTTCTTTCAAGCGGATGAACTTCTCTGCACTGATTTTAGGTCTAGAAAATTTTCTTTTTGGAACGACCGTTCGATCCAAAACAATAATTGCAGCTTGTGAAATCTGTTTGTTCCACACTTAGTCAAAAACTGCCTCTGTTGAATTTGTTTAACAATGGTAATATATGTAGCCGGTTTGTGACAACACCGATTGTCAGTCTTGCTTGCTTCCGGCGACTTTAAGAAAATTTAACTGCCCCTGATACCTGTAGCGGCTTAAATATTATTTGCATAGTTACCTATATATCATTAGGCCCCGTCTTAAGCCGCCATTTTGAATAGACTTAAAAATACTTTCCTTCCGGGTTAAAATTGACCCGGAGCTTCTTATTTTGTCATAGGCTTCCACTTACGCCATGACACCTAAGGTTCCCAAGGCTCCTGTGACCTGTAATTGGGTCCCATCCATTGTCACAGAAAGCAAATTATCTGAATTTGTGAAGTCTGGCCACCTGCCCAAGAAGGAGGTCATGTTTTATCGTGCCCCTGACCCGTCCGAGGAGAAACCTCAGCCCAAAGAAGGGGAGGTGATAGTTTTTACGGATCATATGAGCCGGGGATTTGCTCCACCCGGTTCAAAATTCTTCAGGGATGTTTTGCATTTCTTTGACCTCAGACCTCAAGACATTGGACCCAATTCCGTGTCAAATATCTGCAACTTCCAAGTTTTCTGCGAAGTGTACCTGGGAGAAGAGCCCAATCTACTTTTGTTCAGAGAGCTATTCTATTTAAACCGGCAGAATGAACGTGCCAACGGGCCCAGTCTAGAACTTGGCGGCATCTCAATTCAGCGGCGAAGAGACTGCCTCTTTCCTTATGCCGAACTGCCCAGCCACCCAAAGGACTGGAACCAGACGTGGTTTTATTGCCAGGACACTTCTCCGGCTGACGAGAACCCTCTGCCCGGCTTCCGCGCTCTGCGCCTTGAATCAAATCACCCGCTGCCGGATAAGCTAACCACTGTTGAACGTCTATCACTTGCCCCTACCATCAAGAAGATCAAAGCCCTCTTAGGTAATGGCTTGAGTGGTATTGATTTGGTGCGAGTCTGGATCTCCTGGCGGGTGATCCCGTTAAGCCGTCGCCCCGGCTTAATGCGCTGTTACACTGGCGAGAAGGATGACCCGCTGCGCCACAGTTCTAATGACTTACCAGATGATATGGTTGAAGTTACGACCCAGACCTTGTTGAAAGAAGGCACGGTGACTAGTAATGCCTTTGGCTTACTTCCCTTCTGCAAGAAGAACCCGGCCCCCGCAGTGAGTCATCAACCTCAATGAATACTCTTTACTATATTACACCTTGCTTTTACTCATAACCCCTTATCATTTTTCACAGGTCGATGACAACTTCTGGAAGGTCAAGTATGACCATGAAGCGGCCAAACAAGCCAGAGTGGCAAAAAGAGCTGAAAGGAAAGCCGCCAAGACTGGAACTTCGAAGAAGAGGAAACCAAGCGCTTCAGATATGTTTAAACTTGACGATACTGATGATGAAGAAGAAGAGGTAACTTCTAAGTCCCTTGACTCTTTATCATCACCTTACTGACATTAAATCTTTCCAGGAAGACACAGGGAACAGCCAAGCCGTCGAGGAAGAGGTAACTATAATCTCCTCCGACTCCGAGCCCCTGCCGTGTCAGAAAATTCGAAGAGTAACCCGGAAAGTAAGATTTTCACATCCTTTGGCTTACCAAGATCCTCAATTCCTTTTGAAGCAACAGCAATTTGAAAGCCGGAGGCAGACCCGGACCAGCAAGGATGTAGAGTTCACCTCCGGCTTACCTGACGTAACCAGGAAGCGTCGGACTAAGGTTATTTCCAATTTACGTTCTGTTTTACCTTTGGCGGGTCTAATTCGTTAACCTCTCAATTCATCTGACTCCAATTATCAGGATACCTCTCCTTCCTCCGGCGAGTCTATGCAATCTAACATGCCGGCTTTCAAAACTGCCCCCAGGTAATGTAATTTTGTTTACCTTATGCTTTACCTTACTCATGCTTTTGTACTCATCCTTCTGCCTTTGTCAACAACGTGCAAGTGAAACCCAGTAAGAGGTCAAAAAAGAGTAAGCCGCCCCAAGACCCGGTCAGGATCGAATCGGAGCTTGGCACGGCTGCTCTGACAGATTCTACCCATCGGCCGCTTTGAACCAGCCTATGACATTCCAGCACCAACCTCCGATCCACCCGCCGAATATACTCTCAACAGCTCTGATAACCCGGAAGCTCCTAGCCCGGCCAAGACAATTGATCCGGAAGTTGAGATTCTGAAGACTCAGTTTGTTGAGCTGGGGCAGCCCACTGTCCTTGCCAAGTGCTCTGCCAAGGAGGAGCTTCTGGAATGCCGAAAGGCCAAGCTAGACATTGCTGACTATACTCATTTGAGCATTGGAGAGATAGTCTCTGGCTATCTCAATCAAGTACATAGCAGCCGTGACCTGGAAATTGACATGGTGAAGCAAATACAAAGAAAATCTGAGGTATAACTTATGCTACTTTTCTTAATCGTACTTACTGTATCAGCCCCCAAGTCTATTGCTTATGAATAAATATGATGTAGACTTAGAAAACTGCTTAGCACTGCTTTGTCCAGTTTAGAAAGAAGATATTTAACCCGGTTGTAATATGATACCTTGAACTTGCGACACACATTAGCCCCCAAGTGTCAAGTATCTTTGCTTGCAAAGTGCTTGGGACTTAATTTCCATGAACCGACATTGTAAGTTAAAATTCTTCAACATACATTAGCCCCCTAGTGTCAAGTATCTTTGCTTGCAAAGTGCTTGGGACTTAATGTTATCTTACCATGATTCTGACTATAACCCGGCATCAATGCAGGCCACCATAAGTCAATGTGAGTCGGAGATTGCTGACCTGAAGAGCCGTCTGGCAGCTCAAGAACTTTAAATTCAAAAGGCCAACTTCAAATTTGAATTCAGCGTCTCTGAACAAGAGAAGTTGAAGAAGAATTTTGAGGCGGAGAAGAAAATATGGGCTGATGAGAAGGCCTCACTAGTAATCCGGGTTGAGACAACAGAAACATCACTTGCGTATAACAATGAGCTGTCCGGCTTAAAGCGCCAGATATCTCAAATGGTCTCAGCAATCTTCGGTAAGTTACTGTATATAACCTCAAATATTGTAGTGGAGCAACTGTACACCTTCCTTTGATGACTATTTTAATTGTTATCTCCGGCTCACCTTATGTTTATGAACGCAGGCCCCAGGAGCACAAACCTCAAGCAGAACATGTTGATCAAACTGAAAGCGGTTTACACTCTAGTGGAGCAACTGTACACCGGGTCACAACGTGCCTTGGCCATTGTAGCTTTATCAAATGACGTTCCTCATCTCCTGCAAGATGTGCTAAAGCGGCTTGCCATGCTACCCCAGCGGGTCCAATTGCTAAGATGGGCATCTGCCAGAGCCGGGGCTATAGCCGCATTGAGCCGGGGCAAGGCGTGGCTTCCAGAGTTAGACCCGGCAAACATTGCTCTTGGGTATCCCAGCTTGAAGGAAGACGTCTCTTTATTCAACGAGACAGACTTCACCGCCTGTGTGAAAGACATACGTCCTATGGCTACTCTCATTGGGAATGATACTGACCTTACCAAACATCAGCCGGGCTATGACAGTGAGAACCGGAGAATTCCAACACCTCACTATGATGAAGTCAACTTGATCCCTCCAACTCGTAAGCATACCTTTGCCCCTGAAGTGGACCCAGCCAGTTTAATAGATGATGAAGCTGAGTTTGAAGCCTTGAGTGGCATTGACTAGGCCTCGTCCACCTTCCAGGACAAGGCAGCCGATGGAGAGGCGGAGAAGGATAACCCGGAATCTTCAATCCAACCAAAGGAGTGAACTGCCAGGCATTTATGACTTTGCGAAAACAATGCTTCATTATTCAGACTCAGGGAGTCTTGTAATAGGGTAGAAAAACCTCTCGATTTTTGTCATGCCTTCGCGCATGTTTACGGCGCTTAATACTTTCATAAGCCTCCATCGCTATATACTTCCAACTTATGTTGATCTTTTATTTCCTTGATGTTAAAAATTTGCTTGCCTTATCCTGCATATAAAACAAGCAGAATTCCCTTGGCGACTTATCGCATCGGGGGTCACCTAAGGTATTGATAACCCGGAGTGCGAACCAAAACATCATATAAAGGCCGGTTTATAATTATATTTGTTAAACATAATCACAATAGCATACCTGCGATCCTTTTGGTAATCTCGCCGGTTTATGTGACCTAAATCATGAGGGTAAGTTTAACTCCTGAAAATTGGCACATATGATGTTCACCTGGCCCTTAACAACTGAAGTGACCAATATTAAACCAGTGGAACGAGAATCCCATAGTACTTTCAAGAATGGCCTCCCGATAGTCAAACATTTACACTTACAAAGTATGATGAATAATAAACAAAATTTAAAGGCCTCTGATTCGAATACGATCAGTGAACCGTTCCAAAGGGGTTAAGCTAAGATTCGGATACGATCATATAGCCCCAGTGGCTTTGGCGATGCCGATCAAGTGGGTATCGACAGCCATGTTCTCTTTGGTTCGAATACGACCTATGTTTGAACAGGAAGCCCCCAAGTGACCATAAGAGTTGTTTAATGACGCTGATTCGAATACGATCCATGTCAGACCCAAAGGGGTTAACTATGATTCAAATACGATCAAGAAGCCCCCAAGTGGGTTTGTCAGTATGCCGATCAAGTGGGTATTGACAGCTATGTTCTCTTTGGTTCGAATACGACCTATGTTTGAACAGGAAGCCCCCAAGTGACCATGGCTAAACTCAGATATGATCATAAGCCGGACCAAAGGGAAAGCCGGATTCAGATATGATCCGCTCCCTGTTGGTTGTTTCCACCACCTGATAAAGAAGACGTGTAAACCTTTGAGGGTGAAAAGAACAAATGTCCTGCTTTATTGCTTTATATAACATATACATCGTCAAAAAATATATACGTCTTGAGAGCCGGTGGCTCAAGTATAGTAAGGCCGAAGATGGGCGATATTCCACGGCCGGCGGTCTCCTCCTCCTACTTACGTGAGTCTTTGTGCTCTCGAACATCGATAAGGTAGTATGACCCGTTGTTCAGATTCTTGCTGACCACAAAGGGTCCTTCCCAAGGAGGGGATAGCTTATGAGACTGATCCTGGATGAGCTGGAGCACTAAGTCGCCTTCCTGAAAGGTTCTGCTTCTAACCCGGCGGCTGTGATAGCGGCGCAGGTCTTGCTGGTAAAACACCGAGCGGACTATTGCCAAGTCTCGCTCCTCATCCAATAAATCAAGTGCATCCTGACGAGCTTTTTTGTTACCAGCCTCAACGTAAGCTGCCACTCGGGGTGAGTCATGCCAGATGTCACTTGGCAGGACCGCCTCTGCTCCGTACACCATGAAGAAAGGTGTGTAACCCGTCGATCTGTTAGGCGTAGTATTGATACTCCAAAGCACAGAGGGTAACTCCTCCACCCAACAACCCGGCGTTCGTTGTAAGGGGACCAAGAGCCGGGGTTTAATACCCTTCAAAATCTCCTGATTAGCTCTTTCTGCTTGACCATTGGATTGAGGATGAGCAACAGCCAAAACATCAAGCCGGATATGTTCTCGTTGACAGAACTCTTCCATGTCACCCTTGGAAAGATTAGTGCCATTATCAGTTATAATACTATGTGGAAAACCAAAACGAAAGATCACCTTTTTTATGAACTGAACCGCCGTGGCTGCATCACACTTCTTGGTAGCTCTGCCTCAACCCACTTTGTGAATTTATCCACTGCCACCAGGAGGTGTGTCTTTTTGTCTTTAGACCTCTTGAAAGGTCCAACCATGTCAAGCCCCTAGACTGCGAACGGCCAAGTAATTGGAATCATCCTCAACTCTTGAGCCGGCACATGAGCTCGTCGTGAGAATTTCTGACATCCGTCACATTTACTGACCAGATCCTCCGCATCAGCATGAGCCGTTAGCCAATAAAAGCCATGACGGAAAGCCTTGTCCACAAGAGATTTTGAGCCGACGTGATGACCACAATCCCCTTCATGGATCTCACGAAGTATCTCCTGACCCTCCACAGGTGATACACAACGTTGAAAAGCTCCAGTGACACTGCGATGATGTAACTCGCCATGAACAATTGTCATGGATTTGGACCGCCGGATGATTTGTCTTGCCAAGGTCTCATCCTCAGGCAACTCTCCCCGGGTCATGTAAGCCAAATATGGCACTGTCCAATCCGGGATAACACGAAGAGCTGCTACCAGCTGTGCCTCCGGGTCTGGCACCGCTAAGTCCTCCTCTGTGGGCACCTTGATAGAAGGATTATGCAAAATATCAAGAAAGGTGTTAGGTGGCACCGGCTTTCGCTGAGATCCCAGGTGGCTTAAAGCATCCGCCGCCTCATTCTTCCTTCGATCAATGTTCCACTTGATAACCCTTGAAATGTCCAGCCACAACATCAACTTCACGACGGTAAGCCGCCATTAAGGGATCCTTGGACTCCCACTTGCCTGATACCTATTGAGCCACGAGATCTGAGTCACCCAAACACCTCACCCGGCTCAAATTCATCTCTTTGGCCATCCTGAGACCATGGAGTAAGGCCTCATACTCAGATGCATTGTTAGTACAAGGAAACATAAGCCGGAGCACATAACAAAATTTGTCACCTCGGGGGGAAGTTAAAACAACTCCAGCCCCCGAGCTTTCCAACTGCCTGGACCCATCAAAGTGAATAGTCCAATACGTGTTATCTGGCTTCTCCTCAGGTGCCTGCAACTCTGTCCAATCATTGATAAAGTCCACCAAGACTTGAGACTTAATAGCAGTACGTGGCATATACTTCAAACCATGAGGCCCAAGCTCAATAGCCCACTTGGCGACTCGTCCTATGGCCTCCCTGTTCTGGATGATGTCTCCCAAGGGGGCAGAACTTATCACAGTTATAGGATGACTTTGGAAGTACTGCTTCAGCTTCCGGCTTGCCATAAACACTCCGTAAACAAGTTTCTGCCAATGTGGATACCTTTGTTTAGACTCAATGAGCACCTCACTGATGTAGTAAACCGGTCGTTGAACCGGATGCTCCTTGCCAGCCTCCTTACGCTCCACCATGATGGCAACACCGACGGCTCGTGAATTAGCAGCCACATATAGCAGCAACGACTCTTTATCAATGGGAGTCGCAAGGACCGGTGGCTCAGACAACTGTCTCTTTAAATCTTCAAAGGCAGTATCAACAGCATCACTCCAGACAAAAGTGTCCGTTTTCTTCATCATCTGATACATCGGTAGGGCCTTCTCACCTAACCGGCTTATGAACCGGCTTAAAGCAGCAACACGACCCGCCAGTCACTAAACATCATTGATGCACGCCGGTTTAGCCAGAGAGGTAATTGCTTTGATCTTCTCCGGATTAGCTTCAATGCCTCTGTTTGAGACCAGGAAACCCAAGAGCTTGCCTGCAGGTACACCAAATACACACTTGGCTGGGTTAAGCATCATCTTATAAACCCGGAGATTATCAAAGGTCTTTTTCAAATCAGATATCAAGGTTTCCTTCTCTCTGGACTTCACCACGATGTCATCCACATAAGCGTGAACATTGCGCCCAATTTGATCGTGGAAGCGAGTTTTGTACACATCGGCTGATAAGTCGCCGAGCACTCTTGAGCCCAAATGGCATAGATACATAACAGAAGGCTCCAAACGGAGTGATGAAAGCCGTCTTCTCCTGGTCCTTAACTGCCATTTTGATCTGATGATAACCAGAGTAAGTATCCAAAAAGCTCAAACGCTCGCAACCCGCCGTAGCATCAATGATTTGATCAATACGGGGGAGAGCAAAGGGATCAGCCGGACAAGCCTTATTGAAGTCTGTGTAATCCACACACATCCGCCAGGTGCCGTTCTTCTTGAGTACGAGCACCGGGTTAATAACCACTCGGGTGAAAAACTTCAACAATAAACCCAGCCGCTAAGAGCCGGACGACTTCCTCTCCAATAGCTTTCCGTCTCTCTTCGTTGAACCGTCGAAGAAACTACCTGACCGGCTTATACTTCGGATCAATATTGAGAGTGTGCTCAGCGAGTTCTCTCGGTACACCCGGCATGTCAGAAGGTTTCCATGCAAAGATGTCCCGATTCTCACGGATGAACTCGATGAGCGCGCTTTCCTATTTAGGATGCAAATTGGCACTGATACTGAACTGCTTAGATGAATCACCTGGATTGAAATCAACAAGCTTGGTTTCAGCAACCGACTTAAACTTCATCGCCGGGTCATGCTCAGTGGTTGGCTTCTTTAAAGAGGTCATATCCGCCGGGTCAACATTGTCTTGATAAAACTTCAGCTCCTCTGCTGCACAAACAGACTCAGCATAAGCCGCGTCGCCCTCCTCACATTCCAGGGCTACCTTTCGACTTCCATGTACGGTGATGGTGCCCTTGTGACCCGGCACCTTAAGCTGCAGATAAACATAACACGGCCGTGCCATGAACTTGACATAAGCCGACCGTCCAAACAGAGCATGATATGGACTCCTGATTTTGACCACCTCAAAGGTTAATTTCTCAGCTCTAGAATCATACTCATCTCCAAAGGCCACTTCCAGTTCAATCTTGCCAACTGGGTAAGCCGACTTACCAGGAACCACTCCATGAAAAACAGTGTTGGATGTCTTCAAATTCTTATCAGTTAACCCCATGCATCGAAAGGTCTCATAATATAGGATATTGATGCTGCTACCCCCGTCCATGAGTACCTTAGTGAATTTATATCCACCAACCTGTGGTGCTACCACCAAGGCTAACTGACCCGGATTATCAACCCGGAGGGGGTGATCTTCCCTGCTCCATACAACGGGCTGTTCTGACCACCTCAAATAATGGCGAACCGCCGGCTCAACAGAATTCACGGCCCTCTTACGAACCTTCTGATCACGTTCACACAAGCTAGTGGTGAACACATGATACTGCCCACTATTCAGCTGCTTCGGATGGCTTTGATAAGCCGACTGCTGTTGCTGCTGTTCCCCTTGACCAGACTGATGTTGATTATAGCCACCTTGATGTCCCTGAAAGCCGGAACTTGAACCGCCGTCCGGGCCATGAAAGCCGCCAGCCCCTGAGCCGCCGCCCAACCCATGATTGCCATCAAACGTGTTGGAATTCTTAAAAGCCTTCATGATCGCGCAATCTTTCCATAAGTGGGTGGCTGGTCGTTCCCGGGTGCCGTGTCTCGGGCAAGGCTCATTTAGTAGCTGCTCAAGAGATGGGCCTGACCCGCCAGATTGAGGGGGCGGTTTGCCCTTACGTTTCTGATTGTTACCTTGTGCATTGGCGTTGGCTACAAACTCCGGGTTACCCTCCGCCTTACACTTATTGCCTCCTTGATTCATCGGGTTATGCTGCTGACCCTTTCCACTGCCGTTCTTCTTTCCCTTCCCTGTCTTTTCCTCATCAGACGCGGGATCCTTGGTACTATCAGAGTCGGCGTATTTGACTAAAGCTGCCATCAGTGTACCCATATCGTTGCAATCACGCGTAAGGCACCCCAGTTTCTGTCTCAGCGGCTCAAAGCGGCAGTTCTTCTCCAACATGAGGACTGCAGAGCCGACATCCATCTTGTCGAATTTAATGTATTATCTCCTTGACCCGGCGTACCCAATGAGTCGTGGATTCACCCTCCTCCTGCTTACAATTTGTCAAATCCACAATCGACATAGATTGCTTGCAAGTGTCGTTGAAGTTCTGGATGAAACGGGCCTTTAGCTCTACCCACGAACTAATGGAATTGGGTGGCAAGCCCTTTAACCATGACCGGGCCGTTTCGTCTAACATCATGGTGAAATACTTAGCCATTGCTGCGTCGCTAACCTCCAACAGCTCCATGGCCATCTCATAACTTTCGATCCACGCTCCGGGCTGTAAGTCAGCCGTGTAATTCGGCACCTTCCGAGGTCCCTTGAAGTCCTTGGGTAAACGTACATTACGTAGAGCCGGCACTAAACAAGGAACACCGCCGGTTCTGGTAGCCACTCCCGCCTCAACGGAAGTCGTCGGATAATCTGGAAAGCCCTGATGTGCCGTTTGTTGAGCCGCTAGCTGAGCCGCCCGCTCGTCCTTCTGACGTATTCGGTCCTGCAAGTTATAACCACCGGGCTGAATTACGGTTGGCGTTGCTTGACAAAGCTTCTGACTCCATGTGCCTGCTGTAACTTGGACTCCGGTTTGGACGAGCTGGAGCTAACCAGGGCGGAGGAGTTGAATGAATCATGTCCCGGCTGTAGGAATAAGTATCTTGCTGAGCCAGGGCTCTCTGGACGAGGTCTCTGATCCTTCGGGTCTCCACTGCTATTGGATCATCACCGTCCACCGGGAGAGCCGCCAAACATGCTGATGCCGCGATCAAGTTCTCCATGGGGTTGGAAAAGTGACCCGGCGGTATCGGCACGTAACGGGGTGGTACCATGTTCCCATGAGGAGGTGCCATCTCCCGAGGCTGAGCCGGTCCCACTGTTCCGGCTGTCATAAACTGATTTGCATCTGGCGGGTTACTTGGGCCAGCTCCGGGTGTAGCAAAAAGATTCTGAGGATCATAAACCGGAGGTAAACGGGACTGGGTTTTTTGGTGCCTCCTTCTCATCACCTCATTAGATGCGTTCAGGTTCATCGTGGTCGGAAAGCCTCGATCGAGGCTACTTTCGCCCGTGCATCCAAAGCCGCCCGTTCTGTAGCTAACCTGGTGTCCTCTGCTGCCAAGGCCTCCTTGGCCCGAGCTATCTCCTCGCACACTTGTGCCACCTCCGTGTTATGCTCATCTTGATTTGCAGGAATAACCGTGGCGGTTAACAGGGCCGTAAGCTTATCAATGAGATCCATCAGTATCTGAGCCGGCGGGCGCACAGGGCCTCCTGCCCTAGACGCTGTCAGGACCCCGATTCCAAATCACATCGACCTAGCCGGTAACACCTCATATCACTTTGCGGCCTCACGCACGGTATTCCCACGGGTGTCGCCTTACCATGGCCCGGGACCGTTTGCGTCTTTTGGCTCACGTATATGACAGTGTCGCTAGCATCCACATGACAAAGAACCCGGGCCGACATGGCTATTCGTGAACCCAAAGCGGCGGTAACCTATGGGGACAGGCATACATGATTCACATCGAGCATGTCGGTCATCAACGTATAAATTCGGGCTGTAGCACTGGGCTATGAGGACTCGGTATCCCGGCTGTAGCGAGCTAGGCGGGACTCGAATAACACCACGTGACATTTCCCGAAGGGACGGACATAAGGCAGTGAAACACATGCCGGCCAATCAAGTGTCCAAGCGGTAGTCTTTGGGCTAGCGAGGACTCGGTGAACCGGGCATGTAGCGGACTACTATCGCTCGAGAAGCACGAGACTACATTTCCCCATATGAGAGGCTGCCAAGGATAAACAACTAGTTTGTCGGATCCCACACATACCAAGCATTTCAAACATACACACAATATGCTCAATATGTGTAGATACAACATGGCATCACAACATAACTCTACGACTCAAATATTTATTCATTAGGCTCCGAGGAGCGAGATATTACAAACATGGGTCTCATGACCCAACACTCTAAGCATACAAGTTCAAGCACAAGCGGAAGCTAAACATGTCTGAGTACGTATAACTATAAATGAAAAGGGCTGAGAAGCCCGACTATCTACCGAGATCTGCCGAGGGCACCGGATCGTAGCTGAGGTAACAAGCTAAATGTCAAGTCCAAGCGGAACTACTAAGCGAGGTAGCGTCTCTCTGCAAAACATAAAATAAGCAAACGTGAGTACAAACGTACTCAACAAGACTTACATCAGAACTAACTACACATGCATCATTATCAACAAAGGGGGTGGTGGAGTTTGACTGCAGCAAGCCAGCTTTGACTCGGTGGCTATCCTGAACTACATTTGCAAGTAACTCTTTTGAGGTGGCGCACACGAGTCCACATATTCACCATATCAATACACTAGTATGGACCCGCTCCCGTCTCCCTACGAGAACGCCATCCATAGGACTCACGCTTATCTTGCGCATTTTAGAGTATCCACTTTCACTTGTCTATGAACTGATATAGGCAACCCAGAAGTCCTTCTCCGTGGACACGGCTATTCGAATAAATCATATTAACCCTGCAGGGGTGTACTTCTTCACACACGCTCTCACCACTTACCGCCGTTTACACGACATGTACTCGGCAACCTTCAAGCGAAAGCCCAACGTGGGTGTCGGCCTCAGCCTACCTAAACACTCAAGTCCCTAGTCCAGGTTTATCGCCTATTCGGGTTCCATCCATGAAGTCCGGCCGAGGTTTCCCATACAACCCCGAGCGGTGTGTGCGGGGTTCCCGAGACACCAAGCAGGCGAATCGGTACACCGGGCCACGGTGCCTACCGCAACACAACCCACCCCTAAGGTCAGCGTTAAATGCGTCCCCCAAAGATACTACAAACACGAAACTACTTGCAACTCCCGGATGAGAACAAGGGTGGTTAAGAAGCCGAGAGGGTCAATTAAGGATCCCAATGCGTGGTAGTAACTGTTTCATGGATCACAAATCTGAACTCAGTTCACGAGGGCGGCTGCAATAAGACAACCCACCATGTACTCCTACATGGCCTCTCACCGCTACCTTTACCAAATCGTATTCACACACTTAGCTCACACACGATGGGACATGTTCACACACCATTCCAATTCATTCCCGATGAATCGGACTGACTCAACTCTAAGCGATGGCAGCATGACAAACAAGCATGAATGAGTAGGCACAACAGGCTCGAGACAACTCCTACTCATGCTAGTGGGTTTCATCTAATTCTTGTGGAATGACGGGTCATGCGAGAGGATAAAGGGGTTCAGCTACCGCAGCAAGTAACACATGAGTCGTTGTTGTCCTAATGCAGTAAAATAGAGCAGGAGCGAGAGAGTGGGATTATATCGGAATGAACAAGGGGTTTTGCTTGCACAGCACTTCGAAGATAATATAGTTCTTCATCGGTGTCATCGAATTCATCGTCGGTACGTCGTCTATTGAGAGGGGACAATTACCGGCAAACAAGAGAGAACACAATCAATGCAATGCACATTCACATGAATGACATGTCATGTTAAGGTACTGAATTCACCTAATGCAATATCTAGCCAAGTTAATTGAAGTGGAATTCAGACAAGAGTAAATTCCAACTCCAAATGTTATTTCATAATTTGCCCTAATCATGATTCATCCTATTCAGTGAGGTTAACTTGTTCAATCATGCATGAAAGTGCCATAAACAGATTCTTCATATTTTTACGATCATTTTTCATATATAAATTATTTAATTTGGAGTTACAGATTAAAAGTTATGAATATTCGAAGTTTGAACTATATTCTGGAATTTCCTATATTAGAATAAATCCAGTAATTAATTTATTGCGTCAGCCATGCGTCAGAATGACGTCATAGTCAACGGAGACGTCCAGGTCAAACCTGACTGTGGGTCCAGGTTGTCAGGGTAATTAGCTTAACTAAATTTAATTAAAACTAATCCTAAATAGTTAACAGGGCTGGGCCCCACCTGTCATTGACTCAGGAGAGTCAACCGGGGCCCACCCGTGGTCAAAGTCAAAGTCGGCTGCCGGCGTTTAGCCACCGGCGAGCCAACGCCAGCGGCGAGTGGTTTTAGCCACTCGGCGACCAAATGGGCCGCGGAGGGCATCTGGGTGGAGCTGAGGGACATGCCGCACTTACAGTGGAGTCGGTTGGGGTCGGGCGGCGGAATCGGCGCCCGGCGACGACCTAAGCGGCCACGGAGTTCGGCCGAAGGTGAACTTCGAGGCTAGAGGGTCGGTGAGGTGCGGGAGTGCATGGTTAGACCCTATGCGACGTGTTGAGTGTGATGGACACCAAGAGGTGGCCGGAGGGTGACCGGGAGCACGTCGGCGACGAGCTCCGTGGCGGCGGGTGCGGTTGATCTCCGTTCGGTTGCTACACGGCTCGAGAGCGAGAGAGAAAGGGAGGGGAAGGTAGCTAGGCTCACAGGCAACTCGGAGGAGCACTCGGTGCGGTCGGTCGGGGACGGACGGGCGGCAGCAGCGTTGAAAAGGATCTCCGGCGACGGCGAACTCGGGCGAGGTCGGTGCGGTGGCCTCGGTTCACTTGAGCATGCGGGACTCGGCTAGCTCGGGGTAGAGGAGGGTGGCGGAGCTCCTAGACACGGCGAGGAGGGGTGCGGACGGCGGGGAGCGCGTCTACGGCGATGGTGCGGCGGCGGTGGCGTCGGCCATGGCGGGAGAGCACGAGAGAGAGGAGCCGGGGAGGAGAGGAGGTGTCCGAGGGGTTCGGGGGGAGAGAATGGATGCGAATCAGCGTCATGCTGGGTGAGGGAAGCGGCGGCGGCGGCCAGCGCGTGGCGTGCATGCGGTGCTCGCCGAAAGCACTGCCTGCTGGCCAAATAAGCAGCTTCATTTGGCGGCTTCTTTGGCTGGGCCGGCAGGTGGGCCGGTTGGGTGGCGCCAGGTAAGATTTTCTTCCTGTTTTTATTTTTCTAATTTTCTGGAACTATGTTTGGCTTTAATAAAAATGCCAGGGCATTTCCAAAAATCATGAAACTGGTCAATGTCACTGTTTGGAATATTTCCAACAACAAACATTTCGATTAATGATTATTTGAACATTTAAACTATTTATTAGCATTAAATGCCCAAATGCAAATACTTTATGAATTAATCCGGTGACCAAATATGACATGAAAAATGTGCAGCACCTCTGGTTTACGGTTTAAAGCATTTTTCCGAAATGATGAACATTTTCTAAAGCCATTTGAAATCACTGAAAAATATTTTTGGTTGAGCCTATTTGAATTCCTTTAATGCTAGGGTTTAGGCAATCCCCATTTCCAATTTCATGAAAATTAAACATGATGCATGGATGCAATGCCACTAATTACATGCAAGCTCTAGGGCTGTGACAACTCACCCCACTAAACAAGACTCTCGCCCCGAGATTCAAGACGTGAGGTAAGAGGGAAAGGGGAGTCACAAAACTATCACAATCTTCATGATCCATTTGTCCTTCTCAAGATGTTGATCCATTCCATCATCTTGGTCTTGACGTCTTGCTTTCGATATCTTCACTCTACACGACAATGGAAAGAGAGGGAGGTTCTACATGATTCGATCTTCACGAAGATCAAGTAAACATGATCGACTCACGGAATGAGATGTAGAACTATCTCGAGTTGAGACACAAAACACATCGAGAGGGATGGAAGAACAAACAACGGTGTGTGATTTGGTGGGTAACAATTCCACGCTTCGAAAGATGGTGGAATGGTGGATGGTGTCAAGGTGGCGAGGAAATATTTACCAAGATCCCGTAACGGGGCACCTTGGAAAAAGTGACGCAAAGAACTATTCCCTTAAGTGGCAAAAAGAATTACTTTTGATACAAAGATCATTGAAACTCTTTATACCAGCCTAAGGCAATCACAAACGATCGTTTGGTGGGGTGCGAAGGAATGGTACACCCGGACTAGAATGGATGATGTGGACTACCTTGTTGAAGACAACACAATGGATGAGTTTTGCTTATCATTGGAGGTGGAGGGGACCCATGGTAAGTCCACTTTTGAAGATAATATTGGACAACAACTACCGAGAAAGGCAGCCCATGGGGAGTTGGCACAATAGGGTGCAAGTTGGGAACAAAATGCAAATGCTGGGAATGTTCCAACCATCATATCTGCCTGAGATTCAGATCTGGTTGTTAATAGGATACTTCAGACTCAGCATGTCTGAAAAGAAAGTTTGCTACACAATTCGACGAGATGGCATTGCGAGATTCTCGGGAAATGAACTACGATAGCAAGCTCCAAAACATGAGCTGGTTTTGCTACAAACATGTGAACACGTTGTCCTAGACAAGCATGACCACATAGTAGTCTTATATTAAAACACTACCGAGTTCAGGTGGGAACCATCATCGAGGATGATGAAGTCTTGTGCATTACCATGGATTAACACTTAACTCCTTTTCCTAGAACGAATCAATCAGTGGCTTAGTGTGCTATGGAATTCATATGGAATGAAATGATCAGTCTATCAGACCATGGAATACTTCGCACGTGCATGACGGACTTGGGATGATTCCAAAGGAAACAAAACAAACCTTTCTCAAATTCATGGCGACAACTTACACCAAAGCACATGAATTCGAGGAAGTCACTACTTTCATCCAAACATATGCTTCATGAACAAAACACGAAGAAATGCTTACACAAGTTTCCAACAGTAGGTTGATGTTCAATATGACTCATGGGGAGACAAAATGCTCTTGATGGGCTCAACAACAACTCATCGGAATTTCCATATCACTTTGGACTTCCACCATCATGTGAACATGGCGATAGCATTGGTCGCACCAAAAGATGTAATGGTGTATGCCGAGGGTCAACCACGAGTAAGACAACATTACGAGTATCGTTGGTACTGATTTGACTTGATGATAGCCCACACTCAAATCAAAGGATTAATAAGACAATAGGTCCAGCAACTGAGCACAGGGACCAATCAATGAAGATATTATCTTTCTTCAACACACACTACACAAGAATATCCCTTTGGAACGAACTAAGTTAGTCAAACTTTTATCTTCCAACTCTCCAAGTTGTTGTCTAGCTTAACCAACTAGCTCAGGGATATCCAACACAGATTCTTGGAGAAATGATGGTTCACAGGAAACCAACTTGATCACGAGCTCAACATAACAGTCGAGGAGACAACCCGGTAACACTTCCAAGAAGATATTTGGAAAGTCACGAACCACCGATATGTTACTAATCTCGAGATCAATATTGCTTTTGAGTGCAAGGCGATATGATCAAATAATCAATCGATTTAATAATCCTATCTCATATATCGAAGTGTGCACAAGAAATAAGTACTAGGTAGCACGATCAATCTTAGGATGATGATTTAATAACCAACACGCTAAGAATGAGGATATTGTCCATTAGCTGCCAAGCAACGAGTTGCTCGGAGTATTGATTTCACACATCACAATTCACTTGTCGGCATTCCGGTTTCAACAACTCGGAACCGAGGAATGAATAATGATGGCGAGAAGTATCAACGCATCGAGAATTCATAAGAGAAGGTGCAATTCTCATGACATTCTTGACATAAAGATGGTAACACTCCAGGTGGAACAGCATCAAAAGCTGAATTGGCATTTTGATCTGCGGGATACAACTACTTTGACCCAATCCTAGAAATGGATGAGGCACTGGAGTTTGTTTCTCCTAGTCATTCCAGAACAGAATGGCTTGACGGACCACAAGGATAATAGACATCGATAAACGGATGCACACATGCTCTTGGTTATCAACTGATAGAGGATGGTCGGGATACAACTAAAGAGAGCAACTCAAAGGAACATATAATTTTTCGAGTTGTGGAGGCATGGATTAGTATATCGAGCAAAGCTCAACATTTCTCCCGGATAACCCATGCAGAGAAAGTAAGACCGGCAGAGTCACAATTATGAATGGAGAACTCCTCAGGAGTACTCTGATTGTGATCTTTTGGTTCAAAAAGAACTTCTGCCATAAGTAGTTCATGGCATTTGGAAGAAGGAAATACCACGGACCTCGAGGACTATCGCAAAGTTACTAATATCCTAAAGGGACTAGCAAACACTATCAACATGAGGTAAGGTGAATGTCGGGTTCAAGAACCCAGGAATAGAATGCCTACTAACTAATAACATCACGGGATGCTTTCAAGAATAATGGCCAGAATCATCACACTGGGGATACAAAAGCATTGCTAAATTGCTAGGTGACTTCCTAAACACCTAGGGTCATAAAAATAGTTCCAACATCTTCGCCGAGGCAACAAAATACCTCAACTTACCGATTAGTGTGCTTATTCTGACCAAAAAGGACATCAGAAAAGGAAGAAAAGGATTTGCAAATGCATCAGACTATTTAGAGACACAGGATGACTCGGACAACATAACGGCTATAAATGCTCAAAATGATTTGAGACATCCTGCAAAATGGTGGCATAACCACTCAACATCACAATATCAAGGTTCCGAGATCAACAATTATCATACAGAAATAGTAGGAACTGAGCTGGGCTTAAAACCAACAATCTTAAAGGTCTATGGATTAGTAACACGTCATCCTGATAGATAGATGAGAAGCCTAGTTCTTAAACCCCGTAGAAGAGAAGAGGATGACTCGGATCGAGGAAGGCCATGAGGTATAAGGAGTAAAAGAGCCTTACGTTCCTTCCACAATCAATTCCCTTACATAACTAAAGCATTTCTAGACACAACCCGACCCGGTTTGGCTTGGTAATCCTCTGGTAGTCGGGCTCGATACCAACGCTTGGACCCGATTCCAAATCACATCGACCTAGCGGTAACACCTCATATCACTTTGCGGTCTCACGCCGCGGTATTCCCACGGTGTCGCCTTACCATGGCCGGGACCGCTTTGCGTCTTTTGGCTCACGTATATGACAAAGTGTCGCTAGCATCCACATGACAAAGAACCGGGCCGACATGGCTAGTCGTGAACCCAAAGCGGCGCTAACCTATGGGGACATGCATACATGAATCACATCGAGCATGTCGGTCATCAACGTATAAATTCGGGCTGTAGCTTTGGGCTAAAAGGACTCCGGTATCCGGGCTGTAGCGAGCTAGGCGGGACTCCGAATAACACCGTGACATTTCCCGAAGGAACGGACATAAGGCAAGTGAAACACATGCCGGCCAATCAAGTGTCCAAGCGGTAGTGCTTGGGCTAGCAGGACTCCAGTGAACCGGGCATGGCGGACTACTATCGCTCGTAAGCACGAGACTACATTTCCCCATATGAGAGGCTGCCAAGGATAAACAACTAGTTTGTCGGATCCCACACATACCAAGCATTTCAAACATACACACAATATGCTCAATATGTGTAGATACAACATGGCATCACAACATAACTCTACGACTCAAATATTTATTCATTAGGCTCCGAGGAGCGAGATATTACAAACATGGGTCTCATGACCCAACACTCAAAGCATACAAGTTCAAGCACAAGCGGAAGCTAAACATGTCTAAGTACAGACAACTATAAATGAAAAGGGCTGAGAAGCCTGACTATCTACCAGATCCTGCCGAGGGCACAAGATCGTAGCTGAGGTAACAAGCTAAACGTCGAAGTCCAAGCGGAACTACTAGCGAGGCCCGACGTCTCTCGCAAAACATAAAATAAGCAAATGTGAGTACAAAGCGTACTCAAGCAAGACTTACATCGAACTAACTACACATGCATCATTATCAACAAAGGGGTGGTGGAGTTTGACTGCAGACAAGCCAGCTTTGACTCGGTGGCTATCACGAACTACTGACGCAAGTAACTCTTTTGAGGTGGCGCTACGAGTCCACATATTCACCATATCAATACACTACTATGGACCCGCTCCGTCTCCCTACGAGCGCCATCCATAGCACTCACGCTTATCTTGCGCATTTTAGAGTATCCACTTTCACTTGTCTATGAACTGATATAGGCAACCCAGAAGTCCTTCTCCGTGGACACGGCTATTCGAATAGATCATATTAATCCTGCAGGGGTGTACTTCTTCACACACGCTCTCACTACTTACCGCCGTTTACACGACATGTACTCGGCAACCTTCAAGCGAAAGCCCAACGTGGGTGTCGGCCACAGCCTACCTAAACACTCAAGTCCCTAGTCCAGGTTTATCGCCTATTCGGGTTCCATCCATGAAGTCCGGTGAGGTTTCCCATACAGCCCCGAGCGATGTGTGCAGGGTTCCCGAGACACCAAGCAGGCGAATCGGTACACCGGCCACGGTGCCTACCGCAACACAACCCACCCCTAAGGTCACAAGCGTTGCGGCCCCCAAAGATACTACAAACACGAAACTACTTGCAACTCCCGGATGAGAACAAGGGTGGTTAAGAAGCCGAGAGGGTCAATTAAGGATCCCAATGCGTGGTAGTAACTGTTTCATGGATCACAAATACAGAACTCGAGTTCACGAGGGGCCAGGCTGCAATGAGACAACCCACCATGTACTCCTACATGGCCTCTCACCGCTACCTTTACCAAATCGTGTTCACACACTTAGCTCACACAGTAGGACATGTTCACACACCATTCCAATTCATTCTCGATGAATCAGACCTGACTCAACTCTAAGCAGTAGCATGCATGACAAACAAGCATGAATGAGTAGGCACAACAGGGCTCAAACAACTCCTACTCATGCTAGTGGGTTTCATCTAATTACTGTGGAATGACAGGTCATCACGAGAGGATAAAGGGGTTCAGCTACCGCAGCAAGTAACACATGAGTCGTTGTTGTCCTAATGCAGTAAAATAGAGCAGGAGCGAGAGAGTGGGATTATATCGGAATGAACAAGGGGGTTTTGCTTGCCTGGCACTTCTGAAGATAATATAGTTCTTCATCAGTGTCATCGAATTCATCGTCGGTACGTCGTCTACTGAGAGGGGACAATTACCGGCAAACAAGAGAGAACACAATCAATGCAATGCACATTCACATGAATGACATGTCATGTTAAGGTACTGAATTCACCTAATGCAATATCTAGCCAAGTTAATTGAAGTGGAATTCAGACAAGAGTAAATTCCAACTCCAAATGTTATTTCATAATTTGCCCTAATCATGATTCATCCTATTCAGTGAGGTTAACTTGTTCAATCATGCATGAAAGTGCCATAAACAGATTCTTCATATTTTTACGATCATTTTCATATATAAATTATTTAATTTGGAGTTACTGATTAAAAGTTATGAATATTTGAAGTTTGAACTATATTCGAATTTCCTATATTAGAATAAATCCGATAATTAATTTATTGCGTCGACCATGCGTCGAGAATAGCGTCATAGTCAACGGAGGCGTCCGGTCAAACCTGTTGTGGGTCCAGGTTGTCGAGGTAATTAAGCTTAACTAAATTTAATTAAAACTAATCCTAAATAGTTAACAGGGCTGGGCCCCACCTGTCATTGACTCAGGAGAGTCAACCGGGGCCCACCCGTGGTCAAAGTCAAAGTCGGCTGCCGGCGTTTAGCCACCGGCGAGCCCGACGCGGCGGCGAGAGTGGTTTTGGCCACTCCGGCGACCAAATGGGCCGCGGAGGGCATCTGGGTGGAGCTGGGGACATGCTGCAGCTTCTGGTGGAGTCGTTGGGGTCGGGGCGGCCGGAATCGGCACCGGCGACGACCTAGGCGGCCGCCGGAGTTCGGCCGAAGGCGAACTCGAGGCTAGAGGGGTCGGTGAGGTGCGGGGAGTGCATGGTTAGACCCTATGCGACGTGTTGAGTGTGATGGACACCAAGAGGTGGCCGGAGGGTGACCGGGAGCACGTCGGCGACGAGCTCAGCGGCGGTGCGGTTGATCTCCGTTCGGTCGCTACACGGCTCGAGAGCGAGAGAGAAAGGGAGGGGAAGGTAGCTAGGCTCACAGGCAACTCGGAGGAGCACTCGGTGCGGTCGGGGACGGACCGGAGCGACGACGGTGTTGAAAGGGATCTCCGGCGACGGCGAACTCGGGCGAGGTCGGTGCAGTGGCCTCGGTTCACTTGAGCATGCGGGGCTCGGTTAGCTCGGGGTAGAGGAGGGTGGCGGAGCTCCTAGACACGGCGAGGAGGGTGCGGACGGCGGGAGCGCGTCTCTGGCGATGGTCTTGTGGCCAGTGGCGTCGGCCATGGCGAGGCCTTGAGAGAGAGGAGCCGAGGAGAGGAGGTGTCCGAGGGGTTCGGGGGAGAGAATGGGCCTTGAACAGCGTCAGCTGGGTGAGGGAAGCGGCGGCGAGTGGCGTGGCGTGCATCACGGTGCTCGCCGAGCACTGCACTACTGGCCGAGCCAAGCAGTTGTTGGCGCATTGCTGAGGCTGGGCAGCAGTGGGCGGTTGGGTGGCGCCAGGTAAGATTTTCTTCCTGTTTTTATTTTTCTAATTTTCTGGAACTATGTTTGGCTTTAATAAAAATGCCAGGGCATTTCCAAAAATCATGAAACTGGTCAATGTCACTGTTTGGAATATTTCCAACAACAAACATTTCAGTTAATGATTATTTGAACATTTAAACTATTTATTAGCATTAAATGCCCAAATGCAAATACTTTATGAATTAATCCGGTGACCAAATATGACATGAAAAATGTGCAGCACCTCTGGTTACGGTTTAAAGCATTTTTCCGAGAAATGATGAACATTTTCTAAAGCCATTTGAAATCACTTGAAAAATATTTTTGGTTGAGCCTATTTGAATTCCTTTAATGCTAGGGTTTAGGCAATCCCCATTTCCAATTTCATGAAAATTAAACATGATGCATGGATGCAATGCCACTAATTACATGCAAGCTCTAGGGCTGTGACAGCTGCTCCTGACCCGGACGTTATTGCTGCAGCGGTTGTAGAGTTTTGGCCGGGTTGAGTCCCAGCCATGAAGACTCCTGCCCATCTTGGCGGCTCATAGGGGTCCGGAATACTGGGGCCATCGGAACAGACCCCAAGCACGCTCACCACCATCAGAGACGACGGCCGTCTCACCACCATCTTCAGATCCTTCAGAAAGTTCCTCTCCGTGGATGCAGCCCACGAAGGCACGCTTCATGACGGGTTGAACTCGGGCGGGTCTCGCACGCTGAGCCGTCTCGACGAGGTCGGTGCAGTTGTCCGACTGAGGGCCCAGCTCACCAATCCGGCCGATGAAGACGTGGATTTCGCCGAAGGGGACCCGGTACCCGTACTCAATTGAGTCGACGTAGGGGCCCCAACCTTCGTCATCGATGTAGATCTTGCCGCGGCGACTCTTGGTCATCTGGCCAACTACGTATCCCTTGAGCCCTTCGAAGCTGCCCATCAAGAACTCAAATCCACCATGCGTTGGCCCCATGGTGGGCGCCAACTGTCGTGGGATTGTCATGGCAGATGTCCTCTTGCAAGGACTTAGTCGTGGAGCCATCGCAACCAGGAAGCTTAAAGGGGTGAATTCGGGACAAAGGACACGAGAGATTTATACTAGTTCGGCCCCTTACGGTGAAGGTAAGGCTTACGTCTAGTTGGGTTGGTATTGCTTGATGTGTCGATGACCAGGGAGCGAGATACGCTATGCCCGGTTCTCGATGAGTTGTTTCTTGTCCCTAAGCCGCCGGCTGGTCGTCCCCTTATATACGGGTTGACGCCCTGCGCCTCTGAAGTCCCTGCCCGGCTCATAGGCTGTGTCATTTCGGTGACTAGTTAATTCTACCTTATGTTACAAGTCATGTCATCATGGTAGTTTACAACTATGGGCCTTAAGCCGCCTGTGGGCCTTAGACCCTTTATTGAACTGCCATCTTCATGCTTGGTCTTGGGCTTCTTTCTGATGAGTATTTGAGGGAGTCCTGGATCAGGGGGTGTCCGGATAGCCGAACTATCACCGTTGGCCGGACTCCTGGACTATGAAGATACAAGATTGAAGACTTCGTCCCGTGTCCGGATAGGACTTTCCTTGGCGTGGAAGGCAAGCTTGGCGTCTGGATATGTAGATCTCCTACGATTGTAACCGACTCTGTGTAACCCTAACCCTATTCGGTGTCTATATAAACCGAAGGGTTTTAGTCCGTAGGACGAACAACATTCATACCACAGGCTAGCTTCTAGGGTTTAGCCTCTCTGTATATCGTGGTAGATCTACTCTTGTACTACCCATATCATCAATATTAATCAAGCAGGAGTAGGGTATTACCTCCATCGAGAGGGCCGAACACAGGTAAAAACATTGTGTCCCTTGTCTCCTCTTACCATCAGCCAAGACGCACAGTTCGGGACCCCCTACCCGAGATCCCCCGGTTTTCACACCGACATTGGAGCTTTCATTGAGAGTTCCAATGTGTCGTCACCACTAGGCCCGATGTCTCCTTCAATCATCAAGAACGATGCAATCCAGGTGAGACTTTTCTCCCGGACAGATCTTTGTATTCGCGGCTTTGCATCGCGGGCCAATTCGCTAGGCCATCCGGAGCGGATCGAAAGCTTCGCCCGCCATCAGGTCAGATTTGGAAGCTTGAACTATCTTGCCGATGTCCGCGGAGACTTGATCTTCGATGGATTCGAGCCACCGAAGCGTGCTGCCTTGTCTCGGCAGGTGCGATCTAGCTCTGCCAAAGCTGTGCCACGGAGGTCGCACGATGCCGCTCCGACCCTTAATCCGGAGCCGGTTTACCGATCGAGGGCGGTTGGTTGGACACCGCCTCGAGGGCTGAAATCTCTCTGGCGATTGAGCCGAACACCATCCCTGTCCTTTGCAAAGCTCGTGACTCCCGGTGCGGAATCCTTTCCGGACTCGAACCTCCAGCGCCTCTACCGGTCGAATCCGGTAGGCGCCGATTATGGAGTTCACCGCCACGGACATCTTTCAAAGACTTGCCCTTTGGCGATATCCTGAACTCATTAAAGTCTCTCTCTTTGTCGAGAGCCTGGCGAACTATGGTCGGGGAAGGTTGGGATTCGGACGACGAAGAAATTCAACGCCCACCCACCACCCACTTTGTAGCCACTGTCGATGATTTAACCGACATGCTCGACTTCGACTCGAAGACATCGACGGTATGGACGACGGTGCGGAGGCGATCAAGAGCGGCGCCCACGGGCAATCGGAAGGCCACCTCGTCATATGACATATACATGGTGGACATCCCAAAAGATGGGAATGGCGATGGAGCGGCGGAGGATGACCCCTCAAGAAACAACCCAAGCGCCGACGTCGGTGGCGCCGCTCTAAATCCCGCCACAAGAAAGCGGCGATTCCGGCACGGAGACAATAATACCCGGACAAGGTTGAAGATGACCCCCCTCGGCAGGACTCGGCGGAGGAGGAGGGAGAAGCAAGTCCGCACGACAAGGCGCGAGAAAGAGAGGTAGAGGGCGATAATTATCGCCCCCCTCAGAAGACGAGGCAAGCCTCGGCGGCAGCAATTTGTCGTGCGAGAGGACCCCGTCGAACAAGAGCGTTTTAACGCAGGCTCATAGCCACGACAAGCAGCCTCAAGAAAAAGCGACAACAACTTAGAGGCGACCAAGACACCGCTAGGCGGCGGATGGATGAAGTCCTTGCAGCCGAAGAGTATGAACTCGAGCGCCCTCCAAAAGCTACCCCAAACGCAGGCCGTTGCCTCGATCGGAGGAGGAAGCACCCACGTCACCAGCGCCGCGACATGGCAGACCGGCCACCCGTGGCGCGGAAGAAGCCTCTCGGCCCTCCGCTCAAGCCACGCCCCACGCTGCTCAAAAAGTACCAAGGCACGGGAAAACGCTACGGACTCGCGAGATATATTGGAGGATAAGGCAAAGCATACAAGATCGATCTACAGATCGGCGTGGGCGTAACGACTCGGGATGATTACCGTCACGCTGGATACAAAGAAACCGGCCGGGCGAACACGATGAGACAAAGCTCATATGAGCTACGTCGTGACATAGCCCAATACAGAGGCGCCGCACACCCACTATGCTTCACAGATGAAGTAATGGATCATCAAATCCCTGAGGGCTTCAACCCGTAAACATCGAATCATACGATGGTACCACAGATCCTGCGGTTTGGATCGAGGACTACCTCCTCCATATCCACATGGCCCGGTGATGATCTACATGCCATCAAATACCTCCCACTAAAGCTTAAAGGACCAACTCGACATTGGCTCAACAGCTTGCCCGTGAGTCAATCGGTTGTTGGGAGGACACAAAGCCGCATTCCTTGATAACTTCCGGGGCACATATGTGCGACCACCGACGCCGATGACCTTAGCCATATAATTCAAGAGCGGAAGAATCGGCGGAACAATTACGGGCGCGGTTCCTAACAAAAAAAATCAGATCGTCGACTGTCCGGATGCAGAGGCGCTAGCAGCCTTCAAACACAACATCCGCGACGAGTGGCTAGCCCGGCACCTAGGACAGGAAAAGCCGAAATCCATGGAAGCCCTCACCACACTCATGACCCGCTTTTGCACGGGAGAGGACAGCTGGGTAGCTCGAAGCAACAACTTGGCCAAACACCCTGGTAGTTCGGATACCAAGGACAGCAATGGCTGGTCGCGTCCCAACAAGCATAAACGCCGCATTAACGGTGATAATGCTGAAGATACGACAGTAAATGCCGGATTCAGAGGCTCTAAACCCGGTCAGCGAAGAAGCCATTCAAAAGAAATACCCAAGGCCCGTCCAACTTGGACCGAATACTCGATCGCTTGTGTCAGATACATGGCACCCCCGAAAAACCAGCCAACCACACCAACAGGGATTGTTGGGTGTTCAAGCAAGCAGGCAAGCTAAGCGCCGAAAACAACGACAAGGGGCTGCATAGCGATGACGAGGAAGAGCCCAGGCCACCGAACAATAGAGGACAGAAGGGCTTTCCCACACAAGTGCGGACGGTGAACATGATATACGCAACCCACATACCCAAAAGGGAGCGGAAGCGCGCACTAAGGGACGTATCTGGCGATGGAGCCAGTCGCCCAGTTCAACCCATGGTCTTCCTGCCCGATCACCTTCGATCAAAGGACCACCCCACTAGCATCCGTCCACGGCGGTTTCGCGCGTTGGTTCTTGACCCAATTATTGACGGATTTCACCTCACCGAGTCCTGATGGATTTGGGCGGCGGCGCTGAACCTGATTTATCAAAGATACAAGGCGCAAAATGGGCATAGACCCGTCAAGGATCAAACCCACAAAGACGACCTTTAAAGGCATCATTCCAGTGTAGAGGCCAATAACGAGCTCCGTTACACTTGAAGTGGTCTTCGGATCCCCGGATAACTTCCGGAGTGAGGAGTTAATCTTTGACATAGTCCCGTTCTGCAGCGGCTATCACGCACTGCTCGGACGAACCGCATTCGCAAAATTCAATGCGGTGCCGCACTACGCGTACCTCAAACTCAAGATGCCAGGCCCTCGAGGCGTAATCACGGTCAATGGAAACACTGAACGCTCCCTCCGAACGGAGGAGCATACGGCGCCCTTGCGGCGAAGTGCGTAACAGCCTCTTAAGGCAATTCTCTAGTCCGCCAATAAACAATCGACACCTTTGTCAGCGCGCCGGAGTAACCTACAGCAAGACCGCTTTGCACGTTCGAACAAAGCGTAGTAATGCAGCCCCAACCCCAGCCCTCGCGAACTTCATGAAGCCCGATTACTATCGCAGTAATTGCGCTCTGAAGCACCATGGGCATAGGGGCGGGCCCACGACCACGGACGCCCGAGAATGCGGCTAGACCGCACTAGGGGCTCCCGTTTGTGTCATTCCTTTTTTCTTTTCTCTTTTTACTTTCAGGACTCTGTTCCCCAGAAGCCATGTCCGGCATTCGCGCCGAATACACGATGCAACAGCCAGGGAAGCAGAAAACCGCGTCGAGTGTCCAGGTGGTCTCTATTACGAGCAGTATACCTGTTTTACACACCACACCGCAAACTTACCCCTGGAAGGGGGACATGTCAAAAGTCCCGTACCTTGCTTATCGCACAATTTGTATCGTTCTGCTTTTATTTGCAGTTTCTTTTGAATAACCAATATATAGCTCTTGCCTATTATTGCATTCTTTCCCATTATATATGTTCATTTATGACATTGCGCAACCGTACAATTTGGTACGGCCAATACACCAGGGCTTATGTACCCCAAAAACATGGTGTGACAAGTCCGAACACTTTCATAAGTGCGGCACCCCGAACTTATAGCATTATATGCATCGGCTCCGAATCATGTCTTGGGTCAATAGTTGGGTTTGCCCGGCTCCCATGTTTTGGTACCTTACGTTCCGTTGTATCGGCTAAGCTATTTGGGAGAACCACTGCGATTGTGCCCCGGTTGAGCTGGGTTGAGCACCTCGGTGGAGAAAGCTAAAACTGACCGTCATGATAAGGCGAGAGCCGATCGCTGTTCGAGAGGTTTCTTGAGTCCCTAAAGACTTATGCCGCTTAGGCGAGGAACCGGCATTGTCCGGCCATAAAGCGCAAATAAGCGCCCCGAACTCGGTCTTCCGAATACTAGGGCTTTGCGAAATTTAAAATTATAGAATTCTATGGCTAAGTGAGAGTGTTCAAGCATTATAGTCCGGTTGCACAGTTACGTTGCGTTGAGCGCCTCCCTCGAAGGACCCAAGAATGGGAACAAGAGCGCTCAAGTTTATCCCGAACACCCCAAAGACTCGTGGCATGGGGATCAAGCCAACGACTCGCCATCTCTCAAATTTGATAAACGGCCGCACAGAAGGTAATATTTTAAATTCAAAAGCGTTGCTTAGAGCATATGAATTTTTTTCAGCGTACAGGATAACAAATGCGAGTCTACTCAAATATTACATCTTTGGAGCATTCACCCGCTATAAGACGGGCACCCTTCAGGACGCCCTCATAATACTTCTCGGGCTTGCGATGTTCTTTGCCCGGTGGCGGCCTGTCCGTCACCAGCTTCTCCGCGTCCAGCTTGCCCCAGTGCACCTTAGCATCGGGCAAGGGCCTCTGAGCACCTTCAATACAGACGGAGCGCTTGATGACTTGATCCATGGACAGCATCCACCAGCCGCCGCACTAGCCCGAAGTAGCTCCGTGCATGGCCTCATTTGGCCACAGCCGAGCTATAAGGCCCTTCATGGCCTGTTCGGCGACCTTGTGGAGCTCGACCAATTGCTTCAGCTTGGTCGCTCAAAGGGCACTGGTGTTCGGCCTCAAAGATATCGAGACCAAAACACCTTTTCCATCGAGCTCCCTTCTTCGCTCGGTAGAAAGCGGCGGCATCGGAGACACTCCATGGCAGATCTGCTACAGCTCTGGAGAGCTCCGGATTTGGGTAAGTACTAGATAATTGGCTTTTACATTCTTGCTTTGCATAAAGAATTCCTTACCCGCCGCTATCTTCTTTAATGATTCAATTTCTTGGAGGGCTTTTTGGGCTTCGGCCTTAGCGGCTTCGGCACTCTCAAGAGCCGAGGCAAGCTTAGACTCTTGAGTCTTCGAGTCACGCTCCAAACTCTCGTGTTTTTCCACGAGAGCCTGGAGCTCTTGCCGCACCTCCGCCACCCGCGCCTCCTGCTTCTCTCGCTCGGTGCGCTCCATGGCCGCTTTGCTTTCGGCCGCGGACACCGCTTCCTTCAGGGTCGCCACCTCGTTCGTGGCCCCTACAATACCCACGTTACTCCTGTCATTTTTGCAACCAAATCCTTTCTATAAGGTATTTCTTTAATAAGGTATTACTTACCTTCCCTGTCCTCGAGCTGCTTCTTGGCAAGGCCGAGCTCGTTCTCGGACCGCTCGAGGCTCTGCTTCAATGCATTGACCTCCATGATCCGGTCTTGGCAGAGGTCGGCAGCGCAGCCTGCATTCCCATATTGACATACTTATGTTAGACTCCTGCGTATATCTTCTTAGATCCTTAGTCCGGCTTTTCTTTCCGAACACCAAACTAAGCATCGAGACTCTGTCTATGCGGTAATATTTTTACATATTCTAAACTTACCTCAAAGCCTGTTAGAAGGCTGGTACAGCTTGACCAGCCCGCTCTTGGCGGACTGAACTTTCTGGATCACCACATTCATAACAGTGCGGTGCTCCTCGTCGATGGAGGCGCCTTTAAGCGCCTCCAGCAAGTTATCCGGTGCCTCTGGATGGACGGAGGTCACCGGCATCGTAGTCTTACCCTTCTTACGAAGGGGCTGCTTGTCGGACTTCGGAACCACTGAAGGTTCCGGTACGGAGTCCGGTACAGGGCCAGACTTAGAGCCCTCTGGGGTCTTGCCCCCTTCGCGCCCGGAGTCCGGGAGGTCGCTTGCGGGGCCTCCAGGACCACCTCCTCCTGGCTGGGCCCCTTTTGGGACTCCACCGCGGTGTCGTCGGCGACACGAGGAGAGGAGGCGGTCGGAAGTGAAGTACTATTCACATCCAACGAGCCCAGGGAGCCGTTCCACGAAGCGGCAAGCTCGTCCTTGGGCGGGCAACATGGTCGTATTCGGCGTTAGAAGACACTATGCGACAAATAAAAAGTCATGAACTATTCCGGAGTCCGGACACTTACAATCTCGCCAGGGGCTTGGCCCTTGGTGGCCACTCCTCCTCGTCGTTGTCGGCGTTGGTCGAGAAGTCCGGAGGAAGGGTCCTTCCTTTCTTGGACCCTCAGGCCTCCCGCCGGGCGGCCTTCCTTTCTTCTCTCTTCACCGGGAGAGGCTTCTTTCTGCTCCTCCTCGTCCTCAGAGGAGGATTCCGCCACGGAGTCGTCGGACGATGAGTCCGACAACACCTGGCGTCGGGCACTCCTTCGAGTCCCCGTGGCCTTCTTCTCCGGCACCACATGAGGCGCCGGAGCCAGCAGCCCCGTCAATCGGGGGTCCGTTGGGTCTTCTGGCAAGGGGGCCGGGCAGTTAATCTGTCCGGACGTCTTCAGCCAGTCCTGTCAAAGGTTAGGGAGCTTTAGATCCCGCATAAAGTCAAACTATGAAAAAAGAGTCCCATAAAGGGTAAAATAACTTACCTCGTTGGTTTGACGCTGCGAACTCACGATCCAGTAGAGATCAAAGGAGAGTTTCGTCAGCACGATGGCATGATGATGATGTTGATGAAGCTACCGCCGTAGGGCTTCGCGTAAGCACCGCTACGATATGACCGAGGTGGATTATGGTGGAGGGGGGCACCGCACACGGCTGGGAGAGATCAATGATCAACTTGTGTCTTCTATGGTGCCCCCTGCCCCCGTATATAAAGGAGCAAGGGGGAGGCCGGCCGGCCCTGTAGGGCGCGCCAGGAGGAGGAGTCCTCCTCCTAGTAGGAGTAGGACTCCCCTCTTTCCTACTCCTACTAGGAGGGGGAAAGGAAGGGGGAGAAGGAGAAGGAAAGGGGGGCGCCCCCCCTTCCTAGTCCAATTCGGACCAGAGGGGGGAGGGGGCGCGCGGCCTGCCCTGGCCGGCCCCTCTCTCTCTCCACTAGGGCCCAACAAGGCCCATTAACCCCCGGGGGGTTCCGTAACCCTCCCAAGGCACTCCGTAAAATCCCGATTTCACCCGGAACTCTTCCGACGTCCAAATATAGGCTTCCAATATATCAATATTTATGTCTCGACCATTTCGAGACTCCTCGTCATGTCCGTGATCATATCCGGGACTCCGAACTATCTTTGATACATCAAAACATATAAACTCATAATACCGATCGTCACAGAACTTTAAGCGTGCGGACCCTACGGGTTCGAGAACTACGTAGACATGACCGAGACACATCTCCGGTCAATAACCAATAGCGGAACCTGGATGCTCATATTGGTTCCTACATATTCTACGAAGATCTTTATCGGTCAAACCACATAACAACATACGTTGTTCCCTTTGTCATCTATATGTTACTTGCCCGAGATTCGATCGTCGGTATCTCAATACCTAGCTCAATCTCGTTACCGGCAAGTCTCTTTACTCGTTCCATAATGCATCAGCCCGCAACTAACTCATTAGTCACATTGCTTGCAAGGCTTATAGTGATGTGCATTACCGAGAGGGCCCAGAGATACCTCTCCGACAATCAGAGTGACAAATCCTAATCTCGGTCTATGCCAACTCAACAAGTACCACCGGAGACACCTGTAGAGCACGTTTATAATCACCCAGTTACGTTGTGACGTTTGGTAGCACACAAAGTGTTCCTCCGGTAATCGGGAATTGCATAATCTCATAGTCATAGGAACATGTATAAGTCATGGAGAAAGCAATAGTAGTAAACTAAACGATCAAGTGCTAAGCTAATGGAATGGGTCAAGTCAATCACATCATTCTCCTAATGATGTGATCCCGTTAATCAAATGACAACTCATGTCCATGGCTAGGAAACTTAACCATCTTTGATTAACGAGCAAGTCAAGTAGAGGCATACTAGTGACACTATGTTTGTATATGTATTCACACATGTATTATGTTTCCGGTTAATACAATTCTAGTATGAATAATAAACAATTATCATGATATGAGGAAATAAATGACTTCATTACTGCCTCTAGGGCATATTTCATACAGTCTCCCACTTGCACTAGAGTCAATAATCTATATTATACAGTAATGATTCTAACACCCATGGAGTCTTGGTGCTGATCATGTTTTGCTCGTGGAAGAGGCTTAGTCAATGGGTCTGCAACATTCATATCCGTATGTATTTTGCAAATCTCTATGTCTCCCACCTGGACTTGATCCCAGATGGAATTGAAGCATCTCTTGATGTGCGTGGTTCTCTTGTGAAATATGGATTCCTTTGCCAAAGCAATTGCACCAGTATTGTCACAAAAGATTTTCATTGGACCCGATGTACTAGGTATGACACCTAGATCGGATATGAACTCCTTCATCCAGACTCCTTCATTTGCTACTTCTGAAGCAGCTATGTACTCTGCTTCACACGTAGATCCCACCACGACGCTTTGTTTAGAACCACACCAACTGATAGCTCCACCATTCAATGTAAACACGTATCCGGTTTGCAATTTAGAATCGTCCGGATCAGTGTCAAAGCTTGCATCGACGTAACCATTTACGATGAGCTCTTTATCACCTCCATAAACGAGAAACATATCCTTAGTCCTTTTGAGGTATTTCAGGATGTTCTTGACCGCTGTCCAATGATTCATTCCTGGATTACTTTGGTACCTCCCTGCTAAAATAATAGCAAGGAACACATCAGGTCTGGTACACAGCATTGCATACATGATAGAGCCTATGGCTGAAGCATAGGGAACACTTTTCATTTTCTCTCTATTTTCTGCAGTGGTCGGGCATAATTGAGTCTGGCTCAACTTCACACCTTGTAACACAGGCAAGAACCCTTTCTTTGCTTGATCCATTTTAACTTTTTCAAAACTTTGTCAAGGTATGTGCTTTGTGAAAGTCCAATTAAGCGTCTTGATCTATCTATATAGATCTTGATGCCCAATATGTAAGCAGCTTCACCGAGGTCTTTCATTGAAAAACTCTTATTCAAGTATCCTTTTATGCTATTCAGAAATTCTATATCATTTCCAATTAGCAATATGTCATCCACATATAATATTAGAAATGCTACAGAGCTCCCACTCACTTTCTTGTAAATACAAGCTTCTCCAAAAGTCTGTATAAAACCATATGCTTTGATCACACTATCAAAACGTTTATTCCAACTCGGAGAGGCTTGCACCAGTCCATAAATGGATCGCTGGAGCTTGCACACTTTGTTAGCTCCTTTTGGATAGGCAAAACCTTCCGTTTGCATTATATACAACTCTTCTTCCAGAAATCCATTCAGGAATGCAGTTTTGACATCCATTTGCCAAATTTCATAATCACAAAATGCGGCAATTGCTAACATGATTTGGACAGACTTAAGCATCACTACGGGTGAGAAAGTCTCATCGTAGTCAACTCCTTGAACTTGTCGAAAACCTTTCGCAACAAGTCGAGCTTTGTAGACAGTAACATTACCGTCACCGTCAGTCTTCTTCTTTCAGATCCATTTATTCTCTATGGCTTGCTGATCATCAGGCAAGTCAACCAAAGTCCACACTTTGTTCTCAGACATGGATCCCATATCAGATTTCATGGCCTCAAGCCATTTTGCGGAATCTGGGCTCACCATCGCTTCTTCATAGTTCGTAGGTTCGCCTTGGTCAAGTAACATGACCTCCAGAATAGGATTACCGTACCACTCGTGCGGATCTTACTCTAGTTGACCTCACGAGGTTCGGTAGTAACTTGATCTCAAGTTTCATGATCAATATCATTAGCTTCCTCACTAATTGGTGTAGGTGTCACAGAACCTGTTTACGTGATGAACTACTTTCCAATAAGGGAGCAGTACAGATTACCTCATCAAGTTCTACTTTCCTCCCACTCACTTCTTTCGAGAGAAACTCCTTCTCTAGAAAGGATCCATTCTTAGCAACAAATGTCTTGCCTTCGGATCTGTGATAGAAGGTGTACCCAACAGTTTCCTTTGGGTATCCTATGAAGCCACATTTCTCCGATTTGGGTTCAAGTTTATTAGGTTGAAGCTTTTTCACATAAGCATCGCAGCCCCAAACTTTAAGAAACGACAACTTTGGTTTCTCGCCAAACCATAGTTCATAAGGCATCATCTCAACGGATTTTGATGGTGCCCTATTTAACGTGAATGTAGCCGTCTCTAAAGCATAACCCCAAAATGATAGCGGTAAATCAGTAAGAGACATCATAGATCGCACCATATCTAGTAAAGTACGATTACGACATTCAGACACACCATTTAGCTGTGGTGTTCCCGGTGGCGTGAGTTGCGAAATTTTTCCGCATTGTTTCAAATGTAGACCAAACTCGTAACTCAAATATTCTCCTCCACGATCAGATCGTAGAAACTTTATTTTCTTGTTATGATGATTTTCCACTTCACTCTGAAATTCTTTGAACTTTTCAAATGTCTCAGACTTATGTTTCATTAAGTAGATATACCCATATCTCCTCAAATCATCTGTGAAGGTGAGAAAATAACGATACCCGCCGCGAGCCTCAATATTCATCGGACCACATACATCACTGTGTATGATCTCGAACAAATCTGTTGCTCGCTCCATTGTTCCGGAGAACGACGTTTTAGTCATCTTGCCCATGAGGCATGGTTCGCAAGTACCAAGTGATTCATGTGGGAGTAATGACTTCACGTCTAAGAAGTAAAGGTTGTAAATTTATTGAAGGTTAGCAAGCATTGTATTGGTTATTTGAACAATTCATGAAAGAATATTGAAGGAAGAGAGATTTCACATACAAATATACTATCGTGACATCTTTTTATGATTGGGAGCACTCATTAAGTATGACATGCTAAATAGTTGATGTTGGACAAGGAAGACAACGTAATGGTTTATGTTTTCCGACATCTCAGTTAAAGTATATTGTCATGGATCATTCAAACATGTTGAGCTTGCCTTTCCCCCTCATGCTAGCCAAAATTCCTAGCACCAAGTAGAGATACTACTTGTGCTTCCAGATATCCTTAAATACACTTTTTGCCATGAGAGTCCACCATACCTACCTATGGATTGAGGAAGATCCTTCAAGTAAGTTGTCATCGGTCCAAGCAATAAAAATTGCTCTCTAAATATGCATGACTTATTAGTGTGGAGAAAATAAGCTTTGTACGAACTTGTTATAGAAGCAATAAAAGCGACGGACTGCATAATAAAGGTCCATATACAAGGGGCAATATAAAGTGACGTTCTTTCGCATTAAGATTTTGTGTATCCAACCCTAAAAGCGCATGACAACCTCTGCTTCCCTCTGCGAAGGGCCTATCTTTTACTTTATGTCTTTTACATTTATGCAAGAGTCAAGGTGATCTTCACCTTTCCCTTTTCCATTTTATCCTTTGGCAAGCTCCTCGTGTTTGGAAGATCCTGATACATATATCCAATTGGATGTAAGTTAGCATGAACTATTATTGTTGACATCACCCAAAGGTGAATACGTTTGGAGGCAACATTATAAGCCCCAATCTTTCTCCGTGTCTGATTAAAACTTCATAACCATTAGTATTGCGTGAGTGTTAGCAATTGTAGAAGACTATATGATAGTTGAGTATGTGGAGTTTGATATTCCTGAAAATAAGATGAATTGCAATTGTTTGAATGACTGAGAATGAAGTTTGCTAGTTTTCAAGAAAGTTTATGGTCTATGCTTTGACATGTGAATTGCTTGTTACTTTATCGTGAGAAGTTTTATGAGATGAACTACTGTTATGACATATTATCATGCTAGAAAAGGTGATTGAAATTATCATTGATCAAACTTGTGCACCTTCTAGCATTCACACTTCATAAATTCTTTCTTTTATCATTTACCTACTCGAGGACGAGTAGGAATTAAGCTTGGGGATGCTGATACGTCTCCAACGTATCTATAATTTATGAAGCATTCATGCTTTATTATTCACTTTTGTATTACTTTTGGGACTAACCTACTAACCGGAGGCCCAGCCCATATTGCTGTTTTATTGCCTGTTTCAGTATTTCGAAGAAAAGGAATATCAAACGGAGTCCAAACGGAATGAAACCTTCGTCAGCGTTATTTTTGGGAAGAATATGATCCTGGAGACTTGGAGTTCAAGTTAGAAGATCCTCGAGGACTCCACGAGATAGGAGGGCGCCCCCCCTTACTGGGCGCGCCCCCTGTCTCGTGGGCCCCTCGAGCACCCCCGACCGACTTCTTTCGCCTATATATTCCCTCGTACCCTAAAACCATCGAATATCAAGATAGATCAGGAGTTCCGCCGCCACAAGCCTCTGTAGCCACCAAAAACCTCTTGGGAGTCTCTGTTCAAGCACCTGTGAGGGGGAACCCATCACCGTGGCCACCTTCATCCCGGCTCTCTCCATGACGTCGAGTGAGTAGTTCACCCTCGGGGCTGTGTGTATGTACCAGTAGCTTTGTGTTTGATCTCTCTCTCTCTCTCTCTCTCTCTCTCTCTCTCGTGTTCCCTCTATGGCACGATCTTGATGTATCCCGAGCTTTCTTTGTTGTAGTTGGATCTTATGATGTTTCTCCCCCTCTACTCTCTTGTGATGAATTGAGTTTCCCCTTTGAAGTTATCTTATCGGATTGAGTCTTTTATGAGAACACTTGATGTATGTCTGGTCGTGCTTATCTGTGGTGAAAATGGGATATCATGTGCCACTTGATGTATGTTTTGGTGACCAACTTGCGGGTTTCGCCCATGCATAGGGGTTGGCACACGTTCTTGACTCTCTGGTAGAAACTTTGGGGCACTCTTTGAAGTACTTTTATGTTGGTTGGATGAATCTGAGATTATGTGATGCATATCGTATAATCATCCCCACGGATACTTGAGGTGACAATGGAGTATCTAGGTGACATTAGGGTTTTGGTTGATTTGTTTCTTAAGGTGTTATTCTAGTACGAACTCTTTAATAGATCGATCCGAAGAATAACTTTGAGGTGGTTTTGCATCTACCATAATCTCTACGTTTGTTCTCCGCTATTAGTGGCTTTGGAGTGACTCTTTGTTGCATGTTGAGGGATTGTTATATGATCTATCTATGTTATTATTGTTGAGAGAACTTGCACTAGTGAAAGTATGAACCCTAGACCTTGTTTCCTATCATTGCAATACCGTTTACACTCACTTTTATCATTAGTTACCTTGCTGTTTTTATTATTTCAGATTACAAAAACCTATATCTACCATCCATATTGCACTTGTATCACCATCTCTTCGCCGAACTAGTGCACCTATACAAATTACCATTGTATTGGGTGTGTTGGGGACACAAGAGACTCTTTGTTATTTGGTTGCAGGGTTGTTTGAGAGAGACCATCTTCATCCTACGCCTCCCACGGATTGATAAAACTTAGGTCATCCACTTGAGGGAAATTTGCTACTGTCCTACAAACCCGTGCACTTGCAGGACCAACAACGTCTACAAGAAGAAGGTTGCGTAGTAGACATCACTACCCATATAGAATCATATCCTGATTTGGTCCTGGGCAATCCGGTGATAAAATCCATGCCATGCTTATCTCACTTCCATTTGAGTATCGGCATAGGCTGTAACAATCCTGCTGGCTTTTGATGCTCTGCCTTCACTCTCTGGCTTACATCACATACGGCTACATACTTGGCAATATCCTTCTTCATAACCGTCCACTAGAAACATTCCTTCAAATCCAAATACATCTTGGTGTTCCCGGGGTGTATCGAGTATGGTGACTCATGAGCCTCCTAAAGTATTAACTTCCTGATCTCTGTGTTATTGGGCACATAAACACGGTCCTCAAACCATAAGGTGTCGTACTCATCCTCACGAAAACCTTTGGCCTTTCCTTTGCTCATTCTCTCTTTTATCTCGGCAATCTCTTTATCATCCTTCTGAGCTTCTCGAATCCTTCCTAACAATGTAGACTGAACCTCCGTTGTTGCAACAAAACCGCTAGGAACAATCTCCAATCGAAGTTCCCTGAGATCCTCTGCTAACTCCTTTGGTAATCCCGTACTCTCTAGGATATTAGCATAACCCTTCCGTCTCAGAGCGTCTGCTACGACGTTGGCCTTTCCTGGATGATAGTGCAGCTTCATGTCATAATCCTTTATAAGCTCCAACCATCTCGTCTGCCTAAGGTTCAGCTCCTTCTGTGTGAAGATGTACTTCAAACTCTTATGATCTGTGTACACATCACAACGGTTCCCAATAAGGTAATGTCTCCAAGTCTTCAACGCATGCACTACGGCTGCTAATTCCAAATCATGCGTGGCATAATTCAATTCGTGCGGTTTTAGTTTTCGTGAGGCATACGAAACAACTCTTCCGTCCTGCATAAGCACACTTCCAAGTCCTAAGCGAGAGGCGTCGCAATACACTTGGAAATCCTTACATACATTTGGCAGTGTTAGCACTATGGCTGTAGTCAAACGTTTCTTTAACTCCTGGAAACTTGCCTCGCAATCTTCCGTCCAATTAAACTTGGTATCCTTCTTCAATAACTCCGTCATCAGCTTCGCAATCTTGGAAAAATTCTCAATGAATCTCCGATAGTATCCTGCGAGTCCAAGAAAACTGCGGATCTCGCTAACTGAAGTGGGTGCCGACCATTCGTTGTTGGCCCGAACCTTGGTGGGGTCTACTGCTATACCTTCTCCCGATATAACATGTCCAAGGAATCCGACTTCCTTCAACCAATACTCGCATTTGCTGAACTTGGCATACAACTGGTGCTCCCTGAGTTTCTCGAGAACTAAACGCAAATGCTCCTTGTGCTCCTCTTCATTCTTCGAGTATACCATTATATCATCAATAAACACCACAACAAACTTGTCCAAATATTCCATGAACACCTTGTTCATCATTCTCATGAAGTAGGCAGGGGCGTTAGTCAGTCCAAATGACATGACCGTATATTCATACAACCTGTACCGTGTGGTGAATGCTGTCTTTGGTATATCCTTCTCTTGAATCTTCAACTGATGGTATCCTGATCGCAGATCGATCTTTGAAAACACCTTAGCTCCTTGCAGCTGGTCAAACAAATCATTGATCATCAGCAGTGGGTACTTGTTCTTAATCGTCACCTCATTCAAGGCATGATAATCAACAACCATTCTTAGAGACTTATCCTTCTTCTCAACCAAAAGTACTGGGGCTCCCCATCGTGATGAACTCCGTCGAATGTAACCTTTATCCAATAACTCCTTGATCTATTTCTTAATCTCCTCCAGATCATTTGCGGGCATCTGATAGGGTCTCTTTGATATTGGCCCGGTACCTGGCAATAGCTCTATAAAAACTCGATATCTCGATCCGGTGGCATGCCTGGTAACTCCTCTGGGAAAACATCCATGTAATCCTTCACTACAGGCACTTCCTCCTGAACAACTCCCGTGAGGGTATTCACTTGGCTCCTCCTAGGCACATGCCTAGATACATACTTGATCCTTTTTCCCTCCGGGGTGGTGAGATAAATCAACTTACTAGCACAGTCAATGCTTCCTCCATACTTTGACATCCAGTCCATACCTAATATCACATCCAATCCTTGTGACTCCAAGATTATTAGGGCGGACGGAAAAACATGGCTACCAATGGTTAGGGGTATCTGGTCGCACCATCGACTAGCCATATACTCTGCTCCAGGTGAACTCACTAACAGAGGGGTCCTAAGGGTTTGGGTTGGTAGTCTAAACTTATCCACGAATCCCCTTGATATGTATGAATGCGATGCACCAGTATCAAAAAGAACAAGAGCAGTAAATGACTTAACCAAAAACTTACCTATAACCGCGTCTGGCTGCTCTTCAACCTCCTCCACGTTAACGTGGTTCACATGTCCTTTGTTGAATGGATTGGGCTTCTTCCCAGCGCTCCCATTTCCGTTTCCATTCCTTCCTTCAGGGCACTCTGTGGCATAGTGTCCAGTCTTCCCGCACTTATAGCAAGTAATGTGACTTAGATCTCTTTTGGCGGGTGTGGCTGGATTGGGGCGGTTCTGATTGTTGTTTGTTCCGTTCCCATTCCCATTCTTAGAACCATTGTGGTTATGCGATCCTCCTCCGGTGTGGTTATGACCTCCATGGTTATGAACAAGTCCTCCCGAGTTCGGGGTTAGGCGAGGCTTCTGCTAAGCTTCTGAATTATACCTCCCTTGCCCATACTTCCTCTTACGGCTCTCAATCTGCTGCTGCTTCCCTTCAATCATAAGAGCCTTATCTACCAACTCCTGGTAGTTGTTGAATGTTGCCACCATCAACTGCATGCTCATCTCATCATTCAGCCCTTCCATAAACTTCTCCTGCTTCGCGACATCTGTGGCCACGTCATCAGGGGCATAGCGAGATAACTTGCTAACTCATCCACGTACCGAGCCAGAGTACGGTTCCCCTGGCGTAAGTTGCGGAACTCACGCTTCTTCATATTCATGGCCCCGGTTGAGACATGGGCTGTACGGAAAGCTTGCTGAAACTGGTCCCAAGTGACATTGGCTATGGGGAAAGTGGTCGTATAATTCTCCCACCATGAGGCTGCTGGTCCATCCAATTGATGTGCGGCAAAACGCACCTTCTCAGCATCTGTGCAACCTACGGTGGTCAACTCCCTTCAAATACAGCGTAGCCAATCATCAGCAACTATAGGCTCGGTGCTACTGGAAAACACCGACGGCTGCAACCTCAGGAAACGGGCTAGGTTATCAACTGGAGGCGGGTTGTTGTTGTTGTTGCCTTGGTTCTGGACTAACAATTGCATCAAGGCATTCTGCTGCTGGATCAACTGAGTGAGCTCTGGCGGGAAGGCAAATCCGGTGTCACGTCTCGGAGGCATCTGGCGGGTTTAGAGGGAAGAGATCAGAATAGAAAAGGGTCTAATGAGAAAGCACTACCCATATGCACATGAGACAAACACAAACATTTCACTCAATCAATCAAGCAAGGGCATACAAGCGGTCTAGAACTATCGCAAAAGTGCTCAACTACTACTATTTACATGGGGGAATACTACTAATTACTTGGTGGTCATCTAGAAATTTTGATCGGTGGAAGACTCCATGATGTCTACTCCAGCTTCGTCTTCAAAGTCATCATCACTAGGGTCGGAGTCAGTGTCGTCTATGATGATGTAGTTCACCGGGCAATTGGAATCGTTGTCCTCTCCTCCCGGCGCTGGATCTCCCATGAATACTCCGATCTTCTTTACTAGGTCGTCATTCTTCTCCAATAGTGTCGCAATTTACTCCTCATATCCATCGCGTGTAAACTTGAGTTCTTCTTCCAGCTCGATGATCCTAGTCTTCGCCTTCTTCAAATCTATCATGTCTGCGTACATCTGATTCTCCTGGCGTCGGATGTGCTGGTTTAACTCCTGGATGAAAGCTGCAATGGATTTGTCCTTCTTGGTGCTGATCATCTCGCATTGCTCGTCTCGGTGCGCACATATCTGGTAGATAGTGTCCTTAAGATCCTTTTTGTAGACTTCTCCAATGCGTCCCATGGTAATGTGGGATGCCATGATCTTGCCTAGACTCCAGGTAGGCGCTTCAAAAGAAAATTATATGGGTTTAGTGGTTTGCGAGAACGTCCTTCCTGGAACTTGTACTTGAATCATCCAGCGCTCCTCTTCTGGTAAGGTGGCGTTGTACGTCCCGGTGAAGCTTGGTATTCCAATGTTCAAGTACCTAGTGACTTCCTTGAAGTGGCGTCCAAAGGGTGTGTCTTCATCCGGCTGTGCAAACTTGTTCTTCAACTCCGCCATCCTAAAGAGTAGAAAATGGAGAGGAGTCAGAAATGAGTAGAGAAGAGTGACCTAGGGTTTATCTTAGTGGTCATGTCCTACACTCAGCGCGTGCTTTGATACCATCTTGTAGCGACCCGACCTCAAACGGTCAAGTCTCTGTGCTTCAGTGTCATCCTTGGATCGGTAATGCTGACACACACAGTACTCGAGGATTTATATCAGAGTAGCAATCACACACTTATTACATCGAATGTCTCAAAGAGAACTTATTACGATAAATATGGCTTAAGGCCATCTAATACGATAACAGCGGAAGGCTTGGAAGATAAAGTGAGTCCATCAACTCCAACGGCATAACTGAGCTGCACGGCAACGACCTAACGAACCTTGCTCCTCGTCTGAAAAGTCTGCAACATAATACGTTGCAGCCCGAAAACGGGTCAGCACATGGAATATGCTAGCAATATAACACAGTAGAGCAAGAACAGAATGATGCTATCACTACATGCATATTTGGCTAGTGGAAAGCTCTATGGTTATAGTTTTTGCGAAAAGCCAATTTTTCCCTACAACAAAGGAATAGATTTTAATTTAACTATCATGGTAGTTGAAACATCATTGAGAAGGTTCCTCCAACTCAATCCCAATTAAAGTAATTATCAACCCAACAATATTAATTTAGAGTGATGAGATACTTAAGATACTCCAGGTACTAGATACTCAAGATTGTCCATAACCGGGGACACGGCTAACCATGATTAGATTGTACACTCTGCAGAGGTTTGCGCACTTTTCCCCACAAGACTCAATCGCCTCCGTTGGATTTCTCGCACTACATGGTGTTTGAGAAACGGATGACCGAGACACAGTCTTTCAGAAACATTAACTCTCTACTCCGGGCAGACCATACCAAACCTACAACCCTCTACCTGCTAATCCACCTCTTCAAGAGCTTCACGTAACTTACTCAACTATGCTAGAGCCCATAATAGCTTGTGGCTGCACACAGAAGTTTCTAGCATGAAATTATCTCAGTTCCCTTTGAGCCTGGGTGGCGGTCCATAGGAAGATCACACGGAACCCCGGGATTTCCAAAAATACAGGCAACACTGGATTCTCCAGGTGCCTCAATCCACCCAGATGTGTATTTAAGTTGCCACCTTAAGTTGAACCATTAATTAAAAAACTCACATCTGTTATGGATTTCACTCACCCAAACCAGGTCTACGAGCATAGCATAGCAATATAAGAAATGCGTAGAAGTAACTCCCAAGGGTTTGATATAACAGGGCAATAGGTTCTACTTCAACAACTACTTCCCAACCCACATGTTAATGACATCCTAATCATGCAATGTTTGAGGATTGAACTAATGCCTAAAAACTGGGTATGGAAAGAGTATGATCAATGTGTTACTTGCCTTGCTGACGATCCGCGAAACCTAGGGACTCGTAGTAGCACGCTTCGCACTCCGGGAATTCTATCGCAAACAAACAATAGCATACATAAGCAATCAAGCAAAGATGCATGGGCAAAACTCAAATAAGAAGAATTGACCAGAAAGTTCAACTTCAGAACTCCGATTTGCAAAAAGAATCAAATTAAACAGAGCAACGAAACTCAAACGGAGAAAGAAACAAGATCCATTTACTAATCTGAACTAAAGTCAAATTTTATAGTACCAAAATCTTGTTCAAGTTGATTAAACAGAAAGAGGGTTTCGAGACGAAGATCCATGCGCTTGAATCGCCTGATTCCGATAAACGAGCGAAAAGATAAACTGAAACGAAAATCGGATCAGAAATCGCGATCGTAAATAATCGCGGAAAAATCCGAGTAAAATAAAACTGACAAACATGCTAACGAACGAGCGTTCGTTGTCTGTAACTATCGAGCGAAAACCGTTCGTTAAAATGAACGTACGGACGAACATCCGGTAAGTAGATAAACCGGGAAAAACCGGTGAACCGATCTAAAAAACGAACTAGGGTTTAAAAAAACTGAATCGGCTTTCTAAAAAAACGGCGGCAGTGAACGGCGGCGTTACCTCCGGTGAAGCTCCGGCAAGGTGGGGCTACGGCGGCGGGGTGGCGGGGCTGCGGCGAGGGGCGGCGGCAGCGCTGCAACAGCGGCGCAGGCGCGACAGAGGCGGGCGGCGCCAAGGCCGTGGCGGGGCTCGGGCGGCGGGGTTGGTGGTGGCGGCCGGGGGGTATTTAAGAGGGGGGCGGTGACTTGGAGGAGGGGGCAAGGCGGCGAGGAGGAGGAGTTCGGCTTGGACTCCGGTTCGAGTCGGCGGCGGCGGCGCGCGGTCTCCACGTGGGAGGCAATGGCCTTGAGGAAGGTGGGCAGCTCGGTGGGCCTCGGCCCAGTCGAGGTATTTGGAAGTTTTTAAACAATTCCATGAACAGAAAATAAATCCTAGAAAATAAAATAAAAGTCTAAAAATGCCAAAACAAATTTTCACCGTCTAAATAAAATATTTAGAACAAGATGAACAATTCTTGGCCCCTAAATGCAATTTTGAAAAACGTGCAATTTTTCTAATGCAAATAAAATTGGGATAAAATCCGAATAAAATCAAATATTTGATTTTAATATTTTTCCTCCGATATTTCAATTATTTTGGAGAAGTCATATTATCTCCTCTCATATATTTTAATATGAAATATTTTTCGTAGAGAAAAATAATTAAAACCAAGATCCTCGTTTCAATATTTGATAAAAATCAAATATGAAAACCGGGAAATCCCCAACTCTCTCCGAGGGTCCTTGAGTTGCTTAGGATTTTGAGGATCGCGAAATGAAAAATGCAATAAAATATGATATGCATGAATTATCTATGTATAACATTCCAAATTGAAAATTTGGGGTGTTACAATGACCTGCAAAACCAAAACCGTGAGTATGAATATAGATTCAAGAGGATGAGTTTGGCTGCAGATTTGAGGATCCCGGAGACTCGATCATCCTTCTATGATGGTGAGCCTATGCATTGGAAGATGGACGGCAAGCCCACATCATCAACAACTCCACCACCTTCCTCACCAACAAAGGAGACATAATCATATGGGTATGGGCACTCTCCTTGGCAACTGCCAAGCTTGGGGGAGGTGCCCCGGTATCGTATCACCACCACATCTCCTATCTTTACTATTCTTAGTTCGATCCTTTTAGTATTGTCTTCATTTAGTAGAATAAAAGTTTTGGTATGATCTAGTTTTGATTTTTGCTTTACGATCCCTCTATGTAATCGAGTCCGTGAGCTATATATAATCAAGATTAGTGTTGAGTCAAGGGCTTGATTATCTTGCTATGATCTTGAGTGAATAAAAGGAAAGAGAAAATAATAAAAAGAAACAAAGAGATCATATTGATCTTATGGAGAGTAATGACTTCACATAGAAAGAGTATGATGATTAAAAGTTATTGAGAGTTGACAAACATAGCTTTGGTCATCGTTGCAATTAATAGGAAGTAATAAAGAAAGAGAGGTTTCACATATAAATATACTATCTTGGATATCTTTTATGATTGTGAGCACTCATTAAAATATGACATGCTAAAGAGTTGATGTTGGACAAGGAAGACAACATAATGTGTTATGTTTTCTTATATCTGAAATAAAGTATATTATCATGGATCATCCAGCATGTTGAGCTTGCCTTTCCCCCTCATGCTAGCCAAATTCTTTGCACCAAGTAGAGATACTACTTGTGCTTCCAAAAACCCTTAAACCCAGTTTTGCCATGAGAGTCCACCATATCTACCTATGGATTGAGTAAGATCCTTCAAGTAAGTTGTCATCGGTGCAAGCAATAAAAATTGCTCTCTAAATATGTATGATTGATTAGTGTGGAGGAAATAAGCTTTATACGATCTTGTGATGTGGAAGAAATAAAAGCGACGGACTGCATAATAAAGGTCCATATCACAAGTGGCAATATAAAGTGATGTTCTTTCGCATTAAGATTTTTTTGCATTCAACTCTGAAAGCGCATGGCAACCTCTGCTTCCCTCTGCGAAGGGCCTATCTTTTACTATTATCTTCTACCTTATGCAAGAGTCATGTTGATCTTCACCTTTCCTTTTTATATTTTATCCTTTGGCAAGCACTGTGTGTTGGAAAGATCCAGACATATATATCTAATTGGATGTAAGTTAGCATGAGTTATTATTGTTGACATTACCCTTGAGGTAAAAGGTTGGGAGACAAAACTATAAGCCCCTATCTTTCTCTGTGTCCGATTAAAATTCCGTAACCACAAGTATTGCGTGAGTGTTAGCAATTGTGAAAGACTAAGTGATAGTTGAGTATTTGGACTTGCTGAAAAGCTCTGACATAGACTCTTTCTGATGTTATCGATAAATTGCAATTGCTTCAATGACTGAGATTATAGTTTGTTGGTTCTCTATAACGTTTCTAATTCATACTTTGCATTGTGAATAGATTATTAGTTGAGCTTAAGAAATCATATGACAATATCCATATATTTTGCTGTTATTAGAATGATCATGATGCCCTCATGTCCGTATTTTATTTTATTGACACCTCTACGTCTAAACATGTGGACATATTTATCGTTATCGGCTTCCGCTTGAGGACAAGCGAGGTCTAAGCTTGGGGGAGTTGATACGTTCATTTTGCATCATGCTTTTATATCGATATTTATTGCATTATGGGTTGTTATTACACATTATGTCACAATACTTATGCCTATTCTCTCTTATTTTACAAGGTTTACATGTGGGAGAATGCCGGCAATTTGGAATTACAATTTGGAAAAGGAGTAAATATTGGAGACCTATTCTGCACAACTCCAAAAGTCCTGAAACTCCACGAAAGTTATTTTTGGAAATAATAAAAAGTACTGAGCGGAAGAAATACCAGAGGGGGCCCACACCCTGGCCACGAGGGTGGGGGGTGCACCCTACCCCCTAGGCGCGCCCCTGCCTCGTGGGCCCCCTGTTGGCCCTCCGGTGCCCATCTTCTGCTATATGAAGTCTTTCGTCCGAAGAAAAATCACAAGCAAGCTTTCGGGACGAGACTCCGCCGCCACGAGGCGGAACCTTGGCAGAACCAATCTAGGGCTCCGGCAGAGCTGTTCTGCCGGGGACACTTCCCTCCGGGAGGGGGAAATCATCGCCATCATCATCACCAACGCTCCTCTCATCGAGAGAGGGCCAATCTCCATCAACATCTTCACCAGCACCATCTCCTCTCAAACCCTAGTTCATCTCTTGTATCCAATTCTTGTCTCTAAGTCTGGGATTGGTACTTGTAGGTTGCTAGTATTGTTGATTACTCCTTGTAGTTGATACTAGTTGGTTTATTTGGTGGAAGATCATATGTTCAGATCCTTTATGCATATTAATACTCCTCTGATTATGAACATTAATATGCTTTGTGAGTAGTTACGTTTGTTACCGAGGACATGGGAGAAGTCTTGCTATTAGTTGTCATGTGAATTTGGTATTCGTTCGATATTTTGATGAGATGTATGTTTTTTCTCCTCTAGTGGTGTTATGTGAACATGGACTACATGACACTTCACCATTATTTGGGCCTAGAGGAAGGCATTGGGAAGTAATAAGTAGATGATGGGTTGCTAGAGTGACAGAAGCTTAAACCCTAGTTTATGCGTTGCTTCGTTAGGGGCTGATTTGGATCCATATGTTTCATGCTATGGTTAGGTTTACCTTAATACTTCTTTTGTAGTTGCGGATGCTTGCAATAGGGGTTAATCATAAGTGGGATGCTTGTCCAAGTAAGGGCAGCACCCAAGCACCGGTCTACCCACATATCAAATTATCAAAGTACCAGACGCGAATCATATGAACGTGATGAAAACTAGCTTGATGATAATTCCCATGTGTCCTCGGGAGTGCTTTTCTCTATATAAGAGTTTGTCCAGGCTTGTCCTTTGCTACAAAAAGGATTGGGCCACCTTGCTGCACTTTATTTACTTTTGTTACTTGTTGCTCGTTACAAATTATCTTATCACAAAACTATCTGTTATCTATTATTTCAGTGCTTGCAGAGAATACCTTGCTGAAAACCGCTTATCATTTCCTTCTGCTCCTCGTTGGGTTCGACACTCTTACTTATCAAAAGGACTACGATAGATCCCCTATACTTGTGGGTCATCAATGTATAGCAACAAGAGGGGAGAGTGTTGTCTACGTACCCTCGTAGACCGTAAGCGGAAGCGTTATGACAACGCGGTTGATGTAGTCGTACGTCTTCACGAACGACCGATCCTCAGTACCGAATGTACGGCACCTCCGCGTTCAGCACACATACAGCTCGGTGACGTCCCGCGAACTCGTGATCCAGTAGAGCTCGAGGGAGAGTTTCGTCAGCACGACGACGTGATGACAATGTTGATGAAGCTACCGCCGCAGGGCTTCGCCTAAGCACTGCTACGATATGACCGAGGTAGATTATGGTGGAGGGAGGCACCGCACACAGCTGGGAGAGATCAATGATCAACTTGTGTGTTCTAGGGTGCCCCCATGCCCCCTTATATAAAGGAGCAAGGGGGGAGGCCAGCCGGCCCCTGTAGGGCGCGCCAGGAGGAGGAGTCCTCCTCCTAGTAGGAGTAGGACTCCCCTCTTTCCTACTCCTACTAGGAGGGGGAAAGGAAGGGGGAGAAGGAGAAGGAAAGGGGGCCCCCCCTTCGTAGTCCAATTCGGACGAGAGGGGGAGGGGGCGCGCGGCCTGCCCTGGCCGGCCCCTCTCTCTCCACTAGGGCCCAACTAGGCCCATTAACTCCCGGGGGGTTCCGGTAACCCCTCAGGCACTCCGGTAAAATCCCGATTTCACCCGAAACTCTTCCGACGTCCAAATATAGGCTTCCAATATATCAATCTTTATGTCTCGACCATTTGGAGACTCCTCGTCATGTCCGTGATCATATCCGGGACTCCGAACTACCTTTGGTACATCAAAACATATAAACTCATAATACTGATCGTCACAAAACTTTAAGCGTGCGGACCCTACGGGTTCGAGAACTATGTAGACATGACCGAGACACGTCTCCGGTCAATAACCAATAGCGGAACCTGGATGCTCATATTGGTTCCTACATATTCTATGAAGATCTTTATCGGTCAAACCGCATAACAACATACGTTGTTCCCTTTGTCATCGATATGTTACTTGCCCGAGATTCGATCGTCGGTATCTTAATACCTAGCTCAATCTCATTACTGGCAAGTCTCTTTACTCGTTCCGTAATGCATCATCCTGCAACTAACTCATTAGTCACATTACTTGCAAGGCTTATAGTTATGTGCATTACCGAGAGGGCCTAGAGATACCTCTCCGACAATCGGAGTGACAAATCATAATCTCGACCTATGCCAACTCAACAAGTACCATCAGAGACACCTGTAGAGCACCTTTATAATCACCCAGTTACGGTGTGACATTTGGTAGCACACAAAGTGTTCCTCCGGTAATCGGGAGTTGCATAATCTCATAGTCATAGGAACATGTATAAGTCATGGAGAAAGCAATAGCAGCAAACTAAACGATCAAGTGCTAAGCTAATGGAATGGGTCAAGTCAATCACATCATTCTCCTAATGATGTGATCCTGTTAATCAAATGACAACTCATGTCCATCGCTAGGAAACTCAACCATCTTTGATTAACGAGCTAGGCAAGTAGAGGCATACTAGTGACACTATGTTTGTCTATGTATTCACACATGTATTGTGTTTCCGGTTAATACAATTCTAGCATGAATAATAAACATTTATCATGATATGAGGAAATAAATAACGTTATTATTACCTCTAGGGCATAGTTCCTTCAATAGGATCAAAAAACCTTCTGGTTGCATCATATACAACTCTTCTTTAAGAAATCCATTAAGGATTGCAGTTTTGACATCGATTTGCTAGATTTCATAAAATGCGGCAATTGCTAACATGATTCAGACAGACTTAAGCATCGCTACTGGTGAAATAGTCTCATCGTAGTCAACCCATTGAACTTGTCGAAAACCTTTTGTGACAAGTCGAGCTTTGTAGACAGTAACATTACCATCAGCGTCCATCTTCTTCTTGAAGGTCCATTTATTCTCTATGACTTGCCGATTATCGGACAAGTCCACCAAAGTCTACACTTTGTTCTCATACATGGATCCTATCTCCGATTTCATGGCTTCAAGCCATCTGTCGGAATCTGGGCTCATCATAGCTTCTTCATAGTTAGTAGGTTCGCCATGGTCTAATAACATAACTTCCAGGACAGGATTTCAGTACCACTCTGGTGCGGATCGTGCTTTGGTCGACCTACGAAGTTCAGTAGCAACTTGATCTGAAGTTTTATGATCATTATCAATAGCTTCCTCTCTAGTTGGTGTAGGCATCATGGGAACGGTTTTCTCTGATGTGCTACTTTCCAATTCGAGAGGAGGTATAATTACCTCATCAAGTTCTACTTTCATCCCACTCACTTCTTTCGAGAGAAACTCCTTCTCTAGAAAGGACCCATTCTTAGCAACAAAGATCTTGACTTTGGATCTGTTGGGGATATTACAACTGGGCGTAAACCGGCCAGGAGAGGCCGGGTTAACATCATCAGTAGTCAAGTATGCTTGAAGCCCGTGTGGATATTCTATAAGGGCCGAAGGCCCAGAACCGGTTTAAGGCTTGTAGCCGTGAACCGGCATTAGTATGTAACTTGTGTTGTAAGTTAGAAATACTAGAGACCGAACCGGACACGTCTATGAGCCGGTGGGACTCTGCAAACCGACGGGCGTCACCCATGTATATAAGGGGCGACCGGCGGCGATTCAGACAACAAAAACAACTCGAGGCCTAGGCGAAGCTTGTTTGCTCCCTAGTCATCGAAACCCCATCAATTCCATCACAACTAGCCGTAGGCTTTTACCTTCATCGAAGGGGCCGAACTAGTATAAACTCTCTTGCGTCCTTGTGTCCGCTTTAACCCCTTCAAGCTAACCCGTAGCGATGGCTCCACGACTAAGTGCTTTCATGAGGACATCTGCCGTGACAAAACCACGACAGTTGGCGCCCACCGTGGGGCTATCGCACGATGGTTTCAAGTTCTTGGAGAGCAACTTCGAAGGACTCAAGGGTTACGCTGTGGGCCGGATGACCAAGAGTCGTCGCGGCAAGCTCTACATCGACGATTCAGGCTGGGGCCTCGAGGCCGGTCGATTGAGTACGGGTACCGGGTCCCCTTTGGTGGCATACACGTCTTCATTGGCAAGATCGGTGAACCGGGCCCTGAGCCGGACATCTGCACCGACCTCGTCGAAACGGCTCAGTGTGCGAGATCTACCCAGGGTAAACCGGCCATGAAACGTGCCTTTGTGGGAGTCATCCACGGAGGAGAATATGATGGTGGATCGGAATCTGGTAGCGAGACCGTCGTTTATTCCGGCGACGAGTCCTCGACCAGAGAAACCGAATCATTGTATCAGCTACAAGACGGCCGGATCGGCGGCTGTTTCGATGGTGACAGTATTCCGGACCCCTCTGATCTGCCCAACCGGGTTGGGATATTCATGGCCGATACACAGGCGGCGATCCATTCTTCGACCGCAGCAGCAATGTTCTCCGAGTCAGCAGCGGCGGCCGGGGCAGGAGGCCATGTGCACCCGCCGGCTCAAGTTTTATCTGATCTGTTTGATGCGTTGGCCATGCTTATGGCGGAGGCTAACCCGGAGGATCATGACGCCCACAACGCGGAAATTGCAAAAGTGAGGGAACAGATCACTCAGGCCAAGGCCGACCTAGTGGCTGAGAACAGCATGAAGGCCGCAGATTGGGCCGCTTTGGATGCGCAGGCTTATAGGCTTATGCTGGACCAGAACGCGTCGCATGAAGTCTTGAAAAAGAAGCATCGGTCTCGCCTGCCGACGGTTTTCGATGCCAGAAACCTCTTTAATACCCCAGGAGCAGGGACTAGTAACCTGCCATGGCTAAACCGGGCGGAGGCACCTGGGCAGGTGCGCTGGTTCAACCTCGCCTGATGGAGCTGCCTCGACAGAATAATATCGTACCTCAGCTTGTCTAGACACCTCCAGGTCATTATTCCAATCCAATGGACAATCTTATCGCCGCCGCTTCACGGCTGGAGGCCATCCCGATTGAAGGTGATTCTCCGCAAGCGGTGGAGATGCGCCGAGTTAAGGAACTTCTTTGAACAGCCTTGGTTCAGTAGGAAGCATGTTCATATAGCCGTGACCGAATTCATTCCACCCCCCGTCCAAGCCGGAGTTATAGCAGGCGGATGGATGAACCGGCTGTAACGCCCCCGATGCGGCTATATCTCCCACGTGTCGAGGCACGACTTAGAGGCATAACCGCATTGAAAGCAATGTCTCAAGTGAGGTAATCTTCACACAACCCATGTAATAAATAAGGGAAAGAGATACATAGTTGGCTTACAGTCGCCACTTCACACAGCACATAAATAAACATCCATCATTCAGAGTACACTCAAGGTCCGACTACGGAACCAAAATAAAAGAAGATACCCCAAATGCTAACACAGATCCCCGAATCGTCCCAACTGGGCACCACTACTGATCATCTGGAAAAGACACATAGTAACGACCACGTTCCTCGTCGAACTCCCACTTGAGCTCGGTGGAATCATCTGCACTGGCATCGTCGGAACCTGCAACTGTTTTGGAAGTATCATGAGTCACGGACTCAGCAATCTCACACCCGCGAGATCAAGACTATTTAAGCTTATAGGAAGGACATAGTAGTAAAGTGGAGCTGCAGCAAAGCGACTAGCAAATATGGTGGCTACATCGCAAAAGAGAGCGAGAAGAGAAGCAAGGCACGGTCGTGAAACTAATAGCGATCAAGAAGTGATCCTGAACTACTTACGCCGACATAACTCCAACACCGTGTTCACTTCCCGGACTCACGAGAAGAGACCATCACGGTTACACACGCGGTTGATGTGTATTTTAAATGAGGTCAACTTTGAGTTTTCTACAACCGACATTAACAAATTCCCATCTGCCTCATAACCGCGGGCACGGCTTTGAAAGATATTACCTGCAGGGTGTCCCAACTTAGCCCATTATAAGCTCTCACGGTCAACGAAGGATTATTCCTTCTACCGGAAGACCCGATCAATCTCGGAATCCCGGACTACAAGACATTTCGACAAAGCAATAAAACAAGACCAGCAAAGCCGCCCGATTGTGCCGACAAATCCCGATAGGAGCTGCACATATCTCGTTCTCGTGGCACATCCGGATGAGCAGTCCATACAACTAAAACCAGACCTCAAGTTGCCTTGAGGGGCGCCGCAGGGCTCTAGTTCGGGCCAGCACTCGAAGGAGCACCGTCCGGGGGGTTAAAATAAAGATGACCCTCGGGCTCGCGAAAACCCGGGGAAAAGGCTTAGGTGGCAACCGGTAAAACCAAAGTTGGGCCTTCTTTGGACGAGTCTTATTCAAAGCGAACTGTCAAGGGGGTCCCATAAATCACCCACCCGTGTAAGGAACGCGAAATCAAGGAACATAACACCGGTATGACGGAAACTAGGGTGGCAAGAGTGGAACAAAACACCAGGCATAAGGCCGAGCCTTCCACCCTTTACCAAGTATATAGATGTGTTAAACATAGCAGATATATATATATATTGTGATATCCCCAACAAGTAAACATGTTCCAATAAGGAACAACAACTCCATGTTCCAACAAGGAACAAACTTCAGCTTCACCTGCAACTAGCAACGCTATAAGAGGGCTGAGCAAAGCGGTAACATAGCCAATCAACGGTTTGCTAGGAAAGGATGGTTAGGGGCTGACATGGCAATATGGGTGGCATGATATAGCAAGTGGTAGGCATCGCAGCATAGGCATAGCAAAAGAGCGAGCAACTAGCATAGCAAACATAGAAGTGATTTCGAGGGTATGATCATCTTGCTCGCAATGTTCTCGAGTTGTCGAAAGCCTGATCCTCGTAAGCGTTCTCAACAGGTTCCTCGGTCACGTACTCGTCTCCCGGCTCTACTCAAAGCAACAACACAAACAAAGGAACCACAATAAATCACGGTGCAATGCACAATCAACATGATGCAAAACATGACATGATAGGCGGGATGTGATATGCTATGCGTATGTGCGCTCCGGAAGGTGAATGAAAAACCAGGCATCATCTTGGCAACCCAAGCATGCCATCGAAAGATGAGATGATTCCGGTAGAAACCGATATAGAGATCACCGGAATCGGATGCACGGGTTGGATATGGCGAGCAAAACAAGAATGGCGTGAAACCTACAATAACAGCATGATGAACAAAGCCATGCACGTGCAAACTACCTCATAGCATAAATCAAATAAATATGCCCATGAAAGACAACACATAAGCATGATGCAAAAAGACATAATCATAAACTTGCTCAAATGCAGAAACTAATGCCACCACTGAGTTGGTGGGATTTTTCTACCCCAAAAACATATATAATATGTTAGGGTTGCAGCATAGAAATCATCACAAATGCACTAAGTCAAAACCTGCCTAAAATGGAAGTTAATGTAAATGGCAAATTCCAGATTTGGAAATGTCCAGAAATGGACTTGCCTAAACAGAAAAGGAAACAATCCAGAAATGGAATCAAGGGTAAAGGAAAAAAAATATGAGTGGAGGAGGCGCTAAGAGGTCGACATGGTGGCCCCTCTTGTCATAGGGACAAGGTATAGCAGGTTTAAAAGGGGGGAAGAAAACCAGCCTCGGTGGGGGAATCGAACCCGGGCCTCCCCGTTGGAACTCTGCCTCTGCTACCACTGAGCTAGGCGGCGGCGACTGACAGAGAAAGGCCTCGGCCCCTCAACTACTGCTACTGCAGAGGAGACGAACCGAAGAAAGAGCGAAAACAGAAATTAAAAAAAAGGGGGGGGGGCGTGCCTGGGGTTCGAACCCAGGTCGCCACAGTGAGAGCGCGGGGGTCAAACCAGCTCGGCTAGGCTAGGGGTTCGGTAAGGTAAGGGACTCGGGCCTACTAGACCAAACTACCAGGCTCTGACTCGAGGCAGAGAAACAAACGACGACGCCGGCGAGGCAACGGCGTTTACAGCGGCTCTGCGGCCTCGAACAAGATGGGTGCGCGCGGGAGAACACCACGGAAGCACGAAGGGACGAACCCAAGCGGGAATCGCGGCATCCACGCATCGGCCAACTACTCAACCCAAAAACTTCGGACATGCCGGAGCACGCCGAGCGTGATAAGAACACGGATCGAACCTGCACTACGGTGATCTAACGACGATAGGAAGGAGCAGGGAGGAAGTAGGTTATACCTCCTTACCCAAGGACAAGAAAACGGCGACGGAGGTGATCCTGCGACGATGGAGTCGTGCTCTGAACTTCGCCGTGTTCCTGACCGAGAAGAAGACAGAAGCAGGGGCGTCGACGAACTTGACGATCCGGGCACCGTAATCGACGTCGTGGACGAAGTCGACGACGAGGAAGAAGATGGACACGGGCCGCAGGGTTGGGGTGGCCGGAGAGCACGCCGGCGACGAGGCGCGCTCGTGATACGCCGGACGGAGCGGGCGGCGAATCTGGTGGTTACTCACTGGCGGCGGCGAGAGGGAGAGGGAAACCCTAGGGATCGCGTGGACACGAAGAGGGATAAGTAGGGGGCTAGGGCGACGGGTCGAGCTCACGCTCCCTCGTGCTCGGGGTCCCCATGGCGACGGCGGAGGAAAGGGAAAAGGTGGGTGAAGTGAACAGTACTGCCGCTGCCAAAGGGACCGGCGCGCCCACGTGGAGAGGCACTAAGCGGGGGTATCTTGGCATTGGTCTTGTGAAGACAGGGAGAGAGAAGCGAGCGGGCTGGGGCGCTCTCCCTTGGCTGCGGGGGTTGAAGGGAGCTGGGCCGGCTTGGAAGGCCGGAGCCCAGGTGGAGAGGACTCGCTGGCTGCCACTGCTGCTGCTGCCTTCTTTTCTTTTTCCTTTTAAAACCAAAAGAAGAGAAAAGAAAGCACAGGGAAAAATGAGAAGAGTTGGAGTAAAAGGAAAATATCCCCAAACTCCTCGAATTCTCCACAATTTTAATAAATTGTAATGGGCATTTTTAGAGGTAGAAAAATAAGACAAGTTTGGAAATATTTCAAACTTGTGTCATTTTGAACCTGACCAAAACAACTTCAAATGAGGAGATTTTTGGCAGAGAGGTTTAGTGCAAAGAGCAAGATTTGCAGGAGAAGATGAACATTAATTGAGAAAGGGAAGATAGCACTTGATAAGGAAAGAAGTAGAGGGAAGGAGGAGATGGTAATGCAAAATGAGAATGGCACATGCAACAACATAACATGTGAGAGGTCACCACAAACACATGATAAGAATGGAATGCAAGATGACAAGAGAACACAAATGCAATATGGTAAAAAGAGCAAAACAAAGAAAAGAGAAACCCACATAACCAAACAAGATGAGGCCAAGCATGACAAGACCCACAAGAATTGGAAGACGTCAAAATGATATATTTCCCAAAAAGGTAAGTTTACATCCAGGTTGTTAAAACACTCAACAACTACAAGAGGATCTCGTCCCAGATCTAGGACTGAAAGAACTCCGGATATTCGAACGGAGGTGATCCTCGCGCTCCCGTGTAGCTTCTCGGTCGGAATGGTGTGACCACTTCACTTTCAGGAATTTGATTGACTTGTTGCGAGTCTTGCGCTCGGTTTCTTCAAGAATAGCAACGGGTGCTCATGATAAGAGAGATCTTCTTGAAGGTCAATCTCTTGAAGTTGATAGTGCGTTCAGAGTCTTGAAGCACTTGCGAAGCTGTGACACGTGAAACACATCGTGCACGATTGCAAAGTTGGATGGAAGATCAAGTTGATAGGCGAGATCGCCTCTTTTCCCAATGATCTTGAAAGGACCCACGTATCTAGGGGCAAGCTTCCCTTTGATACCGGCGACGAGTGCCTTTCATTGGAGAGACGCGAGGTAGACATGGTCTCCAATTTCAAAAGTCACATCACATGCTTATCATCATAATAGCTCTTCCGGGCGCGATTGCGGCGGCTTTGAGATTCTCACGAATGACCTTGCACATTTCTTCGCTTCGTGATCAAGTCATTGCCAAGAAGTTGGCGTTCAATTGCCCTGCACCAATTGAGAGGAGTACGGCACTTTCTGCCATAGAGAATTTCGAATGGGGCCTTGCCCGAACTCGCTTGGAAGCTGTTGTTGTAAGAGAACTCGGCATATGGAAGACAATCTTCCCACTTCATACCGAAAGAAATGACACAAGCCCTGAGCATATCTTCAAGGATTTGATTAACTCGCTCGACTTGGCCACTTGTTTGAGGGTGGAAAGCTGTGCCGAAACGAATGTTGGTGCCCATGGCCTTCTCAAAAGAATCCCAAAACTTGGAGGTAAAGATGCTGCCACGGTGAAGAGATCACTTGAGGAATGCCGTGCAAGGAGACAATCCACGGAGGTGTATAGCTCGCTAACCGAAAGCTGCTGTGATGGATTCTTTGATAGGAAGAAAATGAGCCACTTTAGTAAGCTTGTCAATGACAACGAAGATAGCATCATTTCCACGCTTGGACTTTGGAAAGCCAGTCCACGTAAGTCCATTTCAATATGATCAAACTTCCATTCGTGAATGGCAAGAGGTTGAAGGAGACCACTGGTCTTTGGTGTTCTCGCTTTCACTCTTCTCGCAGACATCACACTCAGACCCGAATGGAGCACTTTCTCGCTTCATTCGAGTCCACCAATATGACTGCTTGAGGTCATGGTACATCTTCGTACTTCCAGGATGAATGGATAGAAGCGAATTCTGTTGAACCGACCGTGCCTCGTTATTTGCGCTGGTCCGAACAACCAATCATATGGAGCAGAGAAGATCACCCTCCCCGGGTTGACAATCCGGGTCAGCTAGCGTTGGTGGTGGCACCTCAGGTGGGAGGTTACAAGTTCACCAAGGTGCTCATGGATGGAGGAAGCAACATTAATATCTTGTACTATGAGACCTTCCATCGTATGGGGTTAACAGACAAGAATCTTAAACCGTCCAATACGGTATTCCATGGTGTGGTACCTAGTAAGTCAGCATATCCCGTTGGCAAGATAGCTCTGGAGGTGGCCTTTGGAGATGATCATGATTCCAGGTCAGAAACATTGGTTTTTGAGGTGGTTAAGATCCGGAGCCCATACCACGCTTTATTTGGGCGGCCGGCTTATGCCAAGTTTATGGCACGGCCCTGTTATATTTATCTGCAGCTCAAGATGCCGGGTCACAAGGGGACCATAACCGTTCATGGAAGTCGCAAGATTGCCTTGGAGTGTGAAGAAGGTGATGCGGCCTATGCAGAGTCGGTTTGTGCCACGGAAGAGTTGAAGTACTACAAGGATAATGTTGGTCCGGCGGACATGACTCCGTTGAAGAAGCCAACCACAGAGCATGATCCGGCTCTAAAGTTCAAATCGGCAGCTGAGACTAAGCTTGTTGACTTCGTACCTGGTGATTTGTCCAAGCAGTTTAGTATCAACACCAACTTGGATCCGAAATAGGAAAGCGCGCTCATCGAGTTCATCCGTGAGAACCGGAACATTTTTGCATGGAAGCCTTCTGACATGCCAGGTGTACCGAGGGAACTCGCTGAGCACACTCTTAATGTTGATCCTAAGTATAAACCGGTGAAGCAGTTTCTCCGCCGGTTCAACGAAGAAAGGCGCAAAGCTATTGGAGAGGAGGTGGCCAGGCTCTTAGCGGCTGGCTTTATTGTTGAAGTGTTCCATCCTGAATGGCTGGCTAATCCGGTGCTGGTCCTTAAGAAAAACGACACCTGGCGCATGTGTGTGGATTACACAGATCTTAACAAGGCTTGTCCAGCAGATCCTTTTGCCCTCCCCCGCATCGATCAGATTATTGATGCTACGGCGGGTTGTGAGCGTTTGAGTTTTCTGGATGCATATTCTGGTTATCATCAGATTAAGATGGCGGTTAAGGACCAGGAGAAAACGTTGTTTATAACTCCCTTTGGAGCCTTCTGCTATGTATCTATGCCCTTTGGGCTCAAGAGTGCCCAGGCAACTTATCAACGGTGTGTACAAAATTGCCTTTATAAGCAGATCGGCCGTAATGTACATGCCTATGTGGATGATATTGTGGTTAAGTCAAAGGAGAAGGAGACTCTGGTTCATGATTTGAAGGAAACCTTTGATAACCTACGGACATACAAGATGATGCTCAACCTGGCCAAGTGTGTTTTTGGTGTACCGGCAGGCAAGTTATTGGGTTTTCTGGTGTCCAACAGGGGAATTGAGGCTAACCCGGAGAAGATCACAACTATCACCTCCCGCTAAACCGAAATGTATCAATGATGTCCGGTAGCTGGCAGGCGGATTGCCGCGTTGAGCGGTTTATCGGCCGCCTCGGTGAGAAGGCGATCCCTTTGTATCGAATCTTTGAAGAAAGCAGATCCCTTTGTCTGGAGTCAGGCCGCTGATAAAGCACTGGAGGACTTAAAGCGGCAGCAGGCCAATCCGCCTGTTCTTGCTGCTCTGATTGACAAGGAACCATTGCTACTCTATTTGGCAGGAAATGCTCGTGCAGTCAGCGTAGCTATCATGGTGGAGCACAAGGAGCCGGACAAGGAATATCCGGTTCAGCGTCCGGTTTACTATATCAGCGAGGTGCTTATTGAGTCCAAGCAAAGATACCCGCATTGGCAGAAGCTGGTGTATGGAGTTTTCATGGTAAGCCGGAAGCTTAAGCAATACTTCCAGGGACATCCCATCACAGTGGTCAGCTCTGCTCCTTTGGGAGATATAGTTCAAAACATGGAGGCAACTGGCCGGATTGCCAAGTGGGCTATAGAGCTTGGGCCGCACGGTTTGAAATACGTGCCTCGGACGGTGATCAAGTCTCAAGCACTTGTGGATTTCATCAATGATTGGACGGAACTACAAGCACCTGAAGAAAATCCGGATCCCACCTATTGGACAATTCATTTTGATGGGTCCAGGCAATTGGAGGGCTCGAGGGCTGGAGTCGTATTAACTTCCCCACGAGGTGATAAGTTCTGTTACGTTCTCCGCTTAATGTTCCCTTGAACTAACAATGCAGCTGAGTACGAAGCTTTACTCCTCGGTCTCCGGATGGCCAAGGAGATGAATCTTAGCCGAGTTAAGTGCTTCGGTGACTCGGACCTGGTGGCCCAACAAGTGTCTGGTACTTGGGATTCTAAGGACCCGCTCATGGCAGCATACCGTCGTGAGGTGGATATTATTGCGGGCCATTTCAAGGGATGTCAGGTGGATCACGTGGACAGACGGAAGAACGAAGCGGCGGACTCTTTAATCCGGCTGGGCTCTCAGCGTAAACCGGTCCCGCCTAATGTTTTCTTGGATGTCCTGCATAACCCGTCGGTCAAGCTCCCTGGTGAAGAGGATTTGGCTATTCCTGATCCGGAGGCTCAGTTGGTGGCGGCTCTGCATGTTATTCCAGATTGGACGGTTCCTTATCTAGCGTACATGAACCGGGGTGAGTTACCAGAGGATGAGACGCTGGCCAGACAGATAATCCAGCGATCCAAGTCTATGACTATTGTCAATGGCGAGTTGCATCATTGCAGTGTGTCAGGAGCGTTTCAACGTTGTGTATTGCCGAAGGAAGGTTGTGAGATCTTGCGCGAAATCCACGAAGGAGATTGTGGTCACCACGCCAGTTCAAAATCTCTGGTGGCTAAGGCGTTTCGTCACGGTTTCTATTGGTTGCTGCTCATGCTGATGCGGAGGACCTGGTTAGGCGATGTGACGGCTGTCAGAAATTCTGAAGACGCGCTCATGTGCTGGCTCAAGAATTGAGGATGATTCCAATTACTTGGTTGTTTGCGACTTGGGGGCTGGATATGGTTGGGTGTCGGTGTCAAAACCGGCGGATCTCGGGTAGGGGGTCCCGAACTGTGCGTCTAGGCGGATGGTAACAGGAGACAAGGGACACGATGTTTTTACCCAGGTTCGGGCCCTCTCAATGGAGGTAAAACCCTACTCCTGCTTGATTAATATTGATGATATGGGTAGTACAAGAGTAGATCTACCACGAGATCGAGAGGCTAAACCCTAGAAGCTAGCCTATGGTATGATTGTTGTTCGTCCTCTTGACTAAAACCCTCTGGCTTATATAGACACCGAATAGGGTTAGGGTTACACAGAGTCGGTTACAATGGTAGGAGATCTACATATCCGTATCGCCAAGCTTGCCTTCCACGCTAAGGAAAGTCCCATCCGGACACGGGACGAAGTCTTCAATCTTGTATCTTCAAAGTCCAGGAGTCTGGCCAAAGGCTATAGTCCGGCTATCCAGACACTCCCTAATCCAGGACTCCCTCAGCAGCCCCCGAACCAGGCTTCAATGACGCATTTAGTCCAGCGCGTAGATTGTCTTCGGTATTGCAAGGCGGGTTCTTCTCCAAATCCTGTGTACTTGTTGAATAGTGTCCGGCTTCTTGTAAATATCACGCTCCTTGGCTTTCACGCCCAATAATGGCCATCTTCCACGTGTCTGTGGAAGAGGTTGTTCTGCCTCGTACCCCGTTCTCAGGAGGGGTCGATATATCAAGTGGGCGGAGCAAACTATTGCGCATCGCCGGGACCGGATATCTATCCGGAACCCCGAAGAAGGCGTCCGAAAACTGGCCTTCGAAATGGTTTTATATAGAAGATGTCCCCTTGCCTGATGAGCCGAATAAGGTTGTTGGCTCATTCCGAACTGACCATGATCGGGGTCATGGCCACATGCATCATGCGGGGGGTGCAGCCGCTTCAGTATAGAGGCCACCCCATGTGGTATCTAAATGGGGAGGATGATGCCACCCGCTGCGGCCGTAAGGGGCTGGGATCGGTTGCTATTCTGACGAAGGCCTTGGCCGCATTATACAAGGGAAAAGAGGAAGAATTTCTTCACGTCAATCCTCAGGACGGGTTTTCTATGAACAACCCTCCAAGCTGGGTAAGCAGACATTTCTTTATGCCCATCCGTTCCATATTCCCATAGTTAAGTACCTTATCTTGTGATTTTGACGCAGGAATTGCGCCGGGCCGTAAAGGATATAAACAGCCCACCTCCACAACCTGAGGATCCGAATCGTCCTCGACCCGGCCTCCCAAGAGGATCCGGACATATCTGTGGAGCTGATCGATGGGGTATTTTACCAACCGCGCATCGACAATGCCTTGGTTGCCATTACGGCCGATTACCCCGGAATATTTCCAGCCTCACAGGTAATTGAGACCGAAGTCCCAATACTTTAGAAATGATCCCTCCGTGCTTATCTTTGACCACCGTATATCAATGGTGTTTTGCAGGGGGAGCCCTTGAGGCGGAAGGCCGAACCTGCGCGGTGGCTAGCCAACAAGGGGCAACAAGGCCCAGTAGGCTGAAAAGAAGTGCGGTCCGGACTGAAGCACCGGCGCAACGGTATGGTTTGTTGCCTTATTCCCAGGTTTTATTCCGGAAGGCATACTAACGCTCGTGCTCTCTTCAGGAAAAAGAGCGCTTGCCGAACTATATCCGGAGAGGTTGCCAATCGAGCCTCCGCCAGCCAGGCTTCAAAGCCAGGCCCAGAAGCGGAGGTGAACACTAGGCGTGCGTCGGATGTTCCTCCGACAGAGGATGCCGACAGATTGTCTTCCACCAACTCCGAGGTGGAGAGTGCCATGAATCACAGGCGCCGCCGGACTGTTCTTCATGACGCATGTTTCTCCCAAGAGGCATTGGATGCCTTCAATTCGGGAGATGCACACCTCCGTGCCGCTCAAAATGGTCTAGCCAGAGCCACGGAGCAGTATGTGAAAGACATACGGGTGAGAAAATTTGATGGTTATATATACCAGTATCCCCCAAGACTTGAAATAGTTAGAATAACTAATTTAAGGATCATTTATTGTGCAGGATCTTACAGAGAAGAATACCCAACTGTCCCAGGAGCTTGAAGAGTGCAAAGCCCAACTTGAGGCTGCACAAGCCGCTGTGGGAAGTCAAAGAGACCCCCTCTGGTATCATACGCTTTTAAAAGATAAGTATGTTATGAAGTGCGGCGTGTATATAGATCTGATAATAACATTGCAGATGGCGCCGGGGTAGATCCGGACAAGCAACAGCTCTTGCGCCGGTTAAAGGCCGGCGAGAGCATGCTTACAAGGGTGAGGCAGGAGAAAAATAATCTCCAAGATGCCAACACCCAGCTGGGTGAGGAATTAAAAGATGTTCGTGCCCAACTGCCTGACTCCGTTAAGGAGAATCGGCGGCTTCGACGCGGCATTTTTAGTAAGTGCTTAAACGAACTTTGAAAAAAGAGTTCGGCGAGGAAGTCGACTAACAGAGTTATGTCTGTAGGTATGCTCACATGCCTTCCTGCAGAGGAAATGCCCGGTTCTACGGGTGACCTTCTTCCCGAGCTCTTAGAGCTGCACAAACGAGTTCGGCAGGTGATGAAAGGCGTCGCCCAGGCCTTGTGGCCATCTGTCTCCCTGCCCGAAGGCCTTGGGGAGCTTGCAGAGAGGCTCCAGGGAGCGCGGAGGCGCTTCCGATTATGGAAGATATCGGAATGCCGTCAGGGCGCCAAGGAGGCCCGGGCCATGGTGAAGACGCGGTACATGAAGGCTGACCCAAACCACATGGCCGAGGTCGGACCTGTGGGGCCAGACGGGAAGGAGATCTGTCGTGGAATTGTCACGGCAGATGTCCTCATGAAAGGACTTAGTCGTAGGGCCATCGTACGGGTTAACCTAGAGGGGTTAAAGCGGACACAAGACACGGGAATTATACTGGTTCGGCCCCTTCGATGAAGGTAAAAGCCTACGCCCAGTTGTGATGTGATTGATATGATTTGGCGACTAGGGAGCAATAGCTTTGCCTTAGCCTCGAATTCTCTGTTTCCAACTCGCCATGGTCGTCCCCTTATATACACGGGTTGACGCCGGCCGGTCTCTGAGTCCCGATCCGGCTCATACAAGCGTCCGGCTCGGTCTCTTCTTTCTTAACTTACGACACAAGTTACAATACTAAGGCGGTTTACATAAACGGACCTTAATTCGCCTCTGGGCTCCGTGCCTCCTCCGTGGGCTGAATCATGGGCGAGGGTAAACCGGCCCCTTCGGGCGGTTCACGCCGATAGTTGTATCCCCAACATTAGGCCCCATATTGACTTGAACCGGTTCATGTTAATCTTCAACACCTTCAGAAACTCTTGATCTCTTTTCACATTTTGTAAACCGCCACCGCTTGAACCGCCCGTGATGTCATCTTCCGATCCACGTGTCGTATGCGTCTTGACGTCATTTTTAATAAAGAAATCCAAACAGTAAGATTCCCTGCATTTAATGCCATCCCGAAATCAAAGGCGGCTGCACCGTCCGCCGCTTTTGACTCCTCGAATCTCGCGCCCGTTGATTGCTCCGGTTCCTTATAAATAGACCGGCCGCCTCGCTCTTCTTCTTCTCCTTCCTCGCGACGCTCCAGTCTTGAAGCTCCGCCGTCGCCTCCGACCTTCGAACGACGCGTCAACGCCGGGCCGCCGCATCGACCTGACCGTATCAGAGGCTTCCGGCGCTCCTCCTTGGCTTCGCTCATCAGGTAAGGTCCTTTTTCAACCCCTAGATCGCATCTCAGAGACCCTGCTCATCCCGCAGTTCATCTCGGTTTCTTCACCTGCTCCGCCATGGCCATGCGATCCGGTCGCATCGTATATCCTGTGCAGGGGACTGCCCGCCGTCCATCTAACCTTTCACGATCGGCTTTTTCCGTAGATCCTCGAGTTTAGAATACCCGAACCCTCCTGTTCTTTCCGAGGTTTGCATAGGTCGTGAAGGTTTTTCTTCATCGAACTTCAGTAGATCTTGATTACTTCCCTTCGCATGTGAAAACTGTTTACATCCATACTTAGCAGATTTTTCAATTCTGCCTTATTCGGGCGGTTTAACTTTTGATAGCTAATCCGCTACCCATTAGCCCTCAGTTAAACCGGAATGGGAGGATGGCCGCTGAATCGCCGGTTTAACAATGCATAATATGCCTGAACCGTTTAATGGTGAACCGTTTCTCCCTTTATTCCACAGCTTAGTCTTCCGGAATGGCTCCTCAATTCTCAGCTTGCAATTGGGTCCGGTCAAAAATCACTGAAACGCAACTCAACAGCTATGTCACCACCGCGGTTTGGCTCCAAAAATGCCCTCCTTTGGCGTGTTCCGGATGGCGAAGTTTCCTCCGAGCCACAAGAGGGAGAAGTAATTGTGTTTATGCAGCATTTAGACCGGGGTTCTGCCCGCCCGGTTCAAATTTTTTCCGGACGCCCTTGCAAGCTTGCAACTCCATCCGCAGGATATCGGCCCGAACTCGTGTCAAACATATGCAACTTTCAAATCTTACGTGAAGTCTATGTTCGTGAAGAGCCCTCTGTGGAGCTATTCCGGGATTTCTTTCACTTGAACCGCCGTACGGAGTTTTCTGATGGTCCCAACACAGAACTAGGCGGCGTTTCAATCCAGAAAAGGAAGGAAGCGGACTTTCCTCACGCCAAACACCACAGCCATCCAAAGGATTGGAACCAAACCTGGTTCTATTTCCGAACACCGCCTCGCCAACGAGAATCCCTTGCCGGGTTACCGTCCTCACCGGCTCGGCAACAACCATCCGCTGCCTTTACGGCTTAACCGCCGCGAACGTAAGAACTTTGCACCTCAGATCATAAAACTCCGGGCTCTAATGGCCAATGGACTAACTGGTGTGGACCTTGTGTGATGCTTGGTTTCTTGGGGCATCTTGCCCTTAAGCCGCCGGCCCGGATTGATGCACGAGTATACTGGCAGCCTCAAAGACTCTCAAAGACGTCACGAATTACCAATAACTGAATTTGAGGTTACAGAGGCTGTAAAAAAGATGCTTGATGAACCAATCTCCGTCTGCTGAGCCTAACCGGGTTGGCTCCGCTTCTGTGTTGCCAACCCGCCACTGCAGTAAGACTTTGCTCACCGCTTTTGGCTTTTTAACATTTTGTTGATATTCATTAATCCTTGCTACCTCGCAGGTGACAGCCTCCGAGACGGACCAAACCGCCCGAGCTCATGTATAAAGTCCAAGGCTACCAAAAAGGCTGGCAAGAAAACCGCCGGGTCTTCTCGATCCGCCGAAGATGAAGAATCAAGCTGAGGTAAAACTTGATATCCTTACGAGAGCCGCCGTAAACCGGCTCTCCTCCTTGTGTTTCTTCTTATGATTTATCCCTCTATTCTTCCCTGTCTTGATAAATGTAACTCCCGTGATGATCTTTGAAGCCAGCCATGCCGATGTTGAGGTAATCCTTCTTTCTTCCAACTCCGACCTCGTGCGGTTAAAAGAATTCGCCAGCGCCCGTTAGGAAAGTGAAAAAATCTCATTCCTCTACTTATTTGAAGACACAAGAAGTCAAGAGCCGCATACAACCCGCACGATGGTCAACAGATTCTATCCTCCGGTTTACGGATACACCAAACCGGGCGTCGCCAGAGGTGACTTGTTCTCCTCGAAAACGTTATCCCTTAAAGGGTTTCTTCCGATGTCCTCTTAATTTGTCGACCGAATTATCGGGCCTCTTCCAACTCTTTCCGGCGGTTCATCAACCACGCATAGCGCCTCCGCTGAAAGTTGCTGCAGGGTATGTAACGCTATCCATCGATTCGATTTACAACTGCCTTGGTTGATTTGCCTTAATCCAATTCGAACATTGCAGCACCAAGGCTCGCTTGAGTAAGAAAGCGAAAACCCTTGACCCTCATCATGGATGTTGATCCGTAAAAGACCCGGAACAAACCCACGAAAATCCTGAAGTCGCCAAAGATAGCTCTGGCGAGTTGTACAAAGACGACATCGCTGATCCGCGGAAGCTGAACCGAGGTCCAAATGGAAACTTCACAGCCTGCTCCACCAAACCCGCCGATGGAGCGAGTCGTAATAGCTTGAACCGCCGAGCCAGAGTAAGCAAACATCAAGCCCAAAGAAGACCGCCGAAAATGACGATGTTATTGTGACGAGCATCGCCACGCTGCTCCTAGCCAACCGGTCGCTTTAACAAAACATAGTGCCAAGGGCGAAGTCGGCCGCCGTGAGTAAAGATAAAGGAAAAACAGACACTGTCGACTTCGACAACTTCTCCGCCCAAGAACTGCACTCCGGGTTTCTGAACCGGCTCTATACCAGCTTTGACCTTGAAGCTGGTCTGGTAAACCGGATGAAGGACCGCTATGAGGTAATGAATTATGTCTTTCCTGTACTTTAGCTGTATAGTAGCCCCCAAGGGTCGGTTCAACTTAGCATAGTTAAACCGGGACTTAGTTTCTGTACCCAAATGGCAAACTGAGATCAATTAGCCATTAGCCCCCATGTGCCAAGGTGAATATGTATATTGAGCTTGGGACTTGATAATGAGACACCTAACATGCTTCCTTTGTTACCAGAATGAAATAGAGCAGCAAAGCGTGCAACTCAAAGACCTGCGAGCCAATCTGGAGACTCAGCAAGCAGAAACCACTAAGGCCAAGGACGAATTGAGAACGGCCTTGGCCACTATGGAACAGCTGAAGGAGTGGTATAAATCCGAACAGGCCAACCGGGACACGGAGAAGGCCGGTTTGAAAAAGCGGGCGGAAGAAGCCGAAGCAGCCCTTAAACCGGTGACTGAAGAGCTTACCGGACTCAAGCGCCAAGTGCATGCCATGACCTCTGCCGTCTTTGGTAAGAAACTATGCACTGACTATCTTAATTTTGATATTTCCGCGGTTTATCCTGAGTTGTCTTAAACCGTGCAGCAAGCGTATTGCACATATGGGCTCGATGTGCGGAAGAAGCTCAAGGCCGCTTATACGCTGATTGAGCAGCTGTATACCGCGCCAATGAGTCATATATGCTACATCATACGACAACACGGGCGCCGTCCTCGATCGGAGAAACCCTGGACCGTTGTCCATGGTTCCGGCAGCTTGAAGAGTTGAAGCAATCCGCGGCTCGGGCCGGCACCTTCATCGCTCGACGCGCGCCAAGGCGTGGATAGCAGATCTTGATCCGGCTGACATAGCCAAAGGATTCCCCAGTGCTCAAGAGAATGGTGAAGCCTTTGATAACGACGCCCTGAAACGGATCACAAAAGAAATGCGTCCACTGGCGAGTCAACTGGCAGACGAAGCCAACCTGACGGTTCACCGCTCCTTTTATGACGCCAACAACAAGCGGGTGGAGTTTGTCATCCCTGAAGTGCGTAGCCTTGTTCCCCAATCCGTAAGCACACTTATGCCCCGACGTTGATCCGGCTGAGCTGATAAGTGAAGAAGCTGTCTTCGTGCCTTAACCCGGATTGACTGGTCTACCAATGACTTCCGGGCTTTGGGTGAGGAAGAAGAAGAAGTTGAACCGACGTCAGGCGCCCCCTCTACCTCACGTCAACCCGGCGAAGCAGCATAATTCGTCAAGCCGGGTGACGCCTCCGAAGCTTCAAGGCATAACCCCACATGAAACGCCGGGCCTCAAAAGGCTTTGTAATAGGATAGTCAGTACTTTGTTTTGAACAATGCCGTTACAACCTCGGTCAGAACTTTTGCATGGCGGTGCTGGATACTTTGGTTTTGAAGTAGTGAATCCTTCAACATATTTTGCCTGCAATCCCAAATTCTTAAACCGCCATGGCGGCTTGCGCCTCTAGCCGGATTGTGATGCCAATATATTTATATAAGAAAATATCGAGGTATACGATCAAAATTTTGTGATACAAACATACCGCCAGATTAATCGGGCACACGGTTGGCTTTAGCCAATCCTGAAGCGGAGGCTTTATAAACCATCACCGTCAAAGGAGAACAATCCTGTAGGTATAATACCGATTTACCGTGTAAATCGTGTCAGGCATGATAAGCCCCCTGTTACTCCATAATGGGATGTTAACAGCAAAATCAAACCGGAACAATCAATCGCCGGATCTAAAAATGGACCAAATTCTGAAAACTTGAATCCGGTTGAAAGAAGGTTTGTCGGTTTAAGAAAACAAACAAAAGCCAAATTATACGTATAAAAAACACATGGAAGCAAAAAACAATGACAAAGACTGTTTGCAAGAAGAGGCTTTATAGAGTCTGATCAGATGGCGTTACCATGGTCGGACAGGACCAAGCTCCCTATAAGGTGTAGCGATGGTTCAAGTCAGCTGTGTCCCTAATCGACATCGTGGCATTACGCCGATCAAGTGGCATTGCATTGGTTCGGGTTCGACCAAGCCCCAAGTGATTCTATGGCCTTAGGCCGACCAAGAGGCGTGACTGGTTCAGACGTGACCATGTCCCCAAGTGATCTGGTGGCTTTCGCTTTGTCAAGAGGTGTTGCATTGGTTCGGACACGACCAAGCCCCCAAATGATCTGGTGGCTTTACCGCCAAGAGGTGTTGCATTGGTTCGGACACGACCAAGCCCCCAAGTGACAAAAATTTCACAAAAGCAAGGCCAAGGGTTAAACCGGAGGCCGCTTCACGACAAGATCTCCATGTACCCAAACCGGACTTTTATACGTAATGATACCCCGCTTTAGCCGAGGATCCGGTTTATTGCCTTTATTCATAATATATACATTGTCTTAATATGTACATAAGTGGAGCCAATGGCTCAGTATAATAAGGTCAAGATGAGCTATGTTCCACGGCCTGTTGGTCTCCTCCTCGGCGTCGTGAGTCCTTTCGCTCTCGAACATCAATCAGATAGTAGGACCCGTTGTATAGATTCTTGCTGACCACAAAAGGCCCCTCCCAAGGTGGGGATAGCTTGTGCATATCTTTCGGTCTTGAATGAGCCGCAGCACTAAGTCTCCTTCCCGAAGGTTCTGGTTTTAACCCGCCGGCTGTGATACCGACGAAGATCCTGCTGGTAAACCGCCCGAACGAGCAGCTGCCATATCGCGCTCTTCATCCAAATGATCCAAATCGTCTTGCCGTGCTGCCTTGCTATTCTGCCTCAACATAAGCTGCCACTCGAGGCGAGTCGTGACGGATATCATTTGGGAAGGACCGCCTCCGCTCCATAGACCATAAAGAACGGCGTGTATCCAGTGGATCGGTTGGGGTAGTATTTATACTCCATATCACCGATGGTAGCTCTTCCACCCAACAACCCGGCGTCCTCTCTAAAGGGACCATAAGTCGGGTTTGATACCTTTCAAGATCTCCCGATTAGCTCGTTCCGCTTGACCATTGGATTGTGGGTGGGCTACGGAAGAAACATCAAGCGGATGTGCTCTCGCTCACAAAATTCCTTCATAGCTCCTTTGGACAAATTGGTGCCATTGTCCGTGATGATACTGTGGAAACCCAAACCGAAAATCACCTTTTGATGAACTGAACCGCCGTGGCCGCATCACACTTGCTAACAGTGCTCGCCTCAACCCACTTGGTAAATTTATCAACCGCCACCAACAGGTGGGTCTTTTTGTCCTTGGACCTTTTGAAAGGTCCAACCATATCCAACCCCAAGTCGCAAACGGCCAAGTAATTGGAATCATCCTCAATTCTTGGGCTGGCACATGAGCACGCTGGAGAACTTTTGGCAACCATCACATCGTCGACCAGATCCTCCGCATCAGCATGGGCAGTCAACCAATAGAAACCATGGCGGAACGCTTTGGCCACCAAGGACTTTGAACGGCGTGGTGACCACAATCCCTTCATGGATCTCTCGCAATATCTCACAGCCCTCTTCGGGGACACACAACGCTGAAACGCCTCGACACACCGCAATGGTGCAACTTCGCCATTAACAATGGTCATAGACTTAGACCGCCGAACTATCTGCCGGGCCAACGTCTCATCTTCCGTAACTCGCCCGGTTCATGTATGCCAAATAAGGGAGCGTCAATCCGGAATGACATGCAGGGCCGCCACCAATTGAGCCTCCGGATCGTGGATAGCCAAATCAATTTCATCAGAAGCTTAAGCGACGGATTGTGCAAGACATCAAGGAAGACGTTGGGCGGGACCGGTTTACGTTGAGAGCCCAGTCGGCTTAAAGCATCAGCCGCTTCGTTCTTCCGACGATCCACATGGTCCACCTGATATCCTTTAAAATTTCCTGCAACAACATCCACCTCCCGACGATATGCAGCCATGAGTGGATCTTTGGAATCCCAAGTACCTGATACTTGCTGAGCCACCAAGTCCGAGTCACCAAAGCATTTAACCCGGCTGAGATTCATTTCCTTAGCCATCCGGAGACCATGGAGCAAAGCTTCATACTCAGCTGCATTGTTAGTACAAGGGAACATTAGGCGGAGAACGTATGTAACTTGTCACCTCGCGGGGAAGTTAATACGACTCCAGCCCCGAGCCCTCCAATTGCCTGGACCCATCAAAGTGGATGGTCCAATAGGTATGATCCGCTTCTCTTGGTAACTTGCAACTCCGTCCAATCATTAATGAAATCCACAAGTGCCTGAGATTTTACGGCCGTCCGAGGCACATACCTTAAACCGTCGGCCCAAGTTCTATAGCCCACTTAGCAATCCGCCGATCGCTTCCGGTTACGTATGATATCGCCAAGGGAGCCGAATCACCATCGTGATGGGGTGCCCTTGGAAATATTGCCTTAGCTTCCGCTTGCCATAAAACCCCGTATACCAGCTTCTCGCCAATGCGGATATCTCTGCTTAGACTCAATGAGGACCTCATCGATGTAATAAACCGCCGTTGAACCGGATACTCCTTCCCCTGCCTCCTTCCGCTCCACCACGATAGCCACGCTTAATCGCCACGCATTAGCAGCAACATATAGCAGCAACGGCTCTTTGTCAATGGGGCGGCTAGAACCGCCGGGTTGGCCAACCGCCGCTTCAAATCCTCCAATGCTTCATCGGCTGAACTCCGCATAAACCGATCCGCTTTCTTCAACATATGGTACAAAGGAATGGCCTTCTCGCCTAGACGGCTAATAAACCGGCTTAGCGCAGCAATCCGGCCTGCCAAACGCTGGACGTCATTGATGCACTTCGGCTTAGCCAAGGAGGTGATAGCCGTAATTTTTCCGGATTAGCTTCGATCCCCCTGTTGGACACGAAAACCCAATAACTTGCTCATGGAACACCAAAAACGCACTTGGCGGGTTGAGCATCATCTTGTACACCCGCAAGTTGTCAAAGGTTTCCTTTAGATCCTCAATCAAGGTTTCCTTCTTCCTTGACTTAACCACGATATCATCCACATAAGCATGCACGTTACGGCCGATCTGTTCGTGCAAGCAACTCTGAACATAACGCCGATAAGTCGCTTAGGCGCTCTTGAGTCCAAAAGGCATAGATACATAGCGAAGGTTCCAAAGGGGTGATAAACGCCGTCTTCTCCTGGTCCTTAACTGCCATCTTAATCGATGATAACCGAGTACGCATCCAAAAGCTCAAACGCCACAACCCGTCAGTAGCATCAATAATCTGGTCAATGCGGGGGAGGCGAAAGGATCTGCTGGACAGGCCTTGTTGAGATCTGTGTAATCCACACACATGCGCCAAGTGCCATTCTTCTTAAGAACCAACACCGGATTGGCAAGCCACTCGATGAAAGACTTCGACGATAAACCCTGCTGCCAAGAGCCTAGCAACTCTTCTCCGATGGCCTTGCGCCTTTCCTCATTAAACCGCGAAGAAACAGCTTTACCGGGTTGTATTTTGGGTCAACATTAAGAGTTTTCTCAGAGAGTTCCCTCGTTAAACATGGCATGTCATAATTCTTCCATGCTAAAATGTCCCGATTCTCACGGATGAACTCGATGAGCTGGCTTTCCTATTTAGGATCCAAGTTGGCACTGATGGTGAACTGCTTGGACGAATCGCCGGGCACACAATCAACAAGCTTCGTCTCAGCCGCCGATTTGAACTTCAAGTCCGGATCATGCTCCGTAGTTGGCTTCTTCAAAGGGTCATATCCGCCGGATCAACATTGTCTTTATAATATTTTAGCTCTTCAGTGGCACAAACCGACTCTGTGTAAGCCGCATCACCTTCCTCGCACTACAAAGCGATCCGGCGGCTCCCATGAACCGTTATCGTTCCTTTGTGACCCGGCATTTTCAGCTGTAAGTAAACATAACAGGGCCGTGCCATAAACTTAGCATAAGCCGGCCGCCCAAAGAGGGCGTGGTAAGGGCTTTGAATTTTCACCACCTCAAATGTCAATGTTTCTGATCCGAGTCATGTTCGTCCCCAAAGGTCACCTCCAGAGCTATCTTACCGACCGAATGCGCCGACTTGCCGAGCACCACTCCGTGAAACACCGTGTCTTTGGATGGCCTAAGATGCCTATCCACAACCCCATACGCCGGAAGGTCTCGTAGTACGTGATGTTGATGCTGCTTCCTCCATCCATAAGAACCTTGGTAAACTTGTACCCTCCTACCGGGTGCCACCACCAGAGTTAACTGACCCGGATTATAAACCGGGAGGATGGTCCTCTCTGCTCCACCACGATCGGTTGCTCGGACCAAGCGTAGGTAATGCGGCGCCAGTTCAACCACACCGACCGCCCGCTTCAAGTTTTCGGTCTCGTCTGTCCAAGCTGGTGGTAAAGACGTGGTCGCATCCACCGTTCAACCGGTTTGGGTTACTTTGATAACCCGACCGCTGCTGTTGTTGATTGTAGCCCCTTGGTTCTAATTGTTCGACTGTTACGATTACTTTGATTATTCTGATTGCCTTGCCCGCCCGGATTACCACCGAATCTTGGGCCGGAATTTCCTCCACCGTAACCCGGGGCGGACCCTGAACCGCCGCCGGGTCCTTGATCATACCGGAAAGAGTTGGAGTTTTTGAACTCCTGCATAATGTAACAATCCTTCCAAAGGTGGTTCGCAGGTGCCTCCTTCGTCCCATGCTTCGGACAAGGTTGATTCAATATGAAATTCAAACGATCCGGATTGTGACCGCCCCGGTTTGATTGCCTACCCCTGCGCCGCTGACCCTTGTCCTGCTGGCGTTGGTGTTAACCACAAAGCCCATGTTGCCGTTAAACTTTCGCTTGTTCCCTCCATTGCACGTCGAATGATGTCTGCTGGCCCCTAGAGTTGCCGTTCTGTTTTCCCTTCCCACTTCATCATTCTCAGATTCGGGATCCTTGGTACTATCGTAATCAGCGTACTTTACCAAAACTCCCATTAGAGTGCCCATGTCATGGCAAAACGCTTCATGCGGCCCAGCTTCAATTTCAATGGCTCGAACCGCAATTGGCTTCCAAGGTCAAGATCGCGGAATCGTGGTTGATCCGGTCTCAAGAATGTAAAACTTCAAACGCGGCGCACCCAATGGGTTGTGGATTCTCCTCCGCTCGACACAAGCTGCTAAATCCACCACGGACATGGGCTGCTTACAGTGTCTTTGAAATTTTGAATGAATCGGGTTCGCAATCGGGTCCACGAACCGATAGAGTTGGGCGGCAAATTTTTCAACCAAGTCCGGGCCGTTCCTTCCAACATCATTGTGACGTACTTCGCACATGCGGCTTCATCCACATCTAGCATCTCCATGGCCATCTCATAGCTTTCTATCCATGCTTCTGGAGCCAAATCGGCAGGATAATTGGGCACCTTGCGCGGCCTTGAAGTCCTTGGGCAAGCGACGCGTTGCGTGGCGGGACGAGGCAAGGCACCCCCAAAGAGCCAGACGTGACCCCTGGTTCGAAGATGGTCGGACGAACCGGCGCGAGCGGATGATCCTCTGCTTGTGCTGCTAACTCGGCCTCCCTACATGCCCTGGCGCGGTCCACTACCACTTGAGCATCCTCAAAGCCGCCCGCCGGATTGTTGCCGCGAGGCGGACCACGCTGCGCATTGCTTGACACGGCGGTTAAATCGGCCGCGTCGGCTATAGCTCCGGCTTAGGCGGGGTGGAGTGGATCCGATCCCCGATCAGATGAATACGCTTCTTTGAGCCGAGCTGTGGCCGTCTGAGGAGCTCCTTAACCCGGCGTGTCTCTACCGCTGTGGTGAATCGCCTTCAATTGAATCGCCTCCAACCGTGCCGCAGCCGCCACGAGGTTATCCATCGGGTTGGAGTAGTGACCCGGAGGTGTTCAGCACGATGCAGGCGCACCGGTATGATGGCGAGGTAGATCTATCACACGGGCTGAACCGTGCGGCCGTCCCAGGTGCTTCCGGCCGGTTTACCAACGGCGGCGGATTACTGGTCCCTGCCCCTGGGGTATTGAAAAGCTCCCTTCCCTCAAAAACTGAAGGTAAACGGGACCTGTACTTCCTTTTCATGACTTCATGTGACGCGCTCTGGTCCAGCCTGAGCCTATAAGCCTGCGCATCCAAAGCGGCCCGTTCCGCCGCCATCCTTTCGTCCGCGGCTGCCAGGTCCGCTTTAGCATTAGTGATCTGTTCCCTCACCTTTGCAATCTCCGCGTTGTGCAGGTCCTGATCCGGCGGATTAGCTTCCGCCATGAGCACAGCCAATGCGTCGAAAAGCTCTGACAAAACTTGAGCCGGCGGGCGCACAGGGCCTCCTTCCGGCTGCCATCACCGCTGTTGAACCGGCGACCGAGGCGCCAAGTCGAAGAGTGAAGCACCGCCTGCGTACCGGCCATGAAGATCCCAACCCGGTTGGGTAGATCGAAGGGGTCCGGAATACTCTCACCGTCGGAACAGCCCCCGATCTGGCCATCTTGCAGCCGGTATAAAGACTCAGTTTCTCTGGCCGACTATTCGTCACCAGAGTAGACAACAGTTCGTCACCGGATGCTGATCCGTCCTCGTAGCCTCCGTGGGCGACTCCCACGAAAACATGCCCGACGCCCGGTTTAGCCAGGCAGGACTCTTCTTCGCCGCTGAGCCGTCTCGGCGAGGTCGGTCTGGGCGTCGGCCCAGGCCTGGCTCGCCGATCTTGCCGATGAACACGTGTATGCCGCCAAAGGGACCCGGTACCCGTACTCAATCGAGCGGCCTCGGGGCCCCAGTCCGCATCGTCGATGTAGCGCTTGCCACGACGACTCTTAGTCATCCGGCCCACTGCATAGCCTTCGAGTCCTTCGAACTTGCCCTCTAAGATCATCAAACCATCGTGCGATTGCCCCACGGTGGGCGCCAACTGTCGTGGAATTGTCACGGCAGATGTCCTCATGAAAGGACTTAGTCGTAGGGCCATCGTACGGGTTAACCTAGAGGGGTTAAAGCGGACACAAGACACGGGAATTATACTGGTTCGGCCCCTTCAATGAAGGTAAAAGCCTACGTCCAGTTGTGATGAGATTGATATGATTTCGGCGACTAGGGAGCAATAGCTTCGCCTTAGCCTCGAATTCTCTGTCTCCAACTCGCTGCCGGGTCGTCCCCTTATATACACGGGTTGACGCCCGGCCGGTCTACAGAGTCCCGATCCGGCTCATACAAGCGTCCGGCTCGGTCTCTTCTTTCTTAACTTACGACACAAGTTACAATACTAAGGCGGTTTATATAAACGGACCTTAATTCACCTCTGGGCTCCAGGCCTCCTCCGTGGGCCTGAATCATGGATGAGGGTAAACCGGCCCCTTCGGGGCGGTTCACGCTCAGTAGTTGTATTCCCAACAAGATCCCTGTGAGCTTAGTGTACGGCCAGGTAGAATTGGCCGCAAAGTATTCCCAACAGGACTGTAAACTAGACAACCTGTTAGATGGCATTGAAGAGGAATACAATCAGTCAAATTGACTATGTAATTTAAGGTGACATGTAAAATGCCTTCTAGCCGGATTGTAGATCGTTTGTCTTAGCGGACCTTTTCGCTTCAACCTCGGGACCCGATAGTCCGGAGTGTGTCCGAATACCCTCGCGGTTATATAAAAACCAGGGCATGCGTGGGGACCAGGCGTAGGGGTCATTAGTGCTTTATCAGACAAGTGCCCAACTAGTTATGTTATATTACATGGTTAGTAAGAAACATCTTCCAGGGAGAATACTTCCGTTAGGGGTTCCTTTCCCTGGGAGGCATGCCCTAAAGTGCATGTCCGGATTGCGAAAAAAGACATCTGGGGGCAGATAAATAAATGGGTAAGAAATCTTCTTTTAGTTCACCGACCGAATATTCTCTTAAGAACGCTAGCTTTCGGCTTCACCCAGTCTGAGGTACACATCCGGCTGACCCAGCAGTAACAATCGCAGAGGTGCTCCCTTTACCACCTAGCCGAACAATCGGGAATGTATGGGTAAGCACAGGATCCAGGCAACCCAGCTTGGCCAAAACTTAAGTCATATCGATGCATATAATGGTGAATAAAGGGTACATGCGGAAGTGTGACACATGTATTGGGCATGAAGCCCTTACAATTAAGCTTCTGTGAAAGAAGCCCCCAGGTATAATGAGCGCTGATAGCGCGTCAAGTTTGTGCGAACAATGCGCTAATGAGCATTTCAAGGCTTGAAAGAAAAAAGAGGGGGAAGGAGAAAAAATAGAAGACAGCTAAAATGTAAAATATGGACAGAGGAAGGAGACGAACTCAGAATCCGGCGCTAGGCGTAGAATCTTCGGAGACATGTTGTGTTCCATGGGTTCGGCTCGAGTCGGTTATCCGATGCATCTCGCAGAAGGTACGCTCCACCGGTCAGGACTTGGTCGATGATAAAGGGACCTTCCCATTTGGGCTTTAGTTTGTCCTTTTTCTTGTCTGGCAGGCGTAGAACTAGCTCGCCAACATTGTAAGTTTTGGCCCGTACTTCTCTGTTTGATATCTTCGAGCCTGCTATTGATAGAATGCGGAACGGGCTTTTGCTACGTCACACTCCTCCTCCAAGGCGTCCAAACTGTCCTGCCGATTGAGCTCGGCTTCTCTTTCTTCATACATGCGCACGTGAGGTGAGTCATGAATTATGTCGCAGGGCAGAACTGCCTCTGCACCGTATACCATAAAGAATGATGTGAATCCGGTCGTGCGATTCGGAGTGGTCCGCAGCCCCCAGAGTACGGAGTCGAGCTCCTCTACCCAGTGCGTGTTAGATTCCTTGAGGGACCGCACTAATCTGAGTTTCATGCCGCTCATAATTAGACCATTTGCTCGCTCAACTTGACCGTTAGTTTGAGGGTGATAGGCTGAAGAGTAGTCGAGCTTAATGCCCATGTTTTTGCACCAGAGTTTGACATCTTCGGCCGTAAAGTTCATGCCGTTATCAGTGATGATGCTGTGGGGACACCGTAACAGTGTACGACCCCTGATATGAAGTCTATCACCGGTCCGGATTCCGCCGTCTTGACAGGCTTGGCCTCTATCCATTTGGTGAATTTATCCACCATGACCTATAGGTATTTTTGCTTGTGGGTTCCCTCTTTAAGGGGTCCGACCATGTCAAGCCCCCAGACCACGAAGGGCCAGGTGATGGGTATAGTTTTTAGGGCGGTGAGTGGCATGTGGCTTTGATTAGCAAAGAGCTGGCATCTGACGCATCGTTGGACTAAGTCTTGAGCATCTGCCCGGGCCGTCGGCCAATAAAATCCTGTACGGAAGGCCTTGCCTACAAGGGCCCGGGCTGCGGCGTGGTGCCCGCCGAGTCCCAAGATGTATTTCAGCCGTAAGATTCCGCCTTCCTCTTCGGAGATACACCTTTGAAGGACTCCGGTTGTGCTTTTCTTATAAAGCTCTCCCTCATGGACTTTATAGGCTTTAGATCGCCGCACTATGCAGCGGGCCTCGTTTTGGTCCTCGGGAAGTTCCTGCCTGGTTAGGTAGGCTAGGAATGGTTCTGTCCACGGGGCAATGACTGCCATTATTACGTGGGCTGAAGATGTTATTTTGTTGGTAGAACCACCAACTGTGTCAGAATGTTCGGTGTGGGGCAGTGCGGTTGGGTCCGGGTTGTTATTTCCGGACTCTCCCTCCCATAATACGGATGGCTTGAACATCCTTTCTAGGAATATGTTGGAGGGGGGGGGGGCAGCATCGCGCTTTGCGCTGATGCGTGCCAACACGTCTGCTGCCTGGTTGTTGTCCCGGGCTATATGATGAAATTCGAGCCCCTCAAACCGAGCTGACATTTTTAGGACGGCATTGTGATAGGCTGCCATTTTCGGATCCTTGGCATCAAAGTCTCCATTTATTTGTGATATCGCGAGGTTCGAATCCCCGCGCACCTCTAGGCGTTGAATGCCCATGGAGACCGCCATCCGAAGACCATGTAGAAGGGCCTCGTATTCGGCTGCGTTGTTGGAGTCCGTATACATTATCTGGAGTACGTATTGAACTGTATCTCCGGTTGGGGACGTCAGGACGACGCCAGCTCCCAGGCCAGCCAACATTTTGGAGCCGTCGAAGTGCATTATCCAGTTGGAATATGCGCCGTACTCTTTAGGGAGTTCGGCTTCGGTCCATTCGGCGGCGAAGTCGGCCAAAACTTGCGACTTGATAGCTCTCCGTGGCTTATAGGTTATGTCGAGCAGGAGGAGCTCAATGGCCCATTTGGCAATCCGGCCCGTCGCGTCGCGGTTGTTTATAATGTCGTTAAGGGTGCTTCGAGGCTATCAATTATTGAACACTCTTGAAAGTAGTGTCGCAGCTTCCGGGATGCCATAAACACCACGTACGCTATCTTTTGATAATGCGGGTACCGTGACTTGCATGGAGTTAGGACAGTGGACACGTAGTAAACTGGTTTTTGAAGGGGGAACTTGTGTCCGTCCGTTTCTCGTTCGACAACGAGCACCGTGCTTACAACTTGATGAGTTGCCGCGATGTATAATAGCATTGGTTCGCCCATGTTGGGCGTGTCCAGGACCGGGTTTGTTGCCAATATGGCTTTTATTTCTTCGAGTCCGGCCGTGGCGGCATCCGCCCACTCGAAGTGTTCGATGCGTCGGAGGAGGCGATAAAGGGTAATGCCTTTTCTCCCAAACGGGAGATGAAGCGACTTAGAGCCGCCACGCATCCAAATCAATTTTGTATTTGTTTGAGGTCTTTTGGGATATCCAATTGTGACAGAGCTCGGATCTTGGCTGGATTTGCTTCAATTCCTCTACCGGATACAATGAAGCCCAAGAGCTTTCCGGTGATGCAAAACGCATTTTCCGGGTTGAGCTTAATGTCATATGTTCGGAGATTATCAAATGTGAGCCTGAAGTCGTCTACTAGAGTTTCGACATGCTTGCTTTTGACGACCACATCGTCTACGTATGCCTCCACTGTTTTGCCGATCTGGTTTGCCAGACATGTCTGAATCATGCGCTGATATGTTGCGCCGGCGTTTTTGAGCCCGAAGGGCATTGTGTTGAAGCATAATGGGCCGTATGGAGTGATGAATGCCGTTGCGGCTTGGTCAGGCTCTGCCATCTTAATTTGGTGGTAGCCGGAGTATGCGTCGAGGAAACACAATGAATCGTGTCCTGTGGTAGCGTCGATGATTTGATCGATGCGGGAGGGGAAGGGATCCTTTGGGCAAGCCTTGTTGAGGTCCTTGAAATCGACGCTTACGCGCCAGGATCTGTCCTTCTTTGGTACCATCACCAGGTTTGCTAGCCAGTCCGGATGTTTTATATCTCTGATAAATCCGGCCTCCAATAGTTTGGCTAGCTCCTCTCCCATGGCCTGTCTCTTGGGTTTGGAGTAACGCCGAAGAGCCTGTTTGACTGGCTTGAATCCTTTTAGGATGTTTAGGCTGTGCTCGGCCAGTCGGCGTGGGATGCCTGGCATGTCTGAAGGGTCCCAGGCAAAAATGTCCCAATTTTCACGTAGGAATTCTCTTAGTGCAGCGTCTACATCAGGATTTAATTGTGCCCCCATGGAGGCCGTTTTTGTAGGGTCCGTTGGATGGACTTGGAATTTGACTATTTCATCCGCTGGTTGAAGGAAGTGGACTTGGATCTCTTATCGAGTATCACATCGTCCCTATTCACCGTGGAGCCTTGTGTTAGGAGTTCCTCACCGCTAGGGCTTGGATAGTGCCTCAAGGGCCAGTCTTGGGCTGTCTTATTTTCGGTAGCGAGTGCTATGTCCGGTCACTAGCAAGAGTGATGATTCCGTTGGGCCCGGGCATTTTGAGATTCATGTACCCATAATGGGGTATAGCTTGGAAAATTGTGAATGACTCTCGCCCTAATAGAGCGTGGTATCCGCTGCTGAACGGGGCCACTTGGAACGTGACCTCCTCGGACCTGTAATTGTCCGGCGTGCCGAACACCACATCCAAGTGATTTTTCCTGTACATACCGCTTCGACCGGGATTATTCCTCTAAAGGTTGTGCTGCTTCGCTCAATGCGGCTCCAGTCTATCTCCATTTTTCGGAGGGTTTCCGCGTAAATGAGGTTCAATCCGCTGCCACCGTCCATGAGTACCTTGGTAAGGCGAAAGCCGTCCACTATCGGACTGAGGACCAATGCGGCTAGTGCTCGGGCTGTTCGGAATTTAGGTTCGTCACTGGCATTAAAGGTAATAGCCGTGTCATTCCATGGGTTTATTGTTTCTACTTGGTAGACTTCGGCGAGGCTACGGAGTGTTTGTTTCCACATATTATTTGATGTGAAAGTCTCGAACACTGTTAATACCGTACATGTATCCCTGGGTTGGTGCTCTAGAGCTAGAAGCTCTTCGCCACTTTTGGCCACCTGCCGTAGTATCCAACATGCTCTAAGGCTATGAGTTGGAGTGGCGCCCTCTGTATTATGAATTTTACAGGGTCCATTGAGCCATCCCTCCAAAGATGCGGTTCCATGCCCTATACAGGGTTTTTGCTTTTTGGTATTTAACCCAGGTGCCTGGCGATGATGCACCCTTTTATTTCGGACTGGGGTTGTATTCAAGGCCGGATTGTCCCAAAACCTTGATTCGTTTTTCCAGGCGATTTCCATCACACAGTACTTTCGTACTATGGACGCCAAGTCGACAAAGCGTGTAATGTCATGGCGACTTATATCGTTGAGGATCCCGTTGTCCGTGCAATTATTGCATAAGAATGAGATTGCGTCCTCCTCGCGGCAGTCCTTTATCCTGTCCATAACCAGGAGGAATCGCCCGATAATGGTGTATCGTTCTGCGGGCTCTTGCCGAATTTGAGATAGGTCGCTTATGTTTGGGTGGGCAGGTGGAATCCGAACCGCGCCTAACTGAGGCTTATGCCAAGGAGCTTCCGAATTTGGAAGATTGGATTCTTGGATGTTGTCCAATGAATCTAGCCCGCTGCCTGACTTTAGGTTCAGGGCTTGCGTGACGTCTTCTCCTCCGCGGGAATCCGGCATGGAGGGATCGGGAATCCGGACGTAGCTAGTCCTTAACATAGACGAAGGGTCGCCGTATTGTTCCTCTACCACAACAACATGGTGGGTAACCTGGAGAGAGTTAATCTCTCTCAGATCGGGTTTAGGCCCAATCTGATCATAGTCTGTAGCGACTCCCAGGGCGGCGATGAGATCCAAGAGCTCGTTTAAGGAAAAGAGCTCCATCGGATCTAACTGCTCGGCGAGCTCCGAGTTAACGCGAAGATTGCTTTCAATGACCCGAGAAGTCATCGTTTGCCAAGGCCGAACAGCGGTCATAAGAAAACCGCCTAGCCGGAGAGTTTGGCCGACAACCAAAGCTTCTTTAGCAACAAAGGTTGCCTTTAAAGACAGGATGAGGCATCCTTCCTGACGGCGACGACACAGAGGAACTCTCAATGAAAGCACCAATGTCGGTGTCAAAACCGGCGGATCTCGGGTAGGGGGTCCCGAACTGTGCGTCTAGGCGGATGGTAACAGGAGACAAGGGACATGATGTTTTTATCCAGGTTCGGGCCCTCTCGATGGAGGTAAAACCCTACTCCTGCTTGATTAATATTGATGATATGGGTAGTACAAGAGTAGATCTACCACGAGATCAGAGAGGCTAAACCCTAGAAGCTAGCCTATGGTATGACTGTTGTTCGTCCTATGCACTAAAACCCTCCGGTTTATATAGACACCAAATAGGGTTAGGGTTACACAGAGTCGGTTACAATGCTAGGAGATCTACATATCCGTATCGCCAAGCTTGCCTTCCACGCCAAGGAAAGTCCCATCCGGACACGGGACGAAGTCTTCAATCTTGTATCTTCAAAGTCCAGGAGTCTGGCCAAAGGCTATAGTTCGGCTATCTGGACACCCCCTAATCCAGGACTCCCTCATTGGGCCTTTCAAACGGTCCAAGGACAAGAAGACCCACCTTTTGGTGGCGGTTGACAAATTTACAAAGTGGGTAGAAGCGGAGCCCGTCAGCAAGTGTGATGCAGCCACGGCGGTTCAATTCATTAAGAAGGTGATTTTCCGGTTTGGCTTTCCACACAGTATCATTACTGATAATGGTACCAATCTGTCTAAGGGCGCTACGAAGGAGTTCTGTGAACGTGAGCACATCCGTCTTGACGTTTCATCAGTGGCTCACCCACAGTCCAATGGCTAAGCAGAGAGAGCTAACTAGGAGATCTTACGAGGCATCAAACCCCGGCTTATGGTCCCTTTGCAGCGGAGGCTGGGTTGTTGGGTTGAGGAGTTACCATATGTGTTGTGGCGCATCAATACTACGCCCAACAGATCGACAGGATACACACTGTTCTTCATGGTCTACGGAGCGGAGGCGGTTCTCCCTAGTGATATCCATCATGATTCACCTCGTGTAGCAGCTTATGTTCAAGTGGACAACGAGGTAGCACGGCAAGACGCTTTGGACCTGTTGGATGAGGAGCGTGACATTGCAGCTGTCCGTTCGGCGATCTACCAGCAGGATCTTCGTCGCTATCACAGTCGCTGAGTTAGAACCAGAACCTTTCAAGAAGGAGATTTGGTGCTCCAGCTCATCCAAGACCAGACTGATATGCACAAGCTATCCCCACCTTGGGAGGGACCTTTCGTGGTCAGCAAGAATCTGCACAACGGGTCGTACTATCTGATTGATATTCGAGAGCATAACGACTCACGACATCGAGGAGGAGACCAACAGCCGTGGAACATAGCTCATCTTCGGCCCTACTATACTTGAGCCATAGGCTCTACTTATGTACATATTATGACAATGTATATATTATGATCAATACAATAAATCGGAGCCTTAGCTAAAGCGGGGTCTCTATTATTTTTACATCATGAGTGGTTACATGGATTTTTTTATCTTAAAGCGGTCTCCGGTTTACCCCTTGAGTTAGCTTTTTAACAAAGCTTTATATCATGTCACTTGGGGGCTTGGTCGTGTCCGAACCAATGCCACCTTTTGATAGGCGAAAGCCACGAGATCACTTGGGGACTTGGTCACGTCTGAACCAGTCACGCCTCTTGATCGGCTTAAGGCCACAGAATCACTTGGGGGCTTTGGTCGAACCCAAACCATCGCTACACCTCTTGATCGGCGTAATGCCACTACATCATTTGGGGACCTGGCTGACATGAACCATAGCTACACCTATTGGGGGCTTGGTCGTGTACGACCATGGTAATGCCACTTGATCGGCTCAAACAGCCTCTTTTCGCAAAAGATTTTGTCTTTGCTTGAAATTTGTTTGTCTTTTTGCATATTTCTCTTGTTGTGTTCTTAAACCGACAATTATTAAACCCATTCGACTGTTAGTTGACGAGACACGGTTTGTTTTTCATCCGGAGACACTTTTGCCCGGTTTGGTTTTTGATAAACATCCTATTATGGAGTAACACCGGTGTTCATCTTAACCCGGAACAGTTTACCTGGTAAACCGACCCTATATACATAGGAGTTGTTTTCTCCTTCAGCAGAGCGGGTTTCTTACAACTCCGCTTCAAGATTGGCACAGCCAACTTCATGCCCTACGATGGCAGGTATCATATATTCCCATATTTTATCATATGTTTAATCTAAAGTATTATCTTTAATTTCATATACATGGATATGATGACCCGCCTGGTGATACAACCACAATGGCGTTTTAAGCTTTTTGCTGCAGACAACAGTTTAAGGTTGATGATTCAACAAAAACATAAATTGCAATAAGTATGCACGAAGGAATATCAACACAAAGTGCGGCAGCTAGTCTATTACAAGGCAACACAGTGCCCAGATAAGATAATTGTTTTTTTTTGGCATAACATAAGGAAGCAGTAATGTAAACCGGCCTCCGGTTTATGCTTGATCGCCAGCTTGGCCTGATGGTTGCGGGTCATGTTGGGGAACGTAGTAATTTCAAAAATTTTCCTACGATCACGCAAGATCATGGTGATGCATAGCAACGAGATGAGAGTGTTGTCTGCATACCCTCGTAGACCAGCAACGGAAGCGTTGACGCAACGTAGAGGAAGTAGTCGTACTTCTTCCCGATCCAACCGATCCAAGTACCGAACGCACGGCACCTCCGAGTTCTGCACACGTTCAGCTCGATGACGTCCCTCGAACTCCGATCCAGCCGAGTGTTGAGGGAGAGTTTCACAAGACGACGGCGTGGTGGACGATGATGATGTTCCACCGGCGCAGGCTTCGCCTAAGCTCCGCCACGGTATTTTCGAGGTGTAATATGGTGGAAGGGGCACCGCACACGGCTAAGGAACGATCTCAATGATCAACTTGTGTGTCATGGGTGCCCCTGCCCCCTGTATATAAAGGAGGGAAGGGGAGGGCTGGCCGGCCAAGGGAGGTGCGCCAGGTGTCCTACTCCTACTAGGAGTAGGATTCCCCCACTCCTAGTCCAACTAGGTTTCCCTACTTGGGAAGGTTGAGTGAGGGGGGGCGCCCCCTTCTCCTAGTCCTAATAGGACTAGGGAAGGGGGAAAGGTGCGCCAGCACTTGGGCCCCTTCTCTCCTTTCCACTAAGGCCCATGTTGGCCCATTAGCATTCCGGGGTTCCGTAACCTCCGGTGCTTGGTAAAATTCCCAATTTCACCCGGAACACTTCCGATGTCCAAACATAGACTTCCAATATATGAATCTTTATGTCTCGACCATTTCGAGACTCCTCGTCACGTCCGTGATCTCATACGGGACTCGAACAACCTTCGGTACAGAAACATCATAAAACCTCATAGTAACATCATCGAAGCGTTAAGCGTCACGGACCCTACGGGTTCGAGAACTATGTAGACATGACCGAGACACCTCTCCGGTCAATAACCAATAGCGGGACCTGGATGCCCATATTGGCTCCTACATATTCTACGAAGATCTTTATCGGTCGCATCAAGCATAACAATATACGTTGTTCCCTTTGTCATCGGTATGTTAATTGCCCGAGATTCGATCGTCGGTATCCAATACCTAGTTCAATCTCGTTACCGGCAAGTCTCTTTACTCGATTCGTAATACATCAACTCACAACTAACACATTAGTTGCAATGCTTGCAAGGCTTATGTTATGTGCATTACAGAGAGGGCCCAGAGATACCTCTCCCGGCAATCGGAGTGACAAATCCTAATCTCGAAATATGCCAACCCAACATGTACCTTCGGAGACACCTGTAATGTACCTTTATAATCACCCGATTCGTTGTGACGCTTGGTAGCACCCAAAGTGTTCCTCGTGCAAACGGGAGTTGCATAATCTCATAGTCATAGGAACATGTATAAGTTATGAAGAAAAGCACTAGCAACAAACTATACGATCAGGTGCTATGCTAATGGAATGGGTCATGTCAATCAGATCATTCAACCAATGATGTGATCTCGTTAATCAAATAACAACTCCTTGTTCATGGTTAGGAAACACAACCATCTTTGATTAACGAGCTAGTCAAGTAGAGGCATACTAGTGACACTCTGTAGGTTTATGTATTCACACATGTATTATGTTTCCTGTTAATACAATTCTAGCATGAATAATAAACATTTATCATGATATAAGGAAATAAATAATAACTTTATTATTGCCTCTAGGGCATATTTCCTTCAGTCTCCCACTTGCACTAGAGTCAATAATCTAGATTACACAAGAATGATTCTAACACCCATGGAGTCTTGGTGCTGATCATGTTTTGCTCGTGGAAGAGGCTTAGTCAACGGTCTGCAACATTCAGATCCGTATGTATCTTGCATATCTCTATGTCTCCCACGGACCAAATCCGGATGGAGTTGAAGCGTCTTTTGATGTGCTTGGTTCTCTTGTGAAATCTGGATTCCTTTGCTAAGGCAATTGCACCAAGATTGTCACAAAAGATTTTCATTGGACCCGATACACTAGGTACAACACCTAGATCGGTTATGAACTCCTTCATCCAGACTCCTTCATTAGCTGCTTCCGAAGCAGCTATGTACTCAGCTTCACATGTAGATCCCGCCACGACGCTTTGTTTGGAACTGCACCAACTGACAGCTCCTCCGTTTAATGTAAATACGTATCCGGTTTGTGATTTAGAATCGTCCGGATCAGTGTCAAAGCTTGCGTCGACGTAACCGTTCTGACGAGTTCTTTGTCACCGCCATAAATGAGAAACATATCCTTAGTCCTTCTCAAGTACTTAAGGATGTTCTTGACCGCTGTCCGATGATCCACTCTGGATTACTTTGGTACTGCCGCCAAACTTACAAAGAAGGCACACATCAGGTCTGGTACACAGCATTGCATACATGATAGAGCCTATGGCTGAAGCATAGGGAACATCTTTCATTTTCTCTCTATCTTCTGCGGTGGTCGGGCATTGAGTCTTACTCAACTTCACACCTTGTAACACCGCAAGAACCCTTTCTTTGCTCGATCCATTTTGAACTTTTTCAAAACTTTATCAAGGTATGTGCTTTGTGAAAGTCCTATTAAGCCGTCTTGATCTATCTCTATAGATCTTAATGCCCAATATGTAAGCAGCTTCACCGAGGTCTTTCATCGAAAAACTCTTATTCAAGTATCCCTTTATGCTATCCAAGATTCTATATCATTTCCGATCAGTAATATGTCATCCACATATAATATCGTAAATGCTACTGAGCTCCCACTCACTTTCTTGTAAATACGAGGCTTCTCCAAAAGTCATCATAAAACCAAATGCTTTGATCACACTATCAAAACGTTTATTCCAACTCCGAGAGGCTTGCACCAGTCCATAAATGGATCATTTGGAGCTTGCACACTTTGTTAGCTCCCTTTGGATCGACAAAACCTTCTGGTTGCATCATATACAACTCTTCTTCCAGAAATCCATTCAGGAATGCAGTTTTAACATCCATTTGCCAAATTTTAAAATGCGGCAATTGCTAACATGATTCGGACGGACTTAAGCATCGCTACGGGTGAGAAGGTCTCATCGTAGTCAATCCCTTGAACTTGTCGAAAACCTTTTGCAACAAGTCGAGCTTTATAGACAGTAACATTACCGTCAGCGTCTGTCTTCTTCTTGAAGATCCATTTATTCTCAATTGCTTGCCGATCATCGGGCAAGTCAACCAAAGTCCACACTTTGTTCTCATACATGGATCCCATCTCAGATTTCATGGCCTCAAGCCATTTTGTGGAATCTGGGCTCACCATCGCTTCTTCATAGTTCGTAGGTTCATCATGTTCCAAAGAACATGACTTCCGAATAGGATTACCGTACCACCGGTGCGGATCTTGCTCTGGTTGATCTACGAAGTTCTGTAGAAACTTGATCTCAAGTTTCATGATCATCATCATTAGCTTCCTCCCTATTTGGTGTAGGTGTCACGGAAACTGATTTTCGTGATGTACTACTTCTCAATAAGGGAGTAGATACAGCTTATCTCATCAAGTTCTACTTTCCTCCCACTCACTTCTTTCGAGAGAAACTCTTTCTCCAAAAAGTTTCCGAATTTAGCAACAAAAATCTTGCCTTCGGATCTGTGATAGAAGGTGTACCCAACAGTCTCCTTTGGGTATCCTATGAAGACACATTTCTCCGATTTGGGTTCGAGCTTTATCAGGTTGAAGCTTTTTCACATAAGCATCGCAGCCCCAAACTTTCAGAAACGACAACTTTGGTTTCTTGCCAAACCACAGTTCATAAGGCGTCGTCTCAACGGATTTAGATGGTGCCCTATTTAAAGTGAATGTAGCCGTCTCTAAAGCATAACCCCAAAACGATAGCGGTAAATCAGTAAGAGACATCATAGATCGCACCATATCTAATAAAGTCAGATTACGGACGTTCGGACACACCATTACGTTGTGGTGTTCGGTGGCGTAAGTTGCGAAACTATTCCGCATTGTTTCAAATGTAGGCCAAACTCGTAACTCAAATATTCTCCTCCACGATCAGATCGTAGAAACTTTATTTTCTTGTTACGATGATTTTCCACTTCACTCTGAAATTCTTTGAACTTTTCAAATGTTTCAGATTTGTGTTTCATTAAGTAGATATACCCATATCTGCTCAAATCATCTGTGAAGGTGAGAAAATAACGATATCCGCCACGAGCCTCAACATTCATTGGACCACATACATCGGTATGTATGATTTCCAATAAATCTGTTGCTCTCTCCATAGTTCCGAGAACGGTGTTTTAGTCATATTGACCATAAGGCAGGGTTCGCAAGTGCCATGTGATTCATAATCATGTGACTCCAAAAGTACATCTGTTTGTTGTTTCTTAATGCGCTTTAAACCGATATGACCTAAACGGCAGTGCCACAAATAAGTTGCACTATCATTATCAACTCTACATCTTTTGGCTTCAACATTATGAATATGTGTATCACTACTATCGAGATTAAGTAAAAACAAACCATTCTTCAATGGTGCATGACCATAAAAGATATTATTCATATAAATAGAACAACCATTATTCTCTCGATTTAAATGAATAACCGTCTCGCATCAAACAAGATCCAGATATAATGTTCATGCTCAACGCTGGTACTAAATAACAATTATTTAGGTCTAATACTAATCCCGAAGGTAGATGTAGAGGTAGCGTGCGACTGCGATCACATCGACTTTGGAACCATTTCCCACGCCAAGATCGTCACCTCGTCCTTAGCCAATCTTCGCAATCCGTAGCCCTGCTTTGAAGTTGCAAATATTAGCAATGTAACCGAGATCAAATACCAGTGCTCATGCGAGTATTAGTAAGGTACACATCAATAACATGTATATCACATATACCTTTGTTAACCTTGCCATCCTTCTTATCCGCCAAATACTTGGGGCAGTTCCGCTTCGATGACCAGCCTGCTTGCAATAGAAGCACTCAGTTTCGGGCTTAGGACCAGACTTGGGTTTCTTCTCTTGATCAAGAACTTGCTTGCCGTTCTTTTTGAAGTTTCCTTTTCTTTCCTTTGCCCTTTTCTTGAAACTAGTGGTTTTGTTAACCATCAACACTTGATGCTCCTTTTGATTTCTACCTCCATGACTTTCAAAGCATCGCGAAGAGCTCGGGCATTGTTTTGGTCATCCCTTGCATATTATAGTTCATCACGAAGCTCTTGTAGCTTGGTGGCGATGATTGGAGAATTCTGTCAATGACGCAATCATCCGGAAGATTAACTCCCGGTTGAATCAAGTGATTGTTATATCCGCACATTCTGAGTATATGCTCCTTGTGAGAACCGTTCTCCTCCATCTTACAGCTATAGAATTTATTGGAGACTTCATATCTCTCAATCCGCATTCGCTTGGAATATTAACTTCAACTCCTGGAACATCTCATATGCTCCATGGTGTTCAAAACGACGTTGAAGTCCCGGTTCTAAGCCGTAAAGCATGGCACACTGAACTATAGAGTAGTCATCCGCTTTGCTTTGCCAGACGTTCACAACTTCTCGCGCAGCCCTTGCACCAGGCACGGCACCTAACGGTGCTTCCGGGCGTAATTCTTCCGTGCAGCAATAAGGATAATCCTCAAGTTACGGACCCAGTCCGTGTAATTGCTGCCATCATCTTTCAACTTTGCTTTCTCAAGGAACGCATTAAAATTCAACGGAACAACAAGACGAGCCATCTATCTACACATCATAGACAAGCAAGATACTATCAGTACTAAGTTCATGATAAATTTAAGTTCAATTAATCATATTACTTAAGAACTCCCACTTAGAAAAACATCCTCCAATTCTCTAAGTGATTGCGTGATCCATATCAACTACACCATGACCGATCATCACGTGTGATGGAGTAGTTTCAATGGTGAACATCAATATGTTGATCATATCTACTATATGATTCACGCCGACCTTTCGGTCTCCGTGTTCCGAGGTCATATCTTATATGCATAGCTCGTCAAGTATAACCTGAGTATTCTGCGTGTGCAACTGTTTTGCACCCGTTGTATTTGAACGTAGAGCCTATCACACCCGATCATCACGTGGTGTCTCAAAGACGAAGAACTTTCGCATAGCGGTGCATACTCAGGAGAACACTTCTTGATAATTTAGTAAGGGATCATCTTATAATGCTACCGTCAATCAAAGCAAGATAAGATGCATAAAGGATTAACATCACATGCAATCAATATAAGTGATATGATATGGCCATCATCATCTTGTGCTTGTGATCTCCATCTCCGAAGCACCGTCATGATCACCATCGTCACCGGCGCGACACCTTGATCTCCATCGTAGCATCGTTGTCGTCTCGCCAAACTTATGCTTCTACGACTATCGCTACCGCTTAGTGATAAAGTAAAGCATTACGAGCGATTGCATTGCATACAATAAAGCGACAACCATATGGCTCCTGCCAGTTGCCGATAACTTCGGTTACAAAACATGATCATCTCATACAATAAAATTCAGCATCATGTCTAGACCATATCACATCACAACATGCCCTGCAAAAACAAGTTAGACGTCCTCTACTTTGTTGTTTGCAAATTTTACGTGGCTGCTACGGGCTTAAGCAAGAACCAATCTCACCTACGCATCAAAACCACAACGATACTTCGTCAAATAGACTCCGTTTTAACCTTCTCAAGGACCGGCGTATGCCACACTCGGTTCAACTAAAGTTGGAGAGACAGTCTTCCACAAGCCATCTATGTGCAAAGCACGTCGAGGGAACCGGTCTCGCGTAAGAGTACGCGTAAGGTTGGTCTGGATCGTCATCCAACAATACCGCTGAACCAAAGTATGACATGCTTTGGTAGGTAGTATGACTTGTATCGTCCACAACTCACTTGTGTTCTACTCGTGCATATCATCAAACCATAAAAACCTAGGCTCACGATACCCTTTGTTGGGGAACGTAGTAATTTCAAAAATTTCCCTACGATCACGCAAGATCATGGTGATGCATAGCAACGAGATGAGAGTGTTGTTATCATACCCTCGTAGACCAGCAACGGAAGCGTTGACGCAACGTAGAGGAAGTAGTCGTACTTCTTCACGATCCAACCGATCCAAGTACCGAACGTGCGGCACCTCCGAGTTCTGCACACGTTCAGCTCGATGACGTCCCTCGAACTCCGATCCAGCCGAGTGTTGAGGGAGAGTTTCGTCAAAGACGACGGCGTGGTGACGATGATGATGTTCCACCGCGCAGGCTTCGCCTAAGCTCCGCTACGGTATTTTCGAGGTGTAATATGGTGGAAGGGGGCACCGCACACGGCTAAGGAACGATCTCAATGATCAACTTGTGTGTCATGGGGTGCCCCCTGCCCCTGTATATAAAGGAGGGAAGGGGAGGGGCTGGCCGGCCAAGGGAGGTGCGCCAGGGGTGTCCTACTCCTACTAGGAGTAGGATTCCCCCCCCCCCAATCCTAGTCCAACTAGGTTTCCCCAAGTGGGGAGGGGGAGGGAGGGGGGGCGCCCCCTTGGCCTAGTCCGAATAGGACGAGGGAGGGGGGGAGGGTGGGGCCCGCCCGTGGGCCCCCTTCTGTCCTTTCCACTAAGGCCCATGTTGGCCCATTAGCATTCCGGGGTTCCGTAACCTCCCAGATTGGTAAAATTCCCAATTTCACCCGGAACACTTCCGATGTCCAAACATAGACTTCCAATATATGAATCTTTATGTCTCGACCATTTCGAGACTCCTCGTCACGTCCGTGATCTCATACGGGACTCCGAACAACCTTCGGTACAGAAACATCATAAAAACTCATAGTAACCTGCCATCGAAACGTTAAGCGTGCGGACCCTACGGGTTCGAGAACTATGTAGACATGACCGAGACACCTCTCCGGTCAATAACCAATAAGCGGGACCTGGATGCCCATATTGGCTCCTACATATTCTACGAAGATCTTTATCGGTCGCACCGCATAACAATATCGTTGTTCCCTTTGTCATCGGTATGTTACTTGCCCGAGATTCGATCGTCGGTATCCAATACCTAGTTCAATCTCGTTCGGCAAGTCTCTTTACTCGTTCGTAATACATCATCTCACAACTAACACATTAGTTGCAATGCTTGCAAGGCTTATGTGATGTGCATTACCGAGAGGGCCCGGAGATACCTCTCCAGAGCAATCGGAGTGACAAATCCTAATCTCGAAATATGCCAACCCAACATGTACCTTCGGAGACACCTGTAATGTACCTTTATAATCACCCGATTACGTTGTGACGTTTGGTAGCACCCAAAGTGTTCCTCGTGCAAACGGGAGTTGCATAATCTCATAGTCATAGGAACATGTATAAGTTATGAAGAAAAGCACTAGCAACAAACTATACGATCAGGTGCTATGCTAATGGAATGGGTCATGTCAATCAGATCATTCAACCAATGATGTGATCTCGTTAATCAAATAACAACTCCTTGTTCATGGTTAGGAAACACAACCATCTTTGATTAACGAGCTAGTCAAGTAGAGGCATACTAGTGACACTCAGAGGTTTATGTATTCACACATGTATTATGTTTCCTGTTAATACAATTCTAGCATGAATAATAAACATTTATCATGATATAAGGAAATAAATAATAACTTTATTATTGCCTCTAGGGCATATTTCCTTCAGTCATCCTCGCCGCTTCAACTTCGATTCCCTACCCGGTCGGAAATCAACAGTTGTCCAATCGATTCCCATTAATGCTTGGAATACGGCTTCATCATTGATCGGAACGACGGTTCAATATCGTGAGCGTAAGTATGCTTACGGATTAGCGGTATAAGGTTCTCCGCTTGAGGAATCGGTCCGAGCACTCGTTTATTCTCGCCATCGTATTGGGCTTGATAGTGAGACCGATTTGCCTCTTCAGCCAATTGACAAGCCAAAGGGCGCACTTCCCGGTTTATAGCTCGGAGATCCTCTTCACTGAATTCTGTCCCATCTTCCTTCAAGCTTGGGAAGCCCTGGGCCGCTTCAACAGGATCAAAATCCGGCACCCACGCTTTAGCCCGGATTAAGGTGTTTATAGCACCGGTTCTAGCAGCAGATTTCTTTAATTCTTCAAACCGGGCAGGAAGCATTGACAACCTTTTAAGGGTGTCCTGGATCAAGGTCGGGGCCGGGTTGTTGTGAGAAGCGATGCTGATGATCTGTTGCGCACCAGTATAGAGTTGCTCTATCAATGTATAAGAGGCTTTCAATTTCTTCCGCACGCGTCGATCCCAAGTGGCCAATACGTGTCCTCATATCATTCAAAGGGTTAATAAACCGGCAATTTCATGAGAAGGCCACATTACGGCAGAAGTCAAAAAGGCTTACCAAAGACAGCGGCGGTCATGGCATGCACTTGCCGCTTTACACTGGTCAGTTCATCCACCACCGGTTTGAGGGCAGCTTCAGCATTTTCTGCCCGTTGAGTTAAAGCGGCCTTTTCAGTGGCCCAATCCGCCTGCTCCTTGTTGAAACCTTCTTTAAGCTTTTCCATGATGCTTAAAGCGCTGGTTAATTCATCCTTTGCTTTGGAGGATTCAGCTTGCTGGGATTTAAGGTTTCTTGAAGATCAGTGATTTGACTTTCTTTCTTGCTCAGATCAGCCTACATACAGATAATCATTTGATAAAGCTTAAGGAGCAGAGTTGAAGTACCAACCCCATAACAAGTTATGCCCTTGATACTTGGGGGCTAATGCATATTTGCTTTTCATCCTACAAATTTAATATAAAGTCCCAAGCTCAATACAAGTATTCAATTTGGCACTTGGGGGCTAATGCCTAATTGCTTTGTCCTTGAGGGATACTGGATTTCTTATGGTATAAAAGTCCCGGTTTAACTACATTAAGTTGAACCGGCCCTTGGGGGCTACTTTCCCAAAAGCATAGCTTTGCTCAGGATTGTATTGGGAAGTCCCGTTTAAGTTCACATCTTAAAACCGTCACTTGGGGGCTATTAGAGCTGACAGATTGAAATATACAAGCAGAGAGTCATGGAATTTACCTCATATTTGTCCTTCATCATATTTACCAGACCGGCTTCATAATCACGGCTGGTATATAACCGGTTCAGATAACCAGAATGAAGATCTTGGGGATTCAAAGCAGCATAAGTTGCCAAATCGACATTCCACTTGCCTTTACCAAACGCAGTAATTCACCCTTTGCAGTGTGCTTGGACAAGGCGACAGGATTACCTGGCTCGGAATGGCCAAAACCAGTAATAACAACATCGTCATACTTGGCTTCGCCGGTTTGCATTGGGGTCGCCGGTTTATCCGTATGCTTTGGTGGACTCGCTGTCTTGTCAGTTTGAGCAGGACTCGTGGGTTGATTTGAAGGGCTGGTGGTATCAACATGTGCTTCTTCAACAGTAACATCATGATCTTGCAATGGTGGGTCGGTCAGCATATCATCCTGGATGTGTTCCTCGGGATTTGGTATTTGGGTCGGTTCAGGAGCACCGTCTTCTGCCGCTTTGTCCAGGCGAGCTTTCTTGCTTGGCCTAGGCTTGGCCCTGAAAGGAAAAAGACGAATCAGTCCAATGAACATTGAAACTGGCATATCAAACAACATTATCAGGAATATGGCTCACCCAAGCACTGTCTTGAGTGGTGGGAGTTGGGTGCCTGTCGACTCGCCAGAGGAAGAATGAGAAGTCACCTGATAATCGGAGTCAGATGGATTAAGAGGTTGACGAATGCAACCCGCTTTAGGATAAGCATTGACGAAACAGTTAAAGACCTCTGAACAGCGTTTCTGAACCGGACTAATTGGTAAACCGGTGGAGGTGACTACCTGGCCGCTGTGCCGGGTTGCGCCATGAGCTTCATGCTGTTGTGTCTTCATAAGAAAGTTTCGATCCAAGTAAGCAAGAGGATGAGAAAATTTAACTTTCCGGTTTGCCCGACGGATTTTTACTGAAGGTAAAGGGTTTGAATCGGAAGAAAGAGCGATTACCTCTACAACATCATCATGACTAGCTTCAGCATCATCCTGGCAATAATCATTATCAATAAGGCGTGTAAAAAATAGACCAAGTGAGTCAAGTTCTACCATAAGATCCGGATTACCCACATCATCGTCAGCTGGTGGATCAGAGGAGGCAGTGGTTTTCTTTCTATTTGCTGGTTTCTTCACAACTTTGGTCTTGGGCCAGATTATTGCCACCGGCTTCTCTTGTGAAGTCTTCCTGCTCCAAAACGGATCATCACCCTGTTCGAAAGATGTTAATATCAACAAAGAGTACTTAAACATAGTCAGATTTTATAAAGGCATAAGATATGAGTCTTCTGGTGGCGGTTTGTTAATGGCGTAAAAGGAGCCGAGCCGGTTTGGGCATAGCGACTTCGGTTCGTTTAACATCCTCTTAACAGCTTGATAACTTCGCCGTCATCATCTGGATCTCAATATGTCGTAGCGGGTCTTTCACATCTTACGTGTATTTGCACATCAAATCGAGCGCAGGCTTAGGGGCGATACTCCAAGATATCCAAAGAGCGAGCAAGATCAACTCCGGTCAACCCGTTGGCCATGAAGGCCCGGAGCTTGGATAGTTGAGGGGCATATTTGCTTCTTTCCTTAGCGGTCGATCTGTGAGGGAGGGGATGTGTGTTACTTAGCCGCTCCGGACGGTAACCCGGTAAAGGATTTTCTCCCTCAGGAGAGGTATCTTTGCAGTAAAACCATGTTGAATTCCACTCTTTGGGATGGTTGTGCAGTTTGGCGTGAGGGTAAGTGACCTCTTTCCGCTTTTGAATCGCCACACCACCCAACTCAGTGTTGGGACCGTCAGAAAATTCAGTGCGGCGGTTTAGATGGAAGCATTCTGTGAACAATTCAACTGTGGGCTCCTCTTGAAAGAACACCTCACAGAGCACTTGAAAGTGACAGATGTTGGTTATGGAGTTGGGGCCAATGTCTTGTGGGCCTTGATTGGAAGTTGGCCAAGACATCTCGATAAAACTTTGAACCGGGTGGACTGAAGCCCCGGGCTAAATGATCAGCAAAAACAACAACTTCTCCATCCTTGGGTTCTGGAGAACTCTCCGGGCTAGGGACCCTCCAGTGAATGACGTCTTTTTTGCCTAAAGCGCCGGTGCGAACTAAGTTATCCAGTTGAGTTTCAGTCACTCGAGAAGGGACCCAATTGCACTTGTACACTTGTTTGGCCATGGTGCAATATGCAAAGCAGTAATACCGGTTCAAGAATATGTTGGAAGGCTATATATTGATACATTCATTGTTAAACCGGAAGAAGTTACTTATAAACCGGATTTCTGCAAGGTGGCATTACATAACTGGGAAATCCTGGCAGTTCAACAAGGGGACTAATGGTATATGCCGAGTTGTCAATTTTTCTACAAACATAAACCGCCTGGTCTGAAACATTGAAGAATCAAGAGTGGATGTGCAAAAACAGGTTTCACAAAAGTGTTTCACAGTTTTGGATCTGGAGCATGTTCAGAAAAGAAGTAAAAATTCAAGGTCCAAAATAGAGCGGTACTAAACCAATGAGCAAGGATGTAAATAAGATTTATGATCTTGAGATGCCTAAGTGAAAACGAAGGCTAGAAGCTACCATTACACAGAACAGAGATTCAAGATTTCTTTTGACAACCATTATATGAACGAAGAACAAAGGGTGAACACTGAAAAACCTAGAAACCCTAGAATAGATCTGGGGCGGAAAGAGCAGTAGATTTACCGGAGCTGAGGAAGAAGCGGAAGGTCGTCGCGATGCTCGCAGTGCGTTCGAGGTGATGCAGCGGCCAAGGTCGAGGCAGAGACAATGGTTGACAGAGGCGGCGGAGCTTCACGAGCTGGGCGGCGCAAGGAAGACGATGCGGAAGGGCACGAAGGGGAAAGGAGAATGACCCTTCGGTCCTATTTATAAAGGCAAGGGATATGTGTGTCAGTTGCGAAAATCAAGGGGCCGCGGGTTTGGAAGCGGAGCTGTCACCTAGATTGTTGCAGACCCATTAATGAAAAGATGCTATATACAGTTCTTTATGACTGATGACGTCATACCGGTTCACCCACAATCTGAGAAGATGACGTCACGACGGTTTAACCAAGAAGATGTTGAAGACAGAGCTTTTTACTAAGGATTGACATGAACCTGTTCAAATCAATCTGGGGCCTAATGTTGGGGATATTACTACTGGGCGTAAACCGGCCAGGAGAGGCCGGGTTAACTTCATCAGTACTCAAGTATGCTTGAAGCCCGTGAGGATATTCTATAAGTGCCCAAGGCCCATAATCGGTTTAAGGCTTGTAGCTGTGAACCGGCATTAGTATGTAACTTGTGTTGTAAGTTAGAAATACTAGAGACCGAACTGGACACGTCTATGAGCCGGTCTCGGGACTCTGCAAACCGACGGGCGTCACCCATGTATATAAGGGGACGACCCGGCGGCGATCCAGGACAACAGAAAACAACTCGAGACTTAGGCAAAGCTTGTTTGCTCCCTAGTCATCGAAACCCCCATCAATTCCATCACAACTAGATGTAGGCTTTTACCTTCATCAAAGGGGCCGAACTAGTATAAACTCTCTTGCATCCTTGTGTCCGCTTTAACCCCTTCAAGCTAACCCGTAGCAATGGCTCCACGACTAAGTCCTTTCATGAGGACATCTGCCGTGACAAAACCACGATGAAGGTCTACTTTCATCCCACTCACTTCTTTCGAGAGAAACTCCTTCTCTAGAAAGGACCCATTCTTAGCAACAAAGATCTTGCCTTTGGATCTGTGGTAGAAGGTGTACCCAATTTTTTCCTTAGGGTATCCTATGAAGACGCACTTCTCCGATTTGGTTCCGAGCTTATCAGGCTGAAGGCTTTTGACATAAGTAGAAGCACTAAGTTTAAGGCTTAGGTCCAGTTTTTGGCTTCTTCACAGGAGTGGAAACTTGCTTTCCATTCTTCTTGAAGTTCCCTTTCTTTTCCTTTGCCCTTTTTCTTGAAACTAGTGGTTTTGTTAACCATCAACATTTGATGCTCTTTCTTGATTTCTACCTTCGCCGATTTCAGCATCACGAAGAGCTCGGGAATCGTTTTCATCATCCCTTGCATATTATAGTTCATCACGAAGTTCTAGTAGCTTGGTGATAGTGACTAGAGAACTCTGTCAATCACTATCTTATCTGGAAGATTAACTACCACTTGATTCAAGCGATTGTACTACCCAGACATTCTGAGAATATGCCACTGGCTGAGCTATTCTCCTCCATCTTGTAGGCAAAGTATTTTCAGAGGTCTCATACCTCTCGACATAGGCATGAGTCTGAAATACCAATTTCAGCTCTAGGAACATCTCATATGTTCCATGTCATTCAAAAACGTCTTTGAAGCCCTGATTCTAAGCCATAAAGCATGGCGCACTAAACTTTCAAGTAGTCATCATATCGAGCTTGCCAAACATTCATAACGTCTGCATCTGCTCCTACAATAGGTCTGTCACCTAGCGATGCATCAAGGACAAAGTTCTTCTGTGCAGCAATGAGGAGAATCCTCATATCATGGATCCAGTCCGCATCATTGCTACTATCATCTTTCAACTTAGTATTCTCTAGGAACATATCAAAAAAATTAGGGGAGCTATATCGCAAGCTATTGATCTACAACATAGATATGCAAAAATTATTAATGAAGGAAATATGCCCTAGAGGCAATAATAAAGTTATTATTTATTTCCTTATTCCATGATAAATGTTTATTATTCATGCTAGAATTTTATTAACCGGAAACTTACTACATGTGTGAATACATAGACAAATAGGGTATCACTAGCATGCCTCTACTTGACTAGCTCGTTGAATCAAAGATGGTTAAGTTTCCTAGCCATAGACATGAGTTGTCCCTTGATTAACGGGATAACATCATTAGAGAATGATGTGATTGACTTGACCCATTCTGTTAGCTTAGCACTTGATCGTTTAGTATGTTGCTATTGCTTTCTTCGTGACTTATACATGTTCCTATGACTATGAGATTATGCAACTGCCGAATACCGGAGGAACACTTTGTGTGATACCAAACGTCACAGCATAACTGGGTGATTATAAAGGTGCTCTACAGGTGTCTCGAATGGTACTTGTTGAGTTGGCATAGATCGAGATTAGGATTTGTCACTCCGATTGTCGGAGAGGTATCTCTGGGCCCTCTCGGTAATGCACATCACTATAAGCCATGCAAGCAATGTGATTAATGAGTTAGTTGCGGGATGATGCATTACGTAACGAGTAAAGAGACTTGCCGGTAACGAGATTGAACTAGGTATTTAGATACCGACAATCGAATCTCGGGCAAGTAACATAACGATGACAAAGGGAACAACGTATGTTGTTATGCGGTTTGACCGATAAAGATCTTCGTAGAATATGTGGGAACCAATATGAGCATCCAGGTTCCGCTATTGGTTATTGACGGGAGACGTGTCTCGGTCATGTCTACATAGTTCTCGAAACCGTAGGGTCCGCACGCTTAAAGTTCTGTGACGATCGGTATTATAAGTTTTTGTGTTTTAATGTACCGAAGGTAGTTCGGAGTCCCAGATATGATCACAGACATGACGAGGAGTCTCGAAATGGTTGAGACGTAAAGATCGATATATTGGAAGCCTATATTTGGACATCGGAATGGTTCCAGGTGAAATCGGGATTTTACCGGAATACCAGGAGGTTACTGGAACCCCTCGGTAATTGTATGGGCCTTAATGGGCAATAGTGGAGAGAGAGAGGAGGCTAGGGCAGGCCGCGCCCCCCTCCCCCTCTGGTCCGAATTGGACTAGGAGGGGGGCAGCACCCCCCCTTTCCTTCCTCCCTCTCCCCCCTTCCTTCTCTCCTAGTCCAACTAGGAAAGGGGGGGGGTCCTACTCCCAGTGGGAGTAGGACTCCTCCTGGAGCGCCTTGCTAGGTCCGGCCGGCCTCCCCCCTTGCTCCTTTCTATACGGGGGCAAGGGGCCCCCCATGGACACACAAGTTGATCATTGATCTCTCTTAGCCGTGTGCGGTGCCCCCCTCCACCATAATCCACCTCGGTCATATCGTAGCGGTGCTTAGGAGAAGCCCTGCATCGGTAACTTCATCAACACCGTCACCACGCCGTCGTGCTGACGGAGCTCTTCCCCAAAGCTCTACTGGATCATGAGTTCACGGGACGTCACCGAGCTGAACATGTGCTGAACGCGGAGGTGACGTACGTTCGGTACTGAGGATCGGTCGATCATGAAGACGTACGACTACATCAACCGCGTTGTCATAACGCTTCCGCTTACGGTCTACGAGGGTACGTAGACAACACTCTCCCCTCTCGTTGCTATGCATCACCATGATCTTGCGTGCGCGTAGATTTTTTTTTGAAATTACTAGGTTCCCCAACAATTAAGACTAAGTTCATGATAAATTAAGTTCAATTAATCAAATTACTTAAGAACTCCCACTTAAATAGACAACCATCAAGTCATCTAAGTGATACTGATCCAAATCAACTAATCCATGTCCGATCATCACGTGAGTTGGGGTAGTCTTCAATGGTGAACATCTCTATGTTGATCCTATCTACTATATGATTCACGTTCGACCTTTCGGTCTCCAGTGTTCCGAGGCCATGTCTGTACATGCTAGGCTCGTCAAGTTTGACCCAAGTATTCCGCATGTGCAAAACTGTCTTGCACACGGTGTAAGTGAACGTAGAGTCTATCACACCCGATCATCAGTGGTGTCTCAACACGACGAACTGTAGCAACGGTGCATACTTAGGGAGAACACTTTTACCTTGAAATTTAGTGAAGGGATCATCTTATAATGCTACCGCCGTACTAAGCAAATAAGATGCATAAAAGATAAACATCACATGCAATCTAAATATGTGACATGATATGGCCATCATCATCTCGTGCTTTTGATCTCCATCTCCAAAGAATCATCATGATCTCCATCGTCACCAACTCGACACCTTGATCTCCATTGTAGCATCCTGGTCGTCTCGCCAACTATGGCTTCTACAACTATCGCTAACGCATAGTGATAAAGTAAAGCAATTGCATGGTGTTCACATTTCATACAATAAAGAGACAACCATAAGGCTCCTGTCGGTTCCCTATAACTTACAAAACATGATCATCTCATACAATAACGTTTATCACATCATGTCTTGACCATATCACATCACAACATGCCCTGTGAAAACAAGTTAGACGTCATCTACTTTGTTGTTGCAAGTTTTACGTGGCTGCTACGGGCTTCTAGCAAGAACCGTTCTTACCTACGGCAAAAACCACAACGGGGAATTATTAAGTTTGCTATTTTAACCTTCTTCAAGGACCGGCCGCAGTCAAATTCGATTCAACTAAAGTAGGAGAAACAGACACCTGCCAACCACCATTATGCAAAACTAGTTGTATGTCTGCCGATGGAACCAGTCTCATGTACGTGGACATTTAAGGTTGGTCCGGGCCGCTTCATCTTGCAATACCACCAAATCAAAATAAGACGTTGGTGGTAAGCAGTATGATCATCACCGCCCTAAAACTCTTTGTGTTCTACTCGTGCATATCATCTACGCATAGACTTGGCTCATGATGCCACTGTTGCGAATCATTGCATGGAAAACAAAAATTTTGTTCTATGCACACGCAATGATCTATCCATGGATATGCATAGCAACGAGGGGGAGAGTGTGTCTATGTATAGCCGTAGACCGTAAGCGCAAGGGTTTCACAACGCGGTTGATGTAATCGAACTTCTTTGCGCTTCAACAGATCAAGTACTGAACACACGCCACCTATGTTCAGCTCGGTGACGTCCCTCGCCTTCTTGATCTGGCAAGAACTCGAGGTAATAGATGAGTTCCGTTAGCACGACGGCATGGTGAGTGTGATGGTGAAGTGATCTCCGCAAGGCTTCGCCTAAGCACTACGAAAATATGACCGGGGGTGTAAACGGTGGAGGGGGGCGCCGCACACAACTAGGCAATTGTCTGGGGTATGCTAGGCGCCCCCTCCCACATATATATATATATATATATATATATATATATATATATGTGTGTGTGTGTGGGAGGGAGGGATGAGTAGCCAAGGGGGGCGCCCAAGTAGGGGGAATCCTACTTGGGCTCTCTCCCAAGCCGCCCCCCTTTCCTTATTTGGAGTGCGCGGAAAGGCAGGGGAGGGTGCCCCCCTTTCCTTTCACCCATGAGAGGGAAAGGCAGGAGGGGATAGCCCTCCCCCTTTTCCTTCCCTAGGGTTGGCCAACCAAGGGAAGGGGCGCACCAGCCCCCTTGTGGGCGGGTCTGTTCCCTCCTTTGGCCCATAAGGCCCATAACTTGCCGGGGGTGCCCGGAACCCCTTCCGGTGACCTGATTACTTCCCGGTAGGTCCTGAAACACTTCCGGTGTCCAAATACCATCGTACTATATATCAAAATTTACCTCTCGACCATTTCTAGACTCCTCGTCATGTCCATGATCTCATCCGGGACTCCGAACAACATTCGGTCACCAAAACATATAACTCATATAACACTATATCATCAGCGAACGTTAAGCGTGCAGACCCTACTGGTTTGAGAACTATGTAGACATGACCGAGACACCTCTCTGGTCAATAACCAATAGCGGAACCTGGATGCCCATATTGGCTTGTACATATTCTACGAAGATCTTTATCGATCGAACCGTTATGACAGCATACATAATTCCCTTTGTCTATCGGTATGTTACTTGCCCGAGATTCGATCGTCGGAATCTCTATACTTAGTTCAATCTCGTTACCGACAAGTCTCTTTACTCATTCCGTAATACATCACCTCGTGACTAACTCCTTAGTCGTTTTCTTGCAAGCTTATGATGTGTATTACCGAGAGGGCCCAGAGATACCTCTCCGATACTCGGAGTGAAAAATCCTAATCTCGATCTATGCCAACTCAACAAACACCTTCGGAGATACTGTAGAGCATCTTTATGATCACCCAGTTATGTTGTGATGTTTGATAGCACACAAGGCATTCCTCCGGTATCCGGGAGCGGCATAATCTCATAGTCAAAGGAATAAGTATTTGACATGAAGAAAGCAATAGCAATAAACTGAACGATCATTATGCTAAGCTAACGGGTGGGTCTTGTCCATCATATCATTCTCCTAATGATGTGATCCCATTATCAAATGACAACACATGTCCATGGTTAGGAAACCTTAACCATCTTTGATCAACAAGCTAGTCTAGTAAAGGCTTACTAGGGACATGGTATTTGTCTAAGTTTCCGATCAATACAATTCTAGCATGAATAATAAACCTTTATCATGAATAAGGAAATATAAAATAACAACTTTATTATTGCCTCTAGGGCATATTTCCTTCAGTGGATTATGATGAGATTGTCTCATAATAATAATACTTAAAGTCAGTTCGGATTAAACTAGCAATTACTGAATATTTTTAGTTATGAGATATAACAGATGGATGACAAAATGATTCCCATGAGATGGAAATAGAACCAAGGTTGTATATTTGTTTCGGTCGAAGGTAATTTTCTTAATCCAGAGGATCCTAGTAAGATTGCAAACTTCAAGAGATCGAGTAATGATCTGAAGCAAGCATACTGGAGTTAGAATCTTTGTTTTGATGAATTGATCAAATAATATGATTTCATTGATAGAAACAAAGGTGATTGTATTTACAAGAAAGTAAGTGGGAGCATGATAATATTTCTGAGCACTTTGTGTGCATGACACATTATTGATTGGAAAATACATAAATTTCTTTACAAATTTTAAGATTTTATTGAAAATAGTTTTTCAGTAAAATACTTAGGCAATGTAGTCCTTGTATTAGACATAATAATCTATGGAGATAGTAGTGTCTAATCGGGCTTAGCCAAAATACATATTGATAAAATACTAAAGAAGTTAGTATGAAAAATGCCAAGAAGAGTTTCTTTTCAAAGTCACATGGAATGAGTCCTTAGCAAGAATCGATAAGAAGAGTTTCTTGTCAAAGTCACATGGAATGAGTTCTTAGCAAGAATCGGTATTTTGAAATGCTGATGAGTGAAATACATGATTTCAATCATACTTGTGTTAATTCCATGGTATGTAAATAACCAGATACGTCCAGTACTCCAAGTAAGTTATGAGTAAAGTTACCGGAATGGTCAAATTGTTGATAGTAGAACAACATCGAAAATATCGTCAAGTACTAACGACATGTTTCTCGCATACAGAGAAAATGAAGAGATTGATGTAAGGAGTTACATCAATACATGCTTGATGTAAGTAGTACATCGACAAAAACTTCATTAGATGCTCCAAGCGAATTTCGATATCAATTAAATGATTTATGGTGGCACAATAAGTTGGAATTAGTCCAAGAGAGTTACAGTAGTGAATTTTATAACAGAAAGATGAGTATATTTTCGCTTTAGAAGCTAGAATAGAGAGTGATGAATCAAAGGTTCATTTATGAACTTGGAATGGTTTCTAGATGTCTATGAAAAATAGAACACAATTCTCAATAGTTGTTCTATAGCTCAATCTAAGGAATCAAAGGTCATGCCAGTGATTTAATACATACAAAACCAGTTTCACACAAATTATAAATTTATGTGAAAGCATTACAGATGCATTGAAATGCAAATGATACACACGGATCTCAAGATTGTAAAATTTGATAGGACGAAGTCTATACCACAAGCAAAGCATGGACTAACACCGGATTGCCATTGATGTAAAAGTTAAAAAATGCTAACTGGATTATTGAGTCTAGTGCAAGTGGGAGACTGTTGAAAATATGCCCTAGAGGCAATAACATTGTATTATTATATTTCCATATTCATAGTTAAGTGTTTATATTTCATGCTATAACTGCTATGATCCTGGAATATGCCATTTAGTGAGAAACTCATATGCACATGTGAAATGATAAATGAATAAAATAAAGTTTCCTAGTCTCGCCTCTAAGACTAGATCAAGTGTTGTTGGTGATCATGTTTTTTGGATCTTCGGATATCGTTAAGTGTAACGATAGTCCTAAAACAACATTGAGATTATGACGTTGGAAGAACGATCATATTGAATCGACCCAAACTTGTTTGATATGAATTGAGTTAATATCGTCTGCATTCAATTGTAATAACACGGAGAGTTAACATGCGATTTTTATCCTTAGACCATGAGATTATCGTAGTCACTTCTTACCGTACGGTGGACTTTGGGGTTGGTCAAACGTCACCTGTAACACAGTGATCATAATGACAATTTACAGGTTCATCGGAAAGTTTGACAAGGGACTAGATAGCTCAAGAGTGGGATTTGCTCCTTCGACGATGGAGATATATTCTTAGGGCCCTCTCGGTGTGACGGCATCCATCATCGTCTGGCCATACACAAGTGACTATGTCACGGGGATGCCGGAACACAATAATGAGAAAGAAGAACAAATCCGGTAACGAGGATTTTGGTATAGTAAGCATGTGATGACTTAGGAGTATACACTACAAGAAATATGTCAACTAGTGACCTTCTGTCAGTGACCCTGGAAGAATTGGTCATAGATCTATGACCATTTGAGACCAATTGGTCAAAAGCGGTTCGGGGGCTCCAAACCCTAAACCATTGCGACCATTTTGGTCAGAAAGGTCGTAATTTCCTTACACGAAATGGTCATAAAGCAAACAGTGCTGGTCCGCTGCCTTATTTCTAGTTGTTAACGACCAATATAGATGGTCATAACCTTGTAGATTGTGGTGGGTTGTGATGACTAGGCGCCACCTCATCAGTTTTGCCTATGTGTCATGTTCATGTGGTAGTTTTTGCCCTAGGTTGTGAAGCAACCTATATTTCTGTCATTCCCAGAATTCCCAAAAAAATCTCATAAATTCTTTGGGTCATATCTTCGTCAAATATGTAAAAACCTTCCTTGCCTAGTTCAAAAATAATTAAAAAATATTCATTTTCCTATTCTGTTCGTAACAACAGTTTGTGAAGGAAGTACCACTTTGGCATGTCCAAATAGTATCCATTTTCTACAGTGCTTTCCTATGCCCAAATAACCATCCTCCACCAAATTCCAGCTCAATCCATTCATTATTCTGAGCCGAGCTTCAACATTCGTATTTATGTCCAGTGTGGTAGTTTGCAAAGCAAGTACCACCTAGGCTCCTCCTTTTGAGCTGAAAATTTGTGAAGACAGTCTTCTTAGTAACTGATCATCCTCAGCCAAAACTCACGCCCATTAGCCATGTACATTTCCCGTACCGCTAATCAAACACTTGGCTGCTAATTCATGTTTGAGCATCGATCGGTCTCCTCGTGAGAATCTTATGTTGTAATTTTCTTCCTAGCACCTACCTGGGGAGTGCCCAAGACACTAGACATGCCTAGGCTGCCCATAACACATGGCAACGCCACAGTCACGCGGTGACCACGCGGCGGGCATGCGAGTTTACGCGCACTAGAGTTGGGGGCCTCGGCCACCGCCCAAACCTCGACGTATCTCCACCAAACCATGTATTTATGATTAAATAGGTACTTATGTAACTAGAAATTATTTTTAGAAAAAATAAATAGTAAAGTATGAGGCAGCTGCAGTTCAAATTTGACCCGCTTCCAGCTGAATCGGCGGGAATTTGTCTTTTTCACCAGAGGTGGATCAAAACTTTTGACACCCAACAATTTTGTCAATTGTGCATTAAATATGGGCTAGTATTTTAGAAAATTGATTTGGTCCAATTTTGCAACAAATATATGGTAGGTCCTTCACAAAAAAAACTCATTTCGGGCACTCGGAAAATGGAAAATGGTTTTTCCGTGCAAAGAAAATGAAAACTCCATTAGGCAACAGTGTTTGGAATTCCAATATGCACCCTTTTGCACAATATGAGAGCATCTGAACAAAACTATGCCAAGAATGTGGCCATAAGATTGATTATTTGGCTTGAAAGCATTGATCTCCACACGTGATAGCTCGTTTCTGAGAACACTTTTTTAAAATAATTGCCGTATTACAAGTTTATTATTTTTCCTGGGAACTTGCCCACATATAATGACACAATGCGAAGGTTTCCCAATGTTTTGTTTTTTTTAATTTTTTATGCTCGTTCCAAAATCACGGTCAAAGCAGTAGGAATGACCGTTCCTAGCTAGTGGTTGAATCTTGGAATTTTTTTGGTGTTTCTCTGATTAAATAGATACTTATGTATCTAGAAATGATTTTTGGAAAAAATAAAGAGCAAACTACGAGGCATCTATAGTTCAAATTTGACCCGCTTCCAACTGAATCGGCGGGAATTTGTATTTTTCACCAGAGGTGGATAAAAACTTTTTACACCCAACCATTTGGTCAATTGTGCATTAAATATGGCCTAGTATTTTAGAAAAATGATTTGGTCCAATTTTGCAACAATTATTTGGGAGGTCCTTCACAAAAAAAACCTCCTTTTGGGCACTCAAAAAATGGAAAATGGTTTTTCCGTGCAAAGAAAATGAAAACTCCCTGAGGCAAGATTGTTTGGAATTCCAATATGCACCCTTGTGCACAATATGAGATCATTTGAACAAACTATGCCATGAATATGGCCATAAGATTGATCATTTGGCTTGAAAGCCATTGATCTCCACACGTGATAGCTCGTTTCTGAGAACACTTTTCTAAAATAATTGTTGTATTACAATTTTATTATTTTTCCTGGGAACTTGGCCACATATAATGACACAATGCGAAGGTTTCCCAATTTTTTGATTTTTTTTTGAATTTTTTATGCCCGTTTCAAAATGCGGTCAAAAGCGGTAAGGAATGACCGTTCCTAGCTAGTGGTTGAATCTTGGAAAACTTTTGGTGTTTCTCTGATTAAATAGATACTTATGTACCTAGAAATAATTTTTGGAAAAAATAAAGAGCAAACTATAAGGCAGCTACAGTTCATATTTGACCGCTTGAAATTGAATCGACGGAATTTGTCTTTTCACTAGAGGTGGATAAAAACTTTTTACACCCAACCATTTGGTCAATTGTGCATTAAATATGGCCTAGTATTTTAGAAAAATGATTTGGTCCAATTTTGCACCAATTATTTGGGAGGTCCTTCACAAAAAAACCTCCTTTTGGGCACTCAAAAAATGGAAAATGGTTCTTTCGTCCAAAGAAAAAGAAAACTTCCTTAGGCAACATTGTTTGCCATTCCAATATGCACCCTTGTGCACAATATGAGATCATTTGAACAAACTATGCCATCAATATGGCCATAAGATTGATCATTTGGCTTGAAAGCCATGAATCTTCACGCATGATAGCTCATTTAAAGAACACTTTTTAAAATAATTGCCGTATTACAAGTTTATTATTTTTCCTGGGAACTTGGCCACATATAATGACCAATGCGAAGGTTTCCCAATTTTTGATTTTTTTGAATTTTTATGCCCGTTTCAAAATGCGGTCAAACGGCGGGAATGACCGTTCCTAGCTAGTGGTTGAATCTTGGAATTTTTTGGTGTTTCTCTAATTAAATAGATACTTATGTACCTATAAATGATTTTTGGAAAAAATAAAGAGCAAACTATAAGGTAGCTATAGTTCAAATTTGACCCGCTTCTAGCTGAATCGGCGGGAATTTGTCTTTTTCACGAGAGGTGGATCAAAACTTTTTACACCCAACCATTTGGTCAAATGTGTATTTTATATGGCCTAGTATTTTGGAAAAATGATTTGGTACAATTTTGCAAGAAACAAATGGTAGGTCCTTCACAAAAAAGACACATTTTGGTCACTCAGAAAATGAAAAATGGTTCTTTTGAGCAAAGAAAATGAAAATCTCCCAAATCAACATTGTTTGTCATGCCTAAATACACACATGTACAAAATATTGGTTTATTTGAACTAACTATAAGAAGTTCAATGTTTGCCTGAATAAGAGGGTACAAACTATAAGAGAAAAAACAAAAAATGATTAATTCTGATTGGTGGAACCAGCTGTGGCATGGATCAGTGACATGGCAAACATCTGTCCATCCATCCATCCATCCATCCGTCCGTCCATCCACCCCTCCGCTCTCTCAACCCTAGCGCTCGCAGATCCTTCCCCTTGCCGCCACCGACCCCTCCCCTCGCAGATCCATCCTTCCCCTCCCTCCTTCCCCTCCGGCAAGATCGCCGTTCTCTACTCCTCCCTCCTTCCCCTCCGGCAAGATCCCACATTCATTGATCCATCCTCAAACGGAACCCCACTCCCGATGCCAGATCCAATCCTCCTCCCTCCCTCCTCGCCCTGTCTCCCTACTCCCCTCCCCTTCCAGATCGCCGCCACCACCTCCCTCCTCCTCCCTCGCCCCGGTTCCCTGCTCTGCCGAGGCCGCCGCTGGGAGATCCGACTTCGCCGACGGGAATGGGGCCGGATCCGCCACGCCCGAGCGCTCCATCCTCGTCGACAGGGACGACTACATCCTGGCCTTGGCGCTTCCGGCAGCCGCCCCCGACCCCAAATTTCCTGCCGCCGGCGGTCTCCGTCCCTCTCTTTCTCACCCAAGGCTGCAGATCAAGCCTCCTTGCGGCCGGTCGCCCGACCTTGGGGAGGCGGAGAGTGGGATGGGAGGGACGCCACCACCAGCGCCGTCGTCGGTCTCCCTCCGTCCGTCCGTGCGGGTGGTTGGTTGGGGCCAGCGCTTGACACCTCCGCCATGGAGACGGAGATAGAGCCCTTCTCCCCAACTACCATGCAGCGCAGCGGCAGATGACCCCTCCCCGGTGGCTGGCTAGGTTTCGGTCGCCTCCCACACCGGCGCCGCTCCGACGAGTCTGCAACATCTCCGACGACGCCCATGGTACTCACGCACTCCTCCCCTATCCTTCTCATCTTCTTCTCCCCTCCCCTCCCCTACCCTCCCCTTCCCTCATCTTATTTTTCTGGATCTGTCCATCTGATTCCTGCGCTTAGTTTGTGCAGCAGGCCATGACCATGGAAGCTGCTACCTGCGGTTGTGACCTGTGATTGATGGAGGAGCAGCACCATGGCGGGTGTGAGTGCAGGTGCAGCCCATCGCCATGGAAGCAAGGCCCGCACTCTCTTCATGTTTCTTCATCTCAGGTCAACCCATTATTTCTCCTCTGCTATGCTACCATACTATGGTTTGCTGCTGCCAAACCTGTGAGTTAGTTGGTAGCTGCTGCAACTAGTAGTACTGTGTTATTTAAATGCTTGCTCCTGCCTTGTCTCTGTAGACTCATTTAGGAGCTGCTGGCGGGGGACATGGAGAAGCAGAGTCGGCCGCTGGCGGGGGACATGGGCAACAACCAGATCGTCGTCCTCTCCAAGCGAAGGGGATAACTCAACTAGGTCTGCAGCTAACTCAACTTGACCCTGCTGTTGTTATGATTTCTGTGTAGAAGCATGTTAAGAGACTTGGCTGTATTCATGGAGGTGCTTAAATATGTTCTGTTTAGCCTTAGGGCATGACTAAGGCATGCCATATGTTCTGTTTGAAGTCACTTGCAAATAATCTAATCAGATTACCGCTTGATAATTATATCATTACTGCCTTGTTTTGAGACTTGCACAAAATTACTTGATGGCCAATATTTCAACACAAAAGCTGAATCGGGATGTGAAGTGATTTTATGGGTTTTAGTGGTAGAACCTATTTAAAGTAAACTGTTATACTCCACTATAGTTCTGAATCAGCTGCCTTGCATCTGCTGTTGTTCTGAATTATCTAAACAAGTATAAGAAACATGACTAGGGGGGAAAATGATATCTGAACAAACTTGCATAACAAAAAAAAGTATGTGGAAGCTTCGTGATGTGCAAGGAAAACTAAATTTATGCTGCGCACTAGAAATGATTATAATTTGAGCGATTCTCGTGCAAACCAATAGTTGTAGATACACCTTCTTGTTGTTGTGAGATCCCATTAGCGGTGAGAACGATTTGTATCATCTAGTGTCGCTTTATTTTTGATGCCACTAGATCTCCTTGTTCCCAGATTTGGTGGTAGACAACGCTTAGTTTGTAGGCTGTGGGGCATTTGATTGTTTGCTGGCTGAAAGTGGAGCATTAGTAGTAATGCTGCCCTCTATGATAAATCTGTTCTCTGATGCTTTCGGGAGATTTCGAGCGTTCCTGAAATGAGTTGTATGTTAGTGTGTTGGATCTCATAGAAATATGTTGTGCCGATCCACTGTAGCAGCTCTGGGTATCTGTGGTATTCTTGTGACCCAATGCTGCAAACTTTAAAAACTTTAAAAACTGCATAATAAGTGCTTTTTCATGTTTGGTTTTCTCTAAACTGTGCTTGGAACATTCGTTTTTATGATCTAAAATTGCCTTCCTGTGATGATGCAGGTGCCCAGTTTGTGCTCGCTACCGAAGGAGCTCCATGTTGAAGAAGATTGAAGAGCACCAGGGTTAACACCAGGGCAGCTTGTAGAGCTTGTAGAGCTTGTAGAGCTTGTATATGTATAGAGCTTGTAAATGTATCACGTGTAGAGCTTGTAGAACTTGTATATGTTAGAGCTTATTATGTGTAGAGCTTGTAAAGTATATGTTATTTGTACAATAGGAGCTCTGTACTGAATCTAGCTGATAATATTTGGAGTATTATGTGTGTGTTTTGTTTGTGCCAATTTAAATACTGGTTATTTATTTACTGTTAAATTGAAATATGAAGAATATGAACTTGCTAGCTGGGACCCACGATTGAACCCGACATCCGGGACCCATTTGACTAGTGGGCCTTTTTTATATTACAAAAAAACTAAAACTTTCTAGCAGAAAAGGCCACGGCCCCAAAATGAGAAGGCTTAATTGTTGGGCTTGGCCCATCTACCTAGCCAAAATTAATATGAGAAAAAAACACAAATAGGCCGAATTGTTGGGCTAGGCCCATGTAGAAAATCGAATTGGACCGGGCTGAATCTTGTGCCATCAGCTTGCCACGCTGGATGCCTACGTGGCCTGGGGAGGTTGCTAGTGACCAAAACTCCACAGTGGACATATTTTGGTCATAAACGTCTTCGACCATTCCAGAAGAAAGGTCGCTATAGTCAGTTTACGACCGCCATCTTTTAACCTTCTCTTTTTGGTCACAAAAAGGTCGCAAGTGAAAAACCATGACCTTTCAGTGACCAATAGTGGTGGTCACAAGTTGACATATTTCTTGTAGTGATACTGGTGCATCCCGGGTTTTTAAAGTATCGTGAAGCAAAGGGAACATCACATGATAGCCAAAGGTTCACTCGAATAACATTCATGTGCTCACAGGGATCGATATGGACATCCACGGTCCCGCTGTCGGTCATTGAACGAAGGGTTTTCATTCATGTCTGTGAGTTACCGAACCTATAGGGTCACAAGCTTAAGGCAATCACGGTCTGCTGAGTCTTAGTAGGACGAGAGTATTGATGATTTATTTCTGGAATTGTTTCATTAATATTCGGAATAGTTCCGAGAGGATCCGAAAGCGTTTCAGGGTCATCGAAAGAGTTTCGGATGTTTCCAGAAATGTTCTGGTGCGAGGACACTTTGGCTGGGCCAAGGGATAAGGCCCATGAGGTCTGAGGTTAGTGCAAAAGGAGTTTTGCGAAGGACAGGGCCAGACACCAAGGTCCTTGGCACGCCAGGGTATTTGCCGTCTGGTACTGGGCCAGACGTCGAGGTCCGTGGCGTTTCCGGAAACGCTAGGAACCTTGACGTTTCATGCTGGAATCTGAGGAGGACTCTTCCTTCTATTCCAAACCGACTTTGGGGAGGCTCCCTCCCCAAGTTACGACCTCAGGGCTCAACATATAGATAGAGGGGCAGGGCTAGCCCCTAGAACAAAAGTTTTGGATCCTCCTCTATTCATCTAGCCCTAGATCTAGTTGGTCCTAGTTAACTAATTAGACTTGGGTCTAGTTCCTCTAATCCTCATAATTAGAAGCCTAGTGTGGTTCTAATCTCATCCCTCTAATTCTTCGACGACGATTAGCTCTTTACGGCGAAGCGCTGCCAGATCGTGAAGGATGTACCCTTGCAACCAAGTAGAGAGGTCGTGATTTCGGTCTTCAGTTCGAGGGCCTGTTCGTGGGCTGTACGAGGGATCATTCATCGACGGTTTGAGGGACTCCAAGTACGATCTACACCGACATGTTCTTCTTCCACTGCAATCCGGTTATGCATCTTCATATTGATCTTGGGTGATCGTAGGTGCGAGAATTTTTGTTTTCGACTATGTTTCCCAACACGTTGCAGCTCGTTGGGCGCCACTGCAGCATCCTGCTCGCCGGATTCTGTCACCAGGAGACGGATCTGTTGCCTTGGCTCACCTAAGGAGCGGAGAGGAGGGGAAAAGGTTCAGTGGAGGAGTCGTGCCGGCGGGGGAGGTGGAATAAGCGAAAGAGAAGCGTCTTGTGGAAGAAGGAGAGAGGAAGGAGTGGTCAATAGCGATGGGGAAAGGATAATGTGGGGCTGAGCGGTCAGGCGGCGCGCGAGTGGCTTAGTAGCCAGGCTGTGCGAGCAATCGAGCGGTGCGACCAACCCAAGCTTTGACCGGCGCACCATTCTCAAACGTTTCCCATTTAGATTACAAGATATGGCAGATGAGCATCAAAACAACTTTCCTAAATGGAAACTTTGGAAAGGATATATACTCCCTCCGTCCGATGAGAAGTGTACATATAGAAATTTTAGGACAAATTAGGAGTGGAGTTAAAAATGCATTGGAAAGGTGCAAGCCACCATCTCTCTCCTCTTTAATTACCCAACCCCCAATGAGCCAAGTGCATGTAGAAATTAAGGAGACCATGTGTAAAATGTTATTGGTGTTGATTACCATGTGATGAGAGAGGGACATTTTTTTTTACTTTAAAGTGCATTGGAAAGATAGAAGTACACTCTTTTGTGGACAAATTTTAAAGCCAAACGTACACTCTTCACCGGACGAACGGAGTACAAGCTTGAAACATACAACCTGAAGGTTCTCTCGATCCTGTGTGCAAGCTTGAAAGGTTCATTTATGCTTTGAAGTAAGCATCAAGGAGTTGGAATATACACTTTGATGAAGTTATCAAAGGGTTTGGCTTTATCAGAAATGGCGAAGAATCTTGTGTCTACAAGAAGTTTAGTAGGAGTTCAAAAGCATTTCCAATCTTATATGTAAACTGTTTAGAGTAGAACGAGAGACAAAGGAAAATGATTCAAGTGTCATCTTTATTGATCATGTTCACGTATATATACAATCGGGAAGGATGCATCCAAGAGAAGCGTCTGTTGCAAAAGGCGTCGATCGGGAGGAGAGAGCAACCGTTGGGCAGTTGCCAAAGTGGCAACCGCGCATGGTCTTGAGGAATGCGGGGATTCCCCTAACTAACCGTTGGGGTTAATTAGTTTTAACACTCCCCCTAATCACCGCTTAACCATGTGTTTGATCATCATCTTGATTAAGTCTCCTCAAAAACCCCGTGGGAAAAATGTGAGGAGTATAGTATTTGATATGTTGCCAAAACTCCTTCAAACCCAGTGGGAAAAATAAGGAGAAAATTATGCAACATATAATGGTTATTGTCTCTTTCAACTCAATACGAGAAAAATCATAGAATCAAGAGGACAATAAATATGTCATTTATACTTTCCTAAAAACCCCGGTGGGGGAAAACAGAAAGTATGACATATGATCTCATGTTAATATTACCCCATTAAAAACCTTTATGAGAACTTGTAAAGTAAACTCATGAAGGAAAAAAGAGTATAATATGATGCTTTGAACAGGAACAATTCAGGAAGATACTCCCCCTGATTCTTGCAAATTCCAAAGCCGTGGATACCAATTCCATGAACATGTTTCTGGAATGTAAAAGTTGGTAGAGACTTGGTGAACAAATCAGTTGCATGATTTGACTTGCAAGATATACAATATAAAGATATTGCTTATTAGTAACCTGTTTGCATCTGGACAACACAAGAAACATTATGGTTGAGATATTGGTTGATGGATGTAGCCATGAGGTATGTTTCGAAGACTCTCCATGAGAGGGCTACCACAGCTAATAGGAACACTAAGCTTGTCTACGATCCGACATAGTGGGATCTGATCGATGTATGCAATGATATCGGAGTTCATATTCCTGTGAAACTGAAAACCAGGACAAGATGTTTGATGCCTTGGAGATATCGAAAGATACTCTTGAGTACCAACCAATTGTGTTTGGTGGATCCAATGGCATTATGGAACATTGAGTCCCAATATCTCATTTCCATCATCTCTTGGTCTAAATAGATCTTTCTCTACATATAAAGAATGAACTACCATGAGAGTTATGGATGGATAAGATTTGTCCATAACGAGTTTCTCCAATATGTTTTGGATATAGACAACATGGTGTACCATAATGTATGAATGAAGGTGCTCAAGTTGTAGTAGCGAGCAATGTTTTGGTTTACCCAGATCCTTCATTTTAAACTCCGTCATTTAGATGATTACATGTGTCGTCATTGCAGACACACAAACATGGATAATCATCATCGTAGGGGTAATCCTTGTGGAAAGGAACTCACTAAGTCGGTTGTACCAAATGTACCGACAATAATAAGTCGTATGGTGACTTACTGATTTTACACAATGTATATTGCATTTTGTATTTCGATTCAGAATTGAGATTCCATCGGGAATCAATCATATATGTCTGAATCTAGTGATGCACATGGATATGTAATCACTACATCTATCAACTGCAGAGATAGATGATTTTGTACTGCCAATGATATAAGTTATCGGAAAGAGATTCCACCTGTGGAGAATAGTTGGGTATCTGTGTGAACCCTTATGCTACAATACTTGCTCTTTGTTTTCACCACCTCGTTGTTCGCAATTCCGTTTCCAGAAGAAAACCGTTGTAGGTATTTCTTATGAATACCTTCCCATTATTGAGCAAGATCATTTGTACCTAGATTATACCCTTTGCTTGAGCTCAGTCCGAGTGTTGTTCACACTTTGCCATGGCCATGGTCTTTGGATCTGAATCATTCGAAATGTTTTTACAATCTAGTTGAGAAATGTATGTCGACAATTTGTAGACTTCCAGTTATATGATTCTCCAGAATCTATATATCAATATATAGTTGATGGAAATATCGTTACCCATGGTGACTGCTCGCGATTTCCCAATGCGATTGAGTCGAGTATTCCGATGTCTCGGTCATTGTGTACACTATGACCTGGGTTGGTGGAGGTTTCCCGTCCATTGGGTGTATACTACCCATTAGGTGTCTCTCAACGTGAAGTTGACTTGCATTCTTGATTCACGTGCCTTGATATCCTTGCTTGCGAGAAGCTGAATCCTGATATATTTCTGCCATACATCTTCCCCTGTTGCTTTGAACGGGGAGTGGAGTGGATTTTGCTGGTACCTCCACTCTTTCAGGCGTACTTTAACATGATTGTAGGATCGTGTGACACCTTTATAGTCAGTAAATGAATCTGGCAGGTTATTTGCAATGTGTTGCAAATCTTCTGAACACATGGTTCAGATCTTTGAGTACGTGGATTTGAGGCAGAAATGTGTTGAACATTCCACTAATTTCCTGGCATTCTTTATGGTACTTGAAATCTCCCCCTAATGCCTGGAAATGTTCCTCATTGAATTAGCATATTGGCCTTGAATAACTCCCCATGCGAGGGGCTTGAGGTATTGACGGAAATACAGTTACTCCTCACATAGATCCCAACTATATGTTGAGGGGCCAATGATGTATGCCGGGTGGTGATATCGATATGCAACCGAATTACCGCAGATGGAAAATACTTGGTAGATTTCCACGCATGAAAGATAGAGGGGAATAATATTATGCAGTTCTGTCATGAGCGTGTAAAACTGCATGACTCCAACGTAAAGTTCGTAAGTTGCAATTCCAAAGTAAAGATAATGCAATGAGCTTAACTCTTTGGATAGGATTCTACCAAACCATTTTTAGTCTAGACATTAGGAGAAATTGCTAAACTTCAATCCAAGGCCATAGAGAAGGCACTCAAGGAGAATTCTGCAATGCTATCCATTCGATTTGCTTGAAATCGATGTCAGGATAATGAGCCAACGATTTCGTGTGAATAAAACACACACTTAAGACCATCATGTAGATATGTCTTTTAGAACCATGGAGTACCTGAATAGTCTAGTCAATGGATGAGAAGAGCCACTTACCTCAACTTGATGTATTCAAGGAGTCTGAGTGGTTCAGCGTAGACTATAAGGTGTGCGAGCCTTAAAATTAGCTTCCGTGTGTCACTTATAGTGCACATAAAATCCAAATGTTATTAGAATTTAGCATCATAATAATCATAAAGTATTGGAATTTCTGATGGTTTCAGTTTCAACCCAATGTCTCGATGACCAAGGCGAGTATGCCAAGTTTTTCATGTACAAGACACTCTGAAAAACTATCTCGCACACAACATATGGTACGGGTTGTGTCGTATGTGTAGTACAATCCAGATGATACACAGAGAATGTGCTTGCCATATCCGTTGCATATGTTAAAGAGAAGTTAGTCCTCTTTGTTGTCATCATAAGTTTCGCTATGGAAACTATTTTGACGGAAACCTCTATAGTTTAGTAGGATACGAGTTAAATCGGGAAGCAATAAAGCAGCCTGACGTTACTCGAGTACCCACAGGAATAGTAAATATGACTCGAGTTGAGCCAAAAAATACCTCATCGCGTCTAGCGATTTTAGAATATGCCCTTTCTCTCAACGAGAGTGGAAACATTTACTTCATATAGAGTTCGTGGTGCATATGTCCACAAGGCACAAGCCATCTTTCATCAGATTGACCCCCGTAGAAATCTATATATAGACATGAAGATTCTCAAGAAAATCACTGTCAAATATATATAATACATACAAATGTATTTGTACCAAAGTGCTGATACAATATATTGTGATATACACTATATGATGACAACAATAATCATGTCCATATTAGAACATCAGAAATGGACATAAATAAATTGATCACTAAGGAGATTGAGGGACTAAATGTAGTCTCCAAACATGTCAGTTGATGCATATTCAACCTTCATGTTCTCCGTACCCATAGGGTCCCGTGACAACAGGGTAGTCATTTCATTGCTCGGTTCTAGAAGAACATTATGCAAACAACTGACTTCCATGATGGTGTCAGGTTTAAGGTTTGAAGTGAGTTTCAAACATTTACCCTTGAGGTTCTTTGCGTTCCGGTGGTGTGGCTTGAATTACACGCGCTATCCCATGAGAGGCAAGACTGATCTTGATGTCCATGACCCGCTAAGTAAGTTGTGGCCATTAAGGACAAGCGCCTCAAATTACTTAGCCATCAATTACTTATAGGGGCAAACCAGAGATAATTAATTTACGAGTAGTAAATTAAAGACAATCATGGTTAGTGTTGTAATGAATTTTGCAAAATCAATGGATATTTCAAGAACTTAGCTTGAAACCATTAGTGTGAATCTCAAATTGCTAAGTATGACATCTTGAAGATAATCTCCAAAATGGAGTAGATCCCGCAGCACTATGGAGTATAATCTGATGAAATCAGCAGATACTCACTCGTAATGCCTTATGTCACGACATAGTAAAATATGTGGGAGAGCACTTTGTCAAGCAATCATAATGTCAAAATGACAAAATGTAGGCTTTAACTGTAGTGGTGATAATCTGCAAAGCAGTAGATCTACACACTACCTTGTGATCTCAATACATCAATTTGAGGAAATCACTAAGAATTTTGCATCTGTATTTGCAAGAAATTGAAAATCTCAATTGCAAATAGACGTATTAATCTCGACATGTGTTTAACATGGAGATAGATACATCATAGAAATATTTCGAAATACATTGTACTCAACGGAGAAACAGTACTGTAGAAGTACTGAATTTATGTATGCAAGAGATTAAAAATCTCAATTGCAAATAGATGTAATTAATCTCGACACGTGTTAAACGTGAAGATATATAACATCAATTTAGGATCTAGAATACATTGATATTCAACAGAAGATAGTACTAGATGTACTGATTTTAACAGTTTAAAGCGGGAACTAACCATCGCTTAAAAATACTGTTAAAGCACAAATAAACTAAAAGCTGAAATGTGCTAGACGACATGTTTTAGTCGCTCGTGGGCCATGGCTTAATTACCAACCACATGCGCGTATGCCCACGGTCTGGTCAACCGAAGAGATAAGGAAACAAGTCCCCACTAGAGATGAAATCTCCAGCGCTGGATCCCTCACTCACTGAGACTACCATAAAAATCCTCTCGCTGCTCCATGTACCAGTGCGCCGGAGCGGCTGCTCGACGGCGAGGTCGTTAGGAGAAGGCCGATAAGACGGCAGCGGGCGCCGGAGCGTGGCGCAGGCGGAGGAGTGGCGGGCGTCGGGGACGGCAGGCGCGACGGCGGCGATGTCGCGTCGACAACCACATCGCTGGCTTCAGCTTCAACAACCGCAGGGGTTGGAGACAGCAGCGCCAGCGGTTTCGTCGTCGTCGTCGATTATGACGACGTCGTCCGGCTGGACGGTGCTCAAGTCCCGGCACAGCGGTCGATGGCGGCCATGGTGCGGCCGTAAAGCCTCTCCGCGAGCCTGCTCCAGCCTGCGTTGGCGTCAGCGTGTTCTCTGACGCCACGGGCATGAAGCCGGGTCGCGGCTGAGCGCGAGAGCGGCGCTGCCGGGCAGCGCCATGGGCAGGAGGGCGTGCAGCTGGGCGCTGGGCGCCGCAGCGCCGAGGCCGTGGTCTGGGCGCGCGCGGAAGACGCAAGTCCGGGCGGTGCGGACGGGCGCGTGGCGCGGCCGACGCGATCGACGGCGATGGCGCAAAGGCGCGGCGTGGCCGGGCGGAGCCGCCATGGCTGGCGCGGGCGGCACGCGTGGAGGCCGGGAGCGGCGCCGACGCTGCCAGGAACGGCCACGGCGCTACGAACGTGGCCACGGCCGGCGACGAGGGCGCGAGGTGCGGCTGTGCGGCAAGTTTTGAGGCCTGGTGCTCTCGGTTACGAGTGTGCTGATAACGTGTTTAGGGGTTGTTTGGATACCTAGATTATAGGAAACTAGTTTTCCTTAAACCCGATTTCTGGTGTAACAACCTAAAACATTGTTTGGATCCTCTAACTAACTCGTGGATATACTAAACTGGGTCTTCCAAACACCAAAAAAACAGTTTGTACAAAAACGACTAATAGACGTTTTTGTACAAAGGCGTTTTCTATATGCATCAGGAGATCAACGAAGTCCGATGCACTGATCATGGTAACCTCCGCCGGCCGCGACAGCAGCTTGACAAAGCCAGAAGACGTCGTTGCCGATCTTGGCCAAGCAGCCGGAGCATGCAGGTTGTGATGCTCCACCTAGACCAGCGCCTCCATGGCGGATGCAGACTTGGGCCGGCTGCCGTTGTGTCCATCGGCCGTTTCACAGCCACCGTTGCCGTCCATATGCTCCAGCTTCTACGTCGTCGTCACGCCTCCCTAACATGTGTGTTGTGCTTTGCTGTTACCGGCCAATCGATCCAGCAGCTAGCTAGATGCTACATGCATGCCCGGCTTGAGAATCAATCAAGGTGCTTTACGTCGTGTACTCGTGTCTTGCCGTATGTGAGTTGCATGTATGTGCTTCTTTGATGGAAACCTGAGCCAACATGCATAACACGGGCGAACGAAGCCGGGCACGATCAGGCGAGCAGCGCGACCACCCTGGCGGCCTCGGCGATGGCCTCGCGAGAGAGCAGTTTACGGTGTGGTTGTCCGCCGCTGTGCGTGTAGGTGCCAAGAGCAAGCCGAAGCACCACACCTCCATGTATTGTTTGGGAAAAACTCAAAATCGTGTTTTTCTAATTTTCCCATCCAAACAAGGTACTGGGTATACTTACCTTAACAAAATAACTAACCAAAACTGGTTTTCCTAAAAATCCTCCAAAAACTCGTTTTCTAAAATCTCATATCTAATTCCCTGTATCCAAACAACCCCTTAGAGTAGAACGAGAGACAAAGGAAAATGATTCAAGTGTCATCTTTATTGATCATGTTCACGTATATATACAATCGGGAAGGATGCATCCAAGAAAAGCGTCCGTTGCAAAAGGCGTCGATCAGGAGGAGACGAGCAACCGTTGGGCAGTTGCCAAAGTGGCAACCGCACGCATGGTGCGGGAATGCGGGGATTCCCCTAACTAACCGCTCGGGTTAAAACATTAACATAAACGACCTAATGTTAGTGCAATTAGAGTCATTGGAAAAGAGTTTTTGGAGAAACACTTAGGCGAACCGGGTATATACCTTGTAACTCTACAAGGTATATGTGACAGCCTCTTCCATACAATAGTGCCAGGTTTTTATAGAAACTAGAAGATCCCCGCGCGTTGCTGCGGGAACCATGATAAAATAAATGAAAAAAAGGGCCTTATAGAACTATCATTTAAAAGAAAAAGGAGTTACAAAACTTGTTATATGGATGCATGAAGCAATTTAGTAATCCTCCTCAATTGTTCCACTATAAAAAGAAGTGCCATTCTCGTAAGTCATCTCAGCTGATGAGAGAAAGTATGTACTCCCTTCGTTCGGAATTACTTGTCTTGAAAATGGATGTATTTAGATGTATTTTAGTTCTAGATACATCCATTTTAAGACAAGTAATTCCGAACGGAGGGAGTACAAACTAATGGGTGGAAGCATACTATGAATCAACTGTTGTATGTACCTTATATCGGTAAATATGATGAACTTTGAGATGAAGCGTCACAAACCTGAGATATAGGCTTGACGGTTGTATCGGTATAACCATTAACATATCACACGTTTCTTTTATAATCAGCAAAACAAATCACTTGTGTATCAGAGGACCTTTGCATATGATCCATACAATGAAAATGGTGACAATTAAATTTATGTTAAGAGTTAATCAACATGTTACTTTGTGAAGTCAATCAAACTATGTATATTTTTTCCTTCAAAAGGAAAATAACTATGTGAATGTTTGTATAGCTACATCGAGATTATCCAATAGGCTATTTAACACACATAAGAAATCAAATGATTTGCTATCTAAGATATGCAGAATCAAATGGAGAGTGCATGTAGTGCAAATAAAAATCAATTTTTTTGGTAAAAGTTGGGGCTCGTATGTACCAAACCTGCAAGATGGTTATATATGAATTTCAGAATTAGGATTATGTTGAACATCAAGAAGCACTAATTCATTGTCAGACCCTTATCTGAAAAAACAACATAGAATTTGGCTGCACATGGGTTACAACATGTACATCTACATATGAAAAAGCAACCAAAGAACATGACCTTAAACTGCAGAAGAGTTGTCGCCATAGTCCGAATGTCGCCGTCCTCGCACACTAGAAGCTAGCAAGCACCACAGAGCTACCAGGAAGCGCCACGGAACATTACGAACACCACATCACATTATGAAATCAAGCCAATCACAAAGCAAGCAATAACCAGAATAAATCAGAGGCTCAAGCTCACCATTGATACCTATCTTGATCGGAGCTGTACATACCACAAAAATCCATCCAAAAAGACAGAAGATTAATCATCCAAAGCACCAGTAGAAATCCAAAACTAAAACAATGCATGAAGTGACGGGTCAATCATGAGGAGAAGAGATGCTCTTGCCTTTCTCCTGTTGGGCTTGCGGGCGTTCGTAGCGACATCGAGAAGGCAAGGGGAGGCCATCGAGCTTCTCCTTCCCAAAATCGTCCGCTGGAATCGAGGCCTCGGCGGAGAGGGTCGAGGTACGCCTGAGGCCGTCGGCACGAGGAGGGCATGGAGCAGAGCAACATGTGCGCACAGGCTCACTGGGCTTCGCCGGGTTGGCCGCGTCAGGCGCGGTCGAGGCTGCCGACGTGAAGAGCCATGGAGCATAGCATCCTACTGGAATCGAGCTCGCACGGCGATGGATGCGTCTCGTGAATCCGAAGACGCCAGCGCAAGGAAGGCCCGGAGTAGAGCGGTGCATCCGAGGTTACCGGCATGAGGATGGATGGGTGCAGACCAACGGTGGCGCATAGGTTGATTCGGCTGCGCGCGGATGGTCGCATGGATGACCCTTCCACAGATATGATGATACGGATCCAACGCGAGCGCCAACCCCGCAATCAGAAGTCGTCGGCTTCGAATTTCAGTAATCGTATCACGGGAGGCACTGCCTATGTGCGAGGGGAGGCATTGGAGGGACGGGGAGATTGGGAAAAGCGGAGGGGAGGGGAAGGGGAAGAATATAGGCGGCCAAGGGGAGGGGAAGCGGAGAAGGCCAACCCGCTCGTTTGGGCTTCCAGACTGTACCACGTGACTCATCTAAGAACATGCGCCGGTGGATTGTATCGAGGTGAACAAAGGAGGTTCCATTGGATCGGATGGCTGCCAATAGTGCTTGCATTGATCAATGGATAGAATCAATTGGGGTGATGTGGATATATCTAGTAGATGATGTGGCACATCGCTGATGTGAACATTATACATGATGAGAGAATATGGAGTAGTGGAGAGCAACTTCTTAAGAATGGTAGATACATCACCATACCTCCCAGTTCAGCATCAATGTTACATAGGCGCAAAGACTAGAGGAGCTCCTAATTGGTGCTCATACCGCCCGTTAGGCTGTTGGTGCTCATACCTTTTTCCCTTTCCGAGAGGCACAACTCACAGAAGCAAATCCATGCCTACACGAGAAGGAAATATGTGCCTCACGTGGGAAAAAATGTGTCTCTCGTGAAAGCAAAAAAAAGACACGTCTTTTTCCAAGTAGAACTGTACCTCTCGTGGAAGCAAAAAACAAAACAAGTTTATTTTCATTTCCGTGTCTCCGGTAGAAGCAAATCTATGTCTCTCGCTAAAGCCAAAAAAACATATATTTTTCCTTTTCCGATAGACACAGTTGTGCCTCTCGCAGAAGCAAACATGTGCCAAAAGCAAAGTTGTGCCTCTTGTGAAAGGTTAAAAATATTTTTCTTTTTCGAGAGGCGCAGTTGTGCCTCCACGAAAAGGAAATTTGGGCCTCTCATGAAAGCAAAGAAATAACGCGTTTTTTCTCTCCAGAATGTCGGGAAAATCGGGCGAAAAGCGAAAGCTGAAAAAACCCATCTAAACACCGAAATGCGTACAGAAAAATAGGAAAACAAATTCCTGATGGTGCATCCAGCACGCGACACGTGGCGGCGGCTGAGAACGCGCCAGGTAGCATGCTCTCAACCCCCCAAAAATACTTGCGTAAAAAAATACTTGCGTGATGTTATAAAGTTTCATGCTATATGTGAAATTTAATTGAAATATTCCTGCATTCCAACAAAATGTTCGTGAGATTTAACATATGTTATATACTCCCTCCGTCCGGAAATACTTGTCATCAAAATAGATAAAAGGGGATGCATCTAGACGTATTTTAGTTCTAGATACATCTCTTTTTATCCATTTTGATGACAAGTATTTTCGGACGAAGGGAGTACAATGTTAAACAATGTCCACATGGGTTAAAAGATGTTTATTTGAATTATTAAATGTACATGAATTTTTAACTAAATATTCGCATTTTCCAGTAAACTGTCCGTGAAAATTTAAAAGTGTCGAACAGGTATAAAAAACTGTTTCACGTGTACTCTAAATATATACATTGGGTACCCGACAAAAAGAGGTATGGGTTAAAATAATAAAATAATAAAATTATTAAAATTTAAAAGTCACGATTTTGCTTTCGCGAGAGGCACGATTGTGCTTTAGCGAGAGTCATGGCCGTGCCTCTCGGAAACGGAAAGAAAACGCGTTTTCTGTTTTTTTCTTTCTTGAGAGGCACGGTTTTGCTTCCACGAGAGACACAGTTGTGCTTTCGCGAGAGTCACGGCCGTGCCTCTCAGAAACGAAAAAACGCATTTTTTATTTTTTTCCTTACGCGAGAGTCACGGTTTTGCTTCCGCGAGAGGCACGGTTGTGCTTTCGCGATAGTTATGGCCGTGCCTCCTTGGAAACAAAAAAAACCCGCGTTTTCTTTTTTTTCTTCCGCAAGAGTCATGGTTTTGCATCCGCAAGAGGCACGGTTGTGATTTGTGAGAGGCACGGGCGTGCCTCTTTCGGAAAGGGAAAAAAACCCGTGCTCCTGGTTTGGTTTTTTCGTCCGGTTTTTTTCGTCTTGTTTTCTTTTTGAAAAAAAAGTTCGTTAAAACCTATCAACATGGGCTGTAGTTTTAAAGATCTCGACGCGAGAAATCCAACGGTAAAAGCGGTTCAAGATTTAAACGCACGATTTGAGAGATAAAACGTTTTGAATAAACGGATCTGCAAAAAAAGAAAAAATTCCCAGGTTGCGACAAGTGACGCGCTGCATGGACGTCACTTGTTGCAATCAGGGAAGTTGGAATGATCTTTACAACGAGTACTCCTCAACTAATGATTTCGGAAACGACCAGCTGCGAGCTACCACGCTAATGGGCCGTCCCGCTGGTTGTCACCTGTAGGTGATTCCAATTTGGAATCGGTTCGAGCAACATATAGTATTTGCGCTGTAACGTGGACCGGAGGGATGTTACGTAGGTTTGTTTAGCATTTCCTATCGGGCGCGCCCATTTCTTCGTCGCTATAACCACCATGGTCAGCTCACAGCTCTTGGCTACCTACTCTTTTTTTCCTCTTTTGTTTGTACGTCAACTTGCAACCCTGAAAACATCACTCTACCTTTTCTTTTTCTTTCAGCTTTCGTTGGCCGGTTTTTATTCGTTTTTTATGCCTATTTTTATTCGTGAACATTTTCTTGAAAATCTGTGAATTTTTTTTCAAAAGTGATGTACTTTTTTCAATATCCATGAAAATTTTCAAATTCGTGACATTTTAGGAAAAACGACGAATTTTTCTAAATTACAAAAAATATTTTTAAAATGTATGAGATTTTTCTAAAAAGTGATGAACTTTTATTACAAATTGTGAACTTTTTTTCAAAATCGATAACTTTTTTTTAAACCAATGATTTTTTCCAAATCCGTGAACTTTTTTCAAACTCATGGTCATTTTTTTATTGTTTTCAACTTTCACTTAAATTGTTTTTTTATTTCATGACTTTTGTTTAATTCTGGAACTTATTTAAACATAGGCCAACTTTTTATGCATGTTCGTGAACTTTCAAATTTTCTTCAAAATTTTCCCAAATATTCAGGTTTTTCAATAATGTATTCAAATAATTCAAAAATCTACGCGAGGTACTGTGCAGTAATTAGGTGTAGCAGTTAGCAAAACTCGAAGGGCGCGGGTTCGATTCCTATATGGGTCCACTTTTTTGGTGTTTGTTTTTGCCATATAATACAATTTTCTGCACGGGTATTAGTGGGCCAGCCCACCAGGCGGTACCGTGGGCTCCAACTGCCTTCTGTGGCGCTGAAGGCGCCAAATAGGCGCTCCCGGTTTTTTTAGTATTCGGTATGCGTTCAGTTGTTAAAAATGTGAGATCTGAGATGTACATAGCTTTACTTTGTTCTATTTCCATTTCTTTATATTTCCTATGCTTTTCTACTTTCATTTCTAATTTTTAGTTTTAAGTGTCCCATTCATTTATGCATTTCTTTCTTTTTATTTTCTTGTATTCTATCTTTTTTCTTTTCTTACTTTTTTTCAAAATTTTCTTATTGTTTTTCTCCATTCTATTAAATTTATTTTAATCGGAGTAATACATGTATATTGTTTGTATGATACATGAACACTTTATGGGAGTAATACATGTTTGTCATATATTAATAAATATATATGATATACTTTAAAAATGCTTTATCATGTATTAACAAGTTGCTCCGCTTTGTGCACTTTATTTTAATTATTATTATTATTTATACTTTTTTCATTTCCCCTTTTCGATTTTCTTCACCTTTTCATGGTCATCCTTCTATTCCTTTTCGGAAAGAATACACACTTTCTAAAGCTTCAGCTGGTATTAAAATAATGTTCATCATGTGTTAAATTATGTTTACTATATACTTCAAAATCTTAACCATGTATGTAAATAATGCTCCCATCTTTGGCGTGCCGGCCACTTGTGCCACCGTACGCTCTCCCTTGTCTGCTCGTGCTTGTCGCGCCGCTGCTTCATTGTTCGTAGCGACGATGATTCGGGTTGCAGCTTTGGTCGTCGGTTAGTCGCAACTTCTCCTACCGACGGGTAACATCATCACCATGAACCGGTCGCCACTCCGGGCCTCATCGCTCACACCATTTTCAGCTTTGCTGCCGGCTGAAGCTTTTTTCATCACCGGTTGCAGCTTTCGGCAATTGGAGCTTTTTAGCCGGTTGAAGCATTTTCCATTATCAGTTGCTTCTTTATGCCATCATCTATGCTTTTCACTGAATCCCATTGAAGCTTTTTATCGCATCTTGAAGGATTTTCCAACGCCGATCGCAGCTTTTGGCCATCATCTATAGCTTTTCGCTGAATCCCATTGAAGCTTTTGTGTTGTTTGTTGAAACCTTTTCTATACCGGTTGCAGCTATTGCGGTTTCATAGTCGCCGGCCCTAGCTTTCTTCATCTCCGGTTGAAGCTTTCGACGTTGTTGGTTGTAACTTCTTCGGCCGTCGATTGCAGCTTTGGCTATTGCGCAGTGGCTGGTTCCAGCTTCCGCTTTCTCCGATTGAACTCTTGGCGTCGCTAGTTATAACTTTCGTGGTCACCGGTTGTAGCATCGGAGGTGGCCGCTCGCTACACCCGTTGGAGCTTCTCGTGCCTTGGGGTGTAGCTCATGCGTTCTTTGGTTGTAGCACAGGATGATGTGACGCGACAAATGGCAGGATGGCTTTGTAGCACAAGCCCCGCCGAGTGCTGATCAGCAACGCCGCCACGAGCTCGTACCGTATAGGCTCACGGCAGCCACGCACGGCATGGGCGCACGATAGCCAGGCACAATGTAGGCTCAATCTCGTGGGATCCATGGCAGATTGCTGCAGGAAAGAGAGTGGGCAACATGTAGGAGCTCAATCTCGAAGCATCCATGGAGGGTCGGTGGCGAGGAGGAGAGCCAGCTCATTGGACTTGTGAAGGAGTAAGACGATGCAGCCCTCAATGGAAGACAGCGTGTGGACGAGAACATTTTGAGGGGATAAAGGATGTGGGGAAAGAGAACGCTTGTGGGGCCCACGAATAAACGTGGTTCAGCTGCGTGCTAGCGACCAACCGAGCATTCCGCTGGTTGTCGAATTAGAATCATTTACCGTTATTTAAGGGAACAGTTCACGTTTTCAGATAGTACACATGTTGGCTACAACTGCTTAACTGTTACGCTCCCACTTCAGGATTCACTCACTGGGTCTAGGATACAAGAATTCAGCCGGGGTTTGGGGTTCTAGAGGGAGGAGGAAAGGGGATCGGGAGAGGGGAGCCGCCGCCTAGCCAATTACATCATCGCCGCCACGCAGAGGGGAACCGGTGGTACTTAACCCTAGCGCCGCGGTGTCCCAGGACTTGGGCCGTCGGTAACCTTTGGGCTTGACTTGTCGACGGGCCGTTCCGGCCCGGTGTGCGATAGTGGTTGGGGCCCAGCGTGGGTGGTGATTGGGCCCGGGAACGGAGGCCGTAACACCCTCCTCCCGGAGACACAACTTGCTCCCAAGCCGGTGCCCTGGGAAAATGCCGCCAAGCTCTTCTCGCATCCTCCTGTGTCGCGAACTCGTGGTTGATCGGTCCAACAGACAACAATGCAGCACTTCCGAGCGTCATACAGAGTCCGGCGCTCCAAGATCTCCAAGAACCTTGTACGGCCCGAAGTAACGGAAGGCCAGCTTCTGATTGGCACGAGTAGCCACCGAGCGTTGCACGTATGGTTGCAGCTTGAGGAAGACCCAGTCATCGACGGCGAACACCCGATCAGATCGACGCTTGTCGGCGGAGTCCTTCATTGCTTGGCGTGCGCGGAGAAGATGCTGACGGATCAGAGCCTCCATTTGCGCGCGGTCTTGCAGCCAGTCCGACAAGTCCGGGGAGGCACACGCGACGGGGTCGATGATGCCGAAGTAGCAAGGCGTACGCCCGTAGAGAACCTCAAATGGAGTGGAACCCAGAGCAGAGTGTGGTGAAGTGTTATACCAAAATTCAGCAAGAGGCAACCAGGCATACCATTTTGTAGGGCACGCGTGAACAAAGCAGCGAAGGAAGGTCTCGAGGCACTGATTGACCCGCCTGGGTTTGCCGTCGGTTTGCGGGTGGCGCTACCGTGCTCATCCGCAGCTTGGTATGAGTGAGACGAAACAGTTCCTTCCACAAAGGTGCTCGTGAAAACTGGATCCCGGTCGGAGACAATGGACTCTGGCAGCCCATGGAGCTTGTAGATGTGAGCCACAAACGCCTGCGCCACCTGGAAGGCTGTGAATGGGTGAGATAAGGCGATGAAGTGGGCATAGCGGGAGAACTTGTCCACAACCACTAAGATGGAGTTGCAGCCCGAAGAGCGGGGAAGACCCTCCACGAAATCCATTGTGATCATTTGCCATGCTTGGTTGGGTACTGGCAGTGGCTCCAGGAGGCCGGGGTAACGGACCCGTTCCGGCTTGGCTTGCTTGCATGTCTGGCATGCCTCCACGAAGAGTTTGACATGGTGTTTCAGTCCAGGCCAGTGAACAAGCGTCGAACTTCGTCGGTAGGTTGCATTAAATCCAGAGTGGCCCCCAATTGCTCCCTGTGCGATTGCATCCAATACTTGTTTCGCAAGTCCACATTGTCACCAAGCCAAATGCGCCCATGTTGCCGAATGATGCCTTCCTGTAATGAATACCCATCCAGGTTTCCTTCTTTGTGTGGCTAAGCCGAGCCAATGCAGGCATTGAGCCGCAGGATCGCCTTCGCACCCTTCTTTGGGCTGCTTCAAGCCGGCCGGTACTGCAGCGGTAACGGCTGCCAAGTCGCCACTGGGAGGCCCCGATGCACGCGAGAGGGCGTCTGCGCGCCGGATTGTCAACTCCTTTTTGTACACAATGCGGTAGCGCAGTCCCAACATTTTGCCATTATCTTTTGTTGCCACGGAGTGGCTGCCGTTGATCTTCGAGGTGGATGAGGCTTCGTTGATCGGTATGCACAATGAACTCATCGCTCGAGGTAGGTTCGCCAAAGGATCAACTGCCATCGATTGCCAAGCCTTCCTTCTCATATGTGCTCGTAAGCCGGTTATGCGTGGCCCCAACGCACAGATCAAGTACCCGATCGGGTGCCCATCCCGGGAGAGGACTGCCCCAATGCCTTGATCGGATGCGTCATCTCCGGCTCGAAGGTTTTAGTGAAGTTGGGTAGTGCCAGCCTTTGGTGCCGTAACCGCTTTCTTTGAAGGGCACGGAAAGCACCGTCTTCGAGGTCGATCCAGTGAAACACGACGCCTTTCTTGAGCAAATCTGTGAGTGGTCGGTGGTGGCGTGAATCCTCGAACAAACTTGCGGTAATACCGCCAGCCTAAGAACCCGCGCACTTCCTTGGTATTGTCGGGCACATGCCATTGCTGAACAGCTAGAATGTTCTTGTGATCGGTGCGAACACCATCCCCATCGATTTCATGGCCTGTAAACCAGTTTTGGCTGCGCTGAAGGAGCACTTGCTAAGCTTGACTTTCAGTGTGTTTACGCAAGAGTTGGAAAACTTGTCGGAGTTAGTCGAGATGCGAATCCTCGTCTTCGCTATGTACCAAGATGTCATCTATGAAAACCAGTACGCCCTTGCGGAGCAGTGGTGATAGGACAATGTTCATGCCTCCTTGAAAGGTTGAGGGACCTCCCGTAACACCATATGACATCACCTTGAATTCGAAATGGCCGTGATGCGTCTTGAAAGCCGTCTTGTGCTCGTCCTCCGGCCTCATGCGGATCTGATGGTAGCCTGCTCGTAAGTCCAAGCTTGTAAACAACCGAGAGCCTGCCAACTCATCCAAGAGTTCCTCGATGACTCGTAAGGGGTAACGATTCTTGATGGTTACCACATTGAGGTGCCGGTAATCGACGCAGAATCGCCAAGTAAGGTCTTTTTTCTGTACCAACAAGACGGGAGACGCGAAAGGGCTCACGCTGGGCTGAATGATGCCCTGTGCTAACATCTCTGCCACTTGCCTCTCTACCTCATCCTTCTGTGCTGGGCTGTGTCTGTATGGGTGCACATTCACTGGACGCGCTCCGGGAACCAGCGGAATCGAATGGTCAAAGGCTCTCTGTGGTGGTAACCCTTTTGGCTCTTCAAACAACACACCATACTGCTCGATGAGATCCCCAATGGCTGCCGGTAACTGGGGTTGCTTCATATCTTGCACCGTAGCACATAGTTGGACCACCCTGGTAACTGCCTTTTGCTCGATCAGGTGATGCAGCTCCACTCATGAGATGAGATCACATCGAGTAACATCAGCACGGGCACCGCAGAGATGCACGGGAACTCCATCGTATTGAAACCCATTGTCTTCTCCACCAATGCACTCAAGATCGGGCCGTGGCAAGCCAGCCAATCGATCCCCAATATCACATCGTAACATCCTGTGGGTAAGACTTTCAGTCTGGCGAATTTGACCCCACGGGAACGCCATTCGCACTTTGGGTATCTCCAGTCATCGCGAAGAACACCTCCATTAGCGATGCGCACCGATAGTGGCCGGCGCGCGCTCTGGACCCCTTGCAGATGATGAGCCAAGGTCGAGCTGACAAAGCTATGGGAGGAACCAGAATCCACCAACATCAAAACCTCTCGGTCCTGCACCCAGCCGTGCAACCGCATTGTTGTTTGTGATTCGGCACCTTCGAGGGCTTCCTTGGACAGAACACAGCAGTCCGCTTCGCTCGGTGTTGTTTCCCGTTGCTCTTGATCGGTAGGCTGGCCTTGGAGCATTTCAAGAAGCTCTTCGACGACATGAAGTTGCACCGTAGGGGCGCACCGGTGCTCGCGACTCCACCGCTCGCCGCAGGTGAAGCAAAGCCCCTTGGCACGGCGAAAAGCACGGAGAGCCGCCAGCTTGTCCTCATTAGCGGTGGACTTGTTGTTGTTGTCGTTGTCGGGATGATCCTCGCGTCGCGCATCCGGTACGCCGACGCCTGGCTTCGGCGGGGGTAGCGGAAGCGGCAACGTTGTGCGTGGCGTAGCACGCCCAACCGCTGGTAGCGACGGTGGAAATGAGTGACGCCGATCATCCCCCCGGAATGAGTCCACCACCTCCTCCTGCAAACATGCGAGATCCACAGCAGTATCCAGAGTTTTTGGTCTATGCAAAACAACAAATGCATCGAATATCACGTTGCAAACCCTCCATGAATTGGGTAACAAAAATGCAGGATCCCAAGAGGGGTGATGTGCTAGGAGGTGATGCATAATTTGAGTAAATTGCTCGCATATTCTCGCCATCTGCTAGTTTGTTTCAACTCGTTAAACCGCCTTAACAGGTTCTGGAATTCCTCACGCCCAAACTGGGCGCAGATCGCGGCAGCAAAACCCCCCCAATCTGGATACTGCAGGTGAGCTTGGGAGGATTGGAGCCAAGTGAGAGCCCCATCTGTGAAATACATGGCGGCGCAACTGACCCAAGTGTCAGGGCTAAGAGTGCAAACGCAGAAGTAAGCTTCACATTTAAGACGCCAAGCCTTCGGGTTCGTCCCGTCGAAAACAAGAAAATCGAACCGCGGCGGTGGTGGCAAACGGTGATATCCTCGGTCCCCTGAGAACGACTGCTCGCCATACGGAAGGAGATCGGACGTACCAGTGGCCGGAGGCAATCGTGGGGTGTGAATCTCACCCACCGATTTCCCCCGAAGATCATGTACGACGTCGTGGCCATCGGGCCTGTGACCGCTGTCACCGCGAGCTTGTGGCCGCTCGCCTGGTCGATGGAGTAGCGTGCCGGCCGTGTCGGGAAGCGAGGCGACAGTCGGAGAGAGGCGGATCGGGTCGCCGCTTCCTTCAAGCCAGCCGGATCCGGCGCCGCGCGATATTGGGCGCGGTGCCTGGATGTGTTGGCGAAGATCGGTCACCTCCGCCCGCAGCTCTTCGACGGATAGCTCGATCGCGGGGCGCCATCCTTGGAGCTCGAGAACCACCGGGTGGATCTCACTGATCTGGGCGGATATGCCACTGATCGCCGCCGTCAGGTCAGCCAGAGCCTTGTTGATCTCCTCCATAGCACCTCGCCTCGTCTGGATAATCGAGGGGAAACGGCCGGCCAGATTGATGGTGGAGAGAAAAAATTGGTGGTGGATCGGGACGGCTCTGATGCCACTTGTTACGCTCCCACTTCAGGATTCACTCACTGGGTCTAGGATACAAGAATTCGGCCGGGGTTTGGGGTTCTAAAGGGAGGAGGAAAGGGGATCGGGAGAGGGGAGCCGCCGCCTAGCCAATTACATCATCGCCGCCTCACGCAGGAGGGGAACCGGTGGTACTTACCCTAGCGCGCGGTGTCCCAGACTTGGGCCGTCAGCCGGAGGCCGTAACATTAACGAACATGCTTTTGGCAATTCTTATTTGGTGCCTGAAGCATCGCTTATAGGTTTACCTGGCTGATACATGGCACACACCCTCGAGCACTATGTAGAATTGGTCCGGCCCATGTATGACATGGTTTAGAAGCTTTCCATCACGGTTTTGTGAAGCTTTTAGAAGCTTCCAGCTAGATTTATGAAGCCTCTAGAAGCTTTGACCTTCTTTGTTTATTTTTTTCATTTTTGTTTTCTTTTCTCTTTTTCATTTTCGAAAACTTCTTTTCAAATGTGTGAACTTTTCAAATCCAGGAACTATTTTTGAACACATGGAATTTTAAAATTCCATGAACTTAATTTAAATTCATACATTTTTTAAATTCATGAACATTTTTTGAGTTAGTAAACATTTTTTTGCGTTCACGAACTTTTTTTATTTTCATGAATTTTTGAAGTTATGATCTTTTTTGAATTCATTCATTTAATTTGATTTTCATGAAAATTTTCAAATCTGTGGATTTTTTTTATATCAGTGAATTTTTTGGAGAAGTTAATGAACCTGTAGCGGCTGGAGAGCAATCGACACTAAGGGGTCACGACCCATCTAGCAATCCTTAAAAAACAAAAAAAAAAAGTAGAAAAACATTGTGCTCCTACGGAGTGCGCCTGACATGCGACACGTGATAGCGACTGGATGCACTACGCCTGCGTTCCTGCTGGGAGCCCCTTCTACTAGTTGGTTAGTTGCCCCCTGGACTTTCTGCTTCTCGTGACGAGGCAGACCGGCCCAATTCCTGTCTGTGTAGGTAGCGAGACAAACGGAGCTCTCGCCACAAGCAAGGGAGCTCCTCCTTGGCGCCTAAAGCGCAGTGGTGGCTAGTTGGCGCTCATGCGCCATCGTGATGGTCGGCCTAACAACGGGTTTCGCTCATGCGCTCGTTCGCTTCGAGAAAACTATGTTCGACCTATTGACTGCTGATTTTTGAATAAACAAATTCAAAAAACGTATATTTGCTTAAGACTCTTGAAATTTGAAAGAGTTCATGAAAGTTAAAAAAACCATGAATTTTGAAAAGTGGGATCTGAAAAAAAAAATCATGAATTTGAAAAAAAATCACGCGGTAAAAAAAGCCCACAGATTTAAAGAACATGGATTTGAAACTTTTCATGAATTTAAAGAAGTTCATGAGTTCCGTGGGTTTAACAAGTTCACGAATTGGAGGGAAAAAAGTACAAATATGAACAAATATACATGGATTTGAAAAAAACTTCATGAATTTAAGAAACAATTTCAGAAAATATAAAAAATATCACGGATTCACAAAAGTAAAAAAAACATGAATTAGAATAAAGTTTGAGAATTTTAAAAATAGGTAAACTAAAATAGAAAATAGAAAAATAAAAATAAAATACCAAATAAAACAAAACAAAAAACGGTCGAAAAACCCAAAACCAAAGGAAAGAAAAATCGACCGGAAGCTTCTTGAAGCTTCCCAAGCCGGCCCATGGAAGCTTCGGGAGCTTCCCAAAACCAGGAGTGGGAGGGAGGTTCTCGCTCGTGCTTAGTTGGGCTGGCTCATTTTAAATATATCAAGGCGAGGTGGGGTGTGTACATTGTTTACCATATGTTATTTGACGGATGCCTTAAGCGCCAAATAGGAATGGGGACAAGCAAGACGCGCACGCGCGTGCGCGCACACACACACATCTGGACACATGATACAGACGAAGAAAACGGCAGTGTTTTTCCTTTTTCTTTTGGAGGGCTAAATTCTAGGGTCGCATGTAGACCGAAGAAGGGTATTGCTATGCCCACCGCACCTACTGTAGTTGATAGGCGCCGACGGATCCCCCTGAGCAAGGTTTTGTCAAGATCAAGGTTGATGGGGTTGTGGCCTAGAACAGTAACGATGGATCTTTTGGCGCAGTTTGCTGGGATGATTCAGGTACATACTTGGGAGCCTCTGCTTTCAAATGTTCGGGGATCTCAGACCCGACAATTCCTGAAGCTTTGGCTTGTCGTGAAGCCCTATCTTTTGCCCTAGATCTCTCCCTCTCACATGTGATCATAGCCTCGGATTGCAAGGGTGTGGTGGATGACTGAAGGAAGGCACGGGAGGCAAATATGCAAGCATTATCAACAAGATTATAGTAACATCAAGGCAATTTGAAAGATGTTTGTTCATTTTCAAAGGACGTGACACCAATATTAAGGTGCATAGTCTCGCTAAGCACGCTCTAGGACTTTCGGTCGGACGCTATATGTGGCTCCTTAATACTCCAGACATAAGTTGTATCCCTATGAACCTTGTTTATGATCATTAATAAAGAGTGGGGTTAGACTAAAGAAAAGTGTATATCATCTCATCAAAAGAAAGAAAGAGAGGAATCCTCTCTGGAGATCCGTTTTCCAGCTTGTCATGTGTGTACACCGTGGAGTATGCAGGGACCATGAATAAATGATAGGTGTGTGTGTGTGTGTGTGTGTGTGTGTGTGTGTGTGTGTGTGTGTGTGTGTGATCGATCAGATCGGTGCTGGCCCGGCCCGGCCGGCCGGCCAACGCCCAACGCCGCGCCTGTCTGCTGTTAGCCAGCAATGCCGGCCCATGCAAGCGTCGTATGCCCACGATCATTATTCCATGTAGTACTTCTAAATACCGCTCAAAAAAATTGTAGTACTTCTAAAAAAAAGTAGTACGAGGTGATTCTTACCACTAAAAAAAGGTGATTCTGAAAGAAGAAAAAGTAGTACTATGTGGCTTGTGTATTTTTTACTTCAAGAAAAAATGGCTTGTGTGTGAGTTGAAGCTAAAATCATCGTGATATTGCGAGTGACTAACTGGCTATCTCTACTCCTAGTTGAGGAGTTGGTAGGTGGTATCGTCGCTTCGCCACCCCCCTCCTTGTTCCATTGATTAAGGCGGTCCTTCTCCATTTTTTCACTAAGGCGCAGGCTGGGATTCACAGTCCATGCCCAATCCAAACTTGACAAACTGTTCCTCCTTCCACGCCTCCTCCTCTACTATAGCATACGAATTAACTACAATATCTTAATTTTATTTTCATGGGTTTGGCCATAATTAGAAACCGAGCATTATGTGTGGATTAGTTTGATTAGGTGTAACATGCATGAGGGCTACAACGCGCATGGCCTGCGAATAGGAAACGAGAAACCAATCTGTTTCGGATCTGATTTTAGGGATACTATGGGAAGCTATTTTAGGCAGTTGGCAATCATCAAGTAAATCTTATGGCAAGTGGCAATTGTATAAACAATGTATGGCAATTGTCAATGTGCAGCTAACCCTCTACCAAAGCTCTCGCACGACACAATATGAGAACAATCACCATTACCGACCACAAAAGCAGGCTGCCGCACTGCCTTCATAGGATGTGCCTGCACTCCAACATCACGAGGCACCACACCCCTGCCCAAGGTGTGTCGCACTGAAGGAGAGGGCCTGAAGAGCCATGCCGCGGCTCGCTGGGTATTCGGGAATGAGGTCGATGTGTCTACCTGCCGCCGTTTGGACCCCGCCGGCGTGGCCAATCCACCGCAGCAGGCCAAGGTAGTCACCAAAATGAACCCGTCATCCATGTTGTCGTCGCCGGACCATGGGCACACCGGGATCTGGCGTCACCCGCTTCCCATCCCCGCCATACTGGAAGCCATCCGTGGTGCACCATCGTCTCAGGTACTCCTGTGCTGCATGGAAGCCTTGCCTCCGAACACGTCTTTGAGGAACCACGCCAGCAGCGGCGCCACGAGAATGACGCCGTCGGCAGCTCCTTCCGAGGGATTCAGTTGGGAAAAGTCGTTGTCACCTGGCATCGCGATGGTGGAGGATGTTGTTGGACACACACCTGGCCCATTATTTTGATAGCATACATGTGGATCTTTGTGAGAACTTGAGTATTACAACTATACCAGTTTTGTAGGTAATCTTTTTCCAACAGTCTACAGTCTATGAAGACCATCAAGTACCTTAATGTCGAGAACGGAAATTGTAAGATCAATATCTTACCTATTTTGATATTCTTCGAGAAACATGACTAATGAATACCAGATATACTTATTATTAGTTCTCCGTGCACCCCTATTGTTCTTAATGAACCTTAATTGTGAACAATATGTAGTACTATAGGATCAATGGAAAGAAGGTTCGGTTGTCCAGTTGATGCTACTAATGTTGGCTCTACCAAAGTATCTCATCTCATGATATCTTCTTAATTATGGATCCAGTCATTTTGGGAAAGTCGGTATCTCGAGAGCAAGCAGGCAGCTTAACCGACGGTGTAGGACGATCCAGTGCTTTTGTAATCAAATTATTAGGTTGGTACTATAAATTCTGAATTCGTTTGTAAACAAGTGTGAGGAGTGGGAGAGGATCTGCATTTATAAAATTTACTTAGGTTGAGGTTCCGTTTTCAAGATCCTATTGTTATTTATTCTTTTTTGTTGTAATAATTTTCTAATTATAACATTTTTTATTTCTTTTGGATATAATCTACTATTTTTGGATTCATGGGAACAAGATGGAAGAGCTAACACTCGTTGTTTTACACCAGTACAATTGCTCTTGAGAGGTGGAGCACTTCGAAAGTGGGTACATTAAAGAGCAGATCAAGTGGGTTGAGGTCCTTCTGGCTATGTTCGGTGTTGGAACAACAATGATATGGGGATGAATAGAGTGATCTTAAAGGAGAAACTACAATATTTTTCTATAAAAAAATCACCAATTTTTGATGAAAATATTAAAATGTGGATGTTGTAAGTCCACGATATGAAGTTTTTGTATGCGTCAAGTACTATTGAGTGGATGGATCTTCTTTTGTAGGCGACCCTGAAATGGAGAATGCAGGCATGTCTCGGTTTACTTTCGTCAGTACCTAATCTCCAAAAAAGTTTGGTGATGGAAGCCATCAAATTTTGTACTAATCTTATGATATGGGGAGACCACTGTTGTTACTCTCAAAGGTTATATTGATTTTATCTATGTTATTTATTCCTTTTTTATTCATTTTATTACATTGTTTCTCTTTAATGTTTTAGCTTCTACTGTAGCCGGCAAATGTTAACATGAACAAAAATTATATTGTACCAAATTAAATTTTGAGTCTTGCGAGGGAGAGGGGGAGAGTCAGTGTGTGTGAGCGCGCGTGAGAGAGAGAGAGGGGTGGGACAGAAGGGGAAGGAGAGAGATGGGGGGGGGGGGTAGAGAGAGTGCGGGAGAAAGAGACAGGTATCAATTGTATTCATAGGTGCAATCAGAAAGGTAAATTAAAAGGCCTGTGGCAACGCACAAGCCTTCTACTAGTATCTATGGGTGACAAATTAACCCAATGGCATGGAGTAGTATATACTATACATATGTTATCGCTAATTTGTTGGGTCAATAGAGCATCTTTCCTTCAAAATCCATGCCTTACAATGGTTTTACGGAGAGTTTGTGAACACATTAGGGTTGCTTAACAAAAATAACACACTACTTACATTCCTTATAATTTTTTCTCCTAGACACCAAAAAAACGAAGCCCCGATGACCCACAATCATAGGGGATCAATCTTAGTCCTTTCGATAAGTAAGAGTGTCAAACCCAATGAGGGGCAGAAGGAATCGATAAGCAATTTCAGCAAAGGTAATATCTGCAAGTGATGTAAAGTAGTAGTAGTAGTAATAGGTAATTTGATAGCAAGATAACTCATAGAAAGTAACAAGTAAGCAAAGTAACAAGGTGGCTGTCGGTGTCAAAACCGACGGATCTCGGGTAGGGGGTCCCGAACTGTGCGTCTAGGCGGATGGTAACAGGAGACAAGGGACACGATGTTTTTACCCAGGTTCGGGCCCTCTCGATGGAGGTAATACCCTACTCCTGCTTTAATATTGATGATATGGATAGTACAAGAGTAGATCTACCACGAGATCAAGGAGGCTAAACCCTAGAAGCTAGCCTATGGTATGATTGTTGTTCGTCCTACGGACTAAAACCCTTCGGTTTATATAGACAACGAATAGGGTTAGGGTTACATGAGTCGGTTACAATGGTAGGAGATCTACATATCCAGACGCCAAGCTTGCCTTCCACGCCAAGGAAAGTCCCATCCGGACACGGGACGAAGTCTTCAATCTTGTATCTTCATAGTCCAGAGTCCGCCAACGATGATAGTTCGCTATCCGGACACCCCTAATCCAGACTCCTCAAGAGCCCCTGAACCAGGCTTCAATGACGACGAGTCCGCGCGCATATTGTCTTCGGCATTGCAAGGCGGGTTCCTCTTTCGAATACTTCATAGAAGATTTTGAACACAAGGATAGTGTCCGGCTCTGCAAAACAAGTTCCACATACCACGGTAGAGAGAATAACTTTTGCACAAATCTGCTGACGTATTCCGCGGTGTGACATCACACCACGGCCAGGCCTTCATACGAATCGTTTTTATTGTCCACCTCAGCGCGTTTAGCGAGGCGGTTTCCTTGGCACGTCTTATCAAAGCGGAGATCATGCCCCCTTATTCCGGGATTCTCATCAATACGGACGTGGGTAACCCAACCGCGCCATTGATTACGGTGCTTGGGAGATAAGCGAGTTTTACCAGGCTGGCGGGGGACGCATAGCTTCGTCCGTCCATATAAGGGGATAAGGATCCACCTTTTCACCTACGCCTTCTTCCTCCTTTGCTCATCCATTTCCGCGCACTCGAGCTCCAGCGCCCAAGTCTGCACATCCCACCTCAACCTTCTCCAACTATGTCCGGAGCGGGAGGCAGGTGGATGGCCTCCTCCGTCACGGAGGGGCACATCAAAAAGCTGCGGAAGGCCGGATACTTGTCCAAAGCAACATCACAAGACCGGCTACCCGACGAGGCAGCTCATTCCCACCCCCGGGCCCCATGAGAGGGTGGTGTTACTCACCCACTTCCTCCGCGGACTAGGTTTCCCACTTCACCCATTTGTCCGGGGGCTCATGTTCTACTACGGCCTGGATTTCCACGATCCGGCCCCGAACTTCATCCTCAACATCTCGGCGTTTATCGTCGTGTGCGAGGCCTTCCTTCTGCATCCAGCCCCACTTCGCTTATGGATGAAGACCTTCAATGTCAAGCCAAGGTAGTGGGCGGCCGCCAAGCCGGAGTGGAGGCGCCATGGTTGGCAAGATGGCCAAAGTCCTATGGCTCGAGGGCTCCTTTGTGGAGACCATAAAGGTGGCAATCGGGTGGTTCTACATCACCGAGCCGCTGACTCTCAATGGGCGGCGGCCCCGAATTCGATCTGGCTCCCCACACGGCTCACGTCATGGAAAGAGACGGGCCTGACGTGGGGTGATTCGAAAGAGCTGTCCGAACTCCAAACCTGCGTCTGGAACCTGGTGGACAAGAATCTCAAGCTTGTCAATGTAATCCAGGTGATGCTCATCTGCCAGATTCTCCCATGCCAGCAACAGGCCTTCAAATTGTGGGAGTTCGATCCGGCACAACACCAAACTCTGAAAAGGCTCTTCGACACTACGTACGAAGATGCCTGGAAGGTGCTGTTCAAGGGCGCCGATGCTCCCGCATCCGCCACCGAAGATCGCGGATTCAGCTCGCAGCGTCAAGCTAGCGAGGTAAGTTATTTTACCCTTTATGGGACTCTTTTTTCATAGTTTGACTCTATGCGGGATCTAAAACTCCCTAACCTTTAAAAGGATCGGTCAAGACGTCCGGACAGATTAACTGTCCGGCCCCCTTGCCAGAAAATCCAGCGGAAGCCCGTTTGACGGGGCTGCTGGCTCCGGCACCTCACATGGTGCCAGAGAAGAAGGCCAAGAAGGAGGCCACGGGGACTCGAAGGAGCGCTCGACGCCAAGTGTTGTCGGACTCATCGTCCGGACGACTGAGGCGGAATCCTCCTCCGAGGAAGAGGAGGAGGAAAGAAGCTTCTCCCCAGGGGGAGAGAAGAAAAGGAAGGCCGCCTAACCGGGAGGCCGGAGGGTCCAAGAAGGAGGACCCTTCCTCCGGACTTCTCCACCAACGCCGACAACGACGAGGAGGAGTGGCCAACAAGGGCCAAGCCCTTGGCGAGATCGTAAGTGTCCGGACTCCGGAATAGTTCATGACTTTTTATTTGTCGCATAGTGTCTTCTAACGTTGAATATGACCATGCAGCCCGCCTGAGGATGAGCTCGCCGCTTCGTCGAGCGGCTCCCTGGGTTCGTCGGATGTGAATTGCACTTCACTTCCGACTGCCTCTCTCCTCGTGTCGCCGACGACACCGCGGTGGAGTCCCAAAAGGGGCCCAGCCAGGAGGAGGTGGTCCTGGAGGCGCCGCAAGGCGACCTCCCGAACTCCGGGCGCAAAGGGGGCGAAACCCCAGAGGGCTCTAAGTCCGGCCCTGTGCCGGACTCCGTACCGGAACCTTCAGTGGTTCCGAAGTCCGACAAGCGGCTCCTTCGTAAGAAGGGCAAGATCGCGACGCCGGTGACCTCCGGCCCATCCGGAGGCACCGGATAGCTTGCTGAGCGCTTAACGGCACCTCCATCGACGAGGAGCACGGCACTGTTATGAGTGTGGTGATCCAGAAAGTTCAGTCCGCCAAGAGCGGGCTGACTGAAGCCTGTACCAGCCTTCTAACAGGCTTTGAGGTAAGTTTAGAATATGTAAAAATATTACCGCATAGACAAGAGTTCTCGATGCTTAGTTCGGTGTTCGGAAAGAAAAGCCGGACTAAGGATCTAAAAAGATATACGCATGAGTCTAACATAAGTATGTCGATATGCGAATGCAGCTGCGCCGCCGACCTCTGCCGCACTGACCGCGGAGGTCAATGCATTGAAGAAGAGCCTCGAGCGGTCCGAGAACGAGCTCGGCCTTGCCAAGAAGCAGCTCGAGGACAGGGAAGGTAAGCAATACCTTATTAAAGAAATACCTTATAGAAAGGATTCGGTTGCAAAAAATGACAGGAATAACGTGGGTATTGTAGGGGCCACGAACGAGGTGGCGACCCTGAAGGAAGCGGTGTCCGCGGCCGAAAACAAAGCGGCCGCGGAGCGCACCGAGCGAGAGAAGCAGGAGGAGCGGGTGGCGGAGGTGCGGCAAGAGCTCCAGGCTCTCGTGGAAAAACACGAGAGTTTGGAACGTGACTCGAAGACTCAAGAGTCCGAGCTCACCTCGGCTCTTGAGAGTGCCAAAGCCGCTAAGGCGAAGCCCAAAAAGCCCTCCAAGAAATTGAATCATTAAAGAAGATAGCGGCGGGTAAGGCATTCTTTATGCAAAGCAAGCATGTGAAAGTGAATTACCTATTACTTAGCCGGATTCGGAGCTCTCCAGGAGCATTCGCAGATTTGCCCCGTAGTGTGTATGATCTTTGCCGCGTTCTCTACCGCGCCAAGGAGGGAGCTCGACGGAGAAGGTGTTCGTCTCAAGATGTCGAGGCGAGAACGTCCGGTGCCCAGGCGACCACGGTGAAGCAGCTGGTCGAGCTCCACAAGGTCGCCGAACAGTCCATGAAGGGCCTCATAGTTCGCCGTGGCCATTGGAAGCCATGCCTGAAGCTACTTCGGGCTAGTGCAGCGGCCGGTGGACGCCTTTGTCCATGGATTGAAGTCATCAAGCGCTTGCTCGCATTGAAGGTGCCTGTCAGCCCTTGCCCGTGCTAAAGTGCAATCGGGCAAGCTGGATGCGGAGAAGCTTGTGACGGACGGGCCACCGAAGGGCAAGGAGCATCGCAAGTCCGAAATGTACTATGAGGGCGTCTGAAGGGTGCCCGCCAGATAGCGGATGAGTGCTTCAAAGATGTAATTTTTGAATAGACTCGCATTTGTTATCCTGCACGCTAAAAACTTGTTCATATGCGCTAAGCAACGCTTGTTAATTTAAAATATTACCTTCAGGCGGCCGTTTATCAAATTTGAGAGATGGCAAGTCGTTGGCTTCAGCCCCCATGCCACGAAAGTCTTTGGGGTGTTCGGGATAAACTTGAGCGCTCTTGTTCCCATTCTTGGGTCCTTCGAGGGAGGCGCTCAACGCAACGAGCAAGGCAACCGGACTTATAGTGCTTGAACACTCTCACTTAGCCATAGAATTCTATAATTTTAAATTTCGGCGAAGCCCCTAGTATTCGGAAGACCGAGTTCGGGGCGCTATCCATGCCTTGGCCGGACAATGCCGACTCCTCTCTCTAAGCGGCATAAGTCTTTAGGGACCCAAAAAAACCTCTCGAACAGCGACCGGCTCTCGCCCTATCATGACGGTCAGTTTTAGCTTTCTCCACTGAGGTGCTCAACCCAGCTCAACCGGGGCACAATCGCAGTGGTTCTCCCAGCTCTACCTTAGCTGATATAACGGAACGTAAGGTACCAAAACATGGGAGCCGGGCAAACCCAACTATTGACCCAAGACATGATTCGGAGCCGATGCATATAATGCTATAAGTTCAGGGTGCCGCACTTGTGAAAGTGTTCGGACTTATCACACCATACTTTTGGGGTACTTAAGCCCCTGGTGTATTGGCCGTACCAAAGTGTACAGGTGCAACATGTCATGAAATGAACATATATATAGATAAAGAAAGGAGTGCAATAATAGGCAAAAGCTATGTATTGTTTATTCAAAAAGGTACTGCAATGGAAGCATAATGATACAAATAGTGCGATAAGCAAGGGATGGGACTATTTAACATGTCCCCCTCCAGGGGTAAGCTGCGGGATGGTATGTAAAACATGTATAATGCTCGTAGTAGAGACCACCTGGACACTCGACGTAGCTTTCTGTTTCCCTGGCTGTTGCATCGTGAGTTCGGCAATTCTAGTGCCGGACATGACTTCTGGAAAACGGAGTCCTGAAAGTAAGAAAAAAGAAGAAAGAAAAAGAATGACACAATTGGGAGCCCCTGGTGCGGTTGAGCCGCATTCTGGGCGTGCCGTGGTCGTGCCCCTCCCCTTAGGCCCATGGTATCTCCAGAGTGTAGTTACGTACTCGTAGTACTGCCTTCGCTGTTTCGCGAGGGCTGGGGTTGGGGCCGGATTGCTACGCGTGCTCGGATCGTGCCAGGCGGTCTTATTGTAGGTTACTCCGGCGCGCAGACGGTGGCGGACGTTTAATGGCCGGACCGGGAATTACCGTGAGAGGCTGCTTTGCACCTCCGCCGCGAGGGCCGCCGTGTGCTCCTCCGTTCGGAGAGAGCGTTCGGTGTTTCCATTGACCGTGATTACTCCTCGAGGGCCCGGACATCTTGAGCTTGAGGTATGCGTAGTGCGGCACCGCATTGAACTTTGCAAATGCGGTTCGTGCAAGCAAAGGCGTGATAGCCGCCGCGAACGGGACTATGTCGAAGATTAACTCTTCGCCGGAAGTTATCCGGGATCCGAAGACCACTTCGAGTGTAACTGAGCCTGTACAATTGGCCTCTACACCTGGTATGACGCCTTTAAAGGTCGTCTTTGTGGGTTTAATCCTTGAGGGGTCTATGCCCATTTTGCGCACTGTATCCTGATAAAGCAGGTTTAGGCTGCTACCGCCGTCCATCAGGACTCTAGTGAGGTGAAATCCGTCGATGATTTGGTCAAGAACCAATGCGGCGAATCCTCCGTGACGGATGCTAGTGGGGTGGTCCCTTCGATCAAATGTGATCGGGCAGGAGGACCATGGGTTGAACTTCGGGCGTGGCTCCATCACATATACGCCCTTAGTGCACGCTTCCGCTCCCTTTTGGGTATGTGGGTTGCGTATATCATGTTCACCGTCCGCACTTGTGTGGGAAAGCCCTTCATCCTCTATTGTTCGGGCGTCGGGCTCTTCCTCGTCATCGCTATGCAGCCCTTGTCGTTGTTTTCGCGCTTAGCTTGCTCGCTTGCTTGAACACCCAACAACCCCTGTTGGTGTGGTTGGCTGGTTTTCAGGGTGCCATGTATCCGCACAAGCGATCGAGTATTCGGTCCAAGTTGGACGGGCCTGGGTATTTCTTTTGAATGGCTTCTTCCGTTGACCGGGTTTAGAGCCTCTGAATCCGGCATTTATCGTCAGATCTTCAGCATTATCACCGTTAATGCGGCGTTTATGCTTGTTGCGACGCGACCTGCCATTGCTGTCCTTGGTATCCGAACTACCATGGTGTTTGGCCAAGTTGTTGCTTCGAGCTAGCCAGCTGTCCTCTCCCGCGCAAAAGCGGGTCATGAGTGTGGTGAGGGCTGCCATGGATTTCGGCTTTTTTGTCCTAGGTGCCGGGCTAGCCACTCGTCGCGGATGTTGTGTTTGAAGGCTGCTAGCGCCTCGCATCCGGACAATCGACGATCTGATTTTTCTTTGTTAGAAACCGCGTCCGTAATTGTCCGCCGATTCTTCCGGCTGCTGAATTATATGGCTAAGGTCATCGTTGTCCGGTGGTCGCACATATGTGCCCCGAAGTTATCAAGGAATGCGGCTTCGTGTCCTCCCAACAACCGATTGACTTTGTGGCAAGCTGTTGAGCCAATGCCGAGCTGGTCCTTTAAGCTTGAGTGGGAGGTATTTGATGGCATGTAGATCATCACCGCGGGCCATGTGGATATGGAGGAGATAGTCCTCGATCCGCACCGCAGGATCTGTGGTACCATCGTATGATTTGATGTTTACGGGTTTGAAGCCCTCGTGGATTTGATGATCCATTACTTCATCTGTGAAGCATAGTGGGTGTCTTGGCGCCTCTGTATTGGGCTATATCACGGCGTAGCTCATATGAGCTTTGTCTCATCGTGGTTCGCCCGGCCGGGTTTGCTGTATCCGGCGTGAAGGTAATCATCCCGAGTCGTTGGGTGCCCACGCGATCTGTAGATCGATCTTGTATTCTTTGCCTTATCCTCCAATATATCTTGCAAGTCCGGCGCGTTTTCCCGTGCCTTGGTACTTTTTGAGCGGCGTCGGGGCGTGGCTTTGGCTTGAGCGGAGGGCCGAGAGGCTTCTTTGTCGCGGCCATGGGGTGGCCGGTCTGCCATGTCGTGCGCTGGTGACGTGGGTGCTTCCTCCTCTGATCGAGGCAACGGCCTGCGTTTGGGGTAGCTTTTGGAGGGGCGTTCGAGTTCATACTCTTCGGCTGCAAGGACTTCATCCATCCGCCGCCTAGCGTGTCTTGGTCAGCTCTAATTGCTGCTTTTTCTTGAGGCTGCTTGCCGTGGCCATGAGCCTGCGTTAAAACGCTCTTGTTCGACGGGGTCCTCTGGCACGCATTTAATTCGTCATCGTCGAGGCTTGCCTCGTCTTGGAGGGGCGATAATTATCGCCCTCTCTTTCTGTCGTGACCGTCAGGCGGACTTGCTTCTCCCTCCTCCTGCGCTGAGTCCTGCTTTGGAGGGGTCGTCTTCAACCTTGTCAAGGTATTATTGTCTCCCGTGCGGAATCGCCGCTTTTACCGTGGCGGGATTTAGAGCGGCGCCACGACGCCGGGCGCTTGGGTTGTTTCTTGGAGGGTCATCCTCCGCCATTCCATCGCCATTCCGTCTTTTGGGATGTCCACCATGTATATGTCATATGACGAGGTGGCCTTCCAGTGCCCGTGGGCGCTGGTTTTGATCGCTCTCCGCACCGTCGTCCATACCGTCGATGTCTTCGGAGTCGAAGTCGAGCATGTCGGTTAAATCATCGACATTGGCTACAAAGTGGGTGGTGGGTGGGTGTTAAATTTCTTCGTCGTCCGAATCCCAACCTTCCTGACCATAGTTCGGCCAGGGCTCCCCTGACAAAGAGAGAGACTTTAATGAGTTCAGGATATTGCCAAAGGGCAAGTGCTGAAAGATGTCCGTGGCGGTGAACTCCATAACCGGCGCCTACCGGATTCGACCGGGCAGGGCGCTGGAGGTTCGGAGTCCGTAAAGGAGTCCGGCACCGGGAGTCACGAGCTTTGCAAAGGACAGGATGGTGTTCGCTCAATCGCCAGAGAGATTTTAGCCCGAGGCGGTGTCCAACCAGCCATCCTCGATCGGCTAAACCGCTCCGGATTAAGGGTCGGAGCGGATATCGTGCGCCTCCGTGGCGCTGTTTGGCGGCAGAGCTAGATCGCACCATCGAGACGGGCGGCACGCCACCGTGGTTCGAATCCGTCGAAGATCAAATCTCCGCGGACATCGGCCGTATAGTTCAGGCTTCCAAATCTGACCTGATGGCCAGGGGCGTAGCTTTCAATCTGTTCCAGATGGCCTAGCGAATTGGCCCGCAACGCAAAGCTGCCGAATACGAAGATCTGTCCGAGGAGAAAAGTCTCACCCTGGACTGCATAGTTGCTGATGATTGAAGGAGCCATCGGGCCTATAGGTGACGACACAGAGGAACTCTCAGTGAAAGCACCAATGTCGGTGTCAAAACCGGCGGATCTCGGGTTGGGGGTCCCGAATTGTGCGTCTAGGCGGATGTTAACAGGAGACAAGGGACACGATGTTTTTACCCAGGTTCGGGCCCTCTCGATGGAGGTAATACCCTACTCCTGCTTGATTAATATTGATGATATGGGTAGTACAAGAGTAGATCTACCACGAGATCAAGGAGGCTAAACCCTAGAAGCTAGCCTATGGTATGATTGTTGTTCGTCCTACGGACTAAAACCCTTCGGTTTATATAGACACCAAATAGGGTTAGGGTTACACAGAGTCGGTTACAATGGTAGGAGATCTACATATCCGTATTGCCAAGCTTGCCTTCCACGCCAAGGAAAGTCCCATCCGGACACGGGACGAAGTCTTCAATCTTGTATCTTCATAGTCCAGGAGTCCGGCCAACGATGATAGTTCGGCTATCCGGACACCCCCTAATCCAGGACTCCCTCAGTGGCCTAATCCTTTTATTGCAAAGGACAAGCAGGAAGTTTCTCTTATAATAAGCAAAGCGTTCTCGAGGATAGATGGGAATTGTATAGTCACGTTCATCATACTTAATTGATTCACGTTCACTACTTTGATAAATTGATATGTGGGTGGACCGGTGCTAGGGTGCTGTTCTTACTTGAACAAACAACCCACTTATGATTACCCCCTCTCCCAAGCATCCAGAACTATGAAAGAAGAATTAAGATAAATCTAACAATAGCATGAAACATATGGATCCAAATCAGTCCCTTACGGAATAGCGCATAAACTAGGGTTTAAACTTCTGTCACTCACGCAACCCATCTTCTACTTACTACTCCATAATGCCTTCCCCTACGCCCAAGCATGGTGAAGTGCCATGTAGTTGACATTCACATGACACCACTATAGGAAGAACAACATACACTTCATCAAAGTATTGAACGAATACCAACTTCACATGGTTACTTATAACAAGACTTCTCCCATGTCCTCAAGAAGAAACTGAACTACCCACAAATCACATTCATGTTCATGATCAGAGGAGAATAATATGCGATTAACAATCTGAACATATGATCTTCCACCAATTAAACCAACTAGCATAAACTACAAGATGTAATCAACACTACTAGCAACCCAGAGGTACCAATCTGAGGTTTTGAGACAAATATTGAATATGAGAGATGAACTAGGGTTGGAGATGAGATGGTGTTGGTGAAGATATTGATCGAGATGAGTCCTCCCATGATGAGAGGAACGTTGGTGATGACGAAGGCTACAATTTCCCCCTCCTGGAGGGAATTATCCCCGGCGGAGAGCAAAAGTGCTCCTGCCCAAGTTACGCCTCGAGATTGCAGTGCTTCGTCCCCAAAGTCTTCTTGTATTTTTTCTAGGGTAAATGGCCTCATATAGCAGAAGGAGGGCACTAGAGGGCATCCGTGGGCCCCATGAGGGGGCAGGGCGCGCCCCCTGCCTTGTGGGCCCACTGTTGATCTTCTCTGGCACTTTTTCCTTCTAGTATTTTTATATATTCCAAAATAATTCTCCATAAAAATTCCGGTCATTTGGAGCTCCGGAGAATAGCTATCTCTATTATAGGTCTTTTAGGTCCAGAATTCCAGTCGCCGGCAATTTCCTTCTTCATGTATATCTTGCATATTAAGAGAGAAAATAAATTAGAATTGCATCATAAATTGAAATATTGATCCAAATGATTATAAATAACAGTAGGAAAACATGATGCAAAATGGACGTATCGATCATAAATGGGGATTATAAATAACAGTAGGAAAACATGATCCAAAACATTATAAATAACATTATAAATAACATTATAAATGGACGTAAGATCTTTATCGTTTCCACATGTTTATGGAGAGAGGTGTCGATAAAACAAAATACGGACATGGTAGCATCATGATCACTATTATAACAACAATTATTCATCATAAAACTTCTCATGATCAAGTAACAACTCATTCACAAGGTAAGGTATAAACAATTAACTTTCTTGGAAACTAACAAAGTATGTTCTTAGTCATTGGAACAATTACAATTCATCATATTTCCAGGTAGAATCTATGTAAGAGTTTTTGGTTTAGAAAATTTCACATACTCAACTATCATATAGTCTTCCATGATTGCTGATGCTCAAAGCATATTTTTAGAACCAACTTTTCAGTCAGACACATAGTTAGATGGGGGTTTAATGTTTCACCGACCAACTTATTTACCTCAGGGGTAATGTCAACAATATTAACTCATGATCACCTACATCCAACTGGATATATGTTCCTGGATCTTTCCCTACCATATTATGCATGGTAGGTGGAGAATAATTGAGGTCGGAATAAGAATGAATATTGCTACTTGTGAGCTGCGTTGGGATTTCCTCGAAGAGGAGAGGATGATGCAGTACAGTAGACATAAGTATTTTCCACAGTTATGAAACCAAAGTTATCAATCCAGTTGGAGAACCAAGCAACACTATGGAAACAACACCTGCACAGAAACAACAAATACTTGCAATGTAACGCGTAGAGGGGTTGTCAATCCCTCAACGGTTACGAGCAAGATTAAATTCTATTGTTTTGATAGATAGATCGGACAAAAAGACAAAATAAAATTGCAACAAGGTATTTTTAGCTTTAATATATAATAAAAGATAGACCCCGGGGCCATAGTTTTCACTAGAGGCTTCTCTCGAGAAAATATCATACAGTGGCTAAACAAATTACTATTGAGAAATTGATAGAAAAGCAAATAATTATGATGATATCCAAGGCAATGATCATACATAGGCATCACATCTAAGATTAGTAGACCGAAACGATTCCGCATCTACTACTATTACTCCACACATCAACCGCTATCCCGCATGCATCTAGTGTATGAAGTTCATAGAAAAATGGAGTAATGCTCTAAGCAAGATGACATGATGTAGACAAGATAAACTCACGTACGAATAAACCCCATCTTTTTACCCTTAATAGCAACGATACATAAGTGTCATGTCCCTTTCTGTCACTGGATTGAGCACCTCAAGATTGAACCCATTACAAAGCACCTCTTCCCATGGCAAGCCAAACCGAACCAATAAATCAAAGAAGAAATATGAAGCTATGTTAACCATGCATAAAAGAGTTCAGAGAAAACTCAAATAATATTCATGGATAGATCTCATCATAAACTCACAATTCATTGGATCCTAACAAAGACACCGTAAAAAGTCATTACATCAAAGACATCTCCAAGAACACCAAGGAGAACATTGTATTGAAGATCAAAAAGAAAGAAGAAGCCATCTAGCTACTAACTATGGACCCGTAGGTCTGTGGTAAACTACTCATGCATCATCGGAGGGGCAGCAAGGATGATGAAGAACCCCTCCGTGATCGTTTCGCCCTCCAGCAAAGTGCTAGAAAGGGTCTCCAGATGGGATCTGCCAAGAACATAGGCTTGCAGCGGAGGAAAAATTATTTTTTGGACTCCCTGGTAGGTTTCCTAATTTTAGAAAATTTATAGAGGCGGAGTTAGGTAAAACGGAGGCTCACGGGCCCCACTATGAAATACTTGGCAATAGAAGACTTGGTAGTTTAATCCTGTCCACCTTACTACTAAACTGGTTCACCGAAATGAGTTTCATATACTACATGCTAATCCTATTATGTGTGTGCTTGTTTCTTCTTTTAGAATGCTGACAGAATATTTGGGAAGAGTACCTTATTAAGCAATGGTAACACTATTGCAGGATGAAGCTAACGCGACACTACGATCAGAGACCCTTCGACGAAACTGTGTGCGATGCAATAATCGCAAATGGTGGTGTAAAAAAACATCAAAAAAGGTGCAAAATGTTTGCGATGACGGATGCATCAAACACGGTTCGGATTTTACTTACGTGTGCGATGCAGGGCATACGGTTCAGTTCAATTAACTGTTTGCGATGAGGAGGAACAAAAGAAACAGATAGCTAGATGAAGGTGTGTGCGATATACATCATACGGTTCACTCGGATGAACCGTTTGTGATTAGGCAACACAAAGAAACGGGCAGCCAGACGAAGGTGTGTGCGATGTACAACATACGTTCACTCGGATGAACTGTTTGTTATTAGGCAACACAAAAGAAATGGTCAGCCAGATCAAGGTGTGTGTGATATACGGCATGCGGTTCACTCGACCTTGTCGTCAGTGTGTGACCTCTGTGGTAACCGTTCGCTCCCCACTAGCCTCTTCTTGTACCGTGGCAACCGTCCACCGCCTCTTCGCCTTTCCTCTCGATTTGGAACTGCTGTCGCACGCTCTTCCTCCCTCCATTTGCCTTCACCCTTCCTTCTGCCATTGTTCGATCATCTTCTCCATGGAGGGAACAGGCCGGAAATGACCCCGTTATTCTTGCCCCGATATGAAAGATGACGTGGTCGAGGAACTCATTGATCAGTGCGACGTCCTCACCTTGGCTAGCATGGCAGGTTCGTTCAAGACCATTCTTGACTCAACTAATAACATCATTACAAGGAACCCAAGGGTCCAGGATCGATTGAATCTCCCCTGTCTTCTTTGCCGTGACCCTGCTGACTGGCGCGTGGACGACGGAAGCCTCGCCTTGTGCAAGTTGATGCCGCTTGATAATGATACGTGTGATGTTAAGATGCCATCGCTCGAGGGCAAGGCTTGGGCAGGCGCAAATGGAGTTTGGGTTGTTTATATTGGGTACAACTGCGAGTGGGAACTTGTGAATGTGTACACTCGTCACTGAGTTCCACTTTCAAAAATCTCAGACTGCCCAGAGGTTAAGTACACTGGTCTTCTACGTGAGTTCAAATACGATCATGGTGACTGTCGTCTACAGAAGATAGCAATTTGTCGAGTTCCCAACCGCTCTTGGGATTACATGAACTATGAAGTTGTTGCTATCTTCGACAAGCTTGTTGTCATCCTTACTTCCACGCCTCGATGAATATTGCTCAAAAATCAATTTCTGTACACGGATGAGTACTGTGATGCAATTCAATACGAGGGTCTTGTGTTTGCTACCACCACTCGTGGCACTGATTTTGCATGGAATCCCGATGCTTTTGGTATGTTTGTCTTCCACCGTAATTATAATTGTTTCATCCACATGCATGCGGGTTAGCTAGTTTCCCTTTACTAATTAACCTTCTTGTGTTTCCAAGGTCCTGTGAATATTTCACCACCTATACTTGAAAAAATTTATAACCAAGGGGGAGATGACGATGCTGATGATCACGAGCATGAGGACGAGCAGGACCCATATACTCAGTGGCGCCTGGCAACTTATTCCGATGGATCACCTCTTCTTGTTTGTATACAGGGCACTACTGATGTTACTAAGGAAGTAGGTGTTGTCTCGCATGGACACACTCTCCGGACCTATTCCAACATCCATTGCAGGGTTTTCGAGATGTATACTAGTGTCCTAGCGCCAACACCTTCTCCCTGGTTCAGTATTGAAAGTCTTGGAGGAAACTCGCTTTTCCTTGGACAAAACTATCCAATGATGGTGAAAGGCGATCCAGTTGTTGTTGACACAACGTTACTACCATTTATGAGAAGCAATTGTATCTATACCTTGGTCATTGCTATGCTTCCCTGTTGGGGAACATAGTAATTTCAAAAAAATTCCTATGCACACGCAAGATCATGGTGATGCATAGCAACGAGAGGGGAGAGTGTTGTCTACGTACCCTCGTAGACCGTAAGCGGAAGCGTTAGAACAACACGGTTGATGTAGTCGTACGTTTTCACGATCCGACCGATCAAGTACCGAACGTACGGCACCTCCGAGTTCAGCACACGTTCAGCCCGATGACGTTCCTCGAACGCCAATCCAGCCGAGTGTTGAGGGAGAGTTTCGTCAGCACGACGGCGTGGTGACGATGATGATGTTCTACCGACGCAGGGCTTCGCCTAAGCACCGCTACAGTATTATCGAGGTGGACTATGGTGGAGGGGGGCACCGCACACGGCTAAAAGATCAAACGATTAATTGTTGTGTTTATGGGGTGCCCCCCTGCCCCCGTATATAAAGGAGCAAGGGGGAAGGCGGCCGGCCAAGGAGGAGCGCGCCAAGGGGGGAGTCCTACTCCCACCGGGAGTAGGACTCCTCCTTTCCTTGTGGGAGTAGGAGAAGGGAAGGGAGAAGGAGAAGGAAGGAAGGGGGCGCCCCCCCTCCCTAGTCCAACTCGGACTAGTCCATGGGGAGGGGTGCCACCACCCTTTGGGGCCTTTCTCTCCTTTCCCGTATGGCCCATTAAGGCCCAATACGAATTCCCGTAACTCTCCGGTACTTCGAAAAATACCCGAATCACTCGCAACCTTCCGATGTCCGAATATAGTCATCCAATATATCGGTATTTATGTCTCGACCATTTCGAGACTCCTCGTCATGTCCCGATCTCATCCGGGACTTCGAACTCCTTAGGTACATCCAAACATATAAACTCATAATATAACTGTTATCGAAACTTTAAGCGTGCGGACCCTACGGGTTCGAGAAGTATGTAGACATGACCGAGACACGTCTCCGGTCAATAACCAATAGCGGAACCTGGATGCTCATATTGGCTCCCACATATTCTACGAAGAACTTTATCGGTCAGACCGCATAACAACATACGTTGTTCCCTTTGTCATCGGTATGTTACTTGCCCGAGATTCGATCGTCGGTATCTCAATACCTAGTTCAATCTCGTTACCGGCAAGTCTCTTTACTCGTTCCTGTAATACATCATCCCGCAACTAACTCATTAGTTGTAATGCTTGCAAGGCTTTAAGTGATGTGCATTACCGAGTGGGCCCAGAGATACCTCTCCGACAATCGGAGTGACAAATCCTAATCTTGAAATACGCAAACCCAACAAGTACCTTCGGAGACACCTGTAGAGGACCTTTATAATCACCCAGTTACGTTGTGACATTTGGTAGCACACAAAGTGTTCCTCTCGTAAACGGGAGTTGCATAATCTCATAGTCATAGGAACATGTATAAGTCATGAAGAAAGCAATAGCAACATACTAAATGATCGAGTGCTAAGCTCACGGAATGGGTCAAGTCAATCACATCATTCTCCTAATGATGTGATCCCGTTAATCAAATGACAACCCATGTCTATGGCTAGGAAACATAACCATCTTTGATCAACGAGCTAGTCAAGTAGAGGCATACTAGTGGCACTCTGTTTGTCTATGTATTCACACAAGTATTATGTTTCTGGTTAATACAATTCTCGCATGAATAATAAACATTTATCATGATATAAGGAAATAAATAATAACTTTATTATTGCCTCTAGGGCATATTTCCTTCAGTCTCCCACTTGCACTAGAGTCAATAATCTAGTTCACGTCGCCATGTGATTTAACACCAATATTCACATCTGTATGTGATTAATACCCATAGTTCACATCGTCATGTGATCAACACCCAAAGAGTTTACTAGAGTCAATAATCTAGTTCACATCGCTATGTGATTAATACCCAAAGAGTACTAAGGTATGATCATGTTTTGCTTGTGAGAGAAGTTTAGTCAACGGGTCTGTCACATTCAGAGCCGTATGTATTTTGCAAATATTCTATGTCTACAATGCTCTGCACGGAGCTACTCTAGCTAATTGCTCCCACTTTCAATATGTATCCAGATTGAGACTTAGAGTCATCTGGATTGGTGTAAAAGCTTGTATCGACGTAACTCTTTACGACGAGCTCTTTTATCACCTCCATAATCGAGAAATATTTCCTTAGTCCTCACTAAGGATATTCTTGACCATCCGATGATCTACTCCAAGATCAAAATTGTACTCCCTTGCCAAACTCAGAACAAGGTATACAATAGGTCTGGTACACAACATAGCATACTTTATAGAACCTATGACTGAGGCATAGGGAATGACTTTTCATTCTCTTTCTATTTTATGCCATGGTCGGGTTTTGAGTCTTACTCAACTTCACACCCTGCAACACAGGCAAGAACTCCTTCTTTGACTGTTCCACTTTGAACTACTTCAAAATCTTATCAAGGTATGTACTCTTTGAAAATCTTATCAAGCGTCTTGATTTATCTCAATAGATCTTGATGCTCAATATGTAAGTAGCTTTACTGAGGTCTTTCTTTTAAAGAACTCCTTCCAAACACTTCTTTATGCTTTCCAGAAAAAATTCTACATCATTTCTGATCAACAATATGTCACTCATATATACTTATCGTAAAGGTCAGAGTGCTCCCACTCACTTTATTGTAAATACAGGCTTTACTGCAAGTCCGTATAAAACTATATGCTTTGATCAACTCATCAAAACATATATTCCAACTCCGAGATGCTTCCACCAGTCCATAGATGGATCGCTGGAGCTTGCACATTTTGTTAGCACCTTTAGGATTGTCAAAACCTTCTGGTTGCATCATATACAACTCTTCTTCCAGAAATCCATTCAGGAATGCAGTTTTTGACATCCATTTGCCAGATTTCATAGAATGTGGCAATTGCTAACATGATTCGCATGCACTTAAGCATCGCTATGGGTGAGAAAGTCTCATCGTAGTCAACCCCTTGAACTTGTCGAAAACCTTTCGCAACAAGTCTAGCTTTGTAGATAGTAACACAACTCTCAACGTCTGTCTTCCTCTTGAAGATCCATTTATTTTCTATGGCTTGCCGATCATCGGGCAAGTCAACCAAAGTCCATACTTTGTTCTCATACATGGATCCTATCTCAGATTTCATATCCTTAAGCCATTTCATGGAATCTGGGCTCATCATCTCTTCCTCATAGTCCGTAGGTTCGCCATGTTCAAGTAACATGACCTCCAGCATAGGATTACCGTACCACTCTGGTGCGGATCTTACTCTGGTTGACCTACGAGGTTCGGAAGTAAGTTTATCTGAAGCTTCATGATCATCATCATTAGCTTCCTCCTAATTGGTGTATGAATCACAGGAACAGATTTCTGTGATGAACTACTTTCCAATAAGGGAGTAGGTACAATTACCTCATCAAGTTCTACTTTCCTCCCACTCACTTCTTTCGAGAGAAACTCCTTCTCTAGAAAGGATCCATTTTCAGCAACGAATATCTTGCCTTCGGATCTGTGATAGAAGGTGTACCCAACATTTTATTTTGGGTATCCTATGAAGACACATTTCTCCGATTTGGGTTTGAGCTTATCAGGTTGAAACATTTTCACATAAGCATTGCAACCTCAAACTTTAAGAAACGACAACTTTGGTTTTTTGCCAAACCACAGTTCATAAGGCGTCGTCTCAACGGATTTTGATGGTGCCCTATTTAACGTGAATGCGGCCGTCTCTAAAGCATAACCCCAAAACGATAGTGGTAAATCAGTAAGAGACATCATAGATCGCACCATATCTAGTAGAGTACGATTACGACGTTCGGACACACCATTACGCTGTGGTGTTCTGGGTGGTGTGAGTTGCGAAACTATTCCGCATTGTTTCAAATGAAGACCAAACTCATAACTCAAATATTCTCCTCCATGATCAGATCGTAGAAACTTTATTTTCTTGTTACGATGATTCTCCACTTCACTTTGAAATTCTTTGAACTTTGCAAATGTTTCAGACTTGTGTTTCATTAAGTAGATATTCCCATATCTGCTCAAATCATCTGTGAATGTCATAAAATAATGATACCCGCCGCAAGCCTTAATATTCATCGGACCACATACATCAGTATGTATGATTTCCAACAAATTTGTTGCTTGCTCCATTGTTCAGGAGAACGGCGTTTTAGTCATGTTGCCCAAGAGGCATGGTTCGCAAGCATCAAGTGATTCATAATCAAGTGATTCCAAAATCCCATCAGCAAGGAGTTTCTTCATGCACTTTACACCAATATGACATAAACGGCAGTGCCACAAATAAGTTGCACTATCATTACTAACTTTGCATCTTTTGGCTTCATTATTATGAATATGTGTATCACTACGATCGAGATCCAACAAACCATTTTGATTGGGTGTATGACCATAGAAGGTTTTATTCATGTAAACAGAACAATAATTATTCTCTAATTTAAATGAATAACCGTATTGCAACAAAAATGATCAAATCATATTTATGCTCAACACAAACGCAAAATAACATTTATTTTGGTTTAACACTAATCCCGAAAGTATAGGGAGTGTGTGATGATGATCATACTAATCTTGGAACTACTTCCAACACTCATCGTCACTACCCCTCAACTAGTCTCTGTTTATTATGTAACTCCTGTTTCGAGTTACTAATCTTAGCAACCGGAAAAGTATCAAATACTCAGGGGCTACTATAAACACTAGTAAGGCACATACCAATAACCTGTATATCAAATATACCCTTCTTCACTTTTCCATCCTTCTTATCCACCAAATATTCAGCGCATTTCCATTTCCAGTGACCATTTCCTTTGCAGTGTAAGCACTTAGTTTCAGGCTTTGGTCTAGCTTTGGGCTTCTTCGCGGGAGTGACAACTTGCTTGTCATTCTACTTGAAGTTCCCTTTCTTTCCCTTTGCCCTTCTCTTGAAACTAGTGGTCTTGTCAATCATCAACACTTGATGCTCTTTCTTGATTTCTACCTTCGTTGATTTCAACATCGCGAAGAGCTCGAGAATCGTTTTCGTCATCCTTTGCATACTATAGTTCATCACGAAGTTCTACTAACCTGGTGATGGTGACTAGAGAACTCTGTCAATCACTTTCTTATCTGGAAGATTAACTCCCACTTGATTCAAGCGATTGTGGTACCCAGACAATCTGAGCACATGCTCACTAGTTGAGCAATTCTCCTCCATCTTTTAGCTATAGAACTTGTTGGAGACTTCATATCTCTCAACTCGGTATTTGCTTGAAATATTAACTTCAACTCCTGGAACATCTCATATGGCCCATGACGTTCAAAATGTCTTTGAAGTCCCGATTCTAAACCGTTAAGCATGGTGCACTAAACTATCAAGTAGTCATCATATTGAGCTAGCGAAACGTTCATAACGTCTGCATCTGCTCCTGCAATAGGTCCGTCACCTAACGGTGCATCAAGGACAGAATTCTTCCGGCAGCAATGAGGACAATCCTCAGATCACGGATCCAATCCGCATCATTGCTACTAACATCTTTCAACACAGTTTTCTCTAGGAACATATCAAAATAAACATATGAAAGCAACAACGCGAGCTATTGATCTACAACATAATTTGCAAAATACTATCAGGACTAAGTTCATGATAAATTAAAGTTCAATTAATCATATTACTTAGAACTCCCACTTAGATAGACATCCCTCTAGTCATCTAAGTGATCACGTGATCCAAATCAACTAAACCATAACCGATCATCACGTGAGATGGAGTAGTTTTCAATGGTGAACATCACTATGTTGATCATATCTACTATATGATTCACGCCGACCTTCGGTCTCCAAGATTCCGAGGTCAGACCGCATACGCTAGGCTCGTCAAGTTTAACTCGAGTATTCCGCGTGTGCAAAACTAGCTTGCACCCGTTGTAGATGGACGTAGAGCTTATCACACCTGATCATCACGTGGTGTCTGGGCACGACGAACTTTGGCAACGGTGCATACTCAGGGAGAACACTTTTATCTTGAAATTTAGTGAGAGATCACCTTATAATGCTACCGTCAATCAAAGCAAGATAAGATGCATAAAAGATAAAAATCACATGCAATCAATATAAGTGATATTATATGGCCATCATCATTTTGTTCTTGTGATCTCCATCTCCGAAGCACCGTCATGATCACCATCGTCACCGGCGCGACACTCTCCGTCGTAGCATCGTTGTCGTCTCGCCAATCTTATGCTTCTACGACTATCGCTACCGCTTAGTGATAAAGTAAAGCATTATAGGGCGATTGCATTGCATACAATAAAGCGACAACCATATGACTCCTGCCAGTTGCCGATAACTCGGTTACAAAAACATGATCATCTCATACAATAAATTTAGTATCATGTCTTGACCATATCACATCATAACATGCCCTGCAAAAACAAGTTAGACGTCCTCTACTTTGTTGTTGCAAATTTTACGTGGCTGCTACTGGGTTTAGCAAGAACCGTTCTTACCTACGCATCAAAACCACAACGATAGTTCGTCAAGTTAGTGTTGTTTTAACCTTCTCAAGGACCGGGCGTAGCCATACTCGGTTCAACTAAAGTTGGAGAAACTGACACCGCCAGCCACCTGTGTGCAAAGCACGTCGGTAGAACCAGTCTCGCGTAAGCGTACGCGTAATGTCGGTCCGGGCTGCTTCATCCCTAGTCCAATTCGGACTAGTCCATGGAGAGGGGACCGGCCACCCTTTGGGGCCTTTCTCTCCTTTCCCGTATGGCCCATTAAGGCCCAATACGAATTCCCGTAACTCCCCGGTACTCCGAAAAATACCCGAATCACTCGGAACCTTTCCGATGTCCGAATATAGTCGTCCAATATATCTATCTTTACGTCTCGACCATTTCGAGACTCCTCGTCATGTCCCCGGTCTCATCCGAGACTCCGAACTCCTTCGGTACATCAAAACATATAAGCTCATAATATAACTGTTATCAAAACTTTAAGCGTGCGGACCCTACGGGTTTGAGAACTATGTAGACATGACCGAGACACGTCTCCGGTCAATAACCAATAGCGGAACCTGGATGCTCATATTGGCTCCCACATATTCTACGAAGATCTTTATCGGTCAGACCGCATAACAACATACGTTGTTCCCTTTGTCATCGGTATGTTACTTGCCCGAGATTCGATCGTCGGTATCTCAATACCTAGTTCAATCTCGTTACCGCAAGTCTCTTTACTCGTTCCTGTAATACATCATCCCGCAACTAACTCATTAGTTGTAATGCTTGCAAGGCTTTAAGTGATGTGCATTACCGAGTGGGCCCAGAGATACCTCTCCGACAATCGGAGTGACAAATCCTAATCTCGAAATACGCCAACCCAACAAGTACCTTCGGAGACACCTGTAGAGCACCTTTATAATCACCCAGTTACGTTGTGACGTTTGGTAGCACACAAAGTGTTCCTCTGGTAAACGGGAGTTGCATAATCTCATAGTCATAGGAACATGTATAAGTCATGAAGAAAGCAATAGCAACATACTAAACGATCGAGTGCTAAGCTCACGGAATGGGTCAAGTCAATCACATCATTCTCCTAATGATATGATCCCGTTAATCAAATGACAACCCATGTCTATGGCTAGAAACATAACCATCTTTGATCAACGAGCTAGTCAAGTAGAGGCATACTAGTGACACTCTGTTTGTCTATGTATTCACACAATTATTATGTTTCCGGTTAATACAATTCTAGCATGAATAATAAACATTTATCATGATATAAGGAAATGAATAATAACTTTATTATTGCCTCTAGGGCATATTTCCTTCATTCCCTACCATCACAATATGGGTCCTGACAAAGGCCGCTTCAGCCTGGATGATCAGTCCTGCGTTGGTCTCGAGATTGACAGTAGATGGCCCTTCCCAGAGAATCACTTCTGGTTCAAAGCAAGCATTTTCAACGCCGACGAGTGGTTGAGCTGAAGTTCATTTCATCGCTTTGTTATTTTTTTGGTGGAAAAAACTTTACTTTACTAGAATGTTTTGTTGGAAATGATCTATAATCCAACGTGTATCCTCTTTATCGTTGTGGGTTGATGACTTGTTGTATGTAATCAATGGTACATTTGCATATGCATCCATCAACTCATGCCTGCTAGTGGTGTCCATATGAACAGTGCTAGTGATTTTAGTTGCAAAAATTAGATAGTGCTAGTGATTTTTAGTTGCATATTTTGACAAATCGCAGTGTTACAAGGTTGACAAATGGCAATGTTACTAGATAAACAAATGTCAATCTTTCCAGTTTGACAAATGACAACATACCCAAAATGACAGATGCAAATCTTACCCAATTGTTTCTACGTGGTTGCACACGGGTCATCCAAAACAACCATTTGCGTTGAAGGGATGCACAAATCCTGCAATGCGAGGGAAGACCATAGCTCTCACTTTGCATACGGGTGTTCTATCTAAAACGTTTGCGATCAAGAGCTGCAGAAATCCTTCTAGGCACATTTTCCCTTGGCTTCCTGGGGAAGCTGTCGGTTTGCATACGGGTGTTCTAACTAAAACGTTTGCGACGAGTGTTTTATATTTGAAAACCATTGACGTTTTTTTCAAAAGAAAATCGTTTGATAAGTCTGTACATTAAGAGACAAAAACAAAAAGTTTATTCAAACCATATCTTTCATTCAGTCACACTGCGAATTTATATTCATATGATCGAGAATTCGAGATACGGTATTAAACCCCAAAAAACCTATTTCCAGTGGCGGCGGAGGCGGTGTGCCGCGCCTTCGTTGTCGTCCTCCAGGACGCCGTTGTTGAAGTCTTCAAGGAAGCACAAAATGTTCTTCAGTTGTAAATCAAACATCATGTTTCGCGCGAGCGATAGGCGGGGCATGGGTGGACGGCAACTGGCGCCGCTGAGAGGTAGCGGTCGACGACAGCGTCCCATGCCGCTGAGGGGGGCGCGCGCACGGGCACGAGCGCGGCGGGTGCAGCCAAACACATGGGGACCGGCGCCGCGGTGGGTGGAGGGGCGTGCACGGGCTGGGGCACGGGCGTGGCTGGTGCATCCAAGCGACGGGGGTCTATGCCACGGTGGGTAGAGGGGCGCGCACGGGCACGGACGCTGGCGTGTACACGAGCTCACGCGGGTCCGTGGAGACCTCGCTGACGCGCGCGGCTTCCAGCTCTGCGATAGTGCTCGGCGACCAGCATGTCAATGCTACGGGGATGGTCGCTGGCGCGGGCGCGGGGATGGGAGCTGGGACGGGAGCGGGGGCAGCAACCATCGCAGCCAGCTCGTTCTGGGCCATGTCCATGAGGCCCCATTCCTCCTTATTTTCTATCTCCTCCGGCTCAGAGTCGACTTCACCAAAGTTGAAGACTAGTGGCAGATGCTGATTCTGCGCCATGGTGTTGGTGGAGGTCTGCGGGAGGGAGGGGAATGGGAGGCGAACAGTAAGGCCGCCCATATTAAACAGCGGCTCGGGCGGCATTAATGGAGACGAAGGCGGGCGACCATGGAAGTCAAAGGGCTCGCTTTCCAGTGAGCCTGCGCAGCGGACAACTCGCACGCTTCCCGGTGAGCCTGCGCATTGGAGGACAGCTTGCACGCCTCTCGGTCAGCCTGCGCACCGGACTCCGCTCACACGCCTCCCGTTCAGTCAAGGTCAAGCAGATGTCCGCACGGCACCTCCTATAGCCATTAAAACGAAGACACATGGCGTCACGTGAATGGTTAACAGAACGCACATGATTTGAATTATACAAACATTTGAGATATTAAAGTGGCAACTATTTTTTCAAAATGCCTTTGTTGGCTGTTATTCGAGTGCGCCTTCTCTCAAAATGGACATGAAAATACCACAGCATGTCGGGTGCCATTCCATGATAGCATGCCAAGTTTCATGAATTTCAGACGAGTTTTGGATTTACTAGAATTTTAAAAACAAAGTATCTCAACATTTTGCCGGCAATCAACGGCGCCCTCGTGTTTGACATTCATTCTCATTTCTTGCATGGGACCTAAGCGTGCACCCAAGGGCACATATTTGATTTTTCAACCAATTTATATGCATTAGAGCATGTGCATGTAGTTCAAATTTGAATTATGCACATAAATGCATTGAATACTCAATTAATGCATAAAAATGTCTAAATGAACCCCGAAAAATCCCAAAAATTGACACAACACTCCTGCTGTTCTATGTTGACACGAGAAATTTTTTGAAAGCAATAAGAGGCCATGGGTATCATTTCGTCCCCAAAGGTGGCACGTTCCATACCGAAACCATCAGGCTTGTTGTGAGAACCCTATCCCCAAACCTGCCCCAAATGGGACAAAAAAATTACCACGGCATGCTGATGCCGCTCCATGATAGCATGCCAAGTTTCATGAATTTCGGACGAGCTTTGGATTTACTAGAATTTAAACACCAGGTATCTCAATGTTTGCAGCCGAGTGACCGTGGCAGGGTGTTTGACATTCATTCCCATTTCTTGCATGGGACCTACGCATGCAACCAAGGGCACAAATTTGAATTTTCAACCAATTTATACGCATTAGAGCATGTGCATGTAGTTCAAATTTGAATTATGCACATAAATGCAGTGAAAACTCAATTAATGCATAAAAATGTCCAAACGAACCCCGAAAAATCCCAAAAACTGACACAACACTCCTGTTGTTCTATGTTGACACGAGAATACTTTTGTAATCAATAAGAGATAATGAATATCATTTCGTCCCCAAGGGTGGGACGTTCCCTACCGAAATCATCAGGCTTGTTGTGAGAAGCTCTGGTTTGTGAGAAGCATATCCGCAAACCTGCCCCGAATGGGACACAAAATTTACCATGACATGTTGATGCCGCTCCATGATAGCATGCCAAGTTTCATGAATTTCAGATGAGCTTTGGATTTACTAGAATTTAAAAACCAGGTATCTCAATGTTTGCGGCTGAGTGATGGTGCCAGGGTGTTTGACATTAATTTCCATTTCTTGCATGGGACCTAAGCATGCAACCAAGGACAAACATTTGATTTTGCAACCCGTTTTTATGGAAGCAGCACGTGCGTGTAGTTCAATTTTGAATTATGCACATAAATGCCTAGAAAACTCAATTAACGTATTAAAATGTCCAAACGATCCCCGAAAAAATCCAAAATTTAACGCGACACTCCTGTTGTTCTATGTTGACACAAGATTTTTTTTGAAAGCAATAAGAGGCAACAGATATCATTTTGTCCCCCTAGGTGGCACGTACCCTACCGAAACCATCAGGCTTGTTGTGAGGGAAGCTCTGGTTTGCGAGAAGCTTATACCCACACCTGCCCCAAATGGGACAAAAAAATTACCACGGTATGTTGATGCCGCTCCATGATAGCATGCCAAGTTTCATGAATTTCAGACGAGTTTTGGATTTACTAGAATTTAAAAACCAAGTATCTCAATATTTGCGGCCGAGTGACGGTGGCAGGGCGTTTGAAATTCATTCCCATTTCTTGCATGGGACCTAAGCATGCAACCAAGGACACAGATTTGGTTTTTCAACCAGTTTATATGCACTAGAGCATGTGCATGTAGTTCAAATTTGAATTATGGACCTGAAATGCCTACAAAACCAAGTTAATGTATAAAAATGTCCAAACGAACGCCAAAAATTCCAAAATTAAACACAACACTCCTGTTGTTTTGACACAAGAAATTTTTTGAAAGCAATAAGAGGCAGCGGATATCATTTCATCCCCAAAGGTTGCACGTTCCCTACCGAAACCATCACGCTTGTTGTGAGAAGCTCTGGTTTGTGAGACGCTTATAACCAAATCTGCCCTAAATGGGACAAATTTTTTACCACGGCATGTTGATGCCGCTCCATGATAGCATGCCAAGTTTCATGAATTTCAGACGTGTTTTGGATTTACTTGAATTTAAAAACCAAGTATCTCAATGTTTGCGGCCGAGTGACGGTGGCAGGGTGTTTGAAATTCATTCCCATTTCTTGCATGGGACCTAATGCACCAAAGGACACATACTTGTTTTTTCAACCAATTTATATGCACCGGAGCATGTGCATGTAGTTCAAATTTGAATTGTGCACATAAAATGCCTAGAAACCCCAGTTAATGTATAAAAATGTCCAAACGTACCCCGAAAAATTCCAAAATTAAACACAATAGTCTTGTTGTTCTATGTTGACACTAGATTTTTTTGGAAGCAATAAGAGGCAACGGATATCGTTTCGTCCCCAAAGGTGGCACGTTCCCTACCGAAACCATCACGCTTGTTGTGAGAAGCTCTGGTTTGGGAGAAGCTTATACCCAAACCTGCCCCAAATGGGAACTTTTTTACCACGACATGTTGATGCCGCTCCATGATAGGATGCGAAGTTTCATGAATTTCAGACAAGTTTTGGATTTACTAGAATTTAAAAACCAGGCATCTCAATGTTTGCGGCCGAGTGACGGTGGCAGGGTGTTTGACATTCATTCCCATTTCTTGCATGGGACCTAAGCATGCAACCAAGGACACATATCTGATTTTTTAACCATTTTATTGATACGTCTCCGTCGTATCTATAATTTTTTATTGTTCCATGCCAATATTCTACAACTTTTACATACTTTTGGCAACTTTTATACTATTTTCGGGACTAACATATTGATCCGATTGCCGGTGCAGTTCTGTTTGTTGCATGTTTTTTGTTTCGCAGAAAACCCATATCAAACAGAGTCCAAACGGGATAAACACTGACAGAGATTTTTTTTGGAATATATGTGAATTTTGGGAAGTGGAATCAACGCGAAACGATGCCCTAGGGGGCCACAAGGCAGGGGGGGCGTGTCCCAGGGGGCAGGCGCGCCCCTGACCCTCGTGGACGCCCCGTAAGGCGGTTGTTGCCCTTATTTCGCTGCAAGAAAGCTAATATCCGGATAAAAATCGTGTTCAAATTTCAATCCAATCGGAGTTACAGATCTCCGGGAATATAAGAAACGTTGAAAGGCCAGATCTGGGAGCGCAGAAACAGAGAGACAGATCCAATCTCGGAGGGGCTCTCGCCCCTCCCACGCCATGGAGGCCAATGACCAGAGGGAGAACCCTTCTACCACCTAGGGAGAAGACCAAGGAAGAAGCAGAAGGAGGGGGCTCTCTCCCCCTCTCTCCTGGTGGCGCCGGAACACCGCCGGGGCCATCATCATCACCGCAATCTACACCAACAACTTCACCGCCGTCATCACCAACTCTTCCTCCCTCTATGCAGCGGTGTAACTCCTCTTTTACCCGCTGTAATCTCTACTTAAACATGGTGCTCAACGCTATATATTATTTCTCAATGATGTATGGCTATCCTATGATGTTTGAGTAGATTCATTTTTTCCTATGGTTTAATTGATGATCGTGATTGATTTGAGTTGCATGTTTTATTATTGGTGCTCTCCTATAGTGCTCTCCGTGTCGCGCAAGAGTGAGGGATTCCCGCTGTAGGGTTTGCAATATGTTCATGGTTTGCTTATTGTCTGTGTTGCGTGAGTGACTGAAACACAAACACGGATAAGTGGGTCATGGTGTATGGGAATAAAGAGGACTTGATGCTTTAATGCTATGGTTGGGTTTTACCTTAATGATCTTTAGTAGTTGCGGATGCTTGCTAGAGTTCCAATCATAAGTGCATATGATCCAAGAAGAGAAAGTATGTTAGCTTATGCCTCTCCCTCAAATAAAATTGCAATAATGATTACCGGTCTAGTTACCGATTGCCTAGGGACAAATAACTTTCTTGTGTAACAACAAGCTCTCTACTAAAACTAACTTAGTTGTGTCTTTATCTAAACAGCCCCTACTTTTTATTTATGCGCTCTTTATTTTCTTGCAAACCTATCCAGCAACACCTACAAAGTACTTCTAGTTTCATACTTGTTCTAGGTAAGGCGAACGTTAAGCGTGCGTAGAGTTGTATTGGTGGTTGATAGAACTTGAGGGAATATTTGTTCTACCTTTAGCTCCTCATTGGGTTCGACACTCTTACTTATCGAAAGAGGCTAAAATTGATCCCCTATACTTGTGGGTTATCATTTATATGTACTGGAGCATGTGCATGTAGTTCAAATTTGAATTATGCACCTGAAATGCCTACAAAACCAATTTAATGTATAAAGTAGATCGCACACAGTTTATTATTACCAACCGTGTGTGATGCAGCACAAAATATCTTGGAGCACCGTCGGAGTGTCAAGCACACTAGCCCGCTCCTCAAAATATCATTTCACTGTTCAATCGTCGCCGGTGAAAGATGGGGACGTGGACCCGCGTCTTGAGGGCAACTTCGGCGGCCCACTCCGGTGAGAGCGTGGCTGCAGCCGCTAGGCGTGTGCTAACAAGCTTCGTGAGGGCGACCGCAATCTGCTTCCGGGCGGCCAAGGCAGCCCAAACGGCCGCTGTTGCTTCTCAGGCGGCTGCAGCGGCATCTGCCTCGGGGATAGCAACTGGCGAGAGCGGCACAACAGCTGTCCGTTTTGCAGCAGCTGCCTTAGCCATGATGGAGGCCGCCCACGACCATTTACAGGCCGTCCACGCCGAGCTCGTGGCAATCACCGCACAAATTGAACGAAGCTTCTCCGACAACGGTCGGCAACCCACGGCCGAAGAGTTGGCAATCGCCGAGAGAGTTCGAGCAGCCGCCCGTTCCTGCGTGGCATACCTTGCCACGACGGAGCCCGCCAAAGCCCAGATCACGGCCGCCCACGCCCAGCTCGTGGCGGCCTATTCCAAAAATATGGCAGACGCGGATGGCGAGATGCTTGCGGAGTATGGTGCAATTGATGCCATGGAGCCCCTTCCCCAGGAGACTGTCGAGCGCGAGCTGGACATGGAGGCTGCGGCGGAGATCGACGAGAACCAGCCGTAGTAGTACTCTTTGTTTTGTTTAATTAAGAGCGTCGGTCTTTAATTTGTTAGAGTAATGTTTAGGTCAGCTAGCTCTGTTTAATTGCTGAACTTGCTCGATTAAGAAGTGTGGGTGTGTTGTAGTCTCCTTTGTGTACCCAAATTATGCAATGACTTGGATGGCCATTGTAACCAGGGAAATTCGAACCAAAAATTTTGACGTTCAAACTCATCACACATGGGTTAAGCTATCTGAATCGTTTGTGATGTTCACATATTGTACACAGTTCCGAATAAGGGACCATGTTTGATGACACTTTGCGCGCCAGTTTTTTCGCTGAAGCGATTCCAAATTTTCGGCTTCCGCGGAAATATCTACCTCCCCGCCCCCTCCCCCTTACCAAAAGCCACATTTCCCCTGTTTCCGCCTTCCTTTACAAGTTGAAACCTTCACTCCTTGCTTGCAGCGCCGCCTCCTTGCCGGCGACCCTCCTTCACGCTGCTCGGCCTCGCCTATCCAGGCAGGTAAACCACACCCGACCCCATCCTCCTCCTCCTTCCACATCCCACATGCCCCGACCGCTGGCGCGAGCGCGACACCTTCCACCCAAATCACCGACCCCTCCACCAAATAAGCGCCGCCCTATGCCATGGTGCACGTAGTATAGCCAGGATCTCAAGGAGCATTTGGCAGCGGAGAAGCAAATCACGGCCGCACGCGTGGATGAGGTTGCGATGGCTGCCATTCGTGCCGACCCCCAGATCTTGGAGGAGCACCTCGCCGTCGAGGCCACCGTCGACGCCTCGCGCGCCGACGCAGCAACGCGGTTGGCTGCTTTAAACGACAGTTTGTGGCGTTTTCTCGAGGCCACCCTCGGTGCCTTCGACAAAGACTACGAGGTGCTTTCTCAGCGTGCACGTGCTTACCTCATCTTGAGAGCCAGCAGGTTGGTGTCCGGAGCGGCTCAGGCAACTCACCAATACGACGAGGGCACCCACGAAGCGGAGGCCTCGCCCTCTTCCATGTCCAAGGAGTCAATCATCATCGATATCTCCGACAATGAGGAGTAGCTTGTCTTATTAGCTCACTATAAGGACCCATGTTCAGTTTGCTAGCTGCTACCTTTCCTTAACAAATTCTAGTGAATTGTGCTATCTACTTTTACCATGCAATCTTCTGAGTATATGTTCTATACGTCGTGCAAAGTGGTGTTCAGTTAATTGTTTGGTTCAATTCTGCAAATGTGATGTTCAATTCTTCAGGGTGCAATTTTCCAAGTTGTTAAGCATGCTTGGTTTGGTTAACTGTCTGATCTTCTATTAGGAGTATGTTATATTGTGCAATGTGGTGCTCAGTTAACGTTTGGTTCATTTGTTGTGGTGTTTAGTTAACTGTTTGGTTTAATTCCACAATGCGATGTTCAATTGTTGTGGCTGCATTCTGTTATTGTATACCATGTGAGAAATAAATTGAATTTGGTTGTACTAAATACATGAGAAAAAAATACAATTGCTATATTTCCAAGTTGTTAAGCATGCTTGGTTTGGTTAATTGTCTGATCTTCTATTAGGAGTATGTTATATTGTGCAATGTGGTGCTCAGTTAACATTTGGTTCATTTGTTGTGGTGTTTAGTTAACTATTTGGTTCAATTCTGCAATGCGATGTTCAATTGTTGTGGCTGCATTCTGTTATTGTATACCATGTGAGAAATAAATCAAATTTGGTTGTACTAAATACATGAGAAACAAATACAATTGCTATATTTCCAAGTTGTTAAGCATGCTTGGTTTGGTTAACTGTCTGATCTTCTATTAGGAGTATGTTATATTGTGCAATGTGGTGCTCAGTTAACATTTGGTTCATTTGTTGTGGTGTTTACTTAACTGCATGGTTCAATTCTGCAATGCGATGTTCAATTGTTGTGGCTGCATTCTGTTATTGTATACCATGTGAGAAATAAATCGAATTTGGCTATACTAAATACATGAGAAACAAATACAATTGCTATATTTCCAAGTTGTTAAGCATGCTTGGTTTGGTTAACTGTCTGATTTTCTATTAGGAGTACTAGTCATCAACCCGTGCACCTGCACGGGCTAGAAACTACTTGTTGAAATATTATCATCATGTATATTCCTCAATGGATTTTCTTATGCAAATTTACGTTCTCTTCAGCTTTATGTAATAAATATGTTAATATTTGTAAAATAATAATTAACAAATTGGAATGAAAAACAACATAGTTTCATGAGATTCAGAAATTTTGGCCATATGCATGTCCCTCCATCCTTAATATGATGATGTAGGCTTAAATCATTTTTTAACTATGTGTTAAGTTATAGAAACAAATTTTGCCACGACCAATGCAAATTCCAATTGTAGAGAGATTTGTTCAGAGCAAATTTTAGTGCCCTATCCCAATAAAGAAATAATCAATTAGTATGTAAAAGCATACATCACTTATTCATGAAGATAATTAACTATATTATCTTGGTTAGTTAATTATTGTCAACACTACACATTCTGGTTAGGTAGTACCAAGGACGATAAAATAAATATTACCTTGATAGCAAAATGCCATCCTTCATTAGATCACCTTCTACAATCTAAACACATAGTTCGTATAAATGGAGGACATTAAATAGACAATTAACTGCAACTCGGTGTGCTTCTCTATTCCTTTTGATAAAAGATAGATAGAAGCATGGGGGCCTACAATCATGTATTCAAAATAAAATGTATTGCTTGCATCCTCACTTTCGTTCTAACCAAACATAGTGATACACATGGATCTACTCATGCAGAACACCTACTTTGCTCTAACCTGAGCTCAGAATTATGTAGTATAGAGGAAAATATATCTACTGAACAAACTAATAGACCAAGAAGAGGCTCTACAAATGAAGATGAAGTCGAGAACTCCATTAATAAGAAGTTTTAACATGTGAATTAAATCACTCAAAGTATCTATTCATTCTTTAAAAACTATTTTCTAAACAAAGAGTACATTAAGGAACTTATGTGGTTTGTATGATGTACTTCAACACAATTGTTTCATTTATTTCCATGGATGGTGGTGTCAAGAGAAATTCATACCGACAATGAGCTATTGAGGAATCAGTTCCAATCATATAGAACTGGAGACTCCGGTAATATATGCAAAAGATACACATTGCTTCGACTTTATAAACACATTCCCCTCACATCAGCAACACAGGAGAAACACTATGCCATACCTTTGTTTGTTTCTTGTATCTAAGAGTCCACCACACAATGCTCTTGGTAGTAAAATAAATGTCTATAATCGTACTTAAATCAAACATACAGTTTGATTGTATCATGGGAAATGTCTATTTTCTAGCATGAGAGGTAATCCAGCAACAAAGGAGGCAAGTATTATAGAATGTTCCAGTCGACATTCAATACTTTTTGAAATGGTTTAATTATACGTTTACTCAAACAAAGAATAATAAAGATTTTTATCCGAGAAGAGAAACTAAAACTAAAACTGATTAATGTACATGTCAAGTAACCTGATAATGACCTCTTTACCATGGATGTAAAGTCCGATTCGTGCATGTACATAGCAGCTTGTAAGAGATTTATCATGTGATATGTGAGTGCATAGATGTATGATAGGAAATGGATTAATAATAAATGTAAGCACCTTCATGCCCATCATGAAAATCTTATCGTGATGCAACAAATCTATACATAAGTTAGGCACCGGGGAGATTATTCTTGGTAAGCAACAACACCAAGCCATTTTTTATCTTTTTCATAAACTGAAGATTCCCTTCTAGATCGACACTGAGTGGTGTGTTGGAGAGGGATAGCTCGATCTACTGCTGGAGGAGGAGCTTTATTGGTGTCGACACCTACTTTTGGGAACAACATCTGCTACAGAACAATCAAAAAAGAATGAGAAATTTCCTACATGTAAGATGAAACAAATTACAAATAGCAGGGAATAAATTTGACAGCTTTCCTTCTAATACCAACATAAATTGTTGTATACTAAGGTTGTTTCGTAATGTACATTGTATTCAAAAACATAGTACATATATAAGAAATGATAACAAATAGATATTACAAATAGGCCTCAAACTTGATTGATATTATGCTTGTTGCTTCACGAAACACCATTTTTTAATGATGGAAAACCGGCGGCCCTCCTTTCATCTCAGACCTGAACTAATAATATTAGACAGATACCTCCGACTTCATTATTTTCACTTCTTGGTTCAGTTCGTCAAACGTTGTCCTTCGTAATAATTATAAAAAATAAATGAATAAAGCAAAAAGGGTTTGCAGATTGTTACCTAAAACATAAGACACCCATCAGGATAAAAACTAACTCTGCTCTGAAAGTTACTACGATTGTTTGCTCAAGCCATCCGAGCTGATAAATGTTTTTTTCATTAGAGTGAAATATTTACATACTTCATGCAATATTCTGCTAATTATTTTACATAGAATTGGATGGCATTTTTTACGTTATGCAACCGGTGCTATGATCAAACATAAGCAAAGTCAGCTATTTCAGGTGTTTGATATTTATTGGTAGAAGGAAGATGCTAGATAGGATTCTTTATCAAAAAGAATCATATCCCGCCCATTTGTGCATGCATGTGATGATCATTTAGAATTATACTGTAACATGTACCTTGAGTTGTTCCTACATGGAACAACACAACATCGTCATGTATTACCATATTCTTGGGATCATTTTCTTTCATCTTTTCGGTAGGCCACTGAGGCGACTTCATATGTGCCATGTTTGCTCTGCATCTCGCTGACATTACGGCACCATCTCGTAGCCCCTAGTCATCTACAGTATCATCTCTACCCTTCAGAGTTAGCCCACGCCTTACATACATAAGCTTGATCTACACTGATGCAACGTACATAAACAAAATATATAGATTCTAGATCCTCGAATCTGGGAGCTTCCGATAAACAGAAAACACCAGATTAAACTGCAAGTCAGAACCTAATTATCCTCTCGCGTGCAAACATGTCAAGAAAATAATAAGCATATTAAGTACTTGATAGCATTAGCCCCAGCGGCTCCTTCTGCAGCATACCGAGCCCTCATCACATGGCTTAGACAGCCCTTTTCACTTATAATCGCACTGCTCCTCGTATGAACTGGACTGAGAAGAACGTGTGGTCGGTCATCATCTGGACGGAGAAAACTGCAGCGCCGACGGGTCACGGCGTAGAGAGAGAATCGATAAAAAGGTGAAGAAGGAGGCTTGAAAATTGTGCTGCGTGGTCAATGGAAGAGTTGAGGCGGCGGAGTTAGATCTATCTTTGTATTCATGCTGATTATTAATTGACAACCACCAATAAAAGGGGAGGAGTCGTGCGTGGGAAGGAGGGCTGGGCGCATCAAGTACTTGGTCCGACGGCTACAAATTACTGACAATTAAACCTAACGTGGAGGCTCCTATGGTGTATCCAGTTAGTATATATATATATATATATATATATATATATATATATATATATATATATATATATATATATATATATAAAAGAAAGATAAGATTTCGCAAAGAGAGAAGATATGAAGCAAATAGAGCTAATTAAGTGAAAGGTCATGAAATTCAACCCTTAGATAACAGATATTATGAGGCCGGGGAGCCCCCCCTTTTCGAAAATAAATAAATATAACACCTATTATTAGTCTGCTCATATCACAGACTCCTAGTTGCATATATAAAAGTTAAGCGTCCTCTTATAAGTTGTTTTTGCATCTGAATTGAACGACAACTGTAATGATGACTTCATCTTCCTTTTTGACTAAGTATATATCCAATCAAGCATCAAACCAAGCTAAGCAACAACAACAAACTTCAGGAGTTATGTAGCAGCAGCAGTAAGCAAAATGAGCATTGTTATGCTAGAGCACTACTTAAAAGCATCTCAACGAATCTTAGTACTAACTTTTTTTTATTAATAGGCCGACAACATGCATGTGTGAACACATCCTATCTGCAAGCAGTAATTTGTATCATCTGGTAGAAATTAGTCCATATGAACAATTGGAGAAAAATAATAATTTATAGGCTTCTTTGCGGGATTGTAGACAGCACAAACCTTATCCACATGAAAACGTTGAATCTTCTATCAACTATTTTTGTTTGGGCACCATGGTCCACATAATTGTAGAAGGATGAAGATGATGCTCCTTTCTGTGTTGTTTCTACCCAATTAGAGTAAAGAAGCTTTAACAATAAGTTTGTAAGAGTATGTTACTTTCACATGTACTGCAGGGCACGACTTCCATGAACCTATATCCAAGCAACGATGGAGTCTTCAGCTAGGTCCTCAACTTTTCCAGATTGAATCAACAATTGGATCGGGGAAGAAAAGATCGTATTCCTTACCTGAGATCTTTGAAGCTTGTTTTGGAGCAGAATACATGGTTCTGGCCAACATTACATCTGCACATATCTAACGTAGATGATGGAAACTTCGACCATTGCTGCTGCCTGCTACGGATCCGCAGAGCTGCAAAATATATATGATGCAACAAAGAGGCCATGGGGAGGTAGATGCGGCTTATCCATCCGGCCGATTGAATTGAATGTAGTTTGCCAATTTCATGGTGAGGATGATGCGTCTTATTCATCTGTATGATTGACCTAGATGCAGGTTGCCAATTCATCGTCGAACCGGAGGAGATTACACTCAGATTTTTCCTTCTTGGGGAAAGAAAGAGAGATGAAGGGGAGCACGACTCACGTATGAAAAATCTAGGTGGAGATAGCGTTTAGTTTTTTTCTATTTAGGCAAACCGAAAAAGACCTATGGAAGGACTATGTACGTGGGATATGTCATAGGAGAGTTATAGGAGAGTTGTAGCCATCTAGGACACTAGAATTTCGGCAAATAGAGTTACGCTAATTTCTTTTAATCTTAGACGTACAATTAAAATTCAATGACTATTATTGTTAGTTTTGTAGGATTAACGTGGAGGCTCTAATGGTGCTTTCAATTAGTAAATATAAGATGTTATATTGTGCAATGTGGTGCTCAATTAACGTTTGGTTCATTTGTTGTGGTGTTTAGTTAACTGCACGTGCATGGTCCGTTGTCTAATAGCACAATATGTACAATTGCAGGAACCATTCTAATATTTAGGATTTTAACAATTTGGTCTTGCACATGTAGGTCCTACTGTCAGAGGTTTTGACCCACTGTTCGACCCTTTTTGCATATGGGGAAATGAGTTGTCCATGAATATCAATCAAATCAAGAAACTCAGAAAGATTGTTAGGATAAAGAAATTAGCGACAAAAAACAACAAGATCTTTGTCTGCACAATGTAGAAGACATCAGTTCACTACAAGATGGTACTAACTATTATACCTTGCCTTTTTTTATTCCTTTGCCCCATTTCCAATATAGAGAAGATATTTATGCACATCCTTGTTTTCAGGCCTTTCCAAATCAGTTCACTGAAGATTACCTCTCAAACCACTTCTATGGTTAGGAGGCGAGGAAGGTTTTCATACAACACCCATGGTTCAATATTGAAGTGTTCCTGAAGAGGACGAAGGACAGACGGTCAATCATCCACAGGCACTGGCCTAAAGTTGCAAAGACCTTCAACATGAATGAAGGCTCAATATTCACCTTCCGCTTCAGCAGTTTTCCAGATGAGATGCATCTGTCTATATACCATCTATGATGCTAATTTCGAAAGGTTCTACATGTTGCATGTGAAACTTGGTGCTGGTGCAGTTGTGTAATGGGGTAGCTGAGTGCTGAAGCTATATCATGTTGTACTCTAATGTATTTCAATTATGAAATCCTGCTTCCTTAATATGGAAATAAAATATATTATGTGCTTAATATGAATGTCAATTATATTAATAAATAGATTATTAATAATAGGGAAATTAGCCTGCTAACTGGGTTTTTCTATTGCAAACGATTATTGAAAAAATACCATGGGCGATGACCCGAGGCAACCCACATAGTTTCTAGGAATAAACCGTGTTGGATCAATGAACAATCACACATGACTTTCTCTTGAAAACGGTTTGTGTTAGGCCACCTTGCGCAAACGTTTACCACATAAAAACTATGTGTGATGGATAGCCTTTGCCACACAGTTTCTTCTACGGACCGTGTGTGATGCATTCAATAACGCAAACGATAAAATTGTTAATATCGTGTGCAATGGCAACGCTATCACAAACAATTTAACGGGAAAAATTGTGTGTGATGTACCTGTGAACGGAAACATTTTCCTTAGAGCGACTGTGTGGGATGTACATATGAACGGAAACGTTTAGCGGGGACTGACTATGTGGGATGTACTTGCGACTGGAAACAATTTCGCCTGTATAATTATATTTTTTAGCTCTACTGTACGTATTTCCGTCTTTGAGTGCTCGCTGGTCGCACACGAGGTCATTTTGCCGAGCGTGTGTGCCAGGAGGGCATATCCCCGACGATTTTTGGTTCATGTGGGAAGGACCCACCTATCGCCGTCACTCACTAGGCGACGGTTCCAAATGCCGTCGTGGAAAGGGGTTAAATACCGTTTGTATAGCACCGACGTGTACCAGTGTAAAGAAAGGAATGCATATAAGGTTCAGGATAGTGAGACATCCTTGTTTGTCTCCAACAAAAGCTAATAAAACAGCTAAGGAAAACTATCTTGAAGACAACGAGACAATCTCAAAATCCTGTCTTGATGTAGTGTTCGAGTTACTGGCCACTACCGCTAGCACAAGCTCTTCGAACTCACTGTCTGAATCAGTTCGGTTTATTGAGTCTCAACTACAAGCTGAAAGACATCGATCAGCTGTAGTGCGACAAGAAGCTGAAGGACTGCGGAAGTCCCTGGAGAATTTAGATGCATACTTTCTGGTGCAACAACAAGCGTTGGAGGATTTTAGCGCCAAATAGGAAAAAGCTAATAAGCTTGCTAAGCTTATTGCTAGCATGGTGGATACCCAGGATAATGTTTCTTGAGCTCTTGTCATGTTGTTTCAGTTATGGATTTGTTTTGCTGCCGCGTTTATTTGCACTGGTGGCCAATTTAGACAGCTAGTGTATGTAATATGCTGCTTTGTTCCCTATATTTGCACTGGTGGTGAACTTTGATGCCTAGTGGATGTAATATGTGTAATAACCGTAATAGCCTAGCGTTAGTTGCTTGCTTATTTATTTGCTTTTGTTATCTTGTTTATTTGTTTGCTTGTAGTCAGTGCAGTTCTTTTTTACGGTTTCCTAGTGGTCGCAATAACCCTGCAAATCAGCCCAAGAAAAAATGGGCCCTTAGAAGGCCGAAAGATAACACGGGTTGGAAACGGCCCAACGGAATAATGGGCCTTTAATGGGCATAAAATGATATACTATTCATTGCGGGCCAGTTTCACCACGGGCCGTTAGTGGGCCAAGAGTAACACAGGGTCTCATATAGGCCGAAAGACGTCATGGGCCATACATGGGCCGGAAGTTAGAACTCGCTGAAATCATATTGGACGGCCCAGATGACGCTACTGGGCCTAATTCGGATAGGCCATAATGGGTCGTGTGTTAGCGGGCTATAAATGGGCTATATGCGAACATGCCATTAACATGCTTTCAGTGGGCTGGGTCGTTACCTTTTGACCAGGTCAAACGGGATGGCCTTTTGACCTGAATGGGCTACTGTTGGACCGAGCCATGTGTCAACATATCATAGGCACATCCCGTCCATTCCCTGGATGACATCTGTCCCAACACAGAGCCGACACGTGGATCCGCCCGCGAATGAGAATTTTACACGTGGAAAATCCCCATTGGTCGTTGCTGTTAACGGGTTATCGGATCCAAAACCGGACCCGATAGCTTAACGGCGACCCGTTACGATGGATGCCACGTGTCGGTTACCCTTGACGAAAGCACTTCCATGACACGCCATTTATCATCATGGAAGTGAACACTTCTGTGATGATAATTTTGGTATTGTCATGGAACACTTCTACGACAACACAGGTATGACTATCTTGATTCTGTCATAAAATCGTCATGGATGTACATGCATGACAGAAAACGTGACCTACGGTGAAAAACACGTATCATCACGGAAGTGGTTTTTTTGTAGTGCACACACACACACACACACACACACACACACACACAGAGGGACCGACAAGGTTTGTGTTTGGATGCGTGCGATAGAAACGAAGATTGTCAGCGAGAGAGAGAACAGGAGTCCAGGAGAGGGGGAGGTCACGTTTATGCGTCAAAGACTGATACAAACCATGTTTCGATATAAATTTGCATTCAAACATTTGAATTGGAGAACATGTTGTCCGCAATCCACACATGAACGGAGATATGTGTATCAAACAAGTTCCATTAATTTGACTTTCAGCATGTTCATGGAGTACTATAATACAACATGCTACTTAATTGAGGTGTTCAATTTTGGATTTAGTTCACTATTTTGACCTAGTGAACGAGATATTTCATTGAATCGAGATATTTCAATTTGGTTTGATTCCCGTTTTTGAGTGGGTCAACTACTTGTCATAGAGTAAATCGTTAGCAACGAGCATGTAAAAACACATTAGTCCCGAGCATCATCTCACAATCTAAAAAAGAAGTGGCAAGCTAATATTTCAAAATTTGATTCGAATCGACTTGGTAAGGTAGACTTGGATGCTCGTTCTCCCAAGATTTTAACGAACCGCTAAACACCCTCTGCTCGATGGAATTCGCCCGAGCAAATAAATGGGAGACGCGAAATTACCGGCCTATGTGGGACACACGTCAATTGGCCCGTTGATAACCCACAAGTGTAGGGGATCGTAACAACTTTCGAGGATAGAGTATTCAACCCAAATTTATTGATTCGACACAAGGGGAGCCGAAGAATATTCTCAAGTATTAGCAACTGAGTTGTCAATTCAGCCACACCTGGATAACTTAATATCTGCAACAAGGTATTTAGTAGCAAAGTAATATGATAGTAGTGGTAATGGTAACAAAAGAGTAATGAAAGCAAAAGTAATATTTTTGGTGTTTTGTAATGATTGTAACAATAGCAACGGGAAAGTAAACAAGCGTAAACCAGTATATGGAAAACTCATAGGCATTGGATCGGTGATGGATAATTATGCCGGATGCGGTTCATCATGTAACAGTTATAACATAGGGTGACACAGAACTAGCTCCAATTCATCCATGTAATGTAGGGATGTATTCTGAATATAGTCATACGTGTTTATGGAAAAGAACTTGCATGTCATCTTTTGTCCTACCCTCCCGTCGCAGCCGGGTCCTAATGGAAACTAAGGGATATTAAGACCTCCTTTTAATAGAGAACCGAAACAAAGCATTAGCACATAGTGAATACATGAACTCCTCAAACTATGGTCATCACCGAGAAGTATCCCGATTATTGTCACTTCGTGGTTGTCGAATCATAATACATAATAGGTGACTATAGACTTGCAAGATAGGATCAAGAACACACATATATTCATGAAAACATAATAGGTTCAGATCTGAAATCATGGCACTCGGGCCCTAGTGACAAACATTAAGCATAGCAAAGTCATAGCAACATCAATCTCAGAACATAGTGGATACTAGCGATCAAACCCTAACAAAACTAACTCGATTACATGATTGATCTCATCCAACCCATCACCGTCCAGCAAGCCTACGATGGAATTACTCACGCACGGCGGTGAGCATCATGAAATTGGTGATGGAGGATGGTTGATGATGACGACGGCGACGAATCCCCCTCCGGAGCCCGAACGGACTCTGCACCAGCCCTCCCGAGAGGTTTTAGGGGCTGGCGGCTACTGTCGTAAAACGCGATGATTTCTTCTCTCTGATTTTTTTCTCCGAAAGCAAATATATAGAGTTGGAGTTGGCGTCGGAGGGTCTCCAAGGGGCCCACGTGGTAGGGGGGCGCGCCCCCCACCCTCGTGGACAAGGTGTGGGCCCCTGGTCTTCATCTTTGGCGAGGATTTTTATTATTTTTCTAAGATGTTCCGTGGAGTTTCAGGTCATTCCGAGAACTTTTGTTTTCTGCACATAAAACAACATCATGGCAATTCTGAAAACAGCGTCGATCCGGGTTAGTTCCATTCAAATCATACAAGTTAGAGTCCAAAACAAGGGCAAAAGTGTTTGGAATAGTAAATACGACGGAGACGTATCAACTCCCCAAGCTTAAACCCTTGCTTGTCCTCAAGCAATTCAGTTGACAAACTAAAAGAGAAAAAGAAAAACTTTTACAAACTCTGTTTGCTCTTGTTGTTGTAAATATGTCAAGCCAGCATTCAAGTTTTCAGCAAAGATTATAACTAACCACATTTGCAATAATTATCAGGTCTCATGTTTACTCATATCAATGGCATAATCAACTAGCGAGTCATAATAATAAATCTCGGATGACAACACTTTCTCAAAACAATCATAATATGATATAACAAGATGGTATCTCGCTAGCCCTTTCTGAGACCGCAAAACATAAATGCAGAGCACCTTTAAAGATCAAGAACCGACTAGACATTGTAATTCATGGTAAAAGAGATCCAGTCATAGTCATACCCAATATAAATTAATAGTAATGAATGCAAATGACAGCTGTGCTCTCCAGCTAGTGCTTTTAATAAGAGGGTGATGACTCAACATAAAAGTAAATAGATAGGCCCTTCACAGAGGGAAGCAGGGATTTGTAGAGGTGCCAGGGCTCGGTTTTGAAATAGAGATAAATAATATTTTGAGCGGTACACTTCCATTCTCAACATAACAACTAAGAGATGGCGATATCTTCCATGCCACACACATTATAGGCAGTTCCCAAACGGGAATGGTAAAGTTTATACTCCCCCTCCACCAACAAGCATCAATCCACAGCTTGCTCGAAACGACGAGTGCCTCCAACATACATCAGGTCCCAGGGGGAGTTTTGTTTGCGATTAAGTTTGATTTAGTTTGCATAAAGCATGGGACTGGGCATCCCGGTGACCAGCCATGTTCTCGTGAGTGAGGAGCGGAGTCCACTCCTCTTGAGAATAACCTGCCTAACATGGAAGATAAGGACAACCATAGTTGATACATGAGCTATTCGAGCATACAAAACAGAATGTTTATTTAATGGTTTAGAGTTTGGCACATACAAATTTACTTGGAGCAGCGGTAGATACCGCATATAGGAAGGTATAGTGGACTCATATGGAATAACTTTGGGGTCTAAGGGACTGGATGCACAAGCAGTATTCCCGCTTAGTACAAGTGAAGGCTAGCAAAAGACTGGGAAGCGACCAACTAGAGAGCGACAACAGTCATGAGCATGCACTAAAATTAATAAACATTGGATGCAAGCATGAGTAGGATATAATCCACCATGAACATAAATATCGTGAAGGCTATGTTGATTTTGTTTCAACTACATGTGTGAACATGTGCCAAGTCAAGTCACTTAAATCATTCAAAGAAGGATACCACCCCATCATACCACATCACAACCATTTTAATAGCATGTTGGCACGCAAGGTAAACCATTATAACTCATAGCTAATCAAGCATGACACAAGCAACTATGATCTCTAATTGTCATTGCAAACATGTTTATTCATAATAAGCTGAATCAGGAACGATGAACTCATCATATTTACAAAAACAAGAGAGGTCGAGTTCATACCAGCTTTTCCCATCTCGGTCGATCCATCATATATCATCATAATTGCGTTTCACTTGCACGACCGAGCGATGTGAATAATAATAAGAGTGCACGTGCATTGGACTAAAATTTGGAATCATGCGAGCATTCAATAAGCAGGAGAAGACAAGGAAATATGGGCTCTTGGTTAAATCAACAATAAAGCATATAAGAGCCACTTCAACAATTTAATCATGGTCTTCCACTATCGACCCCTAAAGAAAAGAAATAAAACTATTTATACGGGAAAGCTCCCAACAAGCAAAAGAAGAACAAGAAATATTTTTGGGTTTTCTTTTTAATTATTACTACTATAGCAGGAAAAGTAAACTAACTAGAAGCTACACTAATTCTTTTTGTTTTTCTTAAGGTTTATCAAACACACAAGAAGAAAGCAGGAAAAAGAAATTTAAACTAGCATGGATATTACAGTGAAAAAGTATGAGCACCGACATCTAGCAATGAGTGTGTGTGAACATAAATGTAATGTCGGTGGGAAATATGTACTCCCCCAAGCTTAGGCTTTTGGCCTAAGTTGGTTCATTGCCAGGGATGGCCTGGCGGATACCCGTAGGTGTAGCTGCGGTCGTACTGCGATGAAGAGGACTCTGACTCCACTAGCTGGCAACCAACTCCGGATCCCAAGAATAAACAGATTGGCGTGGAGGCTCGTATTGTGGTTCCGGCTCCGGGGCTGGTGCAGGATTCTGATAGGCTTGAACGGCCACCCATGGAACGAGATAAGGACCTGCAGACAAGTTAAACAAAGAAGGAGCAGACGAAGTAATAGTCTCAGGGTGATGTTTATCAAAGTACAATTTATATTTAAGCTCCCCTTCGTTGCCCTTAACAATAAAGTCATGCACTAGCATACTGTTATAATCTAAATAAGCACTAGGCAACAATTTTTCTTATTTCTCATAAAGCCTAATGGGTATGTTAAAATGTGCAGCTAGGCGTGAAGCATAAATACCTCCAAAGATGGGGACTTTAGTACGGTTCAAAATTAACCATTTAGCAATAATTCCGCCCATACTAACAGAGTTATCGAGTTATAAACCATGGGACAAAATGATAATATCAGGAACACTAAGGTTCCCACAAGTTCCACGACCAATCAAGCAACGACTAGCAAATATGGCAAAGTAGCGTAAAACAGGAAAATGTATGCTAGTGATTCTTGCATCAGAAACCTTCCTGGTTTCTCCCACAGTGATAGTGTTAATAAATGCTTCCACTTCATTACGGTGTGGTTCATCTAAGGTACCCTCAGAGGGTATTTTGCAAACCTTGCAAAATTCAGGTAATGGCATCTTTTTAACAACGTCATATAAATGAAACTCTACTGAAGGGGGTGATTCCCTAGGAAAATAATAGAAGTTTCGCACAAAAGTATTAGTGAGTAAGAGATACTGATGACGTTGGTCGCGGACGAAGTCGGTGAGGCCAGCCTTCTCAATCAATGAATAAAAATCCTCATAAATCCCGGCTCTCCTCAAGAAGTCATCGGAAGGCCATTCACACGGCCGGACCTCCACAGTACGAGGCAAATTATATTTGGGCCTCTGTGCTTCTTCATTTTGTTTTTCCTTCGAGCTTTAGCTCGACGAGTCCCTCAAAAGTCTCTTCATTATTTTCTGAAATAATCTGAAATTTTTAGTAACTTCAAACAAAAGCGAACCATCTTCAATAAAATTGAAAGCAACTACTCCTACAAGTGCCTAGAGCCTTAATCAAGAATTAGAACTGCTTGGAACCATATAAAATTGACATGCAAGCTCAAGAACATGGTCACCTATGCAGCACAAATTTGCAAAGAATAAAGCACTAGAACAAAAACTAATTGGACCAATGGAGGAGTCACATACCAAGGAACAATCTCCCCAAGCAGTTTGGTGAGAGGTGCTTTGAGCAAGGAGATCGAAAATCACAGCAACGTTGGCTGGAACTCGTGTTTGAGCCAGATATTCGTGTTTGTGGGAGGAAGAAGAAGAGGATGGGTGCAGGAATAAGTGGAGGAGGGCCACCGTGGGCCCACGAGGCGGGGCATACAGGGGGTAGGCGCGCCCTCCACCCTTGTGGCCAGGTGGCAGCTCCCCCCGTGGTAATTTTTGCACCATAAATCCTCAAATATTCCCGAAAAAATCATATTAAATTGGCATGGCATTCTGATGACTTTTATTTTAGGGGTATTTTTATATTGCACAGATAAATCAGGAAACAGACAGAAAAATACTATTTTTACTTTATTTCAACTAAATAACAGAAAGTATAAAGAGGGTACAGAAGGTTGTGCTTCTAGTTTCATCTGTCTCATGCTCATCAAAAGGAATCCACTAACAAGGTTGATCAAGTCTTGTTAACAAACTCATTCCGATGAACATGGAACCGGAGAAATTTCGAATAACACTATGTTACCTCAATGGGGATATGCACATGCCCTATAATAAGAATATCATATTTCTTCTTGACAGTAGGAAGAGGAAATTCAAAACCTCCAAATATAATCGATGGAATTTTTCCAATAGAGTTGATGCTATAAACTTGAGGTTGTTTCCTCGGATAGTGTACCGTATGCTCATTACCATTAACATGAAAAGTGACATTGCCTTTGGTGCAATCAATAACAGCCCCTACAGTATTCAGAAAAGGTCTTCCAAGAATAATAGACATACTATCGTCCTCGGGAATATCAAGAATAACAAAGCCCGTTAAAATAGTAATGTTTGCAAGCACAACAGGCACATCCTCAAAATACCGACAGGTATAGCAGTTGATTTATCAGCCATTTGCAAATATATTTCAGTAGTTGTCAACTTATTCAAATCAAGTCTACGATATAAAGAGAGAGGCATAACACTAACACCGGCTCCAAGATCACATAAAGCAGTTTTAACATAATTTCTTTTAATGGAGCATGGTATAGTGGGTTGATGTCTACTACGCAACCTTCTTCTTGTAGACGTTGTTGGGCCTGCAAGTGCACAGGTTTATAGGACAGTAGCAAATTTCCCTCAAGTGGATGACCTAAGGTTTATCAATCCGTGGGAGGCATAGGATGAAGATGGTCTCTCTCAAGAAACCCTGCAACCAAATAACAAAGAGTCTCTTGTGTCCCCAACACACCCAATACAATGGTAAATTGTATAGGTGCACTAGTTCAACGAAGAGATGGTGATACAAGTGCAATATGGATGGTAGATATAGGTTTTTGTAATCTGAAAATATAAAAACAGCAAGGTAACAAGTGGTAAAAGTGAGCGTAAACGGTAATGCAATGATAGTAAACAAGGCCTAGGGTTCATACTTTCACTAGTGCAAGTTCTCTCAACGATAATAGCATAATTGGATCACATAACTATCCCTCAACATGCAACAAAGAGTCACTCTAAAGTCACTAATAGTGGAGAACAAACGAAGAGATTATGGTAGGGTACGAAACCACCTCAAAGTTATTCTTTCCAATCAATCCATTGGGCTATTTCTATAAGTGTCACAAACAGCCCTAGAGTTCGTACTAGAATAACACCTTAAGACACAAATCAACCAAAACCCCAATGTCACCTCAAGTATCCGTGGGCATGAATATTCGATATGCATCACACAATCTCAATTTATCTACTCAAACCAACACATAGAACCTCAAAGAGTGCCCCAAAGTTTCTACCGGAGAATCACGACGAAAACGTGTGCCAACCCCTATGCATAGGTTCATGGCGGAACCATAAGTTGATCACCAAAACATACATCAAGTGAATCACGTGATATTCCATTGTCACCACAGATACGCATGGCAAGACATACATCAAGTGTTCTCAAATCTTTAAAGACTCAATCCGATAAGATTACTTCAAGGGAAAACTCAATTCATTACAAGAGAGTAGAGGGGGAGAAGAAACATAAGATCCAACTATAATAGCAAAGCTCGCAATACATCAAGATTGTGCCAAATCAAGAACACGAGAGAGAGAGAGAGAGATCAAACACATAGCTACTGGTACATACCCTCAGCCCCGAGGGTGAACTACTCCCTCCTCGTCATGGAGAGCGCCGGGATGATGAAGATGGCCACCGGTGAGGGATCCCCCCTCCGGCAGGGTGCAGGAACGGGCTCCCAAGAGGTTTTTGGTGGCTACAGAGGCTTGCGGCGGCGGAACTCCCGATCTATCTTCTGTTCTGAAAGTTTTACGATACGTAGGTATATATGGGTGCAGGGGGTACGTCGGTGGACCGAAGGGGGGGCCACGAGGCAGGGGGCGCGCCCCCCACCCTCATGGGCACCTCCCTTCTTCCCTGACGTGCACTCCAAGCCCATCTGGTAGATTTCCTTCCAAAATAACTTCTCCAGTTGATTTCGTTCCATTTCGACTTCGTTTGATATTCCTTTTCTTCGAAACACTAAAATAGGCATAAAACAGCAAATCTGGGCTTGGCCTCCGGTTAATAGGTTAGTCTCAAAAATAATATAAAAGTGGATAATAAAGCCCAATATTGCCTAAAACAGTAGATAATATAGCATGGAGCAATCAACAATTATAGATACGTTGGAGGCGTATCAAGCATCCCCAAGCTTAAATCCTGCTCGTCCTCGAGTAGGTAAATGCTAAAAAAGATAATTTTTGATGTGGAATGCTAGTTGGCATAATTTCAATGTAATTCCTCTTACTTGTGATATCAATATTCAGATCCGAAAGATTCAAGACAAAAGTTCATATTGACAATAAAATAATAATACTTCAAGCATACTAGCAAAGCAATCATGTCTTCTCAAAATAACATGGCCAAAGCAAGCTATCCCTACAAAATCATATAGTCTGGCTATGCTCTATCTTCACCACACGAAGTATTTAAATCATGCACAACCCCGATGACAAGACAAGCAATTGTTTCATACTTTTGATGTTCTCAAACTTTTTCAATCTTCACGCAATACATGAGCGTGAGCCATGGATATAGCACTATATGTGGAATAGAATGGTGGTTGTGGAGAATACAAAAAGGGAGAAGATAGTCTCACATCAACTAGGCGTATCAACGGGCTATGAACATGCCCATCAATAGATATTAATGTGAATGAGTAGGGATTGCCATGCAACGGATGCACTAGAGCTATAAGCATATGAAAGCTCAACAAAAGAAACTAAGTGGGTGTGCATCCAACTCGCTTGCTCACGAAGACCTAGGGCAATTTGAGGAAGCCCATCATTGGAATATACAAGCCAAGTTCTATAATGAAAAATGCCCACTAGTATATGAAAAGTGACAACATAGGAGACTCTCTATCATGAAGATCATGGGGCTACTTTGAAGGACACGTGTGGTAAAAGGATAGTAGCATTGTCCCTTCTCTATTTTTCTCTCATTTTTTTATTTTATTTTTTTATTTTTTATTTGGGCCTTTTCTCTTTTTTATGGCCTCTTTTCTTTTTTTCTATTTTTGTCAGGAGTCTCATCCCGACTTGTGGGGGAATCATAGTCTCCATCATTCTTTCCTCACTGGGACAATGCTCTAATAATGATGATCATCACACTTCTATTTTTCTTACAACTCAACAATTACAACTCGATACTTAGAACAAAATATGACTCTATATGAATGCCTCCGTGATGTGCGGGATGTGCAATGACTCATGAGCGACATGTATGAAAGAATTATGAACGGTGGCTTTGCCACAAATACGATGTCAACTACATGATCATGCTAAGCAATATGACAATGATGGAGCGTGTCATAATAAACGGAATGGTGGAAAGTTGCATGGAAATATATCTTGGAATGGCTATGGAAATGCCATGATAGGTAGGTATGGTGGCTGTTTTGAGGAAGGTATATGGTGGGTGTATGATACCGGCGAAAGGTGCGCGGTATTAGAGAGGCTAGCAATGGTGGAAGGATGAGAAAAGTGCGTATAATCCATGGACTCAACATTAGTCATAAAGAACTCATATACTTATTGCAAAAATCTAGAAGTTATCAAAGCAAAGTATTACGCGCATGCTCCTAGGGGGATAAATTGGTAGGAAAAGACCATCGCTCGTCCCCGACCGCCACTCATAAGGAAGACAATCAATAAATAAATCATGCTCCGACTTCATCACATAACGGTTGACCATACGTGCATGCTACGGGAATCACAAACTTTAACACAAGTATTTCTCAAATTCACAACTACTGAATTAGCATGACCCTAATATCACCATCTTCATATCTCAAAACAATTATCAAGCATCAAACTTTTCTTAGTATTCAACACACTCATAAGAACTCTTACAAATCTTGTATGCTTAGCATATTAGGATTATTTAAGAAAATTACCATGCTATTTAAGACTCTCAAAATAATCTAAGTGAAGCATGAGAGTTCATATATTTCTTTAAAATAAAACTATCGTCATGCTCTAAAAGATATAAGTGAAGCACTAGAGCAAATGACAAACTACTCCGAAATATATAAGTGAAGATCAATGAGTAATCGAATAATTATGCAACTATATGAAGACTATCCCATTTAATAATTTCAGATCTTGGTATTGTATCCAAACAGCAAACAAAAATAAAATAAAATGACATTGCAAGGATAGCACAACTCAAGTGAAGAAGCAAAAACTTAGGTTCAACCGATACTAACCGATAGTTGTTGAAGAACAAAGGTGGGATGCCAACGGGGGCATCCCCAAGCTTAGATGCTTGAGACTTCTTGAAATAATATTTTGGGGTGCCTTGGGCATCCCCAAGCTTGAGATTTTGTGTCTCCTTAATTCCTCTCATATCATGGTTTCTCTTTTTATCAAAAGCTTCATTCACAACAAACTCAACAAGAACTCGTGAGATAGGTAGTATAAACCAATGCCAAACCTTATCGTTTCCTACTGTAACGAATCACAAAAATTATTATTCAACATTGCATACTAAATGCCTCTACATATTTAATACTTTTATCATCAAATAGAATCATTAAACAAACAAACATATGCAAACATAACAGCAATCTGCCAAAACAGTATAGTCTGTAAAGAATGCAAGATTCATCATACTTCCCTAACTCCAAAAATTATGAAATAAAATTCCCACTGTAATAAATTTATCAGATCTAAATATGCAAAAAGATTCAACATTATACCACTCTCTGACTTTTCTAGGGAATTTTTGCAACAGCGGCAACCTTTCTGTTTTCAAACAGCAACATGTATACTAGCAAAATAAGCATGGCAAAGGCTATCCTTGACTTTTTTATTGAAACTAAAGATGAAAAACATTATTATAAATAACAGCAAGCAAATACTAACAAGAGAAAATGACGCTCCAAGCAAAACACATATCATGTGGTGAATAAAAATATAGCTCCAAGTAAAGTTAACGATGAACGAAGACGAAAGAGGGGATGCCATCCGGGGCATCCCCAAGCTTAGACGCTTGTTTATCCTTGAATATTACCTTGGGGTGCCTTGGGCATCCCAAATCTTAGGCTCTTGCCACTCCTTATTCCATAGTCCATCGAATCTTTACCCAAAACTTGAAAAATTCACAACACAAAACTTAACAGAAAACTCGTAAGCTCCGTTAGCGAAAGAAAACAAAATACCACTTCATGGTACTGTAATGAACTCATTCTTTATTTATATTGGTGTTAAACCTAATGTATTACAACTTCTCTATGGTTTATAAACTATTTTACTAGCCATAGATTCATCAAAATAAGCACACAACGCAATGAAAACAGAATCTGTCAAAAACAGAACAGTCTGTAGTAATCTGTAACTAACACAAACTTCTGGAACTCCAAAAATTCTAAAATAAACTGGTGGACCTGAGAAATTTTTCTAGTAATCATATGCAAAAAGAATCAACTAAATAGCACTCTCCAATAAAACGTTGAAGCAAATCTCGTGAGCGCTAAAGTTTCTGTTTTTTACAGCATGATCATAAAGACTTCACCCAAGTCTTCCCAAAGGTTCTACTTGGCACAAACACTAATTAAAACACAAAACCACATCTAAACAGAAGCTAGATGTATTATTTATTCCTAAACAGAACCAAAAAGCAAGAAACTAAAATAAAATTGGGTTGCCTCCCAACAAGCGCTATCGTTTAACGCCGCTAGCTAGGCATTATGATTTCAATGATGCTCACATAAAAGATAAGAATTGAAACATAAAGAGAGCATCATGAAGAATATGACTAGCACATTTAAGTCTAACCCACTTCCTATGCATAGGGATTTTGTGAGCAAACAACTTATGGGAACAACAATCAACTTGCACAGGAAGGTAAAACAAGCATAACTTCAAAACTTTAAGCACATAGAGAGGAAACTTGATATTATTGCAATCCCTACAAGCATATATTCCTCCCTTATAATAATTTTCAGTAGCATCATGAATGAATTCAACAATATAACCAGCACCTAAAGCATTCTTTTCATGATCTACCAGCATAGAGAATTTATTACTCTCCACATAAGCAAAATTCTTCTCATTCAGAATAGTAGTGGGAGCAAACTCAACAAAATAACTATCATATGATTGAAAATTAAGATCAAGATGACAAGTTTCATGGTTATAATTATTCTTTAAATCATACGTGTCATCACAACAATCATCATAGATAGGAGGCATGCTTTCATCATAGTAAATTTGCTCATCAAAGCTTGGGGGACAAAAAATATCATCTTCATCAAACATAGCATCCCCAAGCTTGTGGCTTTGCATATCATTAGTATCATGGATATTCAAGGAATTCATACTAACAACATTGCAATCATGCTCATCATTCACATATTTCATGCCAAGCATTCTATGTAATTCTTCTTCTAGCACTTTGGCACAATTTTCCTTTCCATCATTCTCACAGAAGATATTAAAAAGGTGAAGCGTATGAGACAAACTCAATTCCATTTTTTGTAATTTTCTTTTATAGACTAACTAGTGCTAAAACAAGAAACAAAAAGATTCGTTTGCAAGATCTAAAGATATACCTTCACTTACCTAGCCTCCCGACAACGGCGCCGGAAAAGAGCTTGATGTCTCATCACAACCTTCTTCTTGTAGACGTTGTTGGGCCTGCAAGTGCACAGGTTTGTAGGACAGTAGAAAATTTCCCTCAAGTGAATGACCTAAGGTTTATCAATCCGTGGGAGGCGTAGGATGAAGATGGTCTCTCTGAAGCAACCCTGCAACCAAATAACAAAGAGTCTCTTGTGTCCCCAACACACCCAATACAATGGTAAATTGTATAGGTGCACTAGTTCATGAAGAGATGGTGATACAAGTGCAATATGGATGATAGATATAGGTTTTTGTAATCTGAAAATATAAAAACAGCAAGGTAACAAGTGGTAAAAGTGAGCGTAAACGGTATTGCAATGATAGTAAACAAGGCCTAGGGTTCATACTTTCACTAGTGCAAGTTCTCTCAATGATAATAGCATAATTGGATCACATAACTATCCCTCAACATGCAACAGAGAGTCACTCTAAAGTCACTAATAGTGGAGAACAAACGAAGAGATTATGGTAGGGTACGAAACCACCTCAAAGTTATTCTTTCCAATCAATCCATTGGGCTATTTCTATAAGTGTCACAAACAGCCCTAGAGTTCGTACTAGAATAACACCTTAAGACACAAATCAACCAAAACCCTAATGTCACCTAGATACTCCAATGTCACCTCAAGTATCCGTGGGCATGATTATACGATATGCATCACACAATCTCAATTCATCTACTCAAACCAACACATAGAACCTCAAAGAGTGCCCCAAAGTTTCTACCGGAGAATCACGACGAAAACATGTGCCAACCCCTATGCATAGGTTCATGGGCGGAACCCGCAAGTTGATCACCAAAACATACATCAAGTGAATCACGTGATATCCCATTGTCACCACAGATACGCATGGCAAGACATACATCAAGTGTTCTTAAATCTTTAAAGACTCAATCCGATAAGATTACTTCAAGGGAAAACTCAATTCATTACAAGAGAGTAGAGGGAGAAGAAACATAAGAACCAACTATAATAGCAAAGCTTGCGGTACATCAAGATCGTGCCAAATCAAGAAAACGAGAGAGAGAGAGATCAAACACATAGCTACTGGTACATACCCTCAGCCCCGAGGGTGAACTACTCCCTCCTCGTCATGGAGAGCGCCGGGATGATGAAGATGGCCACCGGTGAGGGATTCCCCCTCCGGGAGGGTGCCGGAACGGGCTCCCTAGAGGTTTTTGGTGGTATAGAGGCTTGCGGCGGCGGAACTCCCGATCTATCTTCTATTCTGAAACTTTTACGATCGTGAGGTATATATGGGTGCGAAGTGCGTCGATTGGGACGGAAGGGGGGGGCCAGTGAGGCGCGCCCCCACCCTCATGGGCACCTCCCTTATTCCCTGACATGCACTCCAAGCCCATCCGATAGGTTTCCTTCCAAAATTAACTTCTCCAGTTGATTTGTTTTGACTTCGTTTGATATTCCTTTTCTTCAAAACACTGAAATAGGCATAAAACAGCAAATCTGGGCTGGGCCTCCGGTTAATAGGTTAGTCCCAAAAATAATATAAAAGTGGATAATAAAGCCCAATATTGCCTAAAACAGTAGATAATATAGCATGGAGCAATAAAAAATAATAGATACGTTGGAGACGTATCATGGGTACTCCTGGATCTCCAAGTTTCTTTGGTATTCCACCCTTAAAGGTATAATTAGGAAGCATAAGGATTTGTTTTGAGCACATCAGTTAATCGCATACACAAAAAGATAGGTCTAATCATTTTAGCAAAGCGCTTAAAATCCTCATCATCCTTTTTCTTGGATGGGTTGGGAGGAAAAGGCATGGGTTTCTGAACCCATGGTTCTCTTTCTTTACCATGTTTCCTAGCAACAAAGTCTCTCTTATCATAACGTTGATTCTTTGATTGTGGGTTATCAAGATCAACAGCAGGTTCAACTTCTACATCTTTATCATTACGAGGTTGAGCATCATCATGAACATCATCATTATTATTTTCGCTAGGTTCATGTTCATTACCAGATTGTGTTTCAGCATCAGGCATAGATATATCATTTGGATTCTCAGATGGTTCAGCTATAGGTTCACTAGAAGTTTGCAAAGTCCTATCATTTTTCTTTTTCTTCCTTTTAGAAGAACTAGGTGCATCAATATTATTTCTCTGAGAATCTTGCTCAATTCTCTTAGGGTGGCCTTCAGGATACAAAGGTTCCTGAGTCATCACTAGTGCAGAACCGGGCAATAGCACCGGTTCGTAAGGCCCTTTAGTGCCGGTTCCATAACCGGCACTAAAGTGTGGGCACTAAAGGCCCCCCCCCTTTAGTACCGGTTCAGCATGAACCGGTGCTAAAAAGGAAACCACGTGTACGAGCCAGCTCGAGGGCACAGAGCCCTTTAGTACCGGTTGGTAAGACCAACCGGTACTATAAGGTTTGGGGGTTTTTAGTTTTTATGATTTCTTTTTTATTTTATTTTGTGTTTCCATTTTAATTCTTTTTCGTTTCTTTGGTATTTTACGATACTACACATTGTACACGTTATGCATATATATATATATATATATATATATATATATATATATATATATAAATAAAATTTCTAGTAGAAACAATCATGCATATATATATATATAATCAGTGTCTCACAAACCCTCATATTAATTAATTCACACATACACACATTTATAGCTATATACAATTTCTCCTACATACGCATGTTGCCTTCTTGAGCCAGTGGCATTAGCCTAATTGGTGCCTTGAACACGATGACAATTGGAAGTGGTTTTCATGGGGGCGGTGGCGGGTAATAGTATTCTCCCTTCGGATTTATGACCTGGTCGAGCAAAAATCCCGCTTATTTCCTCTTGAAGTGCTTCTACGCTCCGCTTCTAGGAGCTTCTCCGCACCTCTGTGAACTGTTAAGAAGGAGATCAATATGCATGTGTATTAGTTGTGTGACTAGATATCGATAATGGTGTAAAAATTGTGAATAGTGTTTTAACAAGCGTACCCATTCCTGTCTTTGAGATCTACTCCTTTCGGACGCCATCATGCGAATGTTCTCGCAAACGCAGAATGCACACAGATCAGTCCCCTCGCTACCGCTTGAGGCCTTTACGAAAATGGAATTTGATCAGATAATAATTAATCAAGCATGATAATTAAAGAGATGGCAGCTAGCTAGCTAGCTAGTACTATAATTACTTACCTTGGGTGAAACCATTTAAGCTTTTGTTTCCATTCTCCACAGGGTCACGCCGATGAACCTTGCACAAGCCCTGCCCGACGACAAAGAAAATGATTAAAGGGTCTATTAAATAGTTCATATCATGAAAAATGACGAACTAAATAGGCCGAGATATATAGTTAATAATGATTGAAATTACCTGTTGACTATCCCAAACAAGATGTTATAGTCAGTTTTTTCTTTGAGTAGTGAGTCCAGTATTTCAACTGTTCCGGCGTCAACTTTAATGATACACAAGACCCAGTGAAATCTGCATGCACACATGTTTGCATGTCTTAATTAAGCGGGCATATGTAAGCAAAAACATGTAGCTAGCTAGTAGGCAAAAACAGAGAATTTGTAGTACAAGACAGTGTGACTCACTTTGGAAGTTGTAAGGAAGTAGTATATCTTCATTGTATTTGAGGCGCTTCAAGAACTCTAGCATGTTGTCCTCTCGGCCTTTTGATGACGTGGATTTATTTTCCATGTGTATTCATTAACGGTGTTTGGGTCAATGAACCCAATGCCAAAGCGTCCACCTTTTTCATTTCATACATCTTCATCCTGCATATAATACCACGAGAAAAGAATATAGTGAGGATAATTACAGGTAATGATTGATCAAAAGGATCACTACAGCTAGCTTGAGACTTAAATTACGTAAAGAAATCACTTACGAGACAATAGCAACTGACGATAGATTTGTCGAGTGCGTCTTGATTGTATAACTGAAACATTTCAGAATACTCAATGGACACAACTTTCTCATGGAAGTAATGCTCCTCCTTGACATTCACCATGAGGGACAATCGATCGGAAATTTTGGTAATGTTCATGTACCATTGATGCAATTCATACATTCTCGTTGGGAGGTTCTTGACCTTGTCTGGCTCGACCAAAGGTTGGCCCCGGACATATTTCTGTTTTATTTCATCCTCTCTAAGCACAGGCATGGGATCGATCTCGAGGAGTTGTCCAACAGTGATTTTGAGAACTTCAGCCTGCATTATATAGTCCTCCGTTATTACCACATTGCCCACCTCAGGAACGTAAACTGTTTGCCCACAATAATATTGGTAGCGTCTTTATCACGTGTTGTTGGCACAACAAGCGAGGGATCGATTCGCCGCCTGTTCTCCCAGCCGGGAATGGTTTTCCGCATTTTTTGACAACTGCTCCTTGTTTGCTCGATCCGAGCTCGCCTCCTTACGTGGACGTGCTCGATTTAACTTCCTGATGTGGCGCTCATAGTCTGTGTCAACAGGCTTGGGAGCTGGTGGTTGAGCCATACGAATGAAGTGGTCAATCGTTTCCTCGTGCACTTTCTCCCTTGGCGGCGGTGGCGGTTTCGGTGCAAAATGGGCTTCCACCTCGGACTTCGATATGGCTACGATTTCCTCCTCGGACCTGTCATAAGACCTCTGCGGAAGAGGCGTGAGGCTTGGACCATATTTATATCGCTTGCCTCCGCCTATACTTCCTGTACTACCTCGACTCGTACCGCTACGCATCATAGCTGCGGGGTGTGTCTTCTGCGATTGCTGAGGCGGCGGAGACGCCGGCTGACGGGGCTGAGTTGGACGAGGAGGAGTGGCTGCCTGAAGCTGTGCCGGACTTGGAGGAGGAGTGGCCTGAGGTTGTGCCGGACATGGAGGAGGAGTGGGCGTCGGCTGTGGCAGACATGGAGGAGGAGGAGTGGCACGACACTTTGCCGGACTTGGAGAAGGAGTGGCTGACACTTTGCGGACTTGGTGGACTTGCAGGAGGCGGGAGACTGCTGACTCGGTGGCGGACTTCGACGAGGAGTCGGATGACGCGGTGTCGGTGGCCTTTGAAAGATGATGCAATCCTTTTTCCATAGGATGATACGATGGTTGGCGTCTCCGAGAAAGTGCTCATCGTCACCTCCAGGAATGTCAAGCTCTAGCCCCGAATATGGGTCCACCACCTCGTCAACCATGACACGAGCATAGCCCTCTGGAATCGTGATGCAATGGTAGGTTGCTTTGGGGGTAACTGGAAAAGCAACGCCGTCCGCCACCTTCATGGATATGTTCTTCATTTTGATGTGTAGCTCGCATGCTAGTGTTCTCCGTGATGTCATCCACGGGGTATCTACCCAGCATTGCGTCGTCTGGGCGGAACCCACGCTGCTTCTCGGCATGGATGGGGCGGTGCTATCCAATGCTGGATCATTCGCTAGCTGCTTCACTTGCTGAGACCCCTTCTTTGGGTAAGTGAGTCGATCTGCTCCTGCTGCCGCTGGAATTTGACTACCAATTCCGCTTGACTTGCTTCTAGGCCTTGAAGGCGTTCATAGTCCCGCTTCCTCTGCTCCTCCTCCATCTTCCTGTTCTTCTCCTCTGCAATCTTCTTTCTCGCACGGGTTACGTAGTCGGTGTTCGGTCTGGAAACCCCTCATACCACGGAATATCGCCCTTGCCTCGTGTTCTTCCCGGGTGTTCAGGATTTCCCAGGGCACGCGTAAGCTCGTCGTTCTCTCTATTGGGCTGGAACACCCCCGATCGTGCCTCTTCTATTGCAACAAGTATCGCATCGTCGGCTCCCTTCAGACTTGCCCTCGTCGAAACATTGCCTGTCTTAGGGTCCAACTCCCCCCCATGCGCATAGAACCAAGTCCCGACCACAGGGGCCAGCTCTTAGTAACCGGTGGCTTTGCATCCTCCATCTCTTTCTCGAGACTTATCCCACTTAGGCATTGCCACCGCATAGCCACCGCCCCAGCTTATGGTACTTATCCTTTTTCGGCATTCTTCTTGTTTATTCTCGACCGTTCCTTAGCTAATTCCGAATCCTTGAATTTCACGAAATCGTCCCAATGAGCACGTTGGTTCTCTAGTGTTCCCTCGAATCGGGAGTCTTCCTTCCTCCCTTGACGTACTTGTCCCATTCCACGATTCTTGTGGTTATTGAATGCAACCGCCATCTTCCTAAGAGCAGCGTCCTTGACTTTCTGCACATCTCGCTTCTCGTGAAATGATCCGGTAGGGTGAAATGTTCCATGAGAGTATCCCAAAGCAGATCTTTTTGATTCTTGTCGACAAAAGTAACATCTGGACGTGGAGCAGCGTCCTCTTTGCCTTTTGTCCTTTGTCTTTTCTGGCTCTCTCCATTCTTGAAGGGAGGTCGGGAGTTGGTCCTTCACAAGAACTCCGCAGCGAGAACGAACTTGTCCGCAATCTTCTTAGGCACTAATGGTTCGCCATTAGGTCTGCTCGATATTGTACTTTACGCCCTCCTTCAGCTTTTTGTTCGGGCCTCGTTTCGTCCTTTTGCCTGAAGATTTGCTCGATCCGGATGGCTGAAAGAACAAAGATCGATTCGTTAATATATCTTCAAGTCATTTAAAACATGTGATGATCACCAGATACCTGCTTTATAAATATATATATATACCTCGCCGGTCTTTGTTGTTTCAGGATCAACATGTTCTTCGTCATCGTCATAATCGTAGTTCATGAATTCATCAATTCGATTAAATCGCGATCGAATATCATATCACCCTCTCCGGTGTTGTTTAGAAATTGAGCCTTCATAATCTTCTTCATTACGATCATCATCGGCCCGCGTATCATATCGAACATGGTCTGTTCTCCCTCTCTCGTCAAGATTGTCCGCCATAGCTTTTATTTAACTAATTCAAAAGAAATATAAAACAATTTAGTATTCAAATTACATCGTCTCGAATAATAGATATAATCTCGAATACTTCGTCTAGAATAATAGATACAATCTCGAATACATCGTCTCGAATAATATATAATATTGAATAGTACATCACTGGCTAGCTAATTAAAGATCGAATACTACAGAAGAATCTAGGACACTCGCGGTTCCTGCGTCGCGGGTGGTGGACACCCAAAGAGAAGGAACCCTCACAGGATCATAGCTGAAGTGAGATCCACGAAGATCTTGCCGGTATTGGAGAACCTGCCGCCCTCGAGCATAACCATGTAGCGTTGGGCGTGCTCGTCCTCCTCCCGACACGGGCGTACCTCCTCCCGGCGGGCCGGGTCCCTCCGCAAACTGGCCCACGCGAACGCCACCAAAGCGAGATCAGGGTCGACGACGGGACCCGGGGCGGGTTCCTCATCAAGCGGCGCGCCCCTCGAGCAGCACCTCCCAGTGCCGGCCAGTGAGCCAGATCCCGGACATGGGTCGGCTGGGCGTCGTCGTCATGAGACGGTCGACGGCGAGGATGCGGGCGAACATCGTCGAGAACAAATACTAGCTATATGCCCATAAAAAGTAATATTTTTTAATGATTGGATTTTGATAACTAAAATTTCTAACATTTCTACTATTTCAAAAATCTATATACTATTTCATACTAATTAAGCATCTAACACTAAAACAGAAAACACAACTTCTATACATCCATTAAAAACTGAAAAACAACATTATATAAAAAATTTCCATACTAATTAAACACTAATTATATACTAATAATAATAACCTAAATTATATACTAATTAAACATAAAGAATTTCCATACTAATTAAACACTAATTAAACACTAATTTCCATATAAATTTTTGTGATAACTAAAACAATAATAATCTAAATAATCTAAACTAATTAAACATACAAAATACGTATATACTAATATATACATGCATTAATTCATAGATATGTGTGTGTGTGTGTTCCATATAAAAAATTTTGATAACTAAAACAATAATAATCTAAATAATCTAAATTATATACTAATTCATGCTTGTGTGTGTGTGTGTTTTGATAACTAAAACAATAATAATCTAAATAATCTAAATTATATACTAATTCATGCTTGTGTGTGTGTGTGTGTGCTCGGGGCCGGGAGGGGCGGCGCCCATGGTGGCCGCCGGGGGCGAGGGAGAGAGGTTAGAGGGGGAGAGCTCACAGCGGGGCGACGGCGACGGCGGCGACGGGGACGGGGGCGGCGACAAGGACGGGGGCGGCGACGGGGACGGGGTCGGGCCCGGGGCGGCGACGGAGACGACGGCGGCGACGGGGACGGGGGCGGCGACGGAGACGAGGGCGGCGACGGGGACGGGGGCGGCGACGGAGACGAGGGCGGCGACGGCGACGGAGACGACAGAAACAGAGGAAGAATGAAAATTTCGTAAGTCGAGTATATCCAACCGGTACTAAAGGCCTGTTTTGGCCAGGCCAAGCGGCGGGAAGCGACCCCCTTTAGTACCGGGTGGTGGCACAAACCGTACTAAAGGACCCCCTTTATTACCGGTTTGTGCCACGACCCAATACTAAAGGGGTCGCCTTCTCCCCAAAGTTTAGTCCCACCTGCCGGGCGAAGGGCAGCCGCACTGGTTTATAAACCCAGCGGCCGCCACTTCAACTCCTCTCAGATAGCAGGCTTCGGGCCTAAACTCTGCTGCCACTGTGAGTCTCTTTGGGCCTTTAAGGCCTGTTATTACACACATGTGGCCTATCAGGCCCACAGGGCAGCGCCCTTTTTTTTATAGTTTTTTTCTTTTCTGCTTTATTTTCTTCTATTTATTTTTGCGTAGTTTTTTGTATAGTTTTTTCTTTTCTGTTATATTGATTTTCTTCTATTTATTTGTGAGTAGTTTTTCATCTAGTTTGCCAAAATTCAACATTTTCAGAGTTCATTTTGTAGTGATTTTCAATTTCACGGTCATTTTGTAAACGATTGAAAAATAGCAAATATAATTTTTTTATGCTTTATTTTTTCTTCTATTTATTTCTGAGTTGTTTTTCTTTTCTGCTATATTTATTTTCTTCTATTTATTTTTGAGTAGTTTTTTATATAGTTTTTTCTTTTCAGCTACAGTTTTTCTTTCTTTTACTGCTATTTTTTCTTTTCTGCAAAACTTGATGGTCAAAGTCTGGAGTTATAACTTTAAAAAAGAAATGTCGACGTGCAATTAGTTTTTGCCATAACGTAAGAAGTCCGGAGTTGTAATAAGTTATTAAAAATAAAAGAGGTGCAATGCTCGTTAATTTGCTTCAAACCTTTCGAATAGTGTAAAGCGCACTGCGCGCATAGCTCCGTGCAGTCTACCGTATTCCTGAGGGCTTGAAGCTAAGCAACGTGAGCATTGATCCTATTCTTCATCGTCTCTGCACTCAGGGCTTATAAACCGCTCCTAGTCCCTCTCACTTCGCGAGGTGGGACTAAAAAACAGCTTACGTCTGGTTCATCCATGAACTGGTACTAAAGGTGCTCGTGGGGCCCCAGCCTTACCTGACACAACCTCATTAGTACCGGTTCGTAGTGCGAACCGACACTAAATGGTGATGGTGGGGCCATAGTTCTGACCGGAGGCTGACACAGCCTCTTTAGGTACAAAAATTACAAACTTTCTGTTAGTGCCCGTAGTTTTCAAATTTGAATAGTTTAAATTTTGAATTATTTGAAATTAGTGTGAATTTGTTTGCACATAAAATTTCTTCGCGTTTCAAATGCCAAAACACATAACTACCCTAACTATTACAGAGATTCCCCTCTCGGTGCGAAACACAGAATGAAGTGATGATAGCTAGTGAAGTGATCACATCCTGCATCTTTGGGTGTGAAACTTTTTCTTCGCGTGTGTCCCTTTGCTTGCGTAACCATGGAAAATCTTCATCATTTAACGGGATGCTCGGGTCAATATTCACAAGTGAATGGAGCAATTTCATCAAACTTTTCATAATCTTCTGACTTGTCTGTCTTGTCATCCACTCCCACGATGTTTCTCTTCCCGGTAAAGGACTATGTGCCGCTTTGGCTCATTATGCGATGCATTCGCTTCCTTATCTTTTCTTTTTCTTGGCTTGGTAGACATGTCCTTCACATAGAAAACCTGTGCCACATCATTAGCTAGGACGAATGGTTAAATGCGCATACATAAGATTGTTGAGATCCACTGTTGTCATTCCGTACTGCGGGTCTTCCGTTACCCCGCCTCGTGTCGTATTGACCCATTTGCACCGAAACAAAGGGACCTTTAAACCACGTCGATAGTCAAGTTCCCATATGTCCTGTATATAACCATAATATGTTTCCTTTCCCGTCTTTGTTTCTGCATCAAAGCGGACACCACTGTTTTGGTTGGTGCTCTTCTTATCTTGGGCGATCGTGTAAAATTTATTACCATTTATCTCGTACCCTTTGAAAGTCATTATATTCGAAGATGGTAATCGGGACAACAAGTACAGGTCATCTTCAATAGAGGTGTCATGCATGGTGCGTGTACGCAACCAGTGGCGAAACTCCTGGTTTGTTCACGTGTAATCCGATCATCGACCGCTCCGGGTGTTTGGAGCGTAGCAAATTCTTGTGTTCATCCATATACGGAGCCACCAAGGCGGAATTCTGTAGAACTGTAGTGTGCTTCAGTGAGAGAATGTCCGTCCATACATATTATTTGTTCCTCCTAGCGTGCCTTTTCCATCGATGCGCCCTTATGCCGCGATTCAGAACACCAATCGGCTTAAGGTCAGGAATAAAGTCAACACAAAACTCAATGACCTCCTCATTTTCATGGCCCTTGGAGATGCTTCCTTCTGGCCTAGCACGGTTATGAACATATTTCTTTATGACTCCCATGAACCTCTCAAAGGGGAACATATTGTGTAGAAATACAGGACCCAAAACGTTAATCTCTTCGCATAGGTGAACTAGGACGTGCGTCATGATGTTGAAGAAGGATGGTGGGAACATCAACTCGAAATCGACAAGACATTGCACCAAATCATTCAGTAACCTTGGTATGATTTCTGGATCGATTACCTTCGAGAGATTGCATTGAGAAATGCACATAGCTTCACAATGGATAATCGAGCGTTTTTCCGGTAGAAGCCCCCTCAATGCAACCGGAAGCGATTCGTCATAATCACGTGGCAGTCATGAGACTTTAGGTTCTGGAACTTTTTCTCTTCCATGTTTATTATTCCCTTTATATTCGATGAGAAGCCAGACGGTACCTTAATACTGAGCAGGCATTCAAAGAAGATTTGCTTCTCTTCTTTGGTAAGAGCATAGCTTGCATGACCCTGATGTATGCCGTCTTCTCCGTGCATACGTTGCTGGTCCTCCCGTGCCTCAGGTGTATCTTTTGTCTTCCCATACACGCCCAAGAAGCCAAGCAGGGTCACGCAAAGATTCTTCGTCACGTGCATCACGTCGATTGCGGAGTGGACCTCTAGGTCTTTCCAATATGGCAGGTCCCAAAATATAGATTTCTTCTTCCACATGGGTGCGCGTCCGTCAGCGTCCTTTGGAACAGGTTGTCCGCCAGGACCCTTTCCAAATATTACCTTCAAATCCTTGACCATATCATGTACATCAGCACCAGTACGGTGGCGAGGCTTCGTCCGGTGATCCGCCTCACCTTTGAAATGCTTGCCTTTCTTTCTTCACGGGATGCCTGCTCGGAAGAAATTGGCGATGTCCTGTACACATTCTTCTTACAACTATTCAAATATATCTTGTCGGTATCATCCAAAGCAGGCGTGCATCCGCGGTATCCCTTGTTTGTCTGTCACGAAAGGTTCTTGAGAGCAGGCCAATCATTGATGGTCACGAACAGCAATGCCTTTAGGTCAAATTATTCCCCATGTGCTCATCCCACGCCGTACACCTGTTCCATTCCACAGTTGTAAGAGTTCTTCAACTAATGGCCTTAGGTACACATCAATGTCGTTGCCGGGTTGCTTAGGGCCTTGGATGAGCACCGCATCATAATGAACTTCCGCTTCATGCACAACCAAGGAGGAAGGTTATACAAACATAGAGTCACAGGCCGGGTGCTATGGTTGCTGCTCGCTCCCCAAAAGGATTAATGCCATCTGCGCTTAGACCAAACCATACGCTCCTTGCGTCATCTCGCAAACTCCTTCCCGTACTTTCTTTTGATTTTTCTCCACTGCGACCCGTCACCGGTACTCTCAACTTTCCGTCTTTCTTACGGTCTTCTCTGTGCCATCGCATCGCCTTGGCATGCTCTTTATTTTGGAATAAACGTTTCAACCGTGGTATTATAGGAGAATACCACATCACCTTGGCAGGAATCTTCTTCCTAGGGCGCTCTCCCTCGTCATCACCATGCTCATCGCGGCTGATCTTATAGCGCAATGCACCACATACCGCAAGACAGCGTTCAAATCCTCGTACTCACCGCGGTAGAGGATGCAATCATTAGGGCATGCATGTATCTTCTGCACCTCTAACCCTAGCGGGCAGACATCCTTCTTTGCTTCGTACGTACTCTCGGGCAATTCGTTGTCCTTTGGAAGCATATCCTTTATCATTACCAGCAATTTTCCAAATCCCTTGTCAGATACACCATTCTCTGCCTTCCATTGCAGCAATTCCAGTGTGGTGCCCAGCTTTTTCTTGTCACCTACGCAATTTGGGTACAACAATTTTTGTGATCCTCTAACATGCGCTGCAACTTCTTATTCTCCATATCACTTGCGCAGTTTCTCTTTGCAACGGCAATGGACCGACCTAGATCATCAACGGGCTCATCTGATGCCTCTTCTTCAGCTTCTTCCCGCATTGCCGGCCCAGCTTCTTCCCACATTACCGGCTCAGCTTCTTCCCCCATTGTTGTATCATCGTATTCAGGAAACCCATGGCCAGGATAGCCGTCGTCGTCCTCTTCTTCTTCATTGTCTTCCATCATAACCCCTCTTTCTCCGTGCTTGGTCCAAACATTATAGTGGGGCATGAAACCGGACTCAAACAGGTGGACGTGAATGGTTCTTGACGTAGAGTAATTGCGACCATTCTTACAGCCAGCACATGGACAAGGCATAAAACCATCCGCCCACTTGTTTGCCTCAGCCGCATAGCGAGAAAAGTATACTGCGCCCTCAACGAATCGGGAGAGCATCGGTCATCGTACATCCATTGCCGGCTCATCTTCATTACACAACACCGAATAGACCAAATTAATACAAGTTCATACATAAAGTTCATACAACACTTAAATGCAACAAACAAATAACTCTCTAGCTAAAGCATTTAAATGCAACAACAAATGCGATCAAGATTGCAACTAAGGTAACAATTGATCCAACAACATAATGATACCAAGCCTCACTATCGATGGCATATTTTCTAATCTTTCTAATCTTCAAGCGCATTTTCTCCATCTTGATCTTGTGATCATCGGCGACATCGGCAACATGCAACTCCAATTCCATCTTCTCCCCTCAATTCTTTTCAATTTTTCTTTCAAGTACTCGTTTTCTCTTTCAACTAAATTTAACCTCTCGACAATAGGGTCGGTTGGAATTTCCGGTTCACATTACCTCCTAGATAAAAATATCTATGTCAACTTGATGGGCATAATTTTTCATAAACACGAAATGCAACAAATAGTTTTAAAAGAGAATATACCACATCCGAATCATAACAAGGACGAGGGCCGACGGGACGGATATCAAAACCATGGCACTATGTATAACAAACAACGTCACGGGTAAGATAATTATTATACGAGTAACTATATATCCAAATCACACAAACATCAATTTTTTATATAAAATTTCATGAACAAGAGGCTCACCACAAGGTGGTGCCGGCGACAGAGACGGTCTTGGGCGATCGGCAGTGGTTACGACAGAGATTTAGAAGGCACTAAGTAAACCACACCTACATATGCAAACTAAGTGTTATTTTGACCTCAAATTGCATATAAATCAAATACTACCACATATAATTCCTCCCAAATTACTAAAACCCACAATTAATCACTATATAAACCAATGCAAGAGCTAATCTAGCAATGAGAGATGAAAGGACAAAGTTGCTAACCTTGGTGATCATTTGAATGGATGAGGGCCTGCAAATCTTGACAAATTTGGGGCAAATTTTGTGATGAACTCGAGAGGAAGAAGGGAAGAATAGAGGAGAGGGAGAGGGGAAAGGGGGAATAACAGAGTGCGGGTGGACGAAGGATTTATATAGGACGACATTTAGTACCGGTTCGTGCCACGAACCGGTACTAAAATCTTCAGAAGGGCCCCATTCGACAACATCCTGCCACCACTCTCATTAGTACCGGTTCGTGGCATGAACCGGTGCTAAAGGTTTGCCACGAACCGGTACTAAAGAGCTCCTCCCGGCTAGCCGTTGGAACCGGCACTAATGGCCACATTAGTGCCGGTTCTGTCACAAACCGGGACTGATGTGTCTCACATTTGACCCTTTTTCTACTAGTGCATTCTACCAGTTCTATTAGCCACTCTATCAGCATAATCATTTTTCTTACTATTCATTTCATTGACCAAATCATTTTGAGCCTTAAGTACTTGCTCTACTTGAGTGGTAACCACAGAAGCATGTTTCCTAACAAGTTTAAGTTCACATCTAACATCAGCCATATAATCACCCAAGTGTTTAATCATATAGGTATTTTGTTTTAATTGTCTACCAAAATAAGCATTGAAATTTTCTTGTTTGACAATAAAATTATCAAACTCATCCAAGCATTGTCTAGCAGACTTATAGTGAGGAATATCACCTTCATCAAATTTATAGAGAGAATTTACCTTTAGTACCTGTGTCGGGTTATCAGGATTAGGAGATTCTTCAATAGGTAATGGATCAAGATCATATGTTTCTTCAACAGGCGGTAAATTAAGACCATGTATTTCTTCAATAGGGGGTAAATTCTTAACATCTTCAGCTTTAATACCCTTTTCTTTCATAGATTTCTTTGCTTCTTGCATATCTTCAGGACTGAGAAATAGAACACCTCTCTTATTCGGAGTTGGTTTAGGAGTAGGCTCAGTAATTGGAGCAGGAGCTGGCTCAGGAGGTGCCCAATTATTTTCATTTGTCAACATATTATTCAATAGAATTTCAGCTTCATCCGGTGTTCTTTCCCTGAAAAGAGAACCAGCACAACTATCCAAGTAATCTCTGGAAGCATCGGTTATTCCATTATAAAAGAAATCAAGTATTTCATTTTTCTTAAGAGGATGATCAGGCAAAGCATTAAGTAACTTGAGAAGCCAAGCTTGTGGGGGACTCTCTTCTTCAATTTGCACAAAGTTGTATATTTCCTTTAAAGCAGCTTGTTTCTTATGAGCAGGGAAATATTTAGCAGAGAACTAATAGATCATATCCTAGGGACTACGCACACAACCAGGATCAAGAGAATTAAACCATATCTTAGCATCACCCTTTAATGAGAACGGAAATATTTTAAGGATGTAAAAGTAGCGAGATCTCTCATCATTAGTGAACAGGGTGGCTATATCATTTAATTTAGTAAGATGTGCCACAACAGTTTGATTCATAACCATGAAAAGGATCAGATTCAACCAAAGTAATTATATCAGGATCAACAGATAATTCATAATCCTTATCGGGAACACAAATAGGTGAAGTAGCAAAAGCAGGATCAGGTTTCATTCTATCCCTAAGAGATTCTTTACTCCATTTAACTAATAGCCTCTTAAGTTATTTTCTATCTTTGCAGGCAAAAATGGCTGCAGAAGATTCCATATAAAAAACATAACCCTCAGGAATAGCAGGCATATCTTCATCATCAATTTCATCAACATTATCAGTTTCAATAATTTCTTTCTCTCTAGCCCTAGAAATTTGTTCATCAAGAAATTCACCAAGGGCACAGTAGTATCAAGCATAGAAGTAGTTTCATCATAAGTATCATGCATAACAGAAGTGGCATCATCAATAACATGCGACATATCGAGCGAATAGCAGAAGCAGGTTTAGGTGTCGCAAGCTTACTCATAACAGAAGGTGAATCAAGTGCAGAGCTAGATGGAAGTTCCTTACCTCCCCTCGTAGTTGAGGGATAAATTTTTGTCTTAGCGTCTTTCAAATTCTTCATAGTGTCCAGCAGATGTAAATCCCAAGTAACTCAAAGAATAGAGCTATGCTCCCCGGCAACGGCGCCATAAATTAGTCTTGATAACCCACAAGTGTAGGGGATCGCAACAGTTTTCGAGGGTAGAGTATTCAACCCAAATTTATTGATTCGACACAAGGGGAGCCAAAGAATATTCTCAAGTATTAGCAACTGAGTTATCAATTCAGCCACACCTGGATAACTTAATATCTGCAGCAAGGTATTTAGTAGAAAAGTAATATGATAGTAGTGGTAACAATAACAAAATAGTAATGAAAGCAAAAGTAATATTTTTGGTGTTTTGTAATGATTGTAACAATAGCAACGGGAAAGTAAATAAGCGTAAACCAGTATATGGAAAGCTCGTAGGCATTGGATCGGTGATGGATAATTATGCCGGATGCGGTTCATCATGTAATAGTCATAACATAGGGTGACACATAACTAGCTCCAATTCATCAATGTAATGTAGGCATGTATTCCAAATATAGTCAGACGTGCTTATGGAAAAGAACTTGCATGACATCTTTTGTCTTACCCTCCCGTGGCAGCGGGGTCCTAATGGAAACTAAGGGATATTAAGGCCTCCTTTTAATAGAGAACCGAAACAAAGCATTAGCACATAGTGAATACATGAACTCCTCAAACTATGGTCATCACTGAGAAGTATCCCAATTATTGTCACTTCGGGGTTGTCGGATCATAACACATAATAGGTGACTATAGACTTGCAAGATAGGATCAAGAACACACATATATTCATGAAAACATAATAGGTTCAGATCTGAAGTCATAGCACTCGGGCCCTAGTGACAAGCATTAAGCATAGTAAAGTCATAGCAACATCAATCTCAGAACATAGTGGATACTAGGGATCAAACCCTAACAAAACTAACTCGATTACATGATAGATCTCATCCAACCCAACACCGTCCAGCAAGCCTACGATGGAATTACTCACGCACGGCGGTGAGCATCATGAAATTGGTGATGGAGGATGGTTGATGATTACGACAATGACGAATCCCCCTCTCCGGAGCCCCGAACGGACTCCAGATCAGCCCTCCCGAGAGGTTTTAGGTCTTGGCGGCGGCTCCGAATCGTAAAACGCGATGATTTCTTCTCTCTGATTTTTTCTCTCGGAAAGCAAATATATAGAGTTGGAGTTGGCGTCGGAGGGTCTCCAGGGGGCCCACGAGGTAGGGGGGCGCGCCCTGGAGGGGTGGGGGGCGCCCCCCACCCTCGTGGACAGGGTGTGGGCCCCCTGGTCTTCATCTTTGGCGAGGATTTTTTATTATTTTTTCTAAGATGTTTTGTGGAGTTTCAGGTCATTCCAAGAACTTTTGTTTTCTGCACATAAAACAACATCATGGCAATTCTGCTGAAAACAGCGTTAGTCCGGGTTAGTTCTATTCAAATCATACAAGTTAGAGTGCAAAACAAGGGCAAAAGTGTTTGGAAAAGTAGATACGATGGAGACGTATCACCCGTCGTACATTGAGGGTAGGTTCGTAACTTCATCCAAGCGTGCCTTCTCCTTGGCTGAAATGACAGGTGCCAAATAATTCATAAACCATGGGCGGCAAAACACCCTCTCAACGGTCGAAATGGCAGGCACCTAATAATTCATAAACCATGGGCGGCAAAACACCCTCTCCTCGGCCGAAATCGCTCGCGCCCACTATTTCAAAACACGCCCTCCTCGCCCGAAATCTCCCGCGCCCACTATTTGGGAGAAGCAAAGTTACTCTACTATCCCCGACCCTCAAGACACACACCCAAGCCCAGAAGCCTAAAGGCAGGGGTAGAACTGTAACTTCCCCCCATATTCCAGACAAATGCGTCCGTAAGACATGGTTCCTATCGGTGTCATAACCGGCGGATCTCGGGTAGGGGGTCCCGAACTGTGCGTCTAGGCGGATGGTAACAGGAGACAAGGGACACAATGTTTTTACCCAGGTTCGGGCCCTCTCGATGGAGGTAATACCCTACTCCTGCTTGATTAATATTGATGATATGGGTAGTACAAGAGTAGATCTACCACGAGATCAAGGAGGCTAAACTCTAGAAGCTAGCCTATGGTATGATTGTTGTTAGATCCCACGGACTAAAACCCTTCGGTTTATATAGACACCGAATAGGGTTAGGGTTACAGTCGGTTACAATTGTAGGAGATCTACATATCCGTATCGCCAAGCTTGCCTTCCACGCCAAGGAAATTCCTATTCGGACAAGGGACGAAGTCTTCAATCTTGTATCTTCATAGTCTAGGAGTCCGGCCAAAGATGATAGTTCGGCTATCCGGACACCCCCTAGTCCAGGACTCCCTCAATAACCCCTGAACTAGGCTTCAATGACGACGAGTCCGGCGCGCATATTGTCTTCGGCATTGCAAGGCGGGTTCCTCCTCCGAATACTTCATAGAAGATTTTGAACACAAGGATAGTGTCCGGCTCTGCAAAACAAGTTCCACATACTACCATAGAGAGAATAACCTTTGCACAGATCTGCTGACGTATTCCGCGGCGTGACATCACACCACGGCCAGGCCTTTATACGAATCGTTTTTTACTGTTCCACCTCAGCGCGTTTAGCGAGGCGGTTTCCTTGGCACGTCTTATCAAAGCGGAGATCGTGCCCCCTTATTCTGGGATTCCCATCAATACATACGTGGGTAACCCATCCGCGCCATTGATTATGGCGCTTGGGTGATACGCGAGTTTTACCAGGCTGGCGGGGGACGCATAGCTTCGTCCGTCCATATAAGGGGATAAGGATCCACCTTTTCACCTACGCCTTCTTCCTCCTTTGCTCATCCATTTCCAAGACTTTCGAGCTCCAGCGCCCAAGTCCGCACATCCCACCTCAACCTTCTCCAACTATGTCCGGAGAGGGAGGCAGGTGGATGGCCTCCTCCGTCACGGAGGGGCACATCCAAAGGCTGCGGCAGGCCGGATACTTGTCCAGCGACATCGCCAAGACCGGCTCCCCGACGAGGGCAGCTCAGTCCCACCCCCAGGCCCCATGAGAGGGTGGTGTTCCTCACCCACTTCCTCCGCCGACTAGGTTTTCCACTTCACCCATTCATCCGGGGGCTCATGTTCTACTACGGCCTGGATTTCCATGATCTGGCCCCGAACTTCATCCTCAACATCTCGGCGTTTATCATAGTGTGCGAGGCCTTCCTCTGCATCCAGCCCCACTTCGGCTTATGGCTTAAGATCTTCAATGTCAAGCGAAGGTAGTGGGGCGGCCGCCAAGCCAGTGTGGAGGTGCCATGGTTGGCAAGATGGCCAAAGTCCTATGGCTCGAGGGCTCCTTTGTGGAGACCATAAAGGGGTGGCAATCGGGGTGGTTCTACATCACCGAGCATGCGACTCTCAATGGGCGGCGGCCCCCGAATTCCGATCTGGCCTCCCCACGCGGCTCACATCATGGAAAGAGACGGGCCTGTCGTGGGGTGATTCGGACGAGCTATCCGGACTCCAAACCTGCGTCCGAAACCTGGCGGACAAGAATCTCAGATTTGTCAACGTTATCCAGGTGATGCTCATCCGCCGGATTCTCCCATGCCAACAACGGGCCTTCAAATTGTGGGAGTTCGATCCGGCCTGACACCCAACTCTAAAAGGCTCTTCGACACTACGTGCGAAGATGCCCGGAAGGTGCTGTTCAAAGGCGCCGAGGCACCCACATCCGCCTACGAAGATCATGGATTCAGCTCGCAGCGTCAAGCCAGCGAGGTAAGTTATTTACCCTTTATGGGACTCTTTTTCATAGTTTGACTCTATGCGGGATCTAAAACTCCCTAACCTTTGACAGATCGGGTGAAGACGTCCGGACAGATTAACTGTCGGCCCCTTAGCCGAAGACCCAACGGACGCCCGATTGACGGGCTCACGGCTCTGGAACCTCACGTGGTGCGGAGAAGAAGACCACGGAACTCGAAGGAGCTCCGGCGCCAGTCTTTGTCGGACTCATCGCCCGACAACCACAGGCGGAATCCTCCTCTCGAGGAAGAGGAGGAGGAAAAAGCCTCTCCCGGTGAAGGAGAGAAGAAAAGGAAGGCCGCCCCAGGAGGCCGGAGGGTCCAAGAAAGGAAGGACCCTTCCTCCGGACTTCTCCACCAACGCCGACAAAGGATTTAGGAGGAGTGGCCACCAAGGGCCAAGCCCCTGGCGAGATCATAAGTGTCCGGACTCCGGAATAGTTCATGACTTTTTATTTGTCGCACAGTGTCTTCTAACACCGAATATGACCATGTAGCCCGCCCAAGGACGAGCTTGCCGCTTCGTCGAGCGGCTCCCTAGACTCATCGGATGTGAATAGTACTTCACTTCCGACCGCCTCCTCTCCTCGTGTCGTCGATGACACTGCGGTGGAGTCCTGAAAGGGGCCCAGCCAGGAGGAGGTGGTCCTGGAGGCGCCGCAAGGCGACCTCCCGGACTCCGGGCGCAAAGGGGGCGAGACCCCAGAGGGCTCTAAGTCTGGCCGGACTCCAGATCTGTCTGGAACCTTCAAGGTTCCGAAGTATGGCAAGCGGCCCCTTCGTAGAAGGGTAAGACTCTGACGCCGGTGACCTCCGTCCATCCGGAGGCACCGGATAACTTCTTGGAGGCGCTTAAAGGCGCCTCCATCGACGAGGAGCACCGCCTTTATTATGAGTGTGGTGATCCAGAAGTTCGATCCGCCAAGAGCGGGCTAATTGAAGCCTGTACCAGCCTTCTAACGGGCTTTGAGGTAAGTTTAGAATATGAAAATATTACCGCATAGACAAGGTAGCCCACGATGCTTAGTTCGGTGTTGGGAAAGAAAAGCGGACTAAGGATCTAAAAAGATATACGCAGGAGTCTAACATAAGTATGTCAATATGCGAATGCAGGGCGCTCTTGACCTCTGCCCGACCGATCATGGAGGTCAATGCATTGAAGAAGAGCCTCGGCGGTCCGAGAACGAGCTCGGCCTTGCCAAGAAGCAACTCGAGGACAGGGAAGGTAAGCAATACCTTATTAAAGAAATACCTTATAGAAAGGATTCGGTTGCAAAAAATGACAAGAATAACATGGGTATTGTAGGGGCCACGAGCAGGTGGCGACCACGAAGGAAGCGGTGTCCGCGGCCGAAAGCAAAGCGACATGAGCGCACCGAGCGAGAGAAGCAGGAGGAGCGGGTGGCGGAGGTGCGGCAAGAGCTCCAGGCTCTCGTGGAAAAACACGAGAGTTTGGAGCATGACTCAAAGACTCGAGAGTCCGAGCTCGCCTCGGCTCTTGAGAGTGCCAAAGCCGCTAAGGCCAAAGCCCAAAAAGCCCTCCAAGAAATTGAATCATTAAAGAAGATAGCGGCGGGTAAGGCATTCTTTATGCAAAGCAAGCATGTGAAAGTGAATTACCTATTACTTACCGGATTCGAGCTCTCCAGAGCATTCGCAAAGCTGCCCGTAGTGTGTGCGATCTTGCCCGCGTTCTACCGCGCCAAGGAGGAGCTCGACGGAGAAGGTGTTCTGGTCTCGATATCTTTGAGGCCGAACGACCCGTGCCCATGAGCGACCAGCTGAAGCAGCTGGTCGAGCTCCACAAGGTCGCCGAACAGTCCATGAAGGGCCTCATAGTTCGGCTGTGGCCATTGGAAGCCATGCCTGGGAGCTACTTTGGGCTAGTGCAGTGGCTGGTGAACGCGTGTCCATGGATTGAAGTCATCAAGCGCTCCGTCTGCATTGAAGGTGCCCGCCGGGCCCTTGCCTGTGCTAAAGTGCACTGGGGCAAGCTGGATGCGGAGAAGCTTGTGACGGACGGGCCACCGAAGGGCAAGGAGCATCGCAAGCCCGAAATATACTACGAGGGTGTCCTGAAGGGTGCCCGCCGTATAGCGGATGAGTGCTCCAAAGATGTAATTTTTGAATAGACTCGCATTTGTTATCCTGTACGCTGAAAACTTGTTCATATGCGCTAAGAAATGCTTGTTAATTTAAAATATTACCTTCATGCGACCGTTTATCAAATTTGAGAGATGGCAAGTCGTTGGCTTCAGCCCCCATGCCACGAGTCTTTGGGGTGTTCGGGATAAACTTGAGCGCTCTTGTTCCCATTCTTGGGTCCGTCGAGGAGGCGCTCAACGCATAGCGAACAAGGCAACCGGACTTATAGTGCTTGAACACTCTCACTTAGCCATAGAATTCTATAATTTTAAATTTCGGCGAAGCCCCTAGTATTCGGAAGACCGAGTTTGGGGCGCTATCCACGCCTTGGCCGGACAATGCCGGTTCCTCGCTCTAAGCGGCATAAGTCTTTAGGGACCCGAAAAAACCTCTCGAACAGCGACCGGCTCTTACCCTATCATGATGGTCAGTTTTAGCTTTCTCCACTGAGGTGCTCAACCCAGCTCAACCGGGGCACAATCGCGGTGGTTCTCCCGATGCTACCTTAGCCGATATAACGGAACGTAAGGTACCAAAACATGGGAGCCGGGCAAACCCAACTATTGACCCAAGACATGATTCGGAGCGGATGCATATAATGCTATAAGTTCGGGTGCCGCACTTGTGAAAGTGTTCGGACTTATCACACCATACTTTTGGGGTACTTAAGCCCCCGTGTATTGGCCTTACCAAAGTGTACGGGTGCAACATGTCATGAAATGAACATATATATAGATAAAGAAAGGAGTGCAATAATAGGCGAAGCTATGTATTGTTTAAAAAGGTACTGCAATGGAAGCGAGCGATACAAATAGTGCGATAAGCAAGGGATGGGACTATTTAACATGTCCCCCTCCAGGGGTAAGCTGCGGAATGGTATGTAAAACAGGTATAATGCTCGTAGTAGAGACCACCTGGACACTCGACGTAGCTTTCTGCTTCCCTGGCTGTTGCATCATGAGTTCGGCAATTCTAGTGTCGTACAAGACTTCTGGAAAACGGAGTCCTGAAAGTAAGAAAATAGAAGAAAAGAAAAAGAATGACACAATCGGGAGCCCCTGGTGCGGTTGAGCCGCATTCAGGCGTCTTGGTGGTCGTGCCCTCCCCGATGCCCATGGTATCTCCAGAGCGTAGTTATGTACGCGTAATCTTTGGCAGCGGTTTCGCGAGGGCTGGGGTTGGGGCGGATTACTCTGGCGATGCTTTCCGGATCGTGCCAGCGGTCTTGTTGTAGGTTACTCGGTAGCGCTTGATGGTGGCCGGACGTTTAATAGCCGGACTCGAGAATTGCTGTGAGAGGCTGCTTTGCACCTCCGCCGCGAGGGCCGCCATGTGCTCCTCCGTTCGGAGAGAGCGTTTAGTGTTTCCATTGACCGTGATTACTCCTCGAGGGCCTGACATCTTGAGCTTGAGGTATGCGTAGTGCGGCACCGCATTGAACTTTGCAAATGCGGTTCGTCCAAGCAGTGTGTGATAGCCGCTGCGGAACGGGACTATGTCGAAGATTAACTCTTTGCTTCGGAAGTTATCCGGGGATCCGAAGACCACTTTGAGTGTAACTGAGCCTGTACAATTGGCCTCTACACCTGGTATTACGCCTTTAAAGGTCGTCTTTGTGGGTTTAATCCTTGAGGGGTCTATGCCCATTTTGCACACTGTATCCTGATAAAGCAGGTTCAGGCTGCTACTGCCGTCCATCAGGACTCTAGTGAGGTGAAATCCGTTGATGATTGGGTCAAGAACCAATGCGGCGAATCCGCCGTGACGGATGCTAGTGGGGTGGTCCCTTCGATCAAAGGTGATCGGGCAGGAAGACCATGGGTTGAACTTCGGGGCGACTGGCTCCATCGCGTATACGTCCCTTAGCGCACGCTTCCGCTCCCTTTTGGCGGTCGGGGCTCTTCCTCGTCATCGCTATGCAGCCCCTTGTCGTTGTTTTCGGCGCTTAGCTTGCCTGCTTGCTTGAACACCCAACAATCCCTGTTGGTGTGGTTGGCTGGTTTTTCGGGGGTGCCATGTATCTGGCACAAGCGATCGAGTATTCGGTCCAAGTTGGACGGGCCCTGGGTATTTCTTTTGAATGGCTTCTTCCGCTGACCGGGTTTAGAGCCTCTGAATCTGGCATTTACTGTCGTATCTTCAGCATTATCACCGTTAATGCGGCGTTTATGCTTGTTGTGACGCGACCTGCCATTGCTGTCCTTGGTATCCGAACTATCAGGATGTTTGGCCAAGTTGTTGCTTCGAGCTAGCCAGCTGTCCTCTCCCGTGCAAAATCGGGTCATGAGTGTGGTGAGGGCTGCCATGGATTTTGGCTTTTCCTGTCCTAGGTGCCGGGCTAGCCACTCGTCGCGGATGTTGTGTTTGAAGGCTGCTAGCGCCTCTGCATCCGGACAGTCGACGATCTGATTTTTCTTGGTTAGGAACCGTGTCCAGAATTGTCTGGCCGATTCTTCTGGCTGCTGAATTATGTGGCTGAGGTCATCGGCGTCTGGTGGTCGCACGTATGTGCCCTGGAAGTTATCAAGGAATGCGGCTTCCAGGTCCTCCCAACAACCAATTGATTCTGCTGGCAAGCTGTTAAGCCAATGCCGAGCTGGTCCTTTAAGCTTGAGCGGGAGGTATTTGATGGCGTGTAGATCATCGCAGCGGGCCATGTGGATATGGAGGAGGTAGTCCTCGATCCAAACCGCAGGATCTTTTGTGCCATCGTATGATTCGATGTTTACGGGTTTGAAACCCTCGGGGATTTGGTGATCCATTACTTCATCTGTGAAGCATAGTGGGTGTGCGGCGCCTCTGTATTGGGCTATATCACGACGCAGGTCAAATGAGCTTTGTCTCATCGTGGTTCGCCCGGCCGAATTGCTGTATCCCGCGTGACGGTTATCGCCACGTGTCGTAGGCGCACGCGATCCGTAGATCGATCTTGTTTGCCTTGCCTGGTCCTCCAATATGTCTCGCAGGTCTGGCGCGTTTCCCCGTGCCTTGGTACTTTTCGAGCGATGCCGGAGTGTGGCTTGAATGGAGGGTCTAGAGCCTCTCTGTCGCGACCACAGGGTGGCCGGTCGGCCACAACATGCGCTGGTGATGTAGGTTTGGGTGCTGCTTCCTCTAATTGGGGTAGCAGCCTGCGTTTGGGGTATCTCTTGGAGGGGCGTTCGAGTTCATACTCTTGGGTGCAAGGACTTCAGTCCATCTGTCAGCTAGCAAGTCTTGGTCAGCTCTAAGCTGCTGCTGCTTTTTCTTGAGGCTGCTTGCCGTGGCCATAAGCCTGCGTTTGAAACGCTCCTGTTCGGCAGGATCCTCAGGCACGACAAATTCGTCGTCGTCAAGGCTTGCCTCATCTTCGGAGGGAGGCATATAATTATCGTCCTCCACCTCCCTGCCTGCGGCTCTATTATGAGGGCTTGCTTCTCCCTCCTCCCCGCTACCGAGTCCTGCCGGAGGGGGTCGCCTTCGCACCGTCCGGTATTGTTGTCTCCGTGCGGAATCGCCGTTTCTTGTGGCGGGATTTAGAGCGGCGCCGCTGACGTCGGCGCTTGGGTTGTTTCTTGGAGGGGTCATCCTCCGCCGTTCCATCGCCGTTCCCATCTTTTGGGATGTCCACCATGTATATGTCGTATGACGAGGTGGCCTTCCAGTGCCCTGTAGGCGCTGGTTCTTGGTCGTCTCCGGCATCGTCGTCCATATCGTCGATGTCTTGAGTCGAAATCGAGCATGTCGATTAAATCATCATCGGCAAGGCTACAAAGTGGGTGGTGGGTGGGCGTTGAATTTCTTCGTCGTCGCATCCCAACCTTCCCGACCGTAGTCCGCCAGGGCTCTCCGATAAAGAGAGAGACTTTAGTGAATTCAGGATGTCGCCAAAGGGCGAGTGCTGAAAGATGTCCGCGGCAGTGTACTCTATGACCGGCGCCCAATCGGATTTGATTGGCAGGGGCGCGGAGGGTTCGGAGTCCGGAGAGGAGTCCGCACCTTGGAGTCACGGTCTTCGCAAATGACAGGGATGGAGTTCGGCTCAATCGCCGTTGAGATCGTAGCCCCCGAGGCGGTGTCCAACCACTCGTCCTCGATCGGGGGAGTCGGCTCCGAGCTAAGGGTCGGAGCGGACGCCGTGCGACCTCGAGGCACCGTCCGTGGCAGAGCTAGATCGTGCCCATCGAGACAGTGCGGCGCGCTTGGCTGTGGCTCGAATCCGTCGAAGATCAAGTCTCCGCGGATGTCGGTCGTGTAGTTCAAACTCCCAAATCTGACCTGATGGCCAGGGGTGTAGCTTTCGATCTGCGCCAGATGGCCAAGCGAATTGGCCCACAGTGCAAAGCCGCCGAATACGAAGATCTGTCCGGGGAGAAAAGTCTCACCCTGGACTGCGTCGTTGCTGATGATTGAAGGAGCCATCGGGCCTATCAGTGACGACACAGAGGAACTCTCAATGAAAGCACCAATGTCGGTGTCAAAACCGGCGGATCTCGGGTAGGGGTCCCGAACTATGCGTCTAGGCGGATGGTAACAGGAGACAAGGGACACAATGTTTTTACCCAGGTTCGGGCCCTCTCGATGGAGGTAATACCCTACTCTTGCTTGATTAATATTGATGATATGGGTAGTACAAGAGTAGATCTACCACGAGATCAAGGAGGCTAAACCCTAGAAGCTAGCCTATGGTATGATTGTTGTTCGTCCTACGGACTAAAACCCTTCGGTTTATATAGACACCGAATAGGGTTAGGGTTACACAGCGTCGGTTACAATGGTAGGAGATCTACATATCCGTATCGCCAAGCTTGCCTTCCACGCCAAGGAAAGTCCTATCCGGACAAGGGACGAAGTCTTCAATCTTGTATCTTCATAGTCTAGGAGTCCGGCCAAAGATGATAGTTTGGCTATCCGGACACCCCCTAGTCCAGGACTCCCTCAGTTCCCCCTCCCAATTCCCAATTCATACATCGTGGGCGCCAAATCACCTTCTCCCCAGAAGCTCCCTTCTCCCCAGCCGTGAAACCTCTGCCCCTCCTCCATGGCGCCCCCACTGCACCAAATTCACCGCCACCATCCTTCCCAATGCCGGAGCTGCTGTCCGTTTGCCCTCGTGCACTGGATCGTGTGTCTCTTACTCCGTGCTGCCGGAGCTGCCTCGACGACGGCCGCGTGAACCATACCGAAGTTGATTCACCCGCGCCGTTGTGCGCGGCGCCGGAGCGGCTCCAACTTCGGATATGTCCAGGACCCCGGCGCTGCTTACCCGAAGTCATCGACCGTCGCGACGGATCTGATTTCCTCCCACCGGGAGCCATCGCAACTGCGTCGGCCTCACCGACTCGGCAGCTGGAGCTACCTACTTCATCGGGCAATAAGATATGTCGTACACTCATCTTAAATCACTTTATTGAGGCGTCAGTCATCTGAATTTTTATTCTAGGCCAGTTGATTCTCAATGGGAAGCAGCACCCCTCTAGGCGGCGGAGCTCCTAGGTTGTCGGTTGGCTGGTGTCTATCATAAGGGTGCGGGGGCGCAAGTTCGCCGCGGAAGCGACACTTAGGTGGCTATCTTAGAGTTGCGTGGGTTGAAGGTACTACCGCCACCGGATCTGGATGACAGCAAGTCTATGTGGATTGGCCGGGGGTGGCGCAACCACGACAGTACAGTGGGGCGGGGAGCGAGGTTTTGGTCGGAGCTCTCGGGGCCAGGGACGGTGGAGGCAGGCTGCTTTGCTGGTGGTCGTTGGCTCTTCGAGGAAGATTCTGAACAGTGTCAGCCGGGAGGCACAAGAATGCCATCAAGCCATCCGGTGCAGATCGGACAGTACCAAAATAAAATAAAATCGTGTGACCCCAATTTAGTTTTCAGTCAACAGACATGTGACCACTCTCGTACCTTACTGTTGATCTCTTAGGGTATTTCTTCAGATCAGAGATATGTGTCGTTCTTAACATTATGTGTTTTCTGCATCTTCAGCCACATCGTCTTCCTTCTCACTGCAGTTTCTCCAACAAGGGAAGCATACACCAGAAGGGAGCTATAGTCCCCACTCAACAGTTCCCTGCAGCGAATGTGCGTGCCCGACATGGACAGCCACAACAACTGCAGGGACATCGACAAGTCAACACATGATGCTCACTCCTATGGATGGCAGCCAGATAGGTTGTACCATCATCTTACTTGTGTGCAACATTTATGGCTTTGTTATCCATCTAAGCATGGAAAATAGATTATCACATTTCATTGTATATTCATGTTGATCTCTTAAGAGTCTTGTTCAGGAGTTAACGTTGTTCCATAGTTCAGAGAAGGGACTTTTTCTTTAGGTAACATTGTTCCATAGTTATCATGCATCAGCCAATGCTATCCCACAGGCTGGTGTTATACCACTTCTAGTATTACCTATGTTGTTCGTTAATACTTTTGTGTGCCATCTAGTTAATCAACAGTACAAACGATACATATTCTGTACTCCCTCCATCCAAATATATATGGCCTAATGCATTTTTGGAGATTGCCTTCGACTATTGATAAGATTAATAGTGTATGAGAAGTATAGCATGAAAATTTTATCATTGAAAGCTCCTTTCATGTATGAATTTGACGGTATGCTTTGTGTAACTTGCATTTCATATATTATTGCTCTGACACATGGTCAAATTTAGCCTCAAAAAACAGATTAGGCCCTATATAGATGGATAGAGGGAGTAGCTTTCATCTGTGTTCTCCCTTTAGTTTTTGAGACATGTTGCTGCTAGTTAAGCCCAGTCCTACTATTTATGTCGTCTCCTACAGGCACTCATTACATAAATTTAACTACTAGTTGTCTTCCATGCATGTCAGATATAATTGCACACACTGATATATCCACAAGAACCTCACGGAGCAATGTAACGGCCAACAAACTTGACATCAATGATACCCAATATGATGGAACATGTAAAGGCAGTTCTTCAGAAGACTTGCAGAAAGATGATGAATCCTATTCACCCCACAAGATCCTTGCTCTAACTTGGCCCGTGATATGGGTACAACATGCATATAATGTCCTGGAGTGCATCTACTCTATTGCATTGCCATGTGCTTAGCCTGCTAATCATGCATGTAAACATGTCATGCCTTCCTATATTTCAGTGCCTATTCCATTCATGGTAACGTGTTTTCAAATTCAAGTATTGTCATTCTACTCTGTCGCAATGCCATCTGCTTAGTTTGGACATCATGCTTATGAATATCTTATGCATCGTTAGTCATCAGTATGTACTCCATCTGTCTACCATACCATGTTTTTTTACATTGAAGTGATGTTCTAGTGGTCTGTTGCAATGCCATCTTAGTTTCCCAATCATACACGCATATGTTGCCTTAGTGTTTTTCTGTATGTATTCCGCTATCATACAGTTTTACATTCAACTAGTGTTTTTTTACTCTGTTGTCTCGCTGTATCCCTAGCTCTTACATCATACTCCCGCTGTCCAGATTACATGTCGTGGAAATGGATAAAAATGGATGTATCTAGAACTGAAATACGCCTAGACACATCCATTTATTTCCGGATGGAGGGAATACATGTCAATATGTCCTGCCTTTCTATTCTTCAATACCTATTCCATCTCTTTGTCGTAGCATGTTTTATAACTGAAGCACCATTCTTCTATATAAGGCATGCAAGGGGAAGATGGCTATGTCAGAGTCTGAAGGTTACAAACAAGGTCTTTGCAAAAGATCCAAACGCCAGGAGATAGTAAACCAACTCTAGTGTTCATAGATACTGCTCTAGCACAGAGAAACCGAACTCCTACTGATAATAAGCAGATTCAAGTGGCCAAAGAACTAGTCCGCTCCAGTCCAGCAAAAATATGTCAACTCGATTCTCAAAAGCGTGTGCGTATCCTCACATCATGAAATTTTATAGCATTCAGTTCATATTTTCTACATGTTTCTTACCCATCTCTCATTCAGAAAATAAGCTTAAAGGGTAGAAGACTTTCTAAACTAGGATCGTGTTCGAGGAAAGTATCTTATGGGAATTCTCTGTGCTCCAATGGTGATGTAAGTACCTGTTGTATATCACTATATTTTTACATCAGCATGTATTTTGTTAATCGGCGTGAACCCAACATTTATCTGATCTAAATTTACTTGTAGAAAAATGTATATTTAAAGGCGACAATGTTGATTTTTGTAAGGAAAACTGTCTGGTAGTTTTGCATACTGAGCTGCATGAGTGTACTATCTCATATCATGCACATTACTAAATTGTAGTGATGTTATGGTTGGCCAATCATTCATTGTGTCAATGTTGCTTTCCTATTACCTTACCTGGCTGATGATAGTTGTGCCATATTGTGTTAATTTGGTGTAGGTTGGTTGCCCAAACATTCATTGTGTCAATGTTGCTTTCTTGTTATCTGACCTGGCCAATGATAGCAATGCTAGTGTGTTAATTTGGTGCAGGCTGCTGAAGATAAGAAGACAAACTCTGAAAACAGCAAGGCAACCCCATTGTTTCTTTCCAATAAATCTAGGCCAGGTAATATGGCAATAACTCTTGATTAATCTGTTCGGTTCCCCCGTAATTTATGTTATGATTATGATGCAGTCATCGAGACACTCTCCACTATCTATAATACAAGCCTGCCAAAATCGCCATCTGAATCTGTTCAGTTTCCTCTGCCTCGAATCCAACGGAAAAAATGTATGTTTGTGAACCAATTACTAGCTGAAGCAATGATGTAGCGACCTGACCCAACATCGGTCAAGTCTCTGTGTCTGTACCATCCCAAGATCATGCTGGTACTCACAGTACATCGATAAAGTAATCAAAGTTCGATCACACCTGAATTTTATTACACGATTCTCATATAGAGTCTTTATTACAAGGGAATAAATTCGCTCAAGGCCAACTCATGAGAAATAAACTACTAATGCTGCGGAAGCGTCGAGGTAAAGCGAGTCCATCCGACTCAAAGGGCAATCGCCAAGCGCGGAGCGTAGCCTCACTCTGATCGAATATATCTACGCAACATAATACGTTGCAGCCATGTAGGTCAGCTTTTGGAATAAGCTGGCAAGTCATGAAGAATAACAATAATCAAGTTGCTAACTCTATATGCATTTTGGCTGTGGAGCTCTAAGTTTCATCAATTTTGCGTAAAGCCAATTTTATCCTACTACAGTGGACTTATTTGCAAATTACTACAAATTGTTGGTAGTTATTGAGATGGTTCCGCCAACCAATATCTCGTTCCCAATTATTAAGTCATAAACCCTCAAATTAATTCATTAGTTTTAGTGTTGAGATATCCGAATACTTCCAAGGTCCAGAGGCTCAAATGTCCGTGAATCGGGACACGGCTAATCGATTAGGTTATAACTCTCTGCAGAGGTTTTGCGCACTTTCCCGCAAGAATCATTCCCTCCTTTAGAGTCTTCGCACTTCATGGTGTTTGAAGACGGGACGAATGAAACAGGGTCTTCCAAAGAGTTCTTCTGGCCACTGCCGGTACCCATCCAATCCTACCGTTCGTCTACTTCTCGTAGTACCGTCCAGCCAGCGTCACTACTAGGGTCAACCCAGCCAGAGCCCATAATGGCTTGCGGCTGCACAGGTAAGCTTCCGGTCATGGGGCATCCATCCTTCTCTTCGTGGCTGGGTGAAGCTTTCCGCAGGATGTCATGGCGCTTCTCCATGCATCCCGGCCACCACTGGGTGCTCCAGGGTGCCCGTCAACCGTCCTCCACCCAAAGAGTGATTTTTCCAAGTCCATCTTGATCATTGTAGTTCATGGGGTTATCATCATCATTGACTCTCACATCTTGCTTATGAATATCACTCATACCAAATCCCGTCTTCTGAGCATAGCAAAATAACTACTACGTCCCGGTCATGGTAACAAGGATTGGTTCATCCTACCACATGATACTACTCAAGTTTAATGACTTCAAGATTTCACTACTGCATGCATGGTGGGGTGGTGACAACTACTAATGCACAAAAACATAGGTATAGAAATAACATGATCAAAACTTGCCTTCTTGATGATCCTCGTAAGCTAAAGAGTCGTAGTAGCAAGCTTCGCACTCCGGAAACTCTACCGAGACAAACAATAGCACAATAAGCACAAAGCAATAGGATCACATAACACAACATAACAAAAGTAACATAACACAACAAAACAATCAAAACCAAATCCAAAAGAAAAACTCAAAGAAAACAACTCAAAGTTTTTCCTACTCCAAACAATAGCTAAAATAGTTTTTTTATATAACAAAAATTCCTTAATATAACCTAATCATGTTTTTAAGTTAACTTAACAGAAAAGGTTTCACTAAGCAACTAGGTGCAAAAAGAATTAATTAAAAAGCTATTATAAAACTCATTTTAGGCCTAATCCAATTTCTATTAAGAAAATAATTTAAAACTTTTATTAATTATAAATAAAAGTTCATCTACTAGAATGACAGAAATTATCCTAGAATAACTAATCACAAGTTAAAAATAAATTAATTTACTAATTAATTAATTAGGAAAACAGAACTAGTTAATTAATTAGGATTAATAGGATTCTGTCTAAAACTAATTATTTATTAATCCTAAAATACCAAAGTTAATTTCTAGATTTTGGCAATGTCAAAATAAAGTGGTGACAAAAAGAATCATGCAAAAATAATTTTTTAACTAAAGTTATAGCAGATTTGCTATTCTGGCTAAAACAATATTAAAGCATTTTTAATTATTTTTTAACATAGCTAAATATATATTTTTCTGAAGCTACATAAAATTTGCAATCCAACCAAAAAAAGAATCACTCAAAAATATTAAGCAGAATAAAAGATATACATTTTTGAAAACAGAAACTATTTGGCTAAAACAGAAAATCAAAATAAAAGAAAAAGGCCTAATGGGCCTATACTGTGCCCTGTGCGTTAGATAGCCTAAACGGGCCCTAGGTTTAAACTAAACGAACCGGTAAAAAAAATAAAACCTAACTAATAAATAAACCGATCGGAACCGGCCGGTTTTCTAACTAAAACCTAACCCTTCGGGGTGTCTAATCCTAGCCCTAGATCTAGGATCGAACGGTGGAGGGGGATGCCGGGGACTTACCGGACTCCGGCGACGGCGGCGGCGGCGGCGAAAGTGCTCCGGGGCGTCCGGACGTCGGCGAGCTCCGGCGACTCGTCGGGAAGACGCGCACGGGGTCGGGGAAGGGTTCGGTGGTGTTGGGGGGGGGGGGGTCGGGGTGCACCAGGGCGTCGACGGCGGCAACAATGGCGGCGGGGAGGAGCTCGGGTCTCCGGCGAGCTCGGGAGGGAGAGAGAGAGGGGGTCCGACGAGGCTAGGGGAATGGGGTCTGGCGACTCGGCTTTTATAGCCAGGGGTCGGGTGGCTTTGGAAGGGCATCGGGGGTGTGGGGGATCCCGGATCCTTCGGGATCCGGTCGATCTCCGGCGAGCTCGTGGCGTGGGCGAGGGGGGAAGGAGACGGGGCGGGTCCCACGGGTCAGCGGGAGAGAGAGAGGGGCGAGGGGGTCGGGTGGCCGAGGCCTACGGGTTTCGGCGAGGGTGCGAGGGTGCGGCTGGCTGGCTGGCTGGGCGCTGGCTGCCTGGGCTTGGGCCGGCTCATTGGCTGGCGCTGGGCTGAGGAGGGCGGCGGCACTGGCTGGGCACTGGGTGGCTGGCGCCCGTTTTTTTATTTTTTAAATAAAACTAAACAAAAATAAAACCAAATCTATAGATAATTTATATAGGGTATATATATACCAAAATTATCAGGGGAATATTCCCTTTCATTTGAAAATTTTTCCAATGGAAAAATCCAAACTTTATGAAAATCTATTTATTTCAAATTCAAATAAATTTCAGATTTGAATCCAAATCTTTTGGCATTGTTTCCTCTGATATTTTTGGAGTGTCATGTTTGCTCCTCTCATACTTTTGATCAAGTATTTATCGGGCTTGGTTTTGAATTGTTTCCCACATGCCGAGTTTTGAAATTCAAATTCAAACTCAACTTGCTCAAACTTCAAATGACAATCAAATTCAAACAGAATGCATAGGATGCTTATCTATGATTGTAAAACATTCCAAATAGGAAATTTGGGATGTTACAAACCTACCCACCTTAAGATGAATCTAGCCTCGAGATTCGGGTTGGCTAGCAAATAGGTGTGGATGGTCTCGACGAAGATCTTCTTCGTTCCCGTGTGGCTTCTTCCTCGGTGTGGTGACTCCACACCTTGCAAAACTTGATGACCTTGTCGCGAGTGACTCGCTTGCAGTTTCGAGAATTCGGACGGGTTTCTCCTTGTAGGTCAGATCACTGTCAAGCTGTATGGCCTCTAGGGGCACTGTGTCTCTCAACGGAACATCGGCCATGTCGGCATGACACTTCTTCAGCTGAGAAACATGGAAAACATCATGAACTCCGGACAATCCTTCCGGCAATTCCAACTTGTATGCAACTTCTCCACGACGTTCGAGGATTTTGTATGGGCCAATGAATCGGGGTGCTAACTTTCCCTTGACTCCAAACCTCTTGATTCACCCAAGGTGCCGGTTTCCAACACTATGAGGTCTCAAGGGAAATTTGTGGTTCCCGATGTTGAGAGTTGCAGGACAGCCTACACCTGCCATCATTTCTCCTCCTGCGGGAACCCACGCCTTGAAGGGGGCTTCTAAGGGTTCTAGTGCGCAACCCGTACTTTTCCACAACTACCCTTGATATGAATGAATGCGTTGCACCGTAATCAAAGAGAACCAAAACTGAACGTGAATTCAATAAAAACTTACCAACCACGATTGTTCCGGCTGATCATAGACGTCCTCCACGCCGATGTGGTTCACCTGAGCACGAGGGAACGGATTGGGCTTCTTCGCTGAGCCTCCATTGCCATTACCATTCCTCTGCTTGGCCTCCGGGCAGTCGGTGGCATAGTGCCCTGTCTTCTGGCACTTGAAGCAGGTGATGTGGCTCAGATCCTTCGGAGCCGGGGCAGAACGGTGCTGACTGCCATTACCGTTGCCATTGCCATTGCCATGGCCTGACTTGTTGTCCTGGCTGCGGTTGTTCCCATTTCCTCCATGGTTATGGCCTCCATGGTTATGATGGGTGTGCCCTCCTGAGTACGGTGCATAACGGGGCTTCTGCTGAGCTCCCGAAGTTGTGCTTCCCCGGCTGTACTTCCGCTTGCGGCTTTCTATCTGTTGCTGCTTGCCTTCAAGAATGGTGGCCTTGTCTACCAGCTCACAGTAGTTGTTGAAAGTAGCCACAATAAGCTGCATGCTCAGTTCATCATTGAGTCCCTCAAGGAACTTCTCACCTTGGCGGCATTTGTGGCCACATCATCGAGGGCATAGCGGGCAAGCTTGCTGAATTCATCCACGTCTTGTGCCACAAGACGATTCCCTGGCGTAAGTTGCGGAACTCACGCTTCTTCGCACTCATGGCTCCAGTGAGACATGAGCAAGCGGCGAAGGCTGCTGGAATTGGTCCCATGTGATGCCACCCATGGGAAAAGTGGCAGTGTAGTTCTCCCACCAAGAAGCTGCAGGTCCATCCAGTTGATGCACGGCAAAGCGCACCTTCTCAGCATCAGTGCATCCAACGGTGACTAGCTCCCTTCCGATTTTGCGGAGCCAATCATCAGCCACAATTGGCTCAGTGCTACTAGAGAACACCATGGATTCAACCTCGGAAACGAGTCAAGTTGTCCACGATGGGTGGTGGCGGTGGATTGTTGGCGGTGTTGTTCGATTACGAATAAGGAGTTGCATCGGTGCATTCTGCTGCTGGAGCAGCTGGGTGAGCTCGGCGGAAACCAAAGTGTCACGTCTCGGAGGCATCTGGTGTTTTTGGAGTGGGTGAGAAAATTAGAATAGAACAATGGTCTATAAGGAATAACACTACCCACATGAATGCACAATCATAACACACCAATCATTTATTCATTCCACTCAAACATGGTTCAAACTCGATTACAAAAGCTCATGACTAATCGAAGGAAAAACATCGCCTAACTGATCGACGAAAAAGTAAAAGATAACATGGTGGTCGACTAAAGTCTTCATCGATGGCGCCTCCTCTTGGGGTTTCCTTCAGTGGTACTCCTTCAAATCCTGATCATTGCTCACGAGGGTGCTTCATCTCCACTCGGGTAAAGGTCCTCTCCCAAGTCCATCTTCTCCTCAATCGCGGCAAGCTTCATCTTCAGGTCGTCGACTGTCTCCATGAAGTCCGTGATTTCTTCCTCATGGCCAAGGAAGTCTGCGTGCCTTCTCCTCCGATTCGATTCGCGGAACAAAAGCTTCCGTGTGTCTTCGAAGTTACGGCGAAGTCTGAATCTCCCGTTTCCTGAGAAGACACTCCAAGTCCTGGATGTAAGAAAGAGTGGAATCGTCCTCGATGGTACGGATGATATCTCCATTCCTTGCCCTGCGAGGAACCATGGCGAGGTCTGAGTGATCGAGCTCGGCCCTGTACTCCTCTCGGAGATGTCCAAGTGCTCGATAGATCGCCACGTCCTTCCGATGATCCAGCTTGAACTCGGTGAACTCAAAGTTGATAGGCTCCGTGTGTCCTCCAAAGGTCCTCCCCGGATATGCACCTCAATCACATGGCGGGTGTCCGTCGGAAGTGCATTAGTGGGTTTCCGGTGATCGAGGGTAGAGCTATCTTCACCGCTTCACCATCTGGACCAGCTTTCTTCCAAAGGGCATCGCCTCATCGGGCTGGCGTAACTCCGGTAGCAAACTGGGGTGAACTCGGCGGCCATCTAGAATGTTGCAAAGGGAGAAGAGTCGAATTGAACAGGGAAGAATTATAGAATGAAAAGGGGTTCAAAGTAAATGGTCTCGCTTATGGCTTTCCGATCCTAGGGGTTACGATCCTACGGTCAGCGTGTGCTCGATACCATCTCAGAAGCGACTGACCCAACATCGGTCAAGTCTCGTGTCTGTACCATCCCAAGATCATGCCGGTACTCACAAGACATCGATAAAGTAATCAAAGTTCAATCACACCTGAATTTTATTACACGATTCTCATATAGAGTCTTTATTACAAGGGAATAAATTCGCTCAAGGCCAACTCATGAGAAATAAACTACTAATGCTGCGGAAGCGTCGAGGTAAAGCGAGTCCATCCGACTCCAAAGGGCAATCGCCAAGCGCGGGCGTAGCCTCACTCTGATCGAATATATCTCTCGCAACATAATACGTTGCAGCCATGTAGGTCAGCTTTTGGAATAAGTCGGCAAGTCATGAAGAATAACAATAATCAAGTTGCTAACTCTATATGCATTTTGGCTGTGGAGCTCTAAGTTTCATCAATTTTGCGTAAAGCCAATTTTATCCTACTACAGTGGACTTATTTGCAAATTACTACAAATTGTTGGTAGTTATTGAGATGGTTCCGCCAACCAATATCTCGTTCCCAATTATTAAGTCATAAACCCTCAAATTAATTCATTAGTTTTAGTGTTGAGATATCCGAATACTTCCAAGGTCCAGAGGCTCAAATGTCCGTAACCGGGGACACGGCTAATCAATTAGGTTATAACTCTCTGCAGAGGTTTGCGCACTTTCCCCGCAAGAATCATTCCCTCCTTTAGAGTCTTCGCACTTCATGGTGTTTGAAGACGGACCAGATGAAACAGGGTCTTCCAAAGAGTTCTTCCGCCACCGCGGTACCCATCCAATCCTACCGTTCGTCTACTTCTCGTAGTACCGTCCAGCCAGCGTCACTACTAGGGTCAACCCAGCCAGTGCCCATAATGGCTTGCGGCTGCACACGTAAGCTTCCGGTCATGGGGCATCCATCCTTCTCTTCGTGGCTGGGTGAAGCTTTCCGCAGGATGTCATGGCGCTTCTCCATGCATCCCGGCCACCACTGGGTGCTCCAGGGTGCCCGTCAACCGTCCTCCACCCAGTAGTGATTTTCCGAAGTCCATCTTGATCATTGTAGTTCATGGGGTTATCATCATCATTGACTCTCACATCTTGCTTATGAATATCACTCATACCAAATCCCGCCTCTGAGCATAGCAAAATAACTACTACGTCCCGGTCATGGTAACAAGGGGATTGGTTCATCCTACCACATGATACTACTCAAGTTTAATGACTTCAAGATTTCACTACTGCATGCATGGTGGGGTGGTGACAACTACTAATGCACAAAAACATAGGTATAGAAATAACATGATCAAAACTTGCCTTGCTGATGATCCTCGTAAGCTAAAGAGTCGTAGTAGCAAGCTTCAAGACTCGGAAACTCTACCGAGACAAACAATAGCACAATAAGCACAAAGCAATAGGATCACATAACACAACATAACAAAAGTAACATAACACAACAAAACAATCAAAACCAAATCCAAAAGAAAAACTCAAAGAAAACAACTCAAAGTTTTTCCTACTCCAAACAATAGCTAAAATAGTTTTTTTATATAACAAAAATTCCTTAATATAACCTAATCATGTTTTTTAAGTTAACTTAACAGAAAAGGTTTCACTAAGCAACTAGGTGCAAAAAGAATTAATTAAAAGCTATTATAAAACTCATTTTAGGCCTAATCCAATTTCTATTAAGAAAAATAATTTAAAACTTTTATTAATTATAAATAAAAGTTCATCTACTAGAATGACAGAAATTATCCTAGAATAACTAATCACAAGTTAAAAATAAATTAATTTACTAATTAATTAATTAGGAAAACAGGAACTAGTTAATTAATTAGGATTAATAGGATTCTGTCTAAAACTAATTATTTATTAATCCTAAAATACCAAAGTTAATTTCTAGATTTTGGCAATGTCAAAATAAAGTGGTGACAAAAGAATCATGCAAAAATAATTTTTAACTAAAGTTATAGCAGATTTGCTATTCTGGCTAAAACAATATTAAAGCATTTTAATTATTTTTAACATAGCTAAATATATATTTTTCTGAAGCTACATAAAATTTGCAATCCAACCAAAAAAAAGAATCACTCAAAAATATTAAGCAGAATAAAAGATATACATTTTTGAAAACTGAAACTATTCGCTAAAAACAGAAAATCAAAATAAAAGAAAAAGGCCTAATGGGCCTATATCGTATACTGTATGTTAGATAGCCTAAACGGGCCCTAGGTTTAAACTAAACGAACCGGTAAAAAATAAAACCTAACTAATAAATAAACCGATCGAACCGGCCGGTTTTCTAACTAAAACCTAACCCTTCGGGTGTCTAATCCTAGCCCTAGATCTAGGATCTGACGGTGGGGAGGTGAGGCTGACTTCATCGGACTCCGGACGGCGGCGGCGGCGGGCGAAGTGCTCGGGCGTCCGGACGTCGGCGAAGCTCCGGCGACTCGTCGGGAAGACGCCGCACGGGTCGGGAAGGGTTCGGTGGTGTTGAAGGGGGTCGGGTGGACCAGGCGTCGACGGCGGCAACAATGGCGGGGAGGAGCTCGGGTCTCCCATGAGCTCGGGAGGAGAGAGAGAGGTCCCATGAGGCTAGGGGAATGGGGTGCGGCGACTCGCTTTTATAGCCAGGGGTCGGGTGGCTTCGGAAGGGCATCGAGGCGGTCGGGATCCCGGATCCTTGAGGATCCGGTCGATCTCCCATGAGCTCGTGGCGTGGGCGAGGGAAGGAGACGGGCGGGTCCCACGGGTCAGCGGAGAGAGAGAGGCGAGGGTCGGGTGGCCGAGGCCTACGGGTTTCGCGAGGGGGTGCGAGGCGCGGCTACTGGGCTGGCCTGGCGCCTGGGCTGCCTGGGCTTGGGCCGGGCTACTGGGCTCGGGCGCTGGGCCGAGGAGGCGGCTGGCTGGGCCTGGGTGGTTGGCTGGCGCCTGGGGTTTTCTTTATTTTTAAATAAAACTAAAACAAAAATAAAACCAAATCTATAGATAATTTATATAGGGTATATATATACCAAAATGATCAGGGAATATTCCCTTTCATTTGAACATTTTTCCAAAGGCAAAATCCAAACTTTATGAAAATCTATTTTTTCAAATTCAAATAAATTTCAGATTTGAATCCAAATCTTTTGGCATTGTTTCCTCTGATATTTTTGGAGTGTCATGTTTGCTCCTCTCATACTTTTGATCAAGTATTTATCAGGCTTGGTTTTTGAATTGTTTCCCACATGCCAGAGTTTTGAAATTCAAATTCAAACTCAACTTGCTCTGAAACTTCAAATGACAATCAAATTCAAACAGAATGCATAGGATGCTTATCTATGATTGTAAAACATTCCAAATAGGAAATTTGGGATGTTACAAATGATGGAAATCATGGAGCAATCAAAGGTGCACATTCTTGCGCAACAACAACTGATCAATGTTTTCAGAGACAGTGTAGCAAAGAAGGAAGAACTTTCTCACATGCTTATGGGTGTCATCCGTGCTGAGGTTGCAGATTGTGACGTTGTAGCTCGTTAAGTTATGTTTATTTATTTGCACTAGCATCAATCGTTGATTGCCTAATGGATGTAATTTCCTGTAATATATCGTATTTCCTTGTAATTTCCTGTAATATATCGTTGATCATTAACTGTTTGTGCTGGATGTGCTACGTTTTTCCTTGTATGCCATATGTTTACTTAGCGCGCCTCGCATTCCAGCTATCTGGTCGCTAGGAAGCCAAAAAAAGCAATGAAATTATTAGTTAGCATGAACAGTCATGGGCCCTATATGAAGGATAGCGGCCCACTGCCCTTAATGGGCTTCCCTCATGGGCTCGTAGGGGCCAAAATTCTCATAGGCCTTTGATTGATCGGTTTAGGTCATGCCCATAATTGCTCGTCGTAATGGGCTCAAATTATAGTTGGGCCAGAATCGACGTTATCTAATTGGGCCTACAGACATGTTCGAACTTTGGCGTGCCCATTAAATTGATGGGCCGTAACCAGGCCGAAAGCTCTATTGGGCCGCTATAATTTAAATGGGCAAACAATTAATGCTTGGCCCTATTACCTCCCGGGTCGTTAACAGGCCGACATCAAAGCGGGCAATAAGTGGGCCCATTTGATTTCTTTGGCTATTAACAGGTCGATACTAAGGTCGGGCTATATATGGCCCAACTGTACTGTGGACCTTTAGCAGGCCAAAAGAGACAGTGGGCTCGTACTAGACCATGAAGAGCTTGGACTGCTAAGAGGCCGAAAGTCAGGTCGGACTGTATATGGCCCAACTGTGTTGTGGGCCTTTAGCAGGCCGAAAGAGAAACCGGGCTGGTATTGTACCATGAAGAGCATGGTCCGTTAAGAGGCCAAAACTCAAGTCCGACTGCAAATGGCCCAACTCATTTATGGGCCGTTAACAGGCTGAAAGACACACCGGGCTCGAAATTGGCCCAACACTTAAATGGATCGCTAAAAGGCCGAAAGGCGAACATCCTGAAAATCGGCCCATCCCTTGAATGGGCCGTTAATAGGCCGAAACCACATCGAGCCAATATTGAGCCCAAATATATAGCGGGTTGTTAATGGACTCGAACTGACGATGGGCTGCAATAGTGTTAAATAGTTAACGGGCAGTTGACAGGTCGAATTGGCACATCTCGTATGGGTCGTGGGCTTAAATGGACCAGACACAAGTAGGCCCTATATGGGCCGACCTGCTAATTTTGACTGGGTCGGCCTCTTTCACCTAAATGGGCCACTGTTTGGCCTTGCCATGTGCCAACGTATCATAGGCGCCTCCCGTCACTACAAAAAAAATACACTTCCATGATGATATGTGTTTGTCACAGTAGGTCACGTTTTCTGTCATGCATGTACATCCATGACAATTTTATGACGTAATCAAGATAGTCATACCGGTCGTCGTAGAAGTGTCCAATGACATTACCAAAATTATCATCACGGAAGTGTCCACTTCCATGACGATAAATCGCGTGTCACAGAAGTGCTTTCGTCAAGGGTGACCGACATGTGGCATCCACCGTAACGGAACGCCGTTAAGCTATCGGGTCCGGTTTTAGATCCGATAACCCGTTAACAGCCCGGACCAATGGGAAATTTCCACGTGTAAAATTGTCATTGGCCGGATGAAACACGTGTTGGCTTACCGTTGGGACAGATGTCATCCATTCATTGGACAGGAGGCGCCTATGATAGGTCAACACGTGGCACGACCCAACAGAGGCCCATTCCGGTGAAAAGGCCGGCCCGTTTGACTTGGTCAAAAGGTAACGGGCCGACCCACGGAAAGCCTGTTCCTATATAGCCCATTTACGGCCCGCTAACTTACGACCCGTTATGGCCTATCAGAATTAAGCCCAGTAGCTTCATCTGGGCCGTCCAATATGATTCCAGCCCGTTGTAACTTCCGGCCCATGTATGGCCCATGATGTCTTTCGGCCCATACGAGGCCATTTGTAACTCTTGGCCCATTAACGGCCCGTAGTAAATTTGGCCCGCAATGAACAGTGTATCGCTTCATACCCACTAACGGCCCATTATTCCATTGGGCCATTTCCAACCCGTGTTATCTTTCGGCCTTCTCAAGGCCCATTTATTCTTGGGCTTATTTCCAGCATTCGGTTACTTATGGCCCGTTACTGGCCTTTTCTACTTGTCGGCCAAATTTTGCCTGTGGTTACAATATGCCCGTTTGCGGCCCGTTAATCCGTTGGGCCGTTTTCATAGCATCAAATACGGACGATTAACGACTGCCTGTTATTGTCGGCCCATGAACAGACGATTCCAAATCTAGCCCGTTTACGGCCCATAATGCGGTCTGTTATTGGCCCATGTTTGGCCGATCGATCATACCGCCCGTAGAAGGCCCATTATTTCTACAGCCCTTACAAGGCCCATTGTTTCGACGGCCCGTGGAAGGCCCATTGTTTCTACGGCCCTTACCAGGCCCATTGTTTCTGCGGCCTGTAGGAGGCCCATGGTAACTACAGTAAATATGTAGCCCATGGTTATTGTGGCCTAGTTTTAAAAAATAGGTTATTGCGGCCAAACCGCGGAAAAAGAACTGCACTGACTACAAGCAAACAAATAAACAAGACAACAAGGAAATAATAAGCAAGCAACTTACGCTAGGCTATCATGTCTATTGCACATATTACATCCACTGGGCATCAAAGTTCGCCACCAGTGCAAATATAGGGAACAAAGCAGCATATCATATACACTGGTTGTCAAAGTTGGCAACCAAAGGCAAATAAACGCCAAAGCAATACAAGTCCGTAATCAAACCACTTCAGAAGATCTCAAGAAACAACATCCTGGGTACCCATAATGCTGGCAAGATGCTTAGCAAGCCTATTAACTTTCTCTTGTTTAGCGCTTAAATCCTCCAGCGCTTGCTGTTGCACCAAAAAGTACGCATCTGAATTCTGCAGGGACTTCCTCAGTCCTTCAGCTTCCTGTAGCAGCACATCTGACCGATGTCTTTCAATGTGAAGTTGAGACTCAAGAAGACGATCTGATTCAGGCAGCGAGTTCGAGGAGCTTGTGCCAGCAGTAGTGGCCAGTAACTTGAACACTACATCAAGACAGGACTTTTGGGTTCTCTCACTGTCGTCAAGATAGTTTTTATCAACTTTCTTGGAGACCAACAGGGATGCCTCACTATCTTGAACCTTATCTGCATTACTTCCTTTACCATTGCATAACGGGGTACTGTTATCCAATATTTTGTCCGCATTCTAAAAGAGAAACAAGAAGACACATCACAGGGTTACCATGTTGTATATGAAACTCATTTTGGTAAATCAGTTCATTAGTAAAGTGGACAGGATAACATCATGAAACAAACATATATCTATGTACCATGGTCACTTTATGGTCTATATCATTCAAGTTTTTGTTGCCAAATCAAGATAAAGACACATTTCAAATAATATTTGTTCAAGACAAACCAAAATAGACAGAATATAAGTGTGGGAAACTATAGAGCAATAACAACACTTGTAATGTGCATGACATGAGAACATAACTGTTTATTCAATTGAAACTGAAATCAGCATAGAGCAAGTTACAACAGCAAACCAGTTAAAGAAACAAGTTTAAAACATACCTGTTGCACCATTGGAGTTTCAATTCCATCCTTAAAATTTGAAAATAGTTGGTATGAGTAAATACAATGATGCAAGAGCAAAGGAGTATGAACCATAGCTACAGAACCTGACATGAGAACAATTCTTCTTCTCCTTTAAGAGTTGAGTTGGGATTTGGAGTGGTGGTCCTCGTGCTTTGGGCACTGCAGTTCCCTTACTAACTGCTCATGTTTGGGTGCTCTGTGGTGGAGACGGTGTTGTGTCGACTGGAACTGGGTTACTATCTGCTTGGGTTGGGGTTAGAAGGGGTGTAGCTGGTCCTTTGTCCAACTGGGTAGGGGTACAATCTGCGAGAGTCTGGGTTATGTGTGGTGGGGCTGGTTCTTGGGCAAGTACAACCATGGTTCTATCTGCAGCAACTGGTAGCACTATCTTTTCTGAAGACCGTGTTGTTACTCCCTTAGAAACTGCCACACCCTCTCCAATTCAAATGGCTGATAAATAAGAAAAGTAATTGAATGTACAAACATTGTATGATAAGATAGGTGCAATCGATAGTGGGGAATAAAAGAGGGCATGAAATAATTCATATTTATGCTTACTAACCAAACAGGATAGCATGACACAATTTCACATATATGATGGCTAACTAAACAAGATAGCATGACACAATTTCACATTATGATGGCTAATTAAAAAAGATGGAAAGACATAGTTCAAAATATGATGACTATGTAAACAAGATGGCATGATATAACTATATAATGTCTTTATTAAATAGGTTGGCATGCCATAATTCACATACATGCCGCCTATGGAAACATGATAGCATGATATAATTCACGGATAGAATGACATAATTCAAAATATGATGATTGTAAACACTAAACAGGATGAGATGATATAACTATATGATGTCTATTAAATGGGTTGCCATGCCATAATTCAGATAGATGCTATGTATGTAAACATGATGTCATGATATAATTCAAATATATGATTTATATAGTAAGCAAGTAAGCATATGGAAATCCATATATGATGTAAAAACTAAGCAATGCAAGACAACATGCATGACATGGGTAATATAACCCTGCCAAGTTTGAGCATAGACCTCAGGGGGGAAATAGGACTGGTCATCAGTCTTTGAATCCTCCTCTGAGGAGCTCTCTGTAACCAGCAAGATGTCTGCTTCAGCAGGTAGCATTGTCTGCTATGAATACCTTGTTTTCACTCCAGATACTTCCATCACCGCTTCAAATGGCTGATGCACAGGAAGAGTAGTTGAATATACAAATGTTGTCGACAAATGGAACACGTAAAACAAAAAATGATAGCATGATATAATTCACATACATGATGATTGGCTAAACAGCATGGCATTGGATAATTCACATATATAATGCCTTTGCAACAAGATAGCATTCCATAATCTATCTATTATATACATAATACAGAAGACAAATAAGACACCACGTTCTTCCACATAAGCTAAAATAATATACATCGTTGATTCGTAATATTTACGACTGAGATTTAAAGATATTACGTTACACACAGAAGTTATATATGTTGAACCGACACGTACAAGGTGCATGAATAAGAAGTCTGAAAACAATGAAAAAAGAAAAGAAAACTACAGCCATGTTTTCCTAAAAACAGGTTGCCGCAGACAAACATATGCACGTGTTAGAGTCCAGTACATGTACGGGGTGGAAGCGTTGCATGTCCTAATAGCAGGAAAGGAAAGAAGGGAAGAGAAAAGAGCAGGCTACATACGTAAAGAAACCTACAACTAAACTTCTCTAAAAAAAGGTAGTCTGAGAGACACGCACGTCTTAGAGTCCAACACACATACGGGGTGACAGTGTTGCATGTCCTAATCGGTCAGAAAAGAAGGGAGAGAAGGAAGTGCCGCCAGTTCTAAAAAAAAGTGCTGCCATGTATACGCGCTACAAGCAAAAATAAATAAAAATAGTGCTGCCAGTTCTAAAACAAAAATTGCTGCCATGTATGCGAGATACAAGCAACCAGAAAAATGAATTATTGTTGAGATAAATTTTGGAAAGGATCCATGTGGAATGCGCTGATATATCGCCTTTCTCTTCAAATCGAATACATTGGAAAAAAGGCCTTTGGTCGCGGTTCGCAACTGCCATTAGTCGCGGTTGGGCAACCGCGACCAAATAAGCGCGACTAATGCCCCCCACCTTTAGTCGCGGCTGCTTAAGAACCGCGACTAACGGCCCGTCCACGTGGGCGCCAGTGCCGTCAAGGCGGAGGACCTTTAGTCGCGGTTCTTCGCCAACCGCGACTAAAGGCCGCCACAGGTTTAGGGTTTTAGCCCCCTAAACCTGTTTTCTGTTTAATTTGTATTGTTTTATTTCTTTTGTGCTTTATTTTAATTTTGAAGGAGTTTCATATATTCTACGGTACTACATACATGCATATGAATGTACAATTTCAAATAAATTTGAAATTAGAACCAAAAAGAATTCAAGAGGAATATACAATATATATCCATTGCCGGCCATCACTGCCACTTATCCATTGCCGGCCTCCACCGCCGGGCACGCGCCGCCGCTTGCCGCCCAGGCACGCCGGAGAAGCCAAGGAAGGGGTGATGCGTCATGGCGGGCGTCGCGCCAAGGTGAGCCCGAGAATGGGTCGAGGCGTTGGAGAGCGCGGCATGTGAAGTAGCCGGAGGTGGCCTGGCCGGATGCACTACCAAGTTGCGTCGAGGGCGGATTTAGCGAGGCGGCGCGCTGCTGTGGGCGAGGAGGCCTTCGGCGGCGTTGAGGGCGGGCGAAGCGAGGCGGCAGTACCGAGGCAAGCCGGCGCGCTGCTGTAGGCGTGGCGACGGCGGGCGGCGCCGAGGGCGAGGGCGACGGCGGGCGCGCCGAGGGCGCGCAGACGAACAAAGCGAGAATCGGAATCGGAGAAGACGAGAATCGAGCCTTGTATTTAGCCCCTTTTGTCGCGGTTGGCGGCGAGACCCGCGATTAGCAGGTACCCTTTAGGCGGGTGTCGCCTGCCCTACGGCTACTAAAGGGTTTTTGGCGGGTTTTTTGCGTTCCCGCGCCCCCCCCCCCCCATTTAGTCGCGGTTGGCGACGAGACCTGCGACTAAAGGTACCCTCACGCGGTTGTCCTGGCAAACCGCGACTATAGACCCTCACGTGCGCCAGCTGGCCACCGAGCGCCCTGGGCCCAGGCCTTTGGTCGCGGTTCACCTCCAGAACCGCGACTAAAGGTCCCATTAGTCGCGGTTGCTACAGCTTCGCGACTTATGGGGCTGGACGGAAGCCTGTTTTTCCACCAGTGATTGACATGTATTAAAATATCTTTTTTTTCATGCAACTCAACACGCATGGGATAAGATCCATTTTCTTTGTATTTTATTATAAAGCCCATTTGTATATTCATCATCTCTCTTAATAGGCGCAGTATCTAAATTAAAAGTTCTCTAGACTAAAGTCACTCCTGATCTATTTCTCAAAACAGTCACGCCCGATCTTAACCCAAAAGAAGCAATACCATGCTCTTAATACATGAAAAAAATACATGGATGATACGTAAAAAAGGCTCACGTAAAAATACCTTTGCAAGGATTTTTTTGCATGATCCTAAAAAGAGGATGTGTTTCTTTTTCACAATTCCAAAAAGAATAAAATGGAAATATCAACGGTGGACTACGTATTCAGTTACACAGAATCATCTTATTCATTAGCTATATCCTGAACACTAATTATAATGGTCCGACCTAAGGACAACATATCATAAAATTATAAGTTCTCTAGACAAAAGTCACTCCGGATATGTTTCTCAAAAAAAGTCACGCTGGATCTTAACCCAAAAGAAGCAATATCATGCTCTTAATACATGGATGATACGTAAAAATACCTTTGCAAGGATTTTTTTGCATCATCCTAAAAGAGGATGTGCTTCCTTTTCACAATTCCAACAAGAAAAAAAGGAAATATCAAGTGTGGCGTGCATATTCAGTTAGACAAAATCATCTCATTCATCAGCAATATCCTGGACACTAATTCTAATGCTCCGACCTAAAGACAAATCATAAAATATTCATGTGAAAAAACTAGGATTCTGAAACGCACGTGTGCCATTTGCTCGAGATGGCCTTCTAGCTAATAGATTTATTGTGCAAGTTGTGTCACCAGTGCGTACATTAAATGTTAGTTAAAGTTTGTTGTCATGTGCAGCTTATGGTCGAAGAAACAAACTCAATGGTTCTCTAATTTTTGTTTCCTACATGAGTACACTTTTTTCCTAGACCGTGCCTGATGGAAGAAGAAACATAACAGATGTTCCATTTACTAAGGTAGCCCATGATGTCGCCATTAGATCAGCACACGTATTGGATAATGCAATGGCATCTCACTGAATACACTTTGCAAAAAAATAATTATATACCACCATATAGAATTACTAACTTTTGTATCAATTAAATGGATGAATATGAAAAATAATATCACCACATAGTGCCTTAGATGTATCGACACCAACTACAATGATAGGGGCTGAGTCTATGAACTAGAGTGTCGTCAAAAGGATGTAACATTGTGTCATGCCAGCAAATATAAGAGTTGGAGCACAAATCATGTCAAGTATGTGATAAGTTTCTTAGTATGCCTAAGAATACAACTAGGTGCGAATACCATCCATGGACATGATCATAAAATATACGAGTTGTTTGAAGACTTATGGAGCTTTAATGATTTAGAAAATTCAGTGAGCATGCCCCAATAAAATACACTGTTAGATATCCAGGCCATAACACATATTTCAGATGGATCCATATTATAAACGAAATATTTCACTGCTCATGAGCCTGTGAGGAAGAAAACATATGTTTAGATTATGTTCTTTGTTCTCAAATCCCAGAAAGATACATTGGAAATATTGTAATAAGCTTCTTTATATTTGATATGTGTGTGATCAAACTTTACTAACATTATCAATTTTAGAAAATATAAAAAATTAGATTAGCCAACAAAAATATATAGTTTTATTTTTCATGGATTATTTCTTTAGCCTTATTGAGATTAATATTTTTGTACAAACATCCATAGATAAAATAATGGCCAGAATTATGTACCAGAAAAACTCAAATTCTAAGATGACGTACATAACAGTATGTAAGCCAAGCAAACACACATGTCATTAAATAAGAAAAAAAAGGTCTACAACTATCTCCATTATTAGATAGTTGACTTAGTCCAATAATACATGTTACAAGGTGCAGACATTATATATGTGCGTATACGTACATAATATAATTGGTTTCTCACAAATATTTTAGAAATGGTACAATCATTTGGTAATACACAAAACTGCATATTTATACAATAATAATGAGCAAAGCTACCCACTGAAAAATATATCTAAATACAAAATGGCAACTTTGACAATACTTAATCTAGCTGCGCAAATGCGCGGGCCATACCACTAGTTCACATATATAATGTCTTGCAACAAGATGGCAATGCATAATTCACATATATGGTAATTAGACACTAAACAGGTGGCATTTACACAAAGCATGTCTAAACTAATCAAAAGACATAGTAATGCAAGGCACCGTACGCACGATATGAGCAACATAACCCTGCCAAGTTAGAGCATACACCTTGGGGGGGGATATAGGACTAGTCATCTGTCTCTGAATCCAAACGTGAGTAGCTATCCGTAACCAGTGAGATATGCGCTTCATCAGATAGCATAGTCTGCTCTGAAGACCTTGTTTCCACTCCAGAATTTTCCATCACCATGTCAAATGGCTCATGCACATGAAGAGTAGTTGGATGTACTAACATTGTTGACAAATGTAATACATAACGAAAAAAAGGATGGCCTGGAATAATTCACATATAAGATGACTGGATAAGCAGGATGGCATTGCAAAATTCACATATATGATGCCTGGATAAACAAGATGGCGTTGCATAATTCACATAAACGATGAATAAACTAAACATATGGCATTCACACAAAGCATGTCTAAACTAAGAAGATGACATATTTGATGTATAAAGTAAGCAATGCAAGGCACCATATGCATGATATAACCAACATCAGCATGCCAAGTTAGAGCGAAGACCTCAGGGGGTAAATAGGAGTGGTCTTCTCCTTCTGAATCCCCCTCAGAACAGATATCTTCCTCTCGATTACAATCCGAAATGGGTGGAGGGGGGCTGCCTTTGCGCCTACCATGGAGCGACGTCTGCATGAAATTTTATTGCCACGCAAGGCTCGTCTCTTTTGCTCTACATGTTCAGTTCCATTGTGTACAATAACTGACATGCATAGGAATAAAACATAGTGAGATTATGTAAGGAGTGCATCCAGAAATCCAGAGTGATGGTAGCAACCTGTGGATAGACCCAAAATCAATGATAGCAGGCAGATAATGGCTTCAATTAAAAAATACAAATAATGGCTTCTTTACTGTTTGTTTCCCACCCAACATGAAACTCATTGTAGACACCAGAGATTAACCAGATAGTAGATGGATACTATTGATAGCGGCCCCGATATGCACCCCACAACCATTTAAAAACTCAAGTTTGACCATTAGTTTCGAGCTGACTCAGAGTCTAATCGGTGAACAGGACGATAAAGTAGCATGTAATATTAAGCGATGCATAATGTAAGCAGACACGAAAGAGTGCGACCTCTCTTTCGGACCCGTGTAGTCCTCGAGGTCATCTGCTTGGTTGATGATGGTAATGCAGTTGTCACGGCTGCCAGCGGCTGGGAAGAAGATCTGAGGCGGCGAAAGACAGTCTGGAAGCCGGATCCCTGCTGTGCTGGACCTTTCTGTCATTGGAGCAGCTGAGCTGGGGTGGACGATGGCGCGGCTGGAGCGGGACAAACCACACAAGGTTTTCTTTGACAACTATTTGTAAGAGAAGTAATTCTCTAAGGGCTCGTTTGAATTGGAGGATTGTAACAACGCAGGGATAGGAAATACACAGTAATAGGATAGGAATGCACGTGCAAAACAGAGAATTTAAAAACATAGGATTTCTGCCAATCTGGGTGTTTGGTTCACAAGAATTGGAAGATCACAAGATGCAAAGAAGCATGGTGAGATTAAGTCAAACCACAAGAAAATGTACGCTTATAATGCTGTTACGCTACTATCTCTTAGTCTTGTGCTACATGAATAGGAATTTGAAAAGGAGGAAAAGTGGATATTAAAATTCCTACAATTTTTCTTTCAAGGAGACACTAAAGGAACAAATCCTACCGTTTTCCTTTGCTCCATTCCTTTGAACCAAATGCATGAATAGTAGTACCATAGGAAACTTTCCAATTCCTATGTTTTTCCTTCACTTTTCCTTTCAAGCATCCGGCGATTCTAGCAGGTGTGCTTGAGCAAGGAAAAGCCTACACTCAAAAAGGTTTTGTGCTGCTTCTACTACTTTGGACCCAGGCCACCGCCCTACTAGCTCAACTCCTGTGCCCATCGACAAATGCCAGCTCAAACGCGCAGAGATAAATAATGATGGCGTTCAAGAGAGTCCATCACGGATAGCTAAGTTGCCTGGTACCTCACTGCTTGTCATATAGTAGGAGAAACTAATCATATTTCATGTTACTACGTGTGCTCAATGGACAATATATATAACATGTAGAGTAAAAAAAGAGATGCAAGAAGTGTACAACCTCTTTGGTGAACCCATGTCGATCTCAACGTGATTGGGTTGGTAAATGAGGATGATCCGGCTGACATGGCTGTCGGAGGAGGGGAAGAAGATCTTAGGCATCTTGAGATGGAGCCCGGGGTACTGCTCCGCTGTGATGGAGGGTTTCGTCGTTGGAGCAGCTCCGGTGAGTTGTATGACGCCGAGGCTGAAGCGGGACGGGAGACACAACGTTAACCTGAGTGAAATTTTAATAGCATCTCCAATAGATGACGTAAAATACATAACCACAAAGTGCTAGATGTAAAATACATCAGCCCCTCATCTCTGAACTTAACTATCGAAAGTGAATTTAACTGTCAAAATGAACTTAGCTGTTGAAACTGAATTTTGTTGTCCAAACTGAATTTTTCTATCGAAACTGAACGCACTAGTAGCAGAAAAGCAGTAGCAGCAGCAGTAGCGCGTGCGAGAGCCGAGGCAGCTGGTCGTAGCAAAGATCGGTGAGGCTACCCCGAGCCGCCACCACCACCAAACAAACAGCCGCCCCAGCCATGTCGGCCGGCGGTGCGCCTTCAATCCCGCCCCGAAACCACTCCCCACTGCCGCTCCGCCGCCGCCCGGCCATCCCTCTAGCCCCCCCATGCCGAGCTGTTTCTCCGGCGATCCCCACGCCACCACCCCACCACCGCCGGCGACCACGCCCCACCCTGAACCCTAAGATAGATAGTGGGGTACCTCTCCGGCAAGCCCCCCTCCCTGTTGCGGCTAGTTCTTCCTTAACTCCATGAGCCCTCCCCCACTAACTGAAAATCGATCGACCGAAAAGTCGATTCAACGATCAAGTGTAGAAGCAATCAGAGCAAAGATCGCAAGCAAGAGCAAGAGCGAGAGCAGCAGCATGAGCAAGAGCAAGAGCAATCGCAAGAGCAGACCAAGTAGGGGACTGAGAGCAAGAGTAGAGTAGCAGCGCGAGTGAGAGCTAAAGCAGCAGCAGCTCCTACTGATGTGGACGTCACCGCCGAGGGAGCGACGCCGTGGAGGAAGTGGCCGGCGATGCCGCCGTGGACGGAGCCACACCGTGTCGGCTGAGGACCGAGCGCCGGCAGCACCGTGAGATTGAATCAAGAAGAAAATGTGGTGATTAGTGTACAAACTCTTTGGTGGCGCCCATTAGGCCTCAGCTTCATCCGAAGAAACGGTGATGATGATGCTCTTCCGGTGGTGCAGGTGAAGACGGCGGTGTGGGAATGGAGGTGCGTGAAAGACGAGGGGAACGTCGGGGCAGCTCCTTGGAGGTGGAGGACGGGGTGGCTGAACCGGCGGGATGACGAGATCGACGACGGGTCCTCATCCGGTACGGTGGATGAGGGACGTCAAGGTGTTGCTGTGGACGATGTCATCGGGGAAGAGGCTCCGGCTGGGTTGCGGACAGAGAAGGGTGTGGGGCTTCATGGGTTTTCACGGCCTCGGTGTACGAATGGGTGGGCGGATGGGATGGGAGCGGGGAACGATGGCTTAGGGACGCGCTTGTCCGAAATGTGGGGTAAGTTACGAAAGTACCCCCACCGATTTGACTTAGGCGGTTCTTTCGGTTCAGGGGTATCACGGGCATTTCGTGTGTCGGGATATCATAGGAGGTGGGAGTTTTCGCACGCATTGTAATTTTGGAATAGCAAGGCGCGGGTTGAGATGGAGGGAGTTGTCGGAGCACAACAAGACAAAGATATATCTTAAATATTTCGGGGTAACGAGCCGCGGGTTGAAATTTCCGGACAAGCCTAACGTGTACTGTACCAAATCAATTCGCAGTTCCGTCGATGAAAAAACAAAAAGAAATCAATTTGCAACACAAAAGAGAGTCTAGTCCCGTGTACTATACCAAATCAATTCGCACTACAAATGTCATTCAAAAATTTGAATTCATGTTATGTTCAATTAAAATATTTCGCTACGTGTATAATGCATGCAACCTGCTACTCAAATGAACGTTTTAGTGCATTCCAAACGTATATACTACCGCTTCAATATGAACTAAATTTGAATTCGTTTCTCTATTTGAATAAGATCTACGATAATGATTGTTGTGAAGTCAAACCATTTGAATTCTTTTCTCTATTTGAATAAGATCTACAATCATCATTATTGTCAAGTTAAACCATCATTCGTGTATTATCTTCACAGCACACCACATGATTACTCTCGAGTTAGATATGAACTATGTGTACTATATGAACTCGAACTCGATTTTTTGAATCCACTTTATGTTGTTTTCAAATCACAGTACATTTCAAGCTCTAGCTAGATCTTCATAATCTAAACCATGTCTCATATGTATAATGTGTTTATCACATAATGTATGGTGCCCCGCCCCCTATGCCTACAAGTATTTAGATGTGAGTTGCAAATACCACACGTTACCACAAATTCAAATAAAATGTGAGATTGTTTGATATATAGTATTGTTTAGATTGTTCGATATTTAGTTGTAAGCTGCAAACGCCACACATTATCACAAATTCAAATAAAATGTGAGATTGTTCGATGTATAGTATGGTTTAGATTGTTCGACATTTAGCCGTGAGTTGCAAACGCCATGCATTATCACATTATGGTATAACATGTTCAAAACCACAACACGCGTATCACCGCTATATTCATGCATGCATATGTGTATAACACTATGATCTCCTATTCAAATATATGAATCCACTTTCATATCAAATTATGATCTTTGTTAGTCTCTTACACCCACACAATCCTCTAACCTTTGTAGCTAGCACTAACTTTCTCTCGTGCGCGCACATGCCCTCCTCGCCCTCCTCCTCCCTCAGCATTCCATCCATCGCGCACATTCATTTTTTTTTCTTTAGGTCGTTCTCCCACAGTCTCCGCAACTCCTTTCCGACACACACGGATCGATAAACATCTCCAGCGATGTCTGCCTACAACATACACACGCACGTTCCATCTCCTCCTTTCTGTGTCCATGCCTTGTGTCTCTCATACGGTCCCACACACGTGTAAACTCTTGCCCCTCTTTTCATCGATCTCACAACCGCACACTCCTCCCCCTATCTAGCTAGTAGCTCGGCCTCTCGCACCACCTCCTAGCTCCATTTTCTCTGTTTATCCGTCTCGTTGGGCCTTATTTGCCTCTAACAAATGGATGTACACCGACCTATCTCCCGCTATACATATAGCTAGCTAGGTCCTTATAACTCGTTTTTTCCCACGCGTCGATCAATCTACCTCATTAGTTATGTCTCTCCCTTCCTCCGGCAGACAACAATTGATCTACCGATCTAGTTAGGTTTGCTTACCAAACAGATGGTTCCCCTTCTTCATGCATGCATGCGTCCCGATAGATCTATCATGCACAGGCACACACAGAAACACGTCGCCACTCTTATTGATAATATTGCAGTTCTACCCTCAGTTTGTCTAGTAGGCCTCTCCCACCATCTTCGAGAAGCAACTCCATCACCCATCCAGCATTCTACCCCTCTCCCTCTCTCTGTCTCTCCTCTCTCTCTCCTCTCTCTCTCTCTCTCTCTATCTCTCTCTCTCTCTCTCTCTCTCTCTCTCTCTGACCGCTCTCCCTCAAGACATAGCTCGATCTCTCCTTCTCAACACATATATGAGTCGTTCAACCTCTCAAATTAGGCCTCTGCCTCCCCCCCCCCACACACACACTCATACATCGAGTGCTCTAGTCATGTCTCCCTACCACACACAAACTTGCCCTGTGTCCTCTGACGTTCCGGTAGGTCAGTCGCCCAATATCTTTGACTTGCACACACACAATTTCGATGGCTCTCTTCATTGATCTCGCACCCACCCACTTGATCCTCTCTTCGACTCTATCGATATCTATGACCCCTCCCTCTCTTCTCGTGGATCGCCCCCTCTATATATGATATGGATAGGCCTCTATTTCACACACATTGCATGCAAAATTTTGTTTGAGATGTCATCGACACATATTCCCACAGATACATTCACGAAATCACCCCCCAAACAAAAAAAGACTCACGTACGCACACGCCATCTGTCTAGGTTTGTATCTCTCTCTCACACACCCACGTAGGTGGGGGACGTGCACGAATAGAAGAGGTCCACGCACGGCGCACGTACTCCCGTCTCTTTCCCAACCACACCGGCGCGGGTACACGGTGGAGCTCATTTCTGTACGAAAAGGCAGCCCACGTGGTAATTTGACACGTGTACTGGTTGTGCACTTGATAAAGGATCGTCTACCACGGGTGGACAAACAAATTGCGACTTGACGCGTTATGTTAAAAAAGAGGCAAACCATGTGGGGCCTACCTTAGAGGCAAGGTTCTATACACTTGAGATGCTCTGTACGTATTACTTTTGATGTGTCACGTCAACTCGCAGAACGAGGAGAAGCTTGCTTACTACGCCGTCTCCCCTGCCCACGGGCGCAGTGGCTCGTAGGACGAGGTGAAGCTTGCTTACTACTACTCATTGTATATTGGTTTATTGGTCCCCGTTGTATATTGTGTCAAATTTGACGGTAGATTGAACTAACAAAACGTTTGTGCATGTTACCAAAAAGTATATCATTGAAAACTATGTTGAAATACAAATCCAACAATATAATTTTTGTTGACATGCATTAACATTTTGTTAGCTAAATATTTGGTAAAAGTTCCGCACGAACTAGAAAGGTGACCTATAAACTAGGACGGAGGTAGTAGTACTATGCCTTACACCCGCTCCCTCGCCCATGCGCGTGATGGCTCGCAGGACGAGGAAAAAATTTTACTACTCCCTCTGTTTACTCCTCGTCCCTACCTTGGTTAGAGAGATTATCATATTGTTTGTAATATATGTCCTTTAGTAGATTTCAATATTTACTACTAGTACATACTCCAAACACTGATGTATATAGACGTATTTTAGAGTGTAGATTCACTCATTTTGCTCCGTATGTAGTCCATATTGAAACGGACGTAATAGTACGCACTCTCCCTCACCCCTCGACCCTCGCCCACGTGGTGGACGTGCAGCAATTCATTCGGTCTCATATAGCCAGAATGATATATACTGCAGTACCATTATTGCTCAACTTCCCGAAGAGGCGAAGAGCCAATCGCAAGGTTAATATTTTGGAGATGCCAAGCGCAAGTTTTATAGGAGAATGAGTAGTAGGTGCCGCGTCATTTATAAATAAAGTTTTTTTTCTTTAGTGGCACATACGCAATATAAATAGGTTCATATGGAGAGAAAAGGAAACCGCTCCGCTATATACATAGGCAGGATGAGCCTACACGGTTGCTTGCTGGTGTTGCTCTCTTTAGTCTTCACACTCTCTCGCACAAAATGACTTTGGCCAAAACGACTGTTTCCTCCTCCTGCCGCCCTCCTATAGGTTGAGCTACGTCCCGACATCCCTCAGGTACAATTATCTTTACAGCCGGCTTGCACCACTGCTCCAGCTGCCCACATCACTCCATGTGGATATTTCTCTACTTCTTTGCCCCGCACATACCTCTTCTGGCTTCTACGTACTGTATTTGTGATGAATTTATGTCTCATCAACTAGTCCCAATAATCTTATTCTAACCACGCTTCTTCAATTTATTTGCCACAGGGATGCTCATCTCGATTTTGGTGAAACTGCACAAAATGATCCGATGGTCAAAGGGTTGCAAACTTCATTTCTTCAGAAGCTCCAATGTTGCCAACAAATTAAAGCCTGGTTAGAGTTTACGGTTCAAGGGCTAGGGACTGCATGGATTGTTTTTTCTTTAGCTGTCTCTGTTCCAAAATAAGTGTCAACTTTAGTACTAGTACAACTTTGTACTAAAGTTTGCATAAAGTTGAGACACTTATTTTGGAACGGAGGGAGTACGTATTGGCTATGATCTGTCAATCGTTGAGATGCAATAGCATGCATGTTAGTCTCCTTTGTATTTGATGAAATGTTGCAACAGGAAACGTTGGACACAAGATACATGAAACAGAAGCTGGAAGCTTCATAGCATTGTACAAATTTATCTCGCTCATAAATTATAGTACGTACTATACTAGTAGTACTATGTAAAGAGTTAGGTGTCGCACGGTGTCCAGATAATATGGTGATAATGTGAGGTGGTCCATGTAATCACTGAGCCTGCGTGTTTTCACTGCTCTCGCACTCCTCCGCTGTAAGAATGGACAAAATTGTAATCTAGTAGTGCCTCCTTTCATCGAAAGTGTGGGACATCCAGCAGTCCTACCACCTTAGTACTAATGACCAATGAGCCATCAAATCACATAGACCCAGCAGTAAGTTGGACGGACGAAGCAACCATCACTCTTGAATCCGCTTCTCTCTTCAACGCAGGCGCCAGTGAGAGGTCGCGTCCACTCTGCCCGGGCATGAATGCGGCACCGATTATTTGGAGCGGCGTTGATCGTTTCGGGCGGGAAGCGCGCGCGGGCGATGGAGGGGCTTTGGGTGGGCCAGGCTGGTCAGGAGCGGGCGTGGCAGCGTCCTTTGTCTCGGACCGGACGCCTGAAGAGGATGCACCGACTCTCGCGGCTAAAACAAACACTACACACCATCTCTCTGAAGGAGTAGGTCAATGTGTCGCTCTCTCTAACACACACATGATGTTAAACACACACACGCCACACACACACACACAATAATACCCATTTAGGTAAAATGAGTCTATATCTCAATTAATGAAGACTTGCATGTTACCATCCATATGTTACTACCTACAATGAAAGTAGTAACATAGACTAGTAACATATGCATGTTACTAGTCCAAGTTACTCACCACTATGACCAGCCTAGCAATGTAACCAAATGCTCCTTACTCTGCCTCGTTATCTCCCCAAGAAACCCAATGCATGGAGCGCAACTATGCGTTGATGCATGCGAGTTAATATGCATGGTAGCTAAAATGGCATCTCTTAGTTGCTGTGATTAATTGTTGCGTTGACAGAAATCAGGGCTTTGACTGGAGGAAGGACCGGTCAAGTTTCTCCTTCTCCTCCAATCTGCTTGCACCTCGTTTTGAAGAAAAAAATCTTCTTGCACCTTGGTCCCGCTTCACCTTCTAACGTGACTTATTACACCTAGACGGAGGGGGTAGTACGAGATACGGTGGCACACTGACTTAGATCGAATACAAGTGCCCAAAATTGTGTGCATGTTATAATAAGGATTCACTTAAAATAGTACGTGAGCGAACAGAGGGATCAATTGGACAGTGTTCACGAGCAGTAGCGAGATGTGTGAGGTAAGATACACCGCTGCCTCTTTTAATTTTTCTTATAATTTGTTTGTTTCACCCTCTGACTAGTGGGACCCAACGTACTACGTGGAGAAAAGTAAGGTGACTAAGGCTGCATTATTTCTGTACTACCAACACTGCTTTAAATCCCAAAAGACCTTACCACCAAAGCCACATGACACGATTATGATTTAAATCCCAATGACTCCCACGCAAAAAAAACACGGCATGCTTGTCACACGAATGCAGGAATGTATTAAAGGTTATTTTCCTCTCGTTAAACAAAACGTGGTGGTGGTGTAGCTGGTTAGCCTGTTCGCTCATCAAACTTGAGGTCTCGGGTTCGATAACTACACTTAAACATAACTAGGTAACTACCCGTGTGTTGCCACGGGAAAATAAAGAACTTGTGAAAACAAATAACCAGCTATCAGAAAATGTCCATCGCCACATACTTCTTGTTTGCAGACATTTACCATTTCAACCTCCCTTTTTTTCTCCATCGGCCAAATTTTCTTTGTTATAATTACATGCAACTCATAAAAATATTCTTCGTGTTACATTTTCAAGGGGTGCTTCTGCTTTTCGATACATAACTGATGATGTGTAATAATCAAAAAGATAACAATCAATCAATCTTCCGCGGACCTTTGAGAAGTTTGTGAGAACTGGATCCATATAACCATGGTTTGTTCTCTTGACGGGAGAGCTCAGATATTGTCTCTTACCTTTGTTCTCTCCATGACCCAACTGTATTATTACATGTCTAGATTGTATCTTTGGTTTGGGAGAGCCCAGATAGTGTATACTACGGGCAAAAGAATGGGAGTATAAATATATACATAATACATATTGCTAGTCTTCCCAGGATATTTGGAACAAATTTCCAACCTGACTAAGAGTACAACTGCACTCGTAATGATGAGTCCCTTCTAGCTCGCAACTGATTTACATTTTCTGCAAAGACGAATAAAATATAAAGATTAATCAAGTGTATTGAGCGCCTGATTTTCATGAGAAATATGGCAAATATATTCGTTGGATGACCCTAACAGAGAGAAAGAGGAACATTGCAGCAATGAAGATAAATCAATATAGCAGTACATAACTGCATCATGCATGCTAGCTCCCCATCGTGGCATTGCTCAGAAGATCCTCGTAACTATACCACGGAAAAAGTATGCCAAATATGGCAATTAAGCAGACAAGAAAATTAACTGAAAATTATAAACAGAAAATCATTTGCAAATTTTGAAAGAATTTAACTGACCAAGCCTCGCAGCATCACTGTTGACCTTTGTTGCGCCGTTCGCTGCCTCCTTCGGCGATTGGCGCTTGACGCTATTAGTCCTTCCCGTCCTCCGGTGGCTCGGTTGATGAAAAAGGCTCGGTGATGGTTCTACGCCGGGATGGAATAGGGCATGAGGTTGATTCCGCCCGCCCAATAATGAAACTGTGAAAGACGCTCGTGGGGAGGGTTCGGCAGTGCTGCTCGGGGCGACGATGTTGGGAAAAGGGCTCGGCGGCGGCAGTCAATGTAGCTGCACAGAGACGACGTGGGTTTGAGCTTCATGTGTTCTCCATTCTTTGGCGCAGACATCGGCGAAATCTTGCCAGCGCCGCGATCTTCCATGTCACGGTGCTCGCCTTTTCGTCGAGGAGGATGGTGGCCTCAGAAGCGCCGGTCATGCGGAATCCAGCAGAAAGCGTAGGTAAGATATTGCGTACAAGATATTCAGATAATAAGAGGAAATCAGGAAAGGAAGGAGGATATTTTTATGGGCAGTAAAAATGAATACATATTAGAAAAGGAAATAACGATAAGGAAGAGAACAATGCAATCTGTGATTTGACGTGAATTGATTGCATAAGGAAGACAAGAATACGGGAATTTATTGCTGTTACCAAAGATTGATCCTGGTATGTCCGGCCAGATGAAAACCGATCTAAATAGAAAACCGGGAAGAGGAGGAAAATCGACAAAGGGGTGGGGATATCGTAAGAGGGGGAGGACGAAGGGATGGACGACGTAAGAGGGGAGACGGAACGTTATGTTTCTTCTAGGTAGTAGAGATTTTGTTTTTGTTCGACTTCTTTCTTCCACCCAATGACAGGTAGGCCCTGCATGACAGAGAGAGAAACTGATCTGGGGCGGTGCTAGGAGGATTCTTTGACTGGTCAAAATGGATGGATACGGAGCTATACGATCTTATAGTGACCGTATAATCACCTCATTGCGTATACGGTGCAGCCTCGGCGCTTGTTTTCTAGGGTTTGCACTCTTCACACTCTCTCTCCAATATATGTATACACGTTGGAGCCTCGGCGCTTGTAGTTGCTCTCTTCACACTCTCTCACGCTCTCCAGATCTAAACAAGACTTCGTTGGCCTCTCTCTCTCCCCTCACCGCTGGTCAAAGAGCCGGCAAGATCCGTCCGCCGGGAAGGGAAGGAAGGAGGCTTAACGCTGTCGCCGTCGGCGAGGGAGGAATCCACTACTGGCGCAGCTGTTCTCTTTCACCCAGCGGTGGCGCGGGAGGGCCTCCGACCCCTTCTTCCTCGCCGCCGTACATAGTGTGGGCCAAACGGCCTCCGGTCGCCCACCGAACCACACCCCAAGAACCTTAAGGTATAATCTACTTATTCCACATGCATTGCTCTAGCTGCATGTGGGCTTTTTCCGCTTCTACACTCGAATCTAGGTGTTGGATCAAACAGGAAAGTAGTGGGGAAAGTTGTATAGCATGAATCTAGGACGTGATTCAAAGAGGAAAGGAAGGCGGGAAAGTACTAGTATAGACTGGCTATCCAACACATGCGTTGGTCGAAAAGGGGAAACAATGACAAATGCAGTACGGACATTTGTAACAAACTGATCTTTTGTTTTGGGGGACAAGGCTGTAGAGTTTGAGCGGGACTAGATTTGCTGCGCTCACATAGGGTAAGGTGTCTAAAGATAACAAAACTGGGACCAACACAAATATGCTCCTTGGTTGTTTTTGTTCTTTGTTGCAACAAACTGTGCATAACCCCTTCATACATCGGTAGATGCACATGGTGCTGGTGCGTCCACTATCCCGTGCAACTCTTTAGCTGTTGTTAATCTAAGGCCATGTTTGGTTAAAAACTCCCTAGTCCCTACCGAGGGAGTCCTGGACTAAGGGGTCCTCGGGCGTCCGACCTGTTATCCGATGGGCCGGACTGATGGGCTGTGAAGACATGAAGGCCGAAGACCGTACTCGTGTCCGGATTGGACTCTCCTTGGCGTGGAAGGCAAGCTTGGTGACCTACTATGAAAATTCCTTCTTATGTAACCGACTCCATGTAAACCCTAGATCCCCCCGGTGTCTATATAAACCAGAGGGGTTAGTCCGGAAAGAGACATACTCATTACCATATTCACATAGGCTAGACTTCTAGGGTTTAGCCATTACGATCTCGTGGTAGATCAACTCTTGTAACACTCATATTCATCAAGATCAATCAAGAAGGAAGTAGGGTATTACCTCCATAGAGAGGCCCGAACACAGGTAAACATCGTGTCCCCCGTCTCCTGTTACCATCGATCCTAGACGCACAATTCGGGACCCCCTACCAGAGATCCGCCGGTTTTGACACCGACATTGGTGCTTTCATTGAGAGTTCCACTGTGCCGCTGGCAAAGGGCTCGATGGCCCCTTCGATCGTCAGTAATGACGTTGTCCAGGGAGAAACCTTCCTCCCTGGACAAACCTTCGTATTTGGCGGCTTCGTACTGCGGGCCAACTCGTTTGGCCATCTAGAGCAGATCGACAGGTACGCCCCTAGCCATGAGGTCAGATTCGGAAGCTTGAACTACATCGCGGATATCTGTGGAGACTTGATCTTCAAGGTATTTGAGCCCGCGGGGATCGCTCCCCCTCACCTCGATGAACACGACTTAAATATGTCATCGGATCACACCCAGGAGATGGTTCCTGCTGCTGCAACGGCCTTAGAGCCAAAGCAGATCATGCTATCCGAGGCTGCAGAGTCCGCGGTGTTGGAGCCGCACACGGACTCAACACCCTACAATATTCGCTTTAACGGAACTTCAGACTTGTCTCCGGCTATAAGTTACGGGCGTATGCGCCCGCGGACACCGAGCTAGATCGATTATCGATCTTCGAGTTCAGCCACGACGTTTTCCAAAGACTACGCCTTTGGGCGACGTGCTAAAATCTTTAAAGAATTTGTCCTTGGAGAAGGACTCACAGCCGAACTACGTCCGGTTCGAGCTAGAGACGGATGACGAAGAATTTTGCTTCCCACCCGCCACCCACTTCATAGCCACCGTCGATGACTTAACCGACGTGCTTGACTATGGCTCCGAAGACATCGATGGTATGGACGACGATGCCGATAAGGAGCAAGGCCAAGACCCGCCATTCACCGGATGTTGGACGGCTACCTCTTCATACGATGTGTACATGGTTGATACACCCAAAGGATCTGGCGACGACAAAGAAGAGCCAGATGCAAATAAAACCTCTGAGACGCAGTCCAAGCGCCGATGCCCCAAACACCGTCCTAAGCCTCATCGCTCAAAGGACGGCAACACTGGCACCGGGGAAAATAGTACTCCAGGCGACGCCGAAAACAATGAAGACCCTGTTGGAGCTGTGTAGCGACCAGACCTCAAACAGTCTGATCTCTGTGCTTAGTGTCATCCCTGGATCAGTAATGCTGACACCACACAGTACTCGAAGGATTTATAACAGAGTAGCAATCACACACTTATTACAATCGAATGTCTCAAGAGAGAACTTAATAAAATAAATATGGCTTAAGGCCATCTAATAACGATAACAGCGGAAGGCTTGGAAGAATAAGCGAGTCCATCAACTCCAACGGCATCACTGAATATAGAACCACGACTTATGCATCTTACTCGTCGTCTGAAAATCTGCAACATGAAACGTTGCAGCCCGAAAACGGGTCAGCACATGGAATATGCTGGCAATGTAACACATAGAGAGTAATGGAATAATAAGCCTATACTACATGCATATTTGGCTGGTGGAAAGCTCTATGGCTACAGTTTTGCATAAAGCCAATTTTTCCCTAATGCAAAAGAATAAATTTATTTAACTATCATGGTGGTTGTTAAGCATTGAGAATGGTTGACAGCATCCTCAATCCCAATTAAAAGTACTCATTAAAAACCCAACAATATTAATTAGAAGTAACATGATGAGATTCACATGATATCCAAGTACTAGATACTCAAGATGTTCATAACCGGGGACACGGCTAACCATGATTAGTTTATACACTCTGCAGAGGTTTGCGCACTTTTCCCCACAAGACTCGATCGCCTCCGTTGGATTTCTCGCACTACATGTTGTTTGAGAAACGGATGACCGAGACATAGTCTTTCAGAAGCACTAGCAACTTACTTGTGGGTAGACCGGTACACCTACTTTCCCCTACATCTGCTAGTCTACCCGTAAGAGTTCGCACAACTTAATCAACTATGCCAGAGTCCATAATGGCTTGTGGCTGCACACGGAAGTTTCTAGTTTGAATAATCTCATGATCCCTTTGAGCACAGGTGGCGGTCCGAAGAAAAACAGGCAAGTTCTGATAGAAACCAGGTGCCTCAATCCACCCAGATGTGTGTCTAAGTTGCCACCTTAAATAAACCATTAATTTAACAATCTCACATCTGTCATGGAATACACTCACCCAATCCACGTCTACTAGCATTGCATGGCATAATAAGAAAACGTAGAAGTAACTCCCAAGGGTTTGATAATAAAAACAGGTAATAGGTACTACCTCAACTACTTCCCAAAACCCACAATTTAATTAGATCCTAATCATGCAAGTGTTTGAGGATAGACCTAATGCATAAAAACTGGGTATGAGAAGAGGTATGATCAAAATGTTACTTGCCTTGCTGATGATCCGCGAAACCTAGAGACTCGAAGTAACAGGCGGCGCACTCTGGGTATTCTATCGCAGACAAACAAACAAGCATACAATAAGTACTCATCTAATGCAGGTAAAACTCAAATAGATCTAACCAGATAGTTCAACTTAAGAACTCCGGTTGGCAAAAGAATCAAATCAAAGCGAAGCAACGAAAGTCAAACGGCGGAAGAAAACAGCTTCATTTTACTAATCTGGATCTAGGTCAAATTTTACAGTAGCAAAAACTTGTTTAAGTAGGTTATTCGGAAAGAGGGTTTCGAGGCGAAACTCCAAGCGCTTGAATCGCCTGATTCCGATAAACGAGCGAAAAGTTATTCTAAAACGAAAATCGGATCTAGAATCGCGACCCGAAAAATCGCGGATTAAATCCGAGAAAAAGAAAAACGATGAACGGGTTAACGAACGAACGTTCGTTAACTAAACTAATCTGACGAACTCGTTCGTTTAAACGAACTAACGGACAAACGTCGGCTAATTAGTCTAAACCGAAAAAACCGAAAACTAAAAAAAACAAAAATAAACCGAAGAAAAACCGCTCTGTTTTTTTCTCTTTTAAAAAAAAACCGGCACGGAAAACGAGGCGGCGGCGAACCTCGGCGACGTCTTGCGGCGGGTCCGCGACGGCGTCCGTGGCGGCGGTGGCGGCGGGCTTAGTGGGCTGAGGCGGTGGCTCGGTGGGCGCCAAGCGCTTATTTAAAGCGCGCCGAGCGGAGTCCCGCTCGGGCACGCCCAAAGGCGGTTCGGTTTTTTTAAATAATTACGCGCAGAAAAAAAATAAAAAAAAATACTAAACGGAGTCCAAAAATCCCGAAATAAATTTTCCCCGGCTTCTAAAATCAAGCCGGCCAAGATGAACTTTTATTTGGGGCCTAAATGCAATTTTGAGAAATGCGCATTTTTCCTAAATTCAAATAAAAAGGCGAAAAACTCCAAAATAAAATCTTATTTGATTTTATTATTAAATCTTCATTATTTCTTTATTTTGGGAAAGTCATTTTATTCCCTCTCTCATATTTTGATAGTAGAAATAATCAAGATAAAATAATTAAAATTAAATGATCCTATTTTCAAAATTTGAGAAAACTCAAATATGAAAATAACGAAATCCCCAACTCTCTCCGTGGGTCCTTGAGTTGTGTAGAATTTCTAGGATCGAGCAAAATGCAACGAAAAATATGATATGCAATGATGCTCTATGTATAACATTCCAAATTGAAAATTTGGGATGTTACAAACCTACCCCCTTAAGATGAATCTCACCCTCGAGATTCGGGTTGGCTAGAAAATAGGTGAGGTGGTCCTTAAGCAAATCTTCCTCTCGCTCCCGGTGGCTTCATCCTCGGTGTGGTGGCTCCACCGAACTTTGCAAAACTTAATGACCTTCTTTGCGGGTGACTCGGCTGGCATACTCCAAAATCTTAACTGGTTTCTCCTCATAGGTCAAATCATCATTCAACTGAATCGCTTCCAGTGGCACTGTATCTCTCAGTGGTATATCGGCCATCTCTGCATGACACTTCTTCAACTAAGAAACATGGAACACATCATGGACTCCTGACAATCCTTCGGGTAATTCCAACTTGTACGCAACTTCTCCCATGCGCTCCAAAACACGATATGGTCCTACATATCATGACGCTAACTTTCCTTTAACTCCAAAACGCTTAACTCCTCGAAGCGGCGATACTCAAAGATAAACACTATCTCCGACTTCGTATTCTGTCTCCTTGCGTTTTGAATCCGCATAACTCTTCTGTCTTGACTGGGCTACCTTGAGCCTATCGCGAATCAACTTTACTTTCTGTTCAGACTCCTTAATCAAATCCGGTCCAAACAACTGGCGGTCTCCAACTTCATCCCACAACAACGGGTCCTGCACCTCCTTCCGCATAAAGCTTGAAAGGGCCATCTTCAGACTGGTTTGGTAAATGTTGTTATAAGAAAACTCCGCATATGGCAAATTGTCATCCCAACTTGATCCATAATCCAAAGCACAAGCTCTAAGCATATCTTCCAAAATCTGGTTGACTCTCTCGGTTTGTCCATCTCTGCATGGATGAAAAGGCATGCTAAACTCCAGCCTGGTTCCTAAAGTTTCGTGCAACTGCTTCCAGAACTTTGAGGTAAATTGGATTCCTCTATCTGATACGATACGCCTTGGAACTCCATGCAAGCATACAATCCTGGTCATGTATATCTTAGTCAATTTGGCACTGTTGTAGGTAGTCTTTACTGGAATGAAATGAGCTACCTTCGTCAAACGATCGACTACAACCCAAATCGAGTCATAGCCTGAACAGGTCCTGGGCAATCCCGTGATGAAATCCATACCTAGTTTATCCCATTTCCATTCGGGTATAGGCAATGGCTGTAACAATCCTGCTGGTTTCTGATGTTCTGCCTTCACCCTCTAACATACATCACAAACTGCTACGTACTTTGCAATGTCCTTCTTCATTCTGGTCCACCAGAAAGTATTCTTCAAATCCAAATACATCTTGGTATTTCCTGGGTGAATCGAATATGGTGAATCATGTGCCTCTTGTGGGATCAACTTCCGATCTCCGGTCATTGGGCACATAAACACGGTCTTCAAACCATAGGGTATCGTGCTCATCCTCACGAAATCCCTTAGCCTTTCCTTGACTCATTTTCTCCTTTATAGAGGCAATCTCTTTGTCAGTCTTCTGAGCTTCCCTGATCTTTTCCAACAAGGTTGACTGAATCTCCAATGCTGCTACATAGCCTCGCGGAACTATTTCCAAACATAGCTCTCGAAGATCCTCGGCTAATTCCTTTGGTAAACCTCCGGTCATTAGGATGTTAACATGACTCTTACGGCTCAACGCGTCTGCTACAACCTTAGCCTTTCCGGGGTGATAATGTAATCTCATATCGTAATCTTTAATAAGCTCCAACCATCTCCTCTGCCTGAGATTTAGCTCCTTCTGCGTGAAGATGTACTTCAAACTCTTATGATCCGTATACACCTCACAATGGTTTCCAATGAGGAAATGTCTCCACGTTTTCAACGCATGCACTACGGCTGCTAACTCCAAATCATGTGTGGCATAGTTTAGCTCATGAGGCTTAAGCTGTCGTGAAGCATAGGAAACAACTCTTCCCTCCTGCATAAGCACTGCTCCAATTCCTCGACGTGAAGCGTCGCAATACACCTCATAATCCTTGGTCTGATCTGGCAGAATTAACCTTTGGTGAGGTAACCAAACGCTTTCTTCAACTCTTGGAAACTAGCTTCACACTCCTCAGTCCAAACAAACTTGGTATCCTTCTTCAACAATTCTGTCATAGGCTTCGCAATCCTTGAGAAATTCTCAATGAATCTTCGGTAGTATCCCGCAAGTCCAAGAAAACTCCAGATCTCTCCAACTGTTGTTGGCGCTTCCCAGTTTGTTACAGTGACAACTTTAGTGGGGTCTACTTCTATACCTTCTCCGGATATAACATGTCCAAGAAATCCAACTTCCTTCAACCAAAACTCACACTTGCTGAACTTGGCATATAACCTGTGTTCTCTCGAGCTTCTCGATTACCAAGCATAAATGCTCCTTATGTTCCTCTTCATTCTTCGAGTAAACCAAAGTATCATCAATGAACACCACAACGAACTTATCCAAAAACTCCATAAACACTTTGTTCATCATGTTCATAAAATAGGCAGGTGCGTTAGTCAGACCAAATGACATAACGGTATAATCATACAACCCGTGCACAGTGGTAAAAGCCGTCTTAGGTATATCCTGCTCTCGAATCTTCAACTGATGGTACCCTGATCGCAAATCGATCTATGAAAACACCTTAGCTCCTTGCAATTGGTCAAACAAGTCATTGATCATTGGTAGTGGGTACTTATTCTTGATGGTCACTTCATTCAATCCGTGATAATCCACAACCATTCTTAATGACCCATCCTTCTTCTCCACTAGAAGTACTGGTGATCCCCAAGGCGAAGAACTTGGGCGAATAAAACCTTTATCCAGTAACTCCTTAATCTGCTTCTTAATTTCTTCCAAATCTTGGGCTGGCATCCTATACGGTCTCTTAGCTATCGGCCCAAAGGCTCCGGCAATAGTTCAATCAGAAACTCAATGTCCCTATCCGTGGCATGCACAGCAACTCTTCCTAAACACGTCCGTAATCCCTTACCACTGGTACTTCCTCCTGCACAACTCCTGATAAGGAATTTACATGTGCTCTCCTCGGCTCATGTCATGATACATACTTGATTCTCCTTCCTTCTGGTGTCGTAAGAAAAATTGTCTTACTGGCGCAATCGATGTTTCCTCCATACATCGACAACCAATTCTTACCAAGAATTACATCCAAACCTTGGGATTCCAATATAATTAAATCCGTTGGGAAAACATGCCTCCCTATACTTAATGGCACTTCAAAACATCCTTGACTGGCCATATACTCCGCTCCCGGTGAGCTTACTAGCATGGGTATCTTAAGAGTTCTAGTGGGCAGGCTAAACTTATCCACAAATCCCCTTGGTATGAATGAATGTGATGCACCAGTATCAAAAAGAACAACTGCAGTAAATGACTAAACCAAAAACTTACCTATTACTGCATCTGGCTGAGCTTCAACCTCCTCCACGGTAACGTGGTTCACTTGTCCTCTGTTGAAAGGGTTCAGCTTCTTTCCTGAGCTTCCATTACCATTTCCATTTTGGCCTTCTGGACAATCATTTGCATAATGCCCAGTCTTGCGGCACTTAAAGCAAGTGATGTGACTCAGGTCTACCTTGGATGTTGTTGACGGGTTGGTGCGGTTTTGTCCATTGCTTCCTCCATTCCCGTTCCCATTCTTGGTGCCATTATGGTTGTGCGAGCTACGTCCTCCATGGGTATGCTGAAATTGTCCTCCTGTCTTCGGGGTAAAGCGAAGTTTCTGCTGAGCTCCAGAGTTATTCTTCCGCTGTCCATACTCCCTCTTGCGGTTGTCAATCTGCTGCTGCTTCCCTTCAATCATGAGAGCACGATCTACTAACTCCTGGTAGTTATTGAAGGTGGCTACCATCAATTGCATGCTCAGCTCATCATTCAGTCCTTTTAGAAACTTCTCCTGCTTAGCTGCATCCATAGCAACGTCATCTGGGGCATAACGTGCTAACTTACTGAAATCATCCACATACTGGCCAACTGTCCATCCTCCTTGGCGCCAAGTTCTTGAAACTCATGCTTCTTCATGGCCATAGCTCCTTTGAAACATGGGCAAGACGGAAGGCTTGTTGAAACTGATCCCATGTGACAAAGGTGTCTCGGGTAAGTGGTCAGAAATTCTCCCACCATGCTGCTGCAGGTCCTTCAAGCCGATGTGCGGCAAATTTAACCCTTTCTCCTTCATACATCCTGCAGTTGGTCAACTCCCTCCCTAGCTTACGGAGCCAATCATCCTGTTACAATCGGCTCGATTACTCTTTGGAAAACACCGGCGGATTCAGCCTTAAGAAACGGTTCAAATGGTCAACAGGTGGTGGTGGCGGTGGATTGTTGTTGTTGTTGTTGTTGTTGTTGTTGTTGTTGTTGTTGTTGTTGTTGTTGTTGCTGCCTTGGTTCTGTACCAATGTTTGAATCAAGGCATTCTGCTGCTGAATCAACTGAGTGATCTCTGGCGGGAAAACAAATCCGGGGTCACATCTCGGAGGCATCTGAGGGGTTTAAGAAAAGACGAGAGTTAAGAATAGAATGAGGTCTAGGGAGAAACACTACCCATATGCACATGAGACAAATCACACAATATCACTCCAATCAATTCAAACAAGGCATACAACGGTCTATCTATTGTTACAAAGTGCTGGAACTAAAACTAATTTATAATGGGGGAAAGCTACTACTGTTATGGTGGTCAACTAGAAAAACTGCTCCGATGAAGACTCCATGATATTTACTCCAGTTCATCTTCGTAATCATCATCACTAGGATCGGAATCGGTGTCGTCGATGATGATGTAGTTCTCTGGACAGGTGCTATCTTCATCTTCTCCTCTGGGTGCTGAATTTCCCATGAGTTCTTCAATCTTCTCCTTAAGATCGCCGTTTTGTCCCACTAGAGCTACAATCTCCTCCATGTAGTCCTTGCGAGTGGCCTTCAGTTCTCCTTCTAGTTCGATAATCTTGGCTTTTGCTGTCTTCAACTCCATCATGTCTGCACACATCTGGTTCTACTGACGTCGAATGTGCTGGTTTAACTCCTGGATGAAAGCTGCAATGGATCTATCCTTCTTAGTGCCAACTATCTCCCATTGTTCATCTCGGCGCCCGCAAATCTGGTAGATAGTATCCTTGAGGTCTTCTTTGTAAACTTCTCCACTGTGTCCCATGGTTATGTGAGCTGCCATGCTCTTTCCCAGACTCCAGGTTGGTGCATTGAAAACACACTCTATGGGCTCCGTGATTGGCGCAAACGTCCTTCCGGGAACTTGAGCTTGAATCTTCCAGCGCTCTTCTTTGGGTAAAGTGGAATTGTAGGTCCCGGTGAAACTTGGTAATCCAATGTTTAGGTACTTAGTGACTTTCTTCAGGTGTCGACCGAAGGGTGTATCCTCATCCAGCTGGGTGAACTTGATCCTCGCTTCCGTCATCCTAAAAGAGTAGAAAAGATGAGGAGTTAGAAATGAGAAGAGAGAGTAGTGGTCTAGGGCTTTAGCTTAATGGTCGTGTCCTACAGTTAGCGTGTGCTCTGATACCATCTTTGTAGCGACCAGACCTCAAACAGTCGATCATTGTGCTCGATGTCATCCTGGATCGAGAATGTCGACACCACATAGTACTCGAAGGATTTATAACAGAGTAGCAATCACACACTTATTACAATCGAATGTCTGAAGAGGGAACTTAATAAAATAAATATGGCTTAAGGCCATCTAATAACAATAACAGCGGAAGGCTTGGAAGAATAAGCGAGTCCATCAACTCCAACAGCATCACTGAGTATAGAACCACGACCTATGCATCTTACTCGTCGTCTGAAAAGTCTGCAACATGAAACGTTGCAGCTCGAAAAAGGGTCAGCACATGGAATATGCTGGCAATGTAACACATAGAGAGTAATGGAATAATAAGCCTATACTACAAGCATATTTGGCTGGTGGAAAGCTCTATGGCTACAGTTTTGCATAAAGCCAATTTTTCCCTACTGCAAAAGAATAAATTTATTTAACTATCATGGTTGTTGTTAAACATTGAGAATGGTTGACAGCATCCTCAATCCCAATTAAAAGTACTCATTAAAAACCCAACAATATTAATTAGAAGTAACATGATGAGATTCACATGATATCCAAGTACTAGATACTCAAGATGTCCATAACCGGGAACACGGCTAACCATGATTAGTTTATACACTCTGCAGAGGTTTGCGCACTTTTCCCCACAAGACTCGATCGCCTCCGTTGGATTTCTCGCACTACATGTTGTTTGAGAAACAGATGACCGAGACATAGTCTTTCAGAAGCACTAGCACCTTACTTGTGGGTAGACCGGTACACCTACTTTCCCCTACATCTGCTAGTCTACCCGTAAGAGTTCGCACAACTTAATCAACTATGCCAGAGTCCATAATGGCTTGTGGCTGCACACGGAAGTTTCTAGTTTGAATAATCTCATGATCCCTTTGAGCACAGGTGGCGGTCCCAAGAAATACAGTGCAAGTCCTGATAGAAACCAGGTGCCTCAATCCACCCAGGATGTGTGTTTAAGTTGCCACCTTAAATAAACCATTAATTTAACAATCTCACATCTGTCATGGAATACACTCACCCAATCCACGTCTACTAGCATAGCATGGCATAATAAGCAAACGTAGAAGTAACTCCAAGGGTTTGATAATAAAACAGGTAATAGGTACTACCTCAACTACTTCCCAAAACCCACAATTTAATTAGATCCTAATCATGCAAGTGTTTGAGGATAGATCTAATGCATAAAAACTGGGTATGAGAAGAGGTATGATCAAAGTGTTACTTGCCTTGCTGATGATCCGCGAAACCTAGAGACTCGAAGTAACAAAGTGCGCACTCACGTATTCTATCGCAGACAAACAAACAAGCATACAATAAGTACTCATCTAATGCACAGGTAAAACTCAAATAGATCTAACCAGATAGTTCAACTTAAGAACTCCGGTTGGCAAAAAGACTCAAATCAAACGAAGCAACGAAAGTCAAATGGCGGAAGAAAACAGCTTCATTTTACTAATCTGGATCTAAGTCAAATTTTACAGAAGCAAAAAACTTGTTTAAGTAGGTTATTCGGAAAGAGGGTTTCGAGATGAAACTCCAGGCGCTTGAATCGCCTGATTCCGATAAACGAGCGAAAAGTTATACTAAAACGAAAATCGGATCTGGAATCGCGATCTGAAAAATCGCGGATTAAATCCGAGAAAAAGAAAAATGACGAACGGGTTAACGAACAAACGTCCGTTAACTAAATTAATCTGACGAACTCGTTCGTTTAAACGAACTAACGGACGAACGTCCGCTAATTAGTCTAAACCGAAAACTAAAAACACCGAAAATAAACCGAAGAAAAACCGCTCGGTTTTTTCTCCTTTTTTTGAAAAAAAGGCGCGGAAAATGAGGCGGCGGCGAACCTCGGCGAGCGTGCGGCGGCGGGGTCCGGCGGCGGCGGTGGCGGCGGCGGCGGCGGGTGGCTCGGGTGGTTGGGGGCGCGGGCGCTATTTAAAGCGCCCGGGAGTCCCTGCACGCCCAAATGCGATTCGGTTTTTTAAATAATTACGCTGCAGGAAAAAAATAAAAGAAATACTAAACGGCCTCCAAAAATCCGAAATAAATTTTCCCTGCTTCTAAAATCAAGTCGACAAGATGAACTTTTATTTGGGGCCTAAATGCAATGCTGAAACGTGTATTTTTCCTAAATTCAAATAAAAAATGAAAAACTCCAAAATAAAATCTTATTTGATTTTATTATTAAATCTTCATTATTTCTTTATTTTGGGAAAGTCATTTTATTCCCTCTCTCATATTTTGATAGTAGAAATAATTGAAGATAAAATAATTAAAATCAAATGATCCTATTTTCAAAATTTGAGAAAACTCAAATATGAAAATAACGAAATCTGCAAGGAGCCTGAGCAAAGAAATAGCAGCAGCTTCAAGCTGAACAAGATCTGCTCGTCGACAGATGGGCTTATGTCCTGACAGCCGAAGAATACGGCCTCAGCGCCCAAATTAAGAGCTACTGAACGCAGACTGCTACCTCAATTCGATGAGGAAGCACGGGAGCACACATCTCCCTCACGTAATGCGGAACGACCACCACGTGGTCGAGACAGGGCGGCCGACCGGCCACCCCGCGGCCGGGATAAAGTAGCAACTCAGGTCGAACAGCAGCCTGCCCCACCGCCTCATAAAAATAGAGATGGAAGAGTTCGGGGTCACACGTACGACCTCCGGCAGATCCTGGACGATAGAGCAGGACATACAAGATCGATCGACGGATCACGAGGGCGTGCCTCGAGGCACGACGACGGCTACCTATTCCGCCGTGATAAACCTAACCACGCCCGGGCCGAATACCGCAGACAGACTCCATTAGAGCTACGCCACGACGCGGCCCGATATAGAGGCGCCACACACCCTCTCTACTTCACAGATGAAGTACTGGATCACGAATTCCCCGTAGGGTTCAAGACTGTCAATATTGAATCATACGACGGCACAACCAATCCCGCGGTATGGATCGAGGATTTCATTCTCCATATCCATATGGCTCGAGGAGATGACCTCCACACCATCAAATACCTCCCATTAAAGCTCAAAGGGCCAGCTTAGCACTGGTTAAATAGCCTGCCCTAAAATTCCATCGGTAGCTGGGAAGACTTGGAAGAGGCTTTCCTTGATAACTTCCAAGGAACTTATGTCCAGCCACCGGACGCCGATGACTTAAGCCATATAGTTCAACAACCTGGAGAATCAGCCAGAAAATTCTGGACTAGGTTCCTAACCAAAAAGAACCAGATCATTGACTGTCCGGATACCGAGGCCATAGCAGCCTTCAAACACAGCATCCGTGACGAATGGCTAGCACGCCACCTCGGCCAAGAAAAGCAGAAGTCTATGGCAGCCCTCACGGCACTCATGACCCACTTTTGTGCGGGTGAGGACAGCTGGTTGGATCGTAGTAAAAACATAGCCAGCGAGGCAAACCCCACTGAAGCCAAGAACAGCACCGGAAAGCTCCGGTGCAATAGACACAAACACCGAAGCAATAGCGACAACACCGATGACACCGTAGTCAACGCCGGATTCAATGGCTCCAAAGCCCGGCCAACGGAAGAAGCCCTACAAAAGAAACAGCAAAGAACCTTCCAGCCTAGACCACATACTCAACCGTCTGTGCCAAAATCACGGCACCCCGGATAAGCAAGCCAATCATACCAACAGGGATTGTTGGGTCTTCAAGCAGGCCGGCAAGTTAAATGTCGAAAATAAAGAAAAGGGATCACAAAGTGAGGACGAGGACGAAGAGCCCTGGCAGCCGAACACTGGAGGACAGAAGAAATTTCCCCCTCAAGTCAAAACGGTGAACATGATATACGCTACGCACATCCCCAAATGGGAGCGTAAGCGAGCACTTAGGGACGTCTACGCGGTAGAGCCAGTCGCCCCAAAATTCAATCTGTGGTCATCATTCCCGATCACCTTCGATCGTCAGGACCACCCAACTAGTATCCGCCATGGCGGTTCGGCCGCACTAGTCCTCGACCCAATTATTGACGGGTTTCACCTAACACGAGTCCTGATGGAGGGCGGTAGCAGCCTCAACCTGCTTTATTAGGACACAGTGTGGAAGATGGGCATTAACCCCTCGCGAATCAAACCAACAAAGACTACCTTTAAAGGAGTCATACCAGGCGTAGAGGCCCGATGTACAGGCTCAATCACGCTGGAGGTAGTCTTTGGTTCTCCGGACAACTTCCGAAGCGAAGAGTTAATCTTCGATATCGTCCCCTTCCGCAGCTGCTATCACGCACTGCTCGGACGAACCGCGTTTGCTAGATTCAACACAGTGCCACACTATACTTATCTCAAGCTCAAGATGCCCGGTCCACGCGGTGTCATAACAGTCAATAGCAATATGGAACGCTCCCTCCAAACAGAGGAGCACACTGCCGCCCTAGCAGCAGAAGTACAAAGCGGCCTTCTCAAGAAGCACCATTGTATGACTGTCGAGCCCTCGGACATCATTAAGAGGTTCCGGACTTCACTGCAACAGGACGACGCGGCTTGTTAAGAGCTCGACTAGCAATCCGGCCTCCGTCCCAGTCCCAATGAGGTAATGGCATTCGTACCACGCGTACACAATTACACACTCAAAATTCCATGGACATCGACGGAGGCACAAGATAACCCGGGGTCTACAGTTCGGCCAGACAGATTGCGGACACACGTACTTTTACTTTTTTCTTGTTTCAGGTTCCTTTTTCCGCGGGCCCGATCACGGGTCCTTTAGAAGGATTGGCATACAACGAAGGCAAGCAGCACAAGTTTGTCGGGTAACCTCTATACATTCTTCTTAACGGTATTCATACTTATTTCTCAGGACCCGCACGCTGCGCCCCACTGATTCTGGCATGTTAAAAAGCCTGGATACTTCTCGCACCATCTGTACAAGATACGCCTTGACGTATCCATCCAGTTATAATAAAAATGGTTCGTGGCCCAGTTCTTGTGAATTGCGCTTCTTACTTTGTTTTATTTCGGTCTGCTTATTTGTTGCATCGATACTCTTCTGTACGTTTCATATTCGCCAGGGGCTACTTGTCGCCCCACAATATGGCAGCAAAGTCCGAACACTTCTTATATATAAGTTCGGCACCCCGAATTTAGCAGTATATGCATTGGCTCTGAATCATGTCTTTGGTCAATAGTTGGGTTGCCCGGCTCCTGTGCTTGCTACCCTACGTTCCGCTCTATCGGCTAGGGTAGTAAAGGGAGAACTACTATGATTGTGCCCTGGCCTTGACCAGATGAGCACCTCACTAGAGAAAGCCGAAAACTGACTATCATGATACGGCGAGAGCCGGTCAGCTGTTCGAGGGTTACAAAATCGTTGGAGATTTTTTCCGCGTCATGCGAAGGATCAACACTTCCCGATCAGACGCTGACAGCACCCTGGCTTGGACCAGGGGCTGCGCCCTTTCTTAATTATAAAACTCCTATGGCTATGTGAGGGCGTTTAAGTCGTACAGTCCGATTGCCTTGTTTGTTCCGCTAAACAACTTCTCGAAGGGACCATATAATTGGATCAAGATTGTTTAGAATCCATCCCGAACACCTCCGTACTACCTACGCGAGGGCAGAAGCTGACGACTGGCCAACCCTCAGATTACAAATAACACAGCCGCACAGGAGGAAACAATTCAAAGCATAATAAAATTATTTTACAAAAACTGGCTTTGTTCCTATAATACAAGGTGAAAGGCAACATGAATACATTTATTCAAATACAATGTCCTGCGAACATTGCGACGCCACAAGTCGAGACCCCTCTACGACATCTGCGAAATATCGCTCGGGTGTGCAGTGCTCCCTGCCCTCCTGCGGCCCGCTGGCAACTTGAACATCGTTCATCTTCACCCACCACATCTTGCAGCGAGCGAAGGCCATACGGGCACCTTCAATACAGGCGGAGCACTTGATGACGTCCAGCCAAGGACAGGCGTTTACCATCCGCCTCACAAGTCCGAAGTAGCTTCTAGGCATAGCTTCGGTTGGCCATAGCCGGATTGTCAAATCCCTCATGGCTAATTCAGCCACCCTGTGCAACTCCACCAGCTGTTTCAGCTGATCGGTGAAGGACACGGGAGGCTCCGACACCGCATATTGCAACCAGAAGAGCTTCTCCATGGAACCCCCTCCTTCGGCTCGATAGAACTCCACGGTGTCCGATACACTACATGGTAGATTAGCAAAAGCCCCTGGGGAACTCCGAACCCGGATTAGTAAAAGGTACTACTTCTCCGCATACTTGCTTTGCATCTTAAAAGCCTTACCCGCCGTGATCTTCTTGGCCTCCTGGATCTCCTGGAGGGCGGCCTGGGCCTCGTTCCGTGCGGTCTCTGCGCTCTGACGAGCCTTGGTGAGCTCGGCCCCTTGAGCCGACGCATTATTCTCCAAGGTCTCACATTTGTTAACCGCATCCTGGAGCTCCTGCTGAACTTCTTTGACCCGAACCTTTAGCTTCTTACGGGCGGCTTGCTGCTGGACAGCCTTCTCCTAGGCCTCGCCCAGGGCCTTCCTCAGGGCCTCGACCTCGGTCGCGGCGTCTGCACCTATCACAATACCGCTGTCAATATACAGTGCTTATCCTTTCCCGAACATACAACAAGTCGTTACTCACCTTGCTGCTCCTGGAGCTGAACCTTAACCTCGCCGAGCTCGTTCTCGGTCCGCTCCAGCCTCCGCTTCAGTTCAGAGACCTCGGCAGCATGCGAGGTCGCGGCCAACAGGGACGCCTGCTTATCGATACATATTCAGTCAGCCTCTAATAATTAAGGATTGATCCCATGTCCGGTTCTTCTCGCCGAACGCCGGACAGCGTCTCAGGGGCTACGGACTATACGGGGTTTTTCTCTTTCTTACCTCGAAACCTGTTAACAAGCTGTTGCAGGCTTCATTCAGTCAGCTCCTGGCGGACTGAACCTTCTCGATCACCGCACCCATAAGGACACGATGCTCGTCCACGATGGAGGCGCTTCGTAGCGCCCCCATCAGGTCATCCGGCGCTCCTGAATGGACAGGAGCCACCGGTGGAGGCGGCGCGCCCCCTCCTTCAAAGGGGGCTGCTCGCCCGACTCCGGAGCCACATGGGTCTCCGGAATAGTATTCCGCTGAGGGCCGAACTGGATACGGCCCTCTTCGCCAGTCTCCATGGGGATTGGCTCCCCCATGTGTCCGGCAGTGGAGGTCTCGCCTTGTGACGCCTCCCGCACAACGTCCTGGGCTCCTCCCCGGTTCAGAGCGGTCCTCCGGGACAACACTCCGGCGTCGTCCCTGGCCCCAGGGGAGTAAGCGGGCGGTGGTGACATGCTCGCCATCTTCGACGGAGCCAATGAACCTTCAGATGAGGATCGTTGGATAAGGTCACGGGCCGGAATGCAATAGTATAGTTAAACTATGTCAAAGAAGAATGGAAAGAAAGGGCCGGATGTGCGCACGAGCAAGCCACGTCACTTACGATGCGGCCTGGGGCTTAGTATGGGGGGTGTCGTTCCAGACTACTGTCGACATCCCATGTGGTGTTGACCGCTGGGACACCTTTCCCCTTCTTGGGCGTCTCCGCCTCCAGACGCGCCGAAGCTGCCCTCTTCTTCTTCTTCTCCTCGGGGGAGGGTTGTTCTCCTCCTCCTCCTCTTCCTCGTCATTGTCCTCAGGGACAGAGGAATGAGCTTCGTCGTCTTCGGACGTCACGTCCGGAGTGCCCTTGCGATGGGGGACACTCTTGGCCCCCTTGGCCTTCTTCTCCGGCGCCTTATATGGCGCCGCACCAAAGATCTTCACCGGTAGCGGGATGGCGAGGTTCTTGAACATGGCGTCGGACCTTTGAATTCCCTCGCCCTCTCCATCCAGTCCTGAAAGAGCAATAATAAAACTTAGATATCATCCTTGAAACATTTAAGTCGGGATACGTCGGAAAAACATACCTCATTTGGCGGGTGTTTATAATCGTGACCACGGTCTCGAGTCCGTGGTCGGTGGCTTCGTTGCCCTTAAAGAGCAACTTCCAGGCCCCTTCGTGAGAAGTCTCGAAGAGCCTTTTCAAGGTCTGGTGCTTCTTCGAATTGAACTCCCACAAAGGGCAGCTTCGGCGCTGGCACGGAAGAATCTGGCGGACTAGCATCACCTGGATGACGTCAACGAGCTTGATGTTCTTGGTCACCATGCTTTGAATGCACGTCTGCAGTGCTATCAGCTCGTCAAGAGAACACCAGTCCAGACTCTTCTCGACCCAGGAGTTGAGTCGCATGGGAGCACCAGAGCATAATTCGGCAGCCGCGGCCCAGGTGGTGCCGCGAGGTTCTGTGATGTAGAACCACTGCTTCTGCCATTCCTTTACTGTCTCCACAAAAGTGCCTTTGGGCCAGGAGACGTTGGATAGCTTGCTCACCATAGCTCCTCCGCACTCAGCGTCGGGCCATCCACCACCTTGACTTCACGTTGAAGACTTTGAGCCACAGCCCGAAGTGGGGATGGATGCGGAGGAAGGCCTCGCACACGACGATAAACACCGAGATGTTGAGGAAGGAATTTGGGGACAGATCATGGAAATCTATCCCGTAATAATACATCAGCCCGCGGACAAAAGGATGGAGTGGAAACCCTAGCCCACAGAAGAAATGGGGGATGAATACTACCCTCTCAGTGGGCTCCGGCGTGCAGACAATTTGTCCCTCGGCCGGCAGGTGGTGGGAGATCTACTTCGCCAAATATTCGGCCGCCCGGAGCTCAGTAATGTCCTCCTCCTTGACGGAGGAGACCATCCACTTGCCCTGACCACCGGATCCGGACATGGTTGCTTGAGTGGAAAGGAGATGAGAACTTGGGCGCTGGAGCTTGAGATCGGAGAGGCAGAGACGGAGAAAGAGCGTAAGAAGAGGAAGGGGGAATCCTTATCCCCTTATAAAGGCAGCAAATATTAAATGCCTCCTCACTCGCCTTAGGATTCGCCTGTTCCCAAGGGCTGTATAAACAGCACGGTTGAGTTACCCATGCCCACATTGATGAGAATACCACAATAAGGGGACACGATCTCTGTTTCGACAAGACACGCCAATAGAAACCGCGTCTCGAAACATGGGATGGCAGAAGAAAAATGGTTCAAAATTATGACCGGACAGACGCGATGTCATGTTGAAAAGAAGATGTCAACAGATTGGATTCGTGCAAATATTATATTCTCTCAGCGGTTGTGTATGGTGTATAACAGGTCCGGATACAATTATCACATTCGAAGACTATCTTGGAGTTTGGAAAAAGGGGAACCCGCCTTGCAATGCTAAAGACAATCTGCACGCCGGACTCCTCGTCATTGAAAGCTAGGTTCAGGGGCTACTGAGGGAGTCCCGGACTAAGGGGTCCTCGGGCGCCCGGCCTATTATCCAATGGGCCGGACTGATGGGCTGTGAAGACATGAAGGCCGAACACCGTACTCGTGTCCGGATTGGACTCTCCTTGGCGTGGAAGGCAAGCTTGGCGACCTACTATGAAGATTCCTTCTTATGTAACCGACTCCATGTAAACCCTAGATCTCCCCGGTGTCTATATAAACCGGAGGGGTTAGTCCGGAAAGAGACATACTCATTACCATATTCACATAGGCTAGACTTCTAGGGTTTAGCCATTACGATCTTGTGGTATATCAAATCTTGTAACACTCATATTCATCAAGATCAATCAAGAAGTAAGTAGGGTATTACCTCCATAGAGAGGGCACGAACCTGGGTAAATATCGTGTCCCCCGTCTCCTGTTACCATCGATCCTAGACGCACAGTTCGGGACCCCCTACCCGAGATCCGCCGGTTTTGACACCGACACCTACCTGCTTGGTTCCAGGAACTAAATATGGACTAGAGGTTATGAAATGACATGCTAAAAGACCATGTTACCCCTAGTAATGAACTAATAGAGACAAGTTGTGATGCGGGGCAGGGGCAACTGTTGGAAAAAGTCCCAAAAAGACTCTCCCTCGGGGTCTTCTTTCTTTAGTCCCTAAAAGTCCCTCCTGTTTGGTTTAGATGGGACTGACACGGACTTTTTTTAGTCCCTACACCAAAATGTCCCTGTAAACAAACACTCTAATGCCGCTGGAAAATTGATGCAATGCCATAGTTAAAAGCAAATTACATGTTTAACGAATTTTATTGTTAATATAATCTCTCTGTTAATATTAATCAATGCCATCGTTTGAGAAATGCTAATGTCTTGCTTTCTTTCCCATTTAGATAAGTTAGATGCTTCTTTTTGTTGGCTTCTGTGTCATCCACCGTTATTGACCACTAGTTGTTTCCTTTGCACCTCTGTGTAAACAGGGTTATCTACTTCACCTCGTTGCTATTGTGACCTTTTGTTTGCCTTTGCACAAAACACTTTTGTTTTAAGAGTGTTTTGTGCAGTTCAACCAAAATGTCACACCGACAATGTTGCTTGATTTCCTGATCTTAGTGGAACTGCACAAGAGGAGATCTTACTTACTATCCATGTTGGAAAATTTGGTTCAGATCTTCTTCTTGTGAGTTGTTTGAATTCCGCGTCATGAGAGGTCAGTACTAGCCTTCTTTCACATGATTGTGTTGTGTGCTTTCATATGTTGTGCTACTTGTACGCTAATGTTGGTTGATTTTAGGGGACTGCGCAAATGGAGACAAGACTTCCAATCTGTATGTGCACCGTAATATCCCATTGAGGTAAGATAAGGATATTTCACAACTGTTGGCCTGTATTTTGCCACTTTCATCTGAAAATTAATGTCATTGTTTAGTGCTATACTTGTGCTCCCTAATTGATATGCCAAATCTTACATTGAAGGCGAAGCTTGTCTGTTATTGAACCAAGTGATGAAGGGGAAGAACAAGCGGAAGAAAAACAAAAATACACTCCCGGTGCTGTAATGAAGCACTGGAATTGTGACGACACAAGTAATGATATAGTTTTGCATCTTAATTTATTGATATGGCTGGAACGAGCAATTGTTTTGCCACTAATTTGATGCCACTCTTAATGTAATATGTAATTATCTCTACTTGTGCAAACAGGGATCTTGTTTGAAGATACCATATATTTTAGTGGAACTGCACAAGAAGATGTTGGAAACATTAAACTAATCGAGGAGTATACAGTAAGCATGGAAACCACAGTAGATAACAACAGATGGTTCCGGAGAAGTGCTTGATCTGTATGCTCTACACAATAAGCCTCCTGACAAAGGTTGGTACTCGCCCACGGATTTCATCCATATGATTGAGCTTTGTCAGCTCTATTGGTGTTGTGCTACTATTTACATACTGTCATGAGAAAGTGGTATTGTCCTTGAGAAGTGCTTCATTTGTGTTGTTTTAAATATTTCCTTTCCTTTTTTTCGAGCAAACAGGGATGCTAGCATTTAGTTGTCCTCATGTCTTTGCACAACAGGGTCATCCTCCTCTGAAGAAGAATATGGAGTACGTGAAGTGCCTAGTTCCGATTATGCCAGGATAAAGAAGCCAAGCCTCTCTTCTTAAGAAGGGAGCAGTTGAAGGATGGTTACATTATTGCCCACAAGAACAAACTAACTTCAGCTCTGAAGGACTCACGGATCTCCATCTTTGTTGTTGGATGGCCAGTACAATGTTGTTTTATGATTCCTTCTGGTGAGTTCAATTTTTTAAAATGTGTGCTCTGCATGGATTATGTAGGTTGACTGTTCAAACTGTCAATTCATAGTACAGTTTGCTTTATACTAATCACTTTTTTGTATTTATGCAAACTGGGGTGCTCGGCTTGATTTCAATGGGAACTGCACAAAATGTTCACGAATACATCGAATATTCTCGAATCATTCATTTCCACCACAAGAAAGGAGGTGCCGATATGTTCAAGGTGTTTCAACATATAAAGGCGAAATCATAGAAGCTACACACGAATTTGGTTGATTTTGGTGGAACTACACAAGAACAACAGCTGGTTTATTTAGCACGAGGTGCCATGTCAATGTCCGAACTGATGAAGAACCCTGCCCATTCCACAATCGTAGGCATTTGATATTTTGGAATGGGAAAACCTTGTCAAAGTTTGCTCATTGATGTACGCAAAACAACACACATTTGACATTTTGGAATGGGACAACCTTGTCAAATTTTGCTCATTGATGTTAGCAAGAAGACATGCGTTTGATATTTTCGAATGGGACGCCCTTGCTGTCAGTAGCGTCGATCTATTTTTCTTTACTCTTTAGTTGTGATGTAAATATTGCCTCTGACATGTGAATCGCTGAGATGGATAATCATCGATTGTTTTGAATGCTCTCTATGAATTGCCACGCCTGTGTGTTTGATTGCAATGTACAGGAACGCTAAAAAGCTGCTCAAACTCTTTATACTCCGGTCAAAGTAGAGATACTTTGACTGCAGACAAAACTTGTATGTAGACTAAAAAGGACCGGAGGGAGTACATGTGAAACTGCTGCAAACGAGGTGATCACCCTGGGAATAATGCTAGTACGTTGTGTTTTGCATGTTCATCCAATGCCAGTGATACAAGAATTCGAACTAAATTCATTCATGCATTCTCGGATTTCATATAAACATGCCGGATTTCATTACATTTCATACATTCTTCAACTAAAAAGGGGTGCGCTGGAGGTATAATTAATTAACCGAAGCTACCCACCGGTGTCCGGCTAAGCCGAGTAGAAGCTTCTTCTCCGGTGGATCGAAGCTTGATGACTTAACTGCAGGTGCAGTTGCGTAACTGACATGTGGCCCAGATGCTTGTTGGGCCCACGTGTCAGTGAGCCAACTATACCATCGGTTAAGTAGAAGCAGCGTCCTTCTCCAACATAGCTCTCCGACTCCACACGTCGCCGCCAAGAAGCTAATCGGCCATCAATGGTCAACCCGCCTAGCTTGGCTTCAACCGGAGGGTAGCAGCGGTGGCCTTACTTGGACCCCAGCGACGGCGACCTACCGTGTTCTACTCTTCCTCTTTTTTTGTGTGGTGCAACCTCGTTGGTAGCGGGGCGGGGGCCTCGACGGAGCCGGCGATGTCCTCGGTCTCGTTGCCGGCGGGGCGGCGCCTCGGGGAGCGGGGGAAATCCTCCCCCTCGTTGCCGGCAGGGTGGGGCCTCGGCTGAGCCGGCGATGTCCTCTGCCTCGTTGTTGGCGGGGCGGGGCCTCGGCAGAGTAGGTTCTCCGCCTCGGTGCCGGTGGGGCGGGGCCTCAGCAGAGCCGGCGGTGTCCTCTGCCTCGTTGTTGGCGCCGCGGGGCCTCGGCGGAGTAGGGCCTCCGCCTCGATGCCGGTGGGGCGAGGCCTCAGCGGAGCCGGCGGTGTCCACTGCCTCATTGTTGGTGCCGCAGGGCCTCGGCGGAGCAGGGCCTCGTCGACGCCAGTGGAGCGGGGACTTTTCAGAGCCGGCATTGTCCGCTGCCTCGTCCTCGGTCTCGCCAAACAGCGGCTCGGCCACTTCATCACCCTCTTTGTAGGCGGTCGTAGCCTCCACCACCCGCATGCGGTACCGCCAGCGGTTGAGGCGGCCCTCGCGGTAGAGCGGTACGAGTCGAGTAGCGCCTCCTGCTCTGCCCGCTCCGTGGCGATCTGCTCCTCCACTTGCAGGTGCTCCTGGAGGAGATGGTGGTTGTAGGCGGCGTCGGCCTGCGCCTGCCGGAACTGCTCCTCACGCTTCTGCCTCACCGTGTCCATGTATTGGGCACGGGCCTCACCGATGGTCATGGTGCAATGCACCAGCGAGGATGGCGCGGAGGAGGGGGTTGGCGCCAGATCATCGACTACCATGTTCTCCATTGGGACGTCATCGTCCTCCGGCTGCCTGCCGGCCAAGCAGTCGGCAGCAATGGCTGCCATCTCCTTGTGGTCCGTCGTCCGCCCGTCCCGAAGAGCGCTGGTGCGCGAGGAAGCCATGGTGGGTAGTAGTGGTTTGGACAGGAGAAAGGGAACGGAGGCGGATGACTGCGGTTATGGCCGGCGTAGCAGCTTATATAGCAATGGTGGGCGGTGGAGGGACGGACGTGTGGCGCCGGAGTAGCCGCCTCAGCAACCGTGAATCATTAATGTGGGTGGCAGACGAACGGACGGACGGACGACACTTGTGTTGTTTGAAGGCGGAGCAATCGCCTGCACCGGGAAGCGGGGCGGGCGACGCTGACCGTTTCGGGCGGAAAGCGTCTTGCGGGCGAGGAGGCGGTCAGGTGGGCCAGGCGGTCGGACTGCGTGCTTGGCAGCTGGTCGGTCCAGCAGCCGGACATGCTTTCGCCAATGAAGCTTCATGAGCCGGCGACAATCGAACGATGGACGTAGCTTCCGACCAGGAGCCGGCACCAGTGTCCAAGCCGGTTCATGCCATGTTCACCATAGAGCAGGTGCAGCCGCACTTCGACGCCCTAATGGCGGAAGAGCTACCAGCACAGGAGGACCTGTGCTGCAACCTCCGTCTCGTCAATGAGCACCGATGAACAAGCGAACGACAATGTCGTCGCAGACATGTGTCCCTATGATCCTGGCTTCCCTTATGAGCAGCGAGCGCTGTATCAGACCATCCGTAGGGCCCGCGAGGCCCTCTCCGTCGTCCTTCCAGTTGTTGCGCTCGCTGTGGCGCGCCGTCTCGTGTTGTCAACATGGTCAACTGACATGAGGAATGAGGAGATGACTTTACTTGGAGAGGATGACAGTGGGGACCCACCAGGGCCATAGCCGCACGTACACAAGTGCCTCCTTATTATATACTACAACTGTAAAAAAAATTAGCTTCCTCCTGGTTTCCAGACATCACGGTCCCACACCATTGTCAACCTATGTAGTCAATAAACGAGAGAATTGCATGAGGCGGGCCGGCTACCGGGACCAAGCAGCTCGAGCAGTATTTGTGTTTTTGACGTGTGAGCACTGCAGAGTTTTTCTTGAGCGATGTTTTAGTTTTTTTTGAGACAGAGCGATGTTTCCATTGTTGTTCAGAGGAGAGCAGGGTATTAACTGGGCGGGCTGTGGCCCGTCTAGCCCAGCTATACTTTTTTTTGAGGAATACCCAGGCAAGGTCAACTTGTTATTCTCCACCCCGCTCGGCTGCAAATCTTTCCTAGGAGGGATGCATTAGGCTTAACAAGAATATGGGCTTTAAGAAATAATAAATGGGATGTAATTATAAAAACTGGGCTGTAACTATAAAAAATGCACCAAACACGTAATTAGTTTATAAAAAATTATTTTTGGATTTTGAAAATTTTAATTTCATTAATTTTTTTGCATGCAATGTTTCGTTCGATTTTTACGTAAGACAAATTTGTATTGAAATTGTACTTAATCTGACTAGAAATTTCAGGATAAAAATATTTCGGATCCCATCAAAATGTGGGAAATTGTATTGAATTCTGTTTTGAACGTTTGGTTGAAATTATTAATCGTTGTCCTACTAGAAAATGGGTTGTACTTTTAACAAACTGTAAATGGGCTGTAGTAAATTCCATTAGAATTCAAAAATGGGATGTACATTCTTACAAATCTCAAATGGGCTATAAGTTCTTTGCCACACACTTGTGGGCCTACTAAGTTGACGCGTCCCCTCAAGAAAAAAAATAAGTTGACGCATATGCAAGGCTTTATCAACTTATAGTCAACACACGGTTCTAGCAACAGTGGCCGTTGGATGTCCATCCAATGGATGTCGTGCTTCTTCTTCAATCTCGGATATTCTAGCTTCACCCGCCCAAAAAATGATTCCTCCCCTTGACATCTGGGGCGCACCGTTTCGAAGGCTCACCTGTGGGCCTACTAAGTTGACGTGTGCGCAGGGCTTGTCAACTTAGTCAACTAACGATTCTAGCAGCAGTGACCGTTGGATTTGAATCAAACGGTCTTGTTGCTTCTTCAATCACTGCTCTTCTTGCACCAGCCGCCCAAACCAGTGCCAGCGAGACCGCCTGCTCCTGCCTCCCGTGGCCGGCTGTGCTGCCGCAGAAGCCTCACCGCCCCCTACTACTCCTACCGTTGGCCAGGCCCTGCAGGGACGGCAGCCCCACACCGCAGCCGAACCAGTGAACCCTCGTACTCCTCTCCGCGTGGGCATCCACTGTCGCGTCTTCCCCGGCTCCGCGTCGTCCCCTTCCTAGGCCTCGCCGTCATCCACCGCCGTGGTGCTCTCAGCGCGGCGTGGTCAATGTGGTCAAGGAACGACTTCCATCAAAAGAGTATTGTACGTGGAGAGGCTGACAGCTGGGTCCACGGCCACAGCAAGGAAGTTCCTCCTTATTACGCGCAAAATAATTATTCCTCCATCTGACAGCAGGGACCCATCGGACGGGCCACCGTATTTCACGAAAAAAAACATTTCCCCCCTGACTGCTGGGACCCACCAGCTACATCTTCGCACGCAAGGAAGTGCCTGACAGTCGGGACCCACCTGGTCGAAGCGTACGTAGCGTGGTCATTCTGGTCGCGAACGTGTACGTACATACGATCGGTCTGTCTGCAGGCTGCAGCGATGAACCATGGCCGCATAAGGAAGGGCACGTGTCGTAGTAGAGGCGCGCACGTGTCGTAGTAGAGGCATGCACGTAGCATGTACACGTGCGTACAGCGGTCAGGGTGCAAGAAAGAAAATACGGACACGTACGTACATACGGGCGGGGTCTCGAATGCCTACTCGCGCATACATACGGCCAGGGCTCGTGTACATGGCTGGGTCGGAACGGAGAAACTGTGTCGTCGTCGTGTTCATCGGGAGCCAACCGGCTTGGACGGAACAGCCGATCGAAACGAGGCCTGACGTACCACAGAACGGAGGAAATGGACTTGTGTTCGATCGGCCACGGTCGAAACGGGATCCTTTTCATCCGGAGGGGTCTGGCGTACCGCAAAATGGAGGAACAAACTTATCTTGGACGTCCTACGGTCGAAACAGGGTCCTGTTGACCGGGAGGGGTGTGGCATACCACAAAATGGAGGAAACGGACTTGTGTTGGAGCGCTACGGTCGAAACGGGGGTCCTGTTCATCAGGAGGGGTGTGGCATACCGCAAAACGGGACTCTGATACGTCTCCAACGTATCTATAATTTATGAAGTATGCATGCTATTATATTATCCATCTTGGATGTTTAATGGGCTTTACTATGCACTTTTTTATATTATTTTTGGGACTAACCTATTGACCCAGAGCCCAGTGCCAGTTTCTGTTTTTTCCCTTGTTTCAGTGTTTCGAAGAAAAGGAATATCAAACGGAGTCGAAACAGAAAAACCAACTGGAGAAGTTATTTTTGGAAGGAAAGTTACCGGAAAAACTTGGAGTGCACATCGGGAAAGAAACGAGGGAGCCACGAGGAAGGGGGCGCGCCCTCCCCCCCAGGCGCGCCCTCCACCCTCGTGAGAAGAATTTTGCTTATGTGGAGAGTAATAAATTTTCTATGCTTGTGGGTCATGAAAAGAATACTTTATGTGCTGGTTATATTGTTGAATTCATTCATGATGCCACTGAAAATTATTATGAGGGAGGAACATATGCTTGTAGGAATTGCAATAGTATCAAGTTTCCTCTCTATGTGCTTAAAATTTGGAGTTATGCTTGTTTTGCCTTCCTATGCTAGTTGATTATTGTTCCCATAAGTTGTTTGCTCACAAAATCCCTATGCATAGGAAGTGGGTTAGGCTTAAATGTGCTATTCATATTCTTCATGATGCTCTCTTTATGTTTCAATTCTTATCTTTTATGTGAGCATCATTGAAATCATCATGCCTAGCTAGGGGCGATAAACGATAGCTCTTGTTGGGAGGCAACCCAATTTTATTTTAGTTTCTTGCTTTTTGGTTCTGTTCAGGAATAAATAATACATCTAGCTTCAGTTTATATGTGGTTTTGTGTTTTAATTAGTGTTTGTGCCAAGTAGAACCTTTGGGAAGACTTGGGTGAAGTCTTTATGATCATGCTGTAAAAAACAGAAATTTTAGCGCCCACGAGATTAGCTTCAACTTTTTACTGGAGAATGCTATTCAGTTTATTCTTTTTGAAGATGATTACTAGACAAATTCCTCAGGTCCACCAATTTATTTTAGAATTGTTGTAGTTCCAGAAGTATACGTTTGATACAGATTACTACAGACTGTTCTGTTTTTGACAAATTCTGTTTTCATTGTGTTGCTTGCTTATTTTGATGAATCTATGGCTAGTAAAATAGTTCATAAACCATAGATAAGTTGGAATACAGTAGTTTTAACACCAATATAAATAAATAATGAGTTAATTACAGTAACTTGAAGTGGTGTTTTGTTTTCTTTCGCTAACGGAGCTCACGAGATTTTCTGTTAAGTTTTGTGTTGTGAAGTTTTCAAGTTTTGGGTAAAGATTCGATGGGCTATGGAATAAGGAGTGGAAAGAACCTAAGCTTGGGGATTCCCAACACACCCCAAGGTAATATTCAAGGATAATCAAGAGCCTAAGCTTGGGTATGCCCCGGGTGGCATCCCCTCTTTCGTCTTTGTTCATCGGTAACTTTACTTGGAGCTATATTTTTATTCACCACATGATATGTGCTTTGCTTGGAGCGTCATTTTATTTTCTTTAGCTTTGCTTGCTGTTTGAATAAAATACCAAGATCGGAAATTATTAAATAATAGAGAGTCTTCACATAGCTACATAATTGTTTAACTACTCATTGATCTTCACTTATATCTTCTTGGAGTAGTTTGTCATTTACTCGTGTGCCTCACTTATATCCTATGAGTAAATGGTTGAATGATTTGAATGTCATAAATCTGAAATTATATATGTTCCATATGCCTTTCCCATGGGGAGTAATGCCTTCATATATAAGAAGTAGAGGTGGTAAATTTATTGAAGGTTAGCAAACATTGTATTGGTCACTTGAACAATTCATGAAAGAATATTGAAGGAAGGGAGGTTTCACATATAAATATACTATCTTGGACATCTTCTATGATTGTGATACCCATTAATTATTTTTAAACCTGAGCAAATTAGTTTGAAGTTGGACAAGGAAGACAACATAATGAGTTATGCTTGGGTATATTTGTATAAGTTATATTGTTTTGGATCCTCTAACATGTGGTGCTTGCTATTTAGAATCCTTTGTTAGCAAAAATTTCTGTACTAAGCGGGAATACTGCTTGTGCATCCAAATTCCTTGAACCAAGTTTCTTCCATGAGTGTCCACCATATCTACCTATATGCGGTATTTACCTGCCGTTCCAAGTAGATTTGCATGTGCCAAACTCTCAACCTACAAAGAATAATCTGTTTTATGCCTCAATCGCTCATGTAGCGACTACGGGTTAGCAGTATCTTCCATGCTAGGTGGGTTATTCTCACGATGAGTGGACTCCGCTCATCATTCACGAGAAAATGGCTGGTAACTGGGATGTCCAGTCCCATGATCAAAAGATCAAAATCAAATAAAAAGTAATTGCAAACAAAACTCCCCCAGGTTTGATGTTAGTTGGAGGCACCCGTTGTTTCGGGCAAGCCATGGATTGATGATTGTTGGTGGAGGGGGAGTAAAAATCTTTACCTTTCTGTTTGGGAACCTCCTATAATGTATGTAGTATGGAAGATATTGGGAACTCTTGGTCGTTATATTGACAATGAAAGCATACCTCTCAAAATTATTTTCATCTCTGTTTTGCTTGAGCTCGCACCTCTGCAAATCCCTGCTTCCCTCTGTGAAGGGCCTATCCTTTACTTTTATGCAAGAGTCAGTAGTATTCCTTCTCATTCCAACCTACTCTTTAGTTGGCAAGCATCATGTGATGGAAAGATCTAGGCATATATGGCCATTCAAATATATTTGATCATGAATTATTATTGTTGGCATTACCCTTGAGGTAAAAGGTTGGGAGGCGAAACATTAAGCCCCTATCTTTCTCTGTGTTCAGTGAATACTATTTGTTCCAAAAATATGCTTTGAGTGGTAGCAATCATGGGAGACTAAATGATAGTTCAGTATGTGAAGTTTGCTGAATCAAAGCTCTGACATAGACTCTTCCTGAAAATAAGATGAATTGTAATTGTTTGATGACTAATAACAAGGTTTGTTAGTTTTCAAGAAAGTTTATGATATATACTTTAACATGTGAATAGCTTGTTAGTTGTTCATGAAAAGTTCTATGAGTTGAACTGCTGTTATGACATATAGTGATGCTAGAAAAGGTGATTGAAATTATCATTGATCAAACTTATGCACCTGCTAGCATTCACACTTCATAAATTATTTCTTTTATCATTTACCTACTCGAGGACGAGCACGAATTAAGCTTCGGGATGCTGATGCGTCTCCAACATATCTATAATTTATGAAGTATTCATGCTATTATATTATCCATCTTGGATGTTTAATGGGCTTTACTATGCACTTTTATATTATTTTTGGGACTAACCTATTGACCCAGAGCCCAGTGCCAGTTTCTGTTTTTTCCCTTGTTTCAGTGTTTCGAAGAAAAGGAATATCAAACGGAGTCGAAACGGAATGAAACCAACTGGAGAAGTTATTTTTGGAAGGAAAGCTACCGGAAAAACTTGGAGTGCACGCGTCGGGGAAAAGCGAGGGAGCCACGAGGCGGGCGCCCTCCCCCAGGTGCGCCCTCCACCCTTGTGGGCCCCTCATGGCTCCCCTGACGTACTTCTTCCTCCTATATATACCCATATAACCTTAAAACTTCGGGGAACAGAATAGATCGGGAGTTCCGCCACCGCAAGCCTCTGTAGCCACCAAAAACCAATCGGCACCTGTTCGGCACCTGAGGGGGAACCCTCACCGTGGCCATCTTCATCATCCGGCGCTCTCCATGACGAGGAGGGAGTAGTTCACCCTCGGGCTGAGGGTATGTACCGATAGCTATGTGTTTGATCTCTCTCTCTCTCTCTCTCTCTCTCTCTCTCTCTCTCTCGTGTTCTCGATTTGGCACGATCTTGATGTATCGCGAGCTTTCCTATTATAGTTGGATCTTATGTTTCTTCTCCCCCTCTACTCTCTTGTAATGGATTGAGTTTTCCCTTTGAAGTAATCTTATCGGATTGAGTCTTTAATGATTTGAGAACACTTGATGTATGTCTTGTCGTGCGTATCTGTGGTGACAATGGGATATCACGTGATTCACTTGATGTATGTCTTGGTGATCAACTTGCGGGTTCCGCCCATGAACCTATGCATAGGGGTTGGCACACGTTTTCGTCTTGATTCTCCGGTAGAAACTTTGGGGCACTCTTTGAGGTCCTATGTGTTGGTTGAATAGATGAATCTGAAATTGTGTGATGCATATCGTATAATCATGCCCACGGATACTTGAGGTGACATTAGAGTAGCTAGGTGACATTAGGGTTTTGGTTGATTAGTGTCTTAAGGTGTTATTCTAGTACAAACTCTAGGGCTGTTTGTGACGCTTATAGGAATAGCCCAACGGATTGATTGGAAAGAATAAGTTTGAGGTGGTTTCGTACCCTACCATAATCTCTTCGTTTGTTCTCCGCTATTAGTGACTTTGGAGTGACTCTTTGTTGCATGTTGAGGGATAGTTATATGATCCAATTATGTCATTATTGTTGAGAGAACTTGCACTAGTGAAAGTATGAACATTAGGCCTTGTTTCCTAGCATTGCAATACCGTTTACGCTCACTTTTATCATTAGTTACCTTGCTGTTTTTATATTTTCAGATTACAAATACCTATATCTACCATCCATATTGCACTTGTATCACCATCTCTTTGCCGAACTAGTGCACCTATACAATTTACCTTTGTTGGGGACACAAGGGACTCTTTGTTATTTGGTTGCAGGGTTGTTTGAGAGAGACCATCTTCATCCTACGCCTCCCACGGATTGATAAACCTTAGGTCAGCCACTTGAGGGAAATTTGCTACTGTCCTACAAACCTCTGCACTTGGAGGCCCAACAACGTCTACAAGAAGAAGGTTGTGTAGTAGACATCAGACTCCACGGGATATTGTTCATCTCCACCGTCGACCTCCTCCAGCCTCCACGGGTTCCTGTTCATCCACCGTCGACCTCCTCCAGCCTCCACCTGCGACTGTTCATCCACGGGCTCCTTTTCATCCAGCCTCCACCGCGCGCTCCTCCACCGGCTATTGCTCAACCAGCCCTCTCCGCGGGGGTCCTGTTCAACCACCCCTCCATGGGCTACTGTTCATCCAGCCCTCCACCGGCTACTGTTCAACCAGCCCTCCACCGACTACTATTCAACCACCCCTCCATGGGGTCCTGTTCATCCAGCCCTCCATGGGGTCATGTTCATCCCGGCTCGATCGATCGGGGTACTGTTCATCCAGCGGCAACGGCCTCTACTACCACGGAGTCCTGTTCATCCAACCCCCACCGGGAACTGTTCATCCAAACCCCCCAACAATGCTCACTGTTCATCAAGGGAAGGAGGCAGCAGTGTTCGATCGGCTTCAGTTAGTAGCAGTAGCGAAGGATTCAGTTAACAGCAAGGGATCGATCGATCGCTCGGGTTCAGTAATGTGTAGCCTGTAGTGCAATCGCTCGGGTTCAGTTAGAGCCCAACACCTCGCACACACGCGCGTACGTACGAGAGAAACGCGCATCGCTCGGCCCCCGACCACCCACCGTAACCGGGAACACCCCCGATATTTTCCTCGCCCTCACTTCTACCATAGTTTTCTCCATCATGGACGGACCAAAGAATGTCATGCAGCTGCATCTCCGGCCCGCCCAGGATGAAAAGCCCATTTTATGTCATGATTTTTTGTCATAGAAATAGGAGCCCACCACATCTATGATGATACCGGGTTTTGTCACAATTATCGTCATAGAAGTGTCACAAGTATGACAGAAAAAAATCGTTTGGCCCAAAATGTCACAATTATCACAAGTATCATCATATATAGAAGTGTCACAATTATCGTCATAGAAGTGGCCCAAAATCGTCATAGAAGTGTCACAAGAATGATGATACGGATGTGTCTTTTCTTTGTAGTGCGTATAATGAGTGGATGACATCTTTCCCAACGCTGAGCCGACACGTTGATCCTCCGGCGAATGAGAATTTTACATGCGAAAAAATCCCCATTGGTCGGGGCTGTTAACGGGTTATCGGATCCAAACTGGAACCCGATAGCTTGACGGCGACCCGTTACGGTGGATGCCATGTGTTGGTTACCTTTGACGAAAACACTTCCATGACGCACCATTTATCGTCATAGAAGTGGACACTTCCGTGATGTCGGATTTCGGGTTCTGGCAGACCCTCGAGGTTCGAACACTGGGGTGCGCGCGGAGATCCTTCCCCTACCAGCTCATGCGTGAATGGTTAGTGAGGGATCTAAACGATGAATGATGAACAACATAGAGACATGAGGTTTATACTGCGGGCCACCGATGTGGTGTAATACCCTACTCCAGTGTGTAGTGTGGTGGATTGCCTCGGGGGCTGATGATGAACAGTACAAAGGAAGAACTGCCTCGCGAGGGGTGTTCTTGGGCTGGTGCGATGAACTGCTTGGGGGAGTTCAGTCGCCTCTCTTTCTCTCTGCTAGGGCTCTATCCGATCGATCGATCGATGTGTGTGTGTGTGTGTGTGTGTGTGTCCCTCTTCATTTGGTGGCTAGTCCTATTTATAGAGGGAGGCCCTCGGCCTCTTCCCAAATAATGAGCGGGAAGGGTGCCAACAATTGGCCATTTTGAAGGGGAACATCTAGTACACTTATCCTGACTAAAGTTGGTCTTCGGCTACCAAAGGGTCTGACGGTGACGCCATCCTGGGCTCCACGATGACCTCCATCCTGCCGATCTGCTGGTCTTGGTCTTGTTGCACCGAAGCAGTAACCTTTGCCTGATGCCTTGGCCTGTGCTTGCCTCCTTTACACCAAAGGGGAAATGAGGACACTACGCGGGCCGGCGCCCGCCTGGCGCCCGCCTGGCCTCGATCGTCATGGCTTGCGTCACAAGGCAACCTCGTGAGGTACCCTGCCTTGATCTCTCCGCCTCCTCGCGAGCCTCCTTGACGAGGCTGATCCTGAGGAAGGTTCCTGTCGTCCGCCCCGCGAGGCTTGGCCCCTCGTGAGGGTCTTGAGCTTGAGCTGATGAAGCTGGGCCGCGCTGGGCCCCCACTTGAGCCACGCCACAAGCAGCAAGCAAGTCCGGGGACCCCTGTTCCCTGAATCGCCGACAGAGCCCCCGGGCCCAAGGCGCGCCGGACTTGGCTTAGCGAGAGAAGCAAAGGGGCAAGTCACGGCGCCACGGGCTCCCAACAACCCTGACCTTGGGCGCCGCGTGGCGAGTGATTGGTCGTGGGCGTCTCCGCCTCACAACGACGCCTCGGCAACTGCCCTTCTGACAAAAAGGAGGCCCGGGCCAGGCTTGGTGCTTGTTCTCGCTCGTCTTGCTCCAGATCCCCTTTCTCGCCCTTTTCCTCCTTGCTTCCGAAATCCTCCAGATCTACCTCAATCCTTCCCGTCCTGCAAGCCATGGCGCCTCGCAAGACCCCGACTGAGGCCTGGTACCTCCCGGCTCTGGATCCTCCGACTGTGTCGGCAAAGAATCTTGCCCTTGTGCGCCGGAGGACAGTGGCGCAGGGCAACAAGGGGGCGACTGTGCTCAAGGCCGGCTCCGATCAGCCTGAAGGCCAGGGGAGCACCTTCGACCCGTTCTTCGTGAGAGCCATTATCTCCGGTCTGGTCCCTCCTTTTTCCGAGTTCTTCTTCACTGTTCTCCGCCAGTACAACTTGCAAGCTCTGCATCTCCACCCCAACTCTGTTCTTCTCCTGGCGATTTTTGCCTACTATTGTGAGGCTCACGTTGGGATAAAACCCTCGGTGGCTTTGCTGCACCATTACTTTTCCCTCCGGGTCTCCCGTGGCTCTATTACTGCGTCTTGAAGCTTCGTCAGATAATCCAGCTCCAATTCCATCTCCAAGCCCGGAAGAGGATTGAAGGCTTCAGGAGCAAGTGGGTCATGGTGGATGTCGGGCGCATCCATCCCCGACTGGCGCTGCCGTCGGGGCAGCCCGAGGCCGTTGACGCGTGGTCTCGCACGGAGCTCGTCGATTCTCGCGTGAAGATGTTGCTGAAGAGGATAGACGGGGACCTGAGGCCAGCCAACTTGGGGGCGGCGAAGCTGACCGGGGCCACGCTCCTGAGGGAGTTCCTGGAACATCGGGTGGCTCCGCTCCGGGAACATTCACTTCCATTGTGGAGGCTGGGGGAGGCAGGCGATGACCTTCACCTGACCTCCGAAGCCCTCTCCGACGAAGACCTGGCCGCGGCTCTCCATTCCTTGGTCGGGGGGGGGGGGGACGTGGCAATGCTGGAGGGCGCTCCTGTCCCCCTGTTCCTTCGTGATGACTGGGAGCAAGTGGTGAGCACCATGCCAACCTTCAATGGTGAGGGGCTGGTGCCCGCCGGGGCTCCCGAGGATCTGGCGATGTTGGCGACGGTGAACGTTTCCTCCAGCAACTCCAGCGGGAGCGAGGAGGAAGAAGAGGAGGTGGAAGGAGAAGGTTATGAATTCGAGGCGCCTGGCGAGGAGTCGGGGGACTCCTTCCCTCGGCGCAGGTCCCGCGCCCTTCGCTCCATGTCGGACGACGACGAGGCCGGCGCCAGGCGAGGAGGGGAGGATTCTCCCCTGGTCCCGAGGAAGGGCAGGTCGGGGCTGGTTCTCCCAGGTTCCATTCTGACTCCGGGGCAGTCTGAGGCTAGCTCCGGCCTTCCCAACGCGCCTAATGCTTCCGGGCCTCCCAAGGCTGACCCTAGCCGCAGGCTTTCTGGCTTCAAGTTCGGCCGGAGGCTGCTTGAGCCCGCGGATGACGACCAGTAAGTGTTCGATCCGTGTTTTGCTTTGCTTCGCCACGAGGCTTGACGTCCGTATTCTCTTGGCCAGGTCGGCACTGCAGCAAAGAGGCCAAAGGGGGCTTCTGCGGCTCCGCTTGAGGCAGGTTCGCCCGCCGGGGCTGCGGCTCCGCCTGTGGGGAAAGGAGGCAGCGAAGCTCGCGCCTCCCCTGCCCGGTCATCCTCACGAGCCCAGAAGGGGCACTCTGGAGGTGAGTCGGCCCCCGTGGTCCCGCTGACTCCGGAGGTGCCTGGGCTTGACGTTGTTGCTGAGGCGCCCAAGGCCCAGGGGGCTCCTTCTTCCCAAGCCGTGATCACGCTGCCGTCTTCTACACCTGCTCCGCCGGCTCCAGTCTCTTCTGATCCTTCGGCCATCCTGGATCAAGCTGCCAGCGAGCTGAGCCGGCTGCAAGAGGATCTCCGGAACGCTGATCCCCGTCTGGTGGCCGGGCGCCTGGAGCTGGCTTCAGGCTGGGCCCGCTCTGCTGCCTCCGTCCGAGTGGTGCTGAGCCAAGCCGCGTCGGCCTCCGATGGGGAGAAGCAAGCCGCTCGCCAGGCCAGGGCCGCTCGCGATGCTGCCCAGGGCGACGCCGCGGACGCCCGGGACCGCTGCAAGGCGCTGGAGGTCGAGCTGCAAGGCTTGCGCGACGAGCTCGCCAAGGAAGTCCGCGGCCGCCAGGAGAAGGAGAAGGAGATGAAGGCTCGGGAGGCCGCCGTCAGGGACTGGGACACCGAGCTTGATGGCTGTCGTGGCCGGTTGGAGATGCTGGAACAGTCACTGAAAGCGGAAAGGATCGAGCTCGACTGGAAGGCAAAGATCCTGGCTGAGGATTGGGTGGCCTTTGCCAAGTTGGAGGAGAAGGCTCGCGCCGCGTTGAAGACGCTCTACGAGGGTGTCCTGGAGAAGTTGTTGGCTGGTGCAGAGGACGGCCCCGCCGAGCTGCTTCCTTTCTTGGTCCGAGCACTTGAAGATGTCGCGGACGGCCTTGGCCCCACGGCCGAGGCCGAGGCGCGCGCCCTGTCTTCTGCAGCGCTGACGCGTATCCTCAGCCACGTCTACCTTGGCGACCCCAGCGTCGACCTTGACGTCCTGCTGGAGCCTGTGAGCGGCGACCTTGCCGCTGCCGCTACCGAGGCCGTGAAAGGCCGAGCCGAGGCCCTTCTGGGGAAGTTTCGCGCCTTCAGCACCTTGCCTGGGCGTGGTGCCGCCAGCTCCGCGGCCTCGGGAGGTGAGGGCGCCACAGAAGAGTGATCCCTTCGCAGCTCCTGCTCTGTTTTTAATTCCTGCAACATGCACCATGCCTCGTGGAGGCGTTTAAACTTGTGTTTGGTATTGTGAAATGACTTATGGCTTGTAATATTTGCTTTGAATTCGCATTCTTCCCTCCTACTTGCGTGTGTTCTACGTCGGCAGGGCCCGACCCCGCGCATACCTCAGCCGCCGTTAGCCCCGACCGGAGACCAAGGACGGGACTAAGGAGTGAGGGGCTACGTGGCAAGTTAGGCTCCTGAGTCGCGATGCTCAGGAGTCCCCCTTGACGCGCGAACAGCAAGTAGGGATAGGAGGCATAGGAGTGGATTGGTCGTTCTACGTCGGCAAGGCCCGCCCGCGCATACCTCAATCGCCGTTAGCCCGGCCGGAGACCTAGGGACGGGACCAAGGAGTGAGGGGCTACGTGACCAGTTAGGCTCCTGAGTCGCGATGCTCAGGAGTCCCCCTTGACGTTCAAACGAATTTTCATACCTTGTCTTCGCTCGGGGAGGCGCGCGATGACCAGGTCCGAGGGACCTGGCAGGGTGGCGTACGTTCGGGCGAGGCCCGGGTGCAGCCCTCGTGTCCAGCCCCCTCGCGCGGCACTCCCGAGGGGAGCCGTTGCGATGGTGCCAGACACTGAGCTCTGGGCTCCCTGAGGTTGATACGGTTGTGAGCCGCCTCGGTTGTTTATCACCAGCTGAGCATAGCGCTTCCGTATGTGTCTGGGCATAGCAGCTCCTCGGCGGTGTCGTCGGCCAGCTGATCATGGTGCTTCCACTGGTTCGTGGGAGGGGGCTCCCCTCCGGGAGGAGCCCCCGGGGCGTGTACAGCCCCTCCCTGACATTTGGCCGGCACGGTAGGGCTAGGACAGGTGTATCTAGGCACCCGTGAGCCAGCGCGGGACTCACGAGGCCCTACCTCGAGGCGGGTTGCGCCTGGCTCTGGGCCTTTATCATTGGTGTGTTCCTGCAGGGTTAGAATGCAAATGCTCTATGTCCTCAGGTCCCGGCCCTCGAACGAGCTCAGCCGCCCCTTGTATGACAGGTCGCGATGCCGTGGGTCAAGGCCAGGGGGTGAGGGCTAGAGAGCCAGTAAGAGCCCATGAGTCGCGATGCTCAGGTACCCCCCTTTTAACCTGCAAGCTCTTTGCATTAGGGCAGAGAGGCCCGTGACAAGTAGGAGGCAATAATTGCGTGAATCAGGTTAAGCGCGAAGGGGCAAATCCATCTAGATAGGTGCGGAGAAAGCATACGCCACTGGGTCTGGCCCGAGCAGCTTGGGGATAATGCAGCCCGAGGGGCGCCCCCAACAAGGTAAGTAAAGAACATAAGCAAAACGGATACATGCTGCAGGGACGGACCCATGCAGCCTGGGAATGATGCAGCCCGAGGGGCGCTCCCAGCTGAAAACAGAACTTGGAATTGTGTCACCTGATATGGTCGGGGGTGAAGGGATGTTGAGGTAGCGGACGACGCGTGATGAGGACGCCGGCCCTCACGAGCCCTCCAGACCTGGAGCCTCGGGAGGCTCCGGGGGCACGGGGGGTTCCTCGAGAGCCATCTCCATCTCTGCCAGGACCGCGCGTTGCTTGACCTCCCGAGCCTCCAGAGCGCGCCTCAGCAGGCGCTGATGGGCGGCGACCGCGTTCGGCAGGCCGAAAGGCATGCGAACGTAGCTGTGAGGCGGACCCTCGCAACGTCCCACGCGTGAGGGCCAGAGGCGCTCCTGAGACGCGGCCTGGTTGAGCCCTGGTATGTCGATGCAGATTCGCAGCCCAGAATCCTCGCCTGGATGCGGGGCCACGACGGGCAAGCGGCGACAACCGCGCATGACTCTTGAATCCTGTAGCTCCTGGGTGCTCCTCGCGATGAACTCCTGAGGGTTTGGCCCTCCTTGCCTCATACCTTCCTGAGGGAAACGTGCCTTGAAGCACGCCTCCAAGTGGTGCCCGAGCGCCTCCCTCGTGACCCCGGCTAGGTCGGTGGCTCTCCATGAAAGAGCCCCCGAGCCCTGCCTGAGGAGGGCGCCGGGCGCGCCTTCCTATGCGTCAGAGGGTGGCGCCCCTTGAATGGGCGCGGGTCCTATTGCCATGCCTCCGGAGGTGCTTACCCCACGAGGGCTTGGACCAGCTGAAGCCTTCTTCTTCCTGGGGATCGCCTCAGGTAGTATCCCGCTCCTGTGATCTGGGTCTTTGATTGCTGCGGCTTGGAAGGCACGCTCAAGAGAGCACACTGCATCCCTTTCCTCACAAGGCACTGTTGTAGGACCTTGAAGTATGTCTAGAGGGGGGGTGATTAGACTACTTGACCAATAAAAACTTAACCTTTTCCCAATTTTATAGTTTGGCAGATTTTAGCTATTTTAGGACAAGTCAAGTAATCATCACACAATTCAAGCAAGCATGCAAAGAGTATATTGGAAGCAGAAATTAAAGCATGCAACTTGCAAGAAAGTAAAGGGAAGGGTTTAGAGGATTCAAACGCAATTGGAGACACGGATGTTTTTCTCGTGGTTCCGGTAGGTGGTGCTATTGTACTTCCACGTTGGTGGAGACTTCAACCCACGAAGGGTAACGGTTGCGCGAGTCCACGGAGGGCTCCACCCACGAAGGGTCCACGAAGTAGAAACCTTGTCTATCCCACCATGGCCGTCGCCCACGATGGACTTGCCTCACTAGCGGTAGATCTTCATGAAGTAGGCGATCTCCTTGCCCTTACAAACTCCTTGGTTCAACTCCACAATCTTGTCGGAGGCTCCCGAGTGACACCTAGCCAATCTAGGAGACACCACTCTCCGAGAAGTAACAAATGGTGTGTTGATGATGAACTCCTTGCTCTTGTGGTTCAAATGATAGTCTCCCCAACACTCAACTCTCTCTCATAGGATTTGGATCTGGTGGAAAGAAGGTTTGAGTGGAAAGCAACTTGGGGAAGGCTAGAGATCAAGATTCATATGATAGGAATGGAATATCTTGGCCTCAACACATGAGTAGGTGGTTCTCTCTCAGAAATGACAAGTTGGAAGTGTAGGTTCAGTCTGATGGCTCTCTCCATGAATGAAGAGGAGGTGGAGGGGTATATATAGCCTCCACACAAAATCCAACCGTTACACACAATCTACCAAACTCGGTGGGACCGAATAGTTAAACTCGGTCAGACCGATTCAGTAAACCTAGTGACCGTTAGTGATTTTCGGTGGATCGACATGCATCTCGGTGAGACCGATATGGTTAGGGTTAGGGCATAACGTAATCTCGGTGAGACCGATTACACAAACTCGGTGAGACCGATTTTGGTAACTAGCTAACCAGAGAGTTAGTCAGGTAAACTTGGTGGGACCGATTTGCTCTTTTCGGTGAGGCTGAAATGTTACAGAAAGGAAATAGAGAGTTTACATTGCAATCTCGGTGGGACCGATCGCTCACTTCGGTTGGACCGAAACGTTACGAAGGGAAACAGAGAGATTGCAACCCCATCTCGGTGAGACCAAGATCCCTATCGGTAAGACCGATTTGCTTAGGGTTTGTGGCAGTGGCTATGACTTTTGGAATCGGTGGCGCCGGATAGAAAGAATCGGTGTGACCGATTTTGGCTTTAAGTTTAGGTCATTTGTGGATGTGGGAAAGTAGCTGAGAGTTTTGGAGCATATCACTAAGCACATGAAGCAAAAGGCTCATTAAGCAACACCTCATCCCTTCTTGATAGTATTGGCTTTTCCTATAGACTCAATGTGATCTTGGATCACTAAAAAGTAAAATGAAGAGTCTTGAGCTTTTGAGCTTGAGCCAATCCTTTGTCCTTAGTATTTTGAGGGATCCACTTTCATCATCCATGCCATTCCATTCATTGAGCTTTCCTGAAATAATAGTCTTGGAATAGCATTAGCTCAATGAGCTATATGTTGTTATGAATTACCAAAACCACCTAGGGATAGTTGCACTTTCAACTGTGATGACTCCCCCGCTTCCTGGCATCTTGAGGACATTGTAGCCGAGGTGAGTCACTGCCATGAACTTGGCCCAAGCTGGGTACCCGAGGATGGCATTGTATGGCAGGCGGATGTGGGCGACGTCGAAGTCGATGAGCTCGGTGCGGTAGTTGTTGCGCTATCCGAAGGTGACGAGAAGGCGAACCTGCCCTATCAGGACGGTGGAGCCATCGGTGACTCCAGAGAAGGGCTTGGTCGGCTGAAGCTGATTGCATGGCACTTGGAGATCGTTGAATGTCTCAACAGATAGGACGTTGATTCCTGCTCCGCCGTCGATGAGGGTCCTGGTGACTTGCACGTTGCGGATGACTGGTGAGCAAAGCATGGGGAGGACTCCTGCCGTTGCCGCGCACTTGAGCTGATCCGCTGAACTGAATGTGATAGCACGTGACGACGACCTGAGAGGGCGTGTGGCCTCTGGCTTGGGGAGGACTGCATTCACCTCGCGAGCAAACTGCTTGAAGATGTCTTTGAGAGGTGGGGCCTGGCGCCACCCAGATGCAAGCGATCGCTGCGGCTCTGGAAGCCCCCAGCCCCCTCGTCCTGATGATTGTTTTCGTACCTCCTTGGCGGCTGCGGCAGAGGGGGGAGCCCTGCGTTGCCTTGAGGGCGATCCTCACGAGGCTGGTCTCTCCAACCTCCCTCGCGAGGAGCTGAAAGAACTCCGCAGGATCGGCGGTGCCGTCGTAGCGAGGAGGCAGGTCTGGCTTGAACTTGCCGGGCCATGCGACGCTGCGTAGCTCGGTGGTGAAGGCGGGGTAGCCTGCATTGGCCACCGGGGCTCTCTGCTGATGCGGAGCTTGCACTTGTGGGTTCCCGCGCACCATTGCCTGGGGCAGCGCGGGGTCTTGACGCGGTGGCGCTGGAGCGTGGTCGCGGCGCTCTGGCGCTGGGAGCACGCGAGCACCTTCTTGGGGACGAGGGATCTCCTGGGAGCTCCTTTCTTGGTGCGCGGGCACCGGACGCGGAGGGTCTCGGCCCGAGGCCACGCGCCTTGGAGCCAGGGCGCCTTATTGGAAAGAGGTGGCGGGGGCACCTCCGGCTCCCTGCCTCCCGCGCATGGTGCGGGGGAGGCAGCGAGAGGGACGGCGCGGGGGAGCCCCCCGCGGCGCGGACAAGCTCGGCGACACGGTCGAGCCACTCCTCGTAGACGTCATTGACGGGGCTGTAGCACAGGAGCTCGTTTGCCGCGATGAGCGCGGCTCGAGCCCCCATGGGAGCGTGGCGCGCGCGCGACGAAGAACCAGCAGGGGCGAGCGAAGGAGTGGCAGTGTGGCCTTCTCGCCTCACCGATGGATGCTGGGACGAGGCCTGCTACTCGTTCCTCGCCGGGCCGGTGGCGGCGTTGGCGGCAGGCGACGAGGAACGACGGGGGTGTCCGCCGACGGGAGCCGTCTGAGCGACTCGAGCGGCGCGAGCAGCCCGGCGCTTGGCGCGAGCTCGGCGAGCTTCAGCCATGGACACGACGGAAGATCACACACGACCAGCGGAAGAAAGATTCCGGCGCACCCCTACCTGGCGCGCCAAATGTCGGGTTTCGGGTTCCGGCAGACCCTTGAGGTTCGAACACTGGGGTGCGCGCAGAGATCCTTCTCCTACCAGCTCATGCGTGAATGGTTAGCGAGGGATCTATACTGCGAACGATGAACAACACAGAGACACGAGGTTTATACTGGTTCGGGCCACCGATATGGCGTAATACCCTACTCCAGTGTGTGGTGTGGTGGATTGCCTCAGGGGCTGATGATGAACTGTACAAAGGAAGAACAACCTCGCGAGGGGTGTTCTTGGGCTGGTGCGATGAACTGCTTGGGGGAGTTCAGTCGCCTCTCTTTCTCTCTGCTAGGGCTCTATCCGATCGATCGATCGATGTGTGTGTGTGTGTGTGTGTGTGTGTCCCTCTTCGTTTGGTGGCTAGTCCTATTTATAGAGGGAGGCCCTGGGCCTCTTCCCAAATAATGAGCGGGAAGGGCGCCAACAATTGGCCATTTTGAAGGGGAACATCTAGTACACTTATCCCGACTAAAGTTGGTCTTGGCCGCCAAAGGCTCACAGTGGACGCCGTCCTGGGCTCCATGATGACCTCCATCCTACCGCTCTGCTGGTCTTGGTCTTGTTGCACTGAAGCAGTAACCTTTGCCTGATGCCTTGGCCTGTGCTTGCCTCCTTTGCACCAAAGGGGAAATGAGGACACTGCGCAGGCCAGCGCCCGCCTGACCTCGGTCGTCATGGCTTGCATCACAGGGCACCCTCGTGAGGTACCCTTCCTTGATCTCTCTGCCTCCTCGCGAGCCTGCCTGACGAGGCTGCTCCTGGGGAACGTTCCTGCCGTCCGCCCCGCGAGTCTTGGCCCCTCGCGAGGGTCTTGAGCTTGAGCTGATGAAGCTGGATCGCGCTGGGCCCCCACTTGAGCCACGCCGCAGGCCGCAGGCAGGCAAGTCTGGGGACCCCCATTCCCAGAACGCCGACACGTGATGATAATTTTTGTATTGTCATGGAACACTTCTACGACAGCACAAGCATGACTATCTTGATTCTGTCATAAGATCGTCATGGATGTACATGCATGACAGAAAATGTGACCTACTATGACAAACACGTATCATCACAGAAGTGTATTTTTTGTAGTGTCATACGGTGACATCTTGAGCCGGCCTGATAGCTGTTGTTGTATGAAAACTCCGCATAGGAAAACTGTCTTCCCATTTAGTCCCTTGAGCGAGAGCACATGCCCGAAGCATGCCTTCGAGAATCTGGTTTACTCGTTCGGTTTGACCGTCTGTCTGGGGATGATAAGTAGTACTGTATTTTAGAGCAGTTCCCAAAGCTTGATGAAGACGTGACCGGAATGCCAAGGTAAATAGAGACCCTCGATCGGAAGTGATGGTTCTAGGCACTCCATGCAAACTGGCGATCCTAGATGCATATAATTGTGCCAGTTGATCTGCCCAATACATGGTCCTGATTGGAATGAATGGGCTACCTTGGTCAGCATGTCCACTACGACTAGGGGTGGATTAACGAGTAGCTCGGCTCGTTAAGCTCGTGCTCGTTAAGGCTCGGCTCGTTAAGCTCGTTGAAATTAACGAGCAAAAAACCCTGCTCGGCTCGGCCTGTTTGAAGCTCGTTAAGCTCGTGAGCGCTCGTTAACAGACTATAATATGTTATGATATACAAGATGAATTTGTAGGTGTGGTTTTGAAGATGAAATATGGTCACTACAAAAGAAATGCACTAGTCCGTTGCCTCATAGGTCGATTAGATTGAATAGATGGGTTGAGGTACTACAAAAAGTTTGTCATATAAGATGAAAATATGTGTTGTGTTGTTACTAACGAGCTTAACGAGCTACTCGTGAAACTCGTTAGCTCATTCGTTAAGCTCGTTAAGCTTAACAAGCTAAAATCAATGATTGGCTCTATTCATTAAGAAGCGATCTATGAGCTTAACGAGCCGAACTATCGAGCGCTCATTAAGCTCGTGAGCTATGAGCTTTTGGTCCAGCCCTAAATACGACCCATACAACATTGTTTCCTCGAGAAGTATTGGGGAGTACCGTGATGAAATCCATGCAGACATCGTCCATTTTCATTTTGGAACGGGTAATGGTGAAGTAGCTCGGTGGGTCTCTGATGCTCCGCCTTGACTTTATTGCATAGGTCGCAACAGGCAATAAAATATGCAATGTCCTTCTTCATTCCATCCCACCAGAATATTGGCCTTAGATCTTCATACATTTTTGTACCATCTGGATGGATCGATCACAAAGACTCATGGGCTTCTTTTAATATTCTTTGCCTCAGATCTCCAGAATCCAGTACACAATTTGTCCTCGAAATCTCAGTGTACCTTGATCATCCACATGGAAGTCTGGAGCCTTGCCGACTTGCAGTCGAGCGACATGTAGTTGCAATAATGAGTCCTCCGCTTGGGCCTTGCGGACCTCTTCTTCTAAAGTCGGGGTGTGTAACGCCCTCGATGCGGCTATATCTCCCACGTGTCGAAGCACGACTTAGAGGCATAACCGCATTGAAAGCAATGTCGCAAGTGAGGTAATCTTCACACAACCCATGTAATACATAAGGGAAAGAGATACATAGTTGGCTTACAATCGCCACTTCACACAATACATGATTAAAGCATTACATCATACAGATACAATCAAGGTCCAACTACGGAACCAAAATAAAAGAAGACTACCCCAAATGCTACACAGATCCCCGATCGTCCCAACTGGGCTCCACCTACTGATCAACTGAAACGAAACAACACAATGAACAATGGTGGCTACATTCACAAAAGAGAGCGAGAAGAGAAGCAAGGCACAGTCGTGAAGCTAGTAGCGATCAAGAAGTGATCCTGAAACTACTTACGTCAAACATAACTCCAACATCGTGTTCACTTCCCGGACTCCGCCGAGAAGAGACCATCACGGTTATACACACGGTTGATGTATTTTAATTAAGGTCAACTTCGGGTTTTCTACAACCGGACATTAACAAATTCCCATCTGCCTCATAACCATGACACGGCTTTCCAAAGATAATACCCTGCAGGGGTGTCCCAACTTAGCCCATTATAAGCTCTCACGGTCAATGAAGGATATTCCTTCTACCGGGAAGACCCGACCAGTCTCGGAATCCCGGACTACAAGACATTTCGGCAGCAATAAAACAAGACCAGCAAAGCCGCCCGATGCGCCGACAAATCCCGATAGGAGCTGCACATATCTCGTTCTCAGGGCACACCGGATAGGTCAGCCTACGAGTAAAACCAGCCCTCGAGTTGCCCCGTGGTGGCCCCGCAGTCTGCCCGGTTCGGGCCAGCACTCGAAGGAGCACTGGTCCGGGGGGGGTAAATAAAGATGACCCTCGGGCTCGCGAAAACCCGGGGGAAAAAGGCTTAGGTGGCAAATGGTAAAACCAATGTTGGGCCCTCATTGAAGAGTCTTATTCAAAGCGAACTGTCAAGGGGTCCCATAAATCACCCAACCGTGTAAGGAACGCGAAACCAAGGAACATAACACCGGTATGACGGAAACTAGGGCGGCAAGAGTGGAACAAAACACCAGGCATAAGGCCGAGTCTTCCACCCTTTACCAAGTATGTAGATGCATTAATTAAATAAGATATATTGTGATATCCCAACAAGTAAACATGTTCCAACAAGGAACAACATCTCCATGTTCCAACAAGGAACAAACTTCATCTTCACCTGCAACTAACAACGCTATAAGAGGGGCTGAGCAAAGCGGTAACATAGCCAATCAACGGTTTGCTAGGAAAGGATGGTTAGAGGTTTGACATGGCAATATGGGTGGCATGATATAGCAAGTGGTAGGTCACATAGCATAGGCATAGCAGAAGAGCGATCATCTAGCAAGCAAAGATAGAAGTGATTTCGAGGGTATGCTCATCTTGCCTGAAATCCCGCAAGGAAGAAGAACGAGTCCATGAAGAAGACAAATGGACGTAGTCGAACGAATCCTCACAACTCCGGAACGAAACCGAAGCTAACGAGAGAAACAAACCGGAAAGAAGCAAACAACATGGTAAACACACAAGCATAAACATGGCATGATGCACAATCAAGTATGATGCATGTCCGGTTTAAATAGCATGGCATGACAATATGCACAATCAAAACTACAAGTTAAATGGAGCTCAATATGCAACGAGTTGCATATTGACGAAACACCACATCAATTATTTAGTTCTCTCTCATTTAGGAACACAACAATATTAAATGTTGTTAAACATGGCAAGAGGTGAAGCAACAGTAAACTACACATCTAGGCAAGTTTAAATGAGGCCGGAAACAATGAACAACAATTCCGGTAAAACCCCATATGCATATTTTAGATTTGGTACTGTTCTGCCCTAAATCATATTTTAGAGTTGTTAAACATGCAAGGTAATGCTACCATGTTAATCTATGCATTTTTCCACCCCATTTACATATAAAGTTTATTAAAATCCGAGCTACGGTTATTTAGTTATGAAATAAATCATTTTAACATGGCATTATGCAAAATAAACACAAACAACATGTTAAACATTTTAAGATAGATGAAAGTAGCAGATTATGAAACTAGAGGAAAAACTAAGCATTTTGCATATATAAGTTGTTTTAATCCGATGCATGGTTTGTGAGATTTTAAATGCATGAACATGAGGGTTTTTCTGCAAATTGTTAAACACTGGAATAATAGACAAATTCGCCCGGAACAGGGAAAAAACATGGCAGGCCGAATCTGATGGAATTGGGCTGCTCACATTGGGGCTTCAGAGAGCTGGGCCTTGGCGCCTTGGAGCGGCTCAGGTTCAACGCCGAATGTAACGAGCGTAGCGAGACCAGGGGAAGTCAGCGGCGGCGCGGGATGCAGCCGACGTGAGGTCCAGGACGGCAGCAGGTAGTGGATTCGAGCGGCGGCTGCGCGGCGCGCTCCTGCAGGACACGGGCGCGAGAAAGGGTCAGGGAGGAAGAGGGGAAAAGAGAAGGAGGAGCAGGGGCACACGGCGACCTGCGGGGCTTCACCGGTGACCGGACTCGAAGGCACTGAGCGACCGGAGGCGGGGAAGGCATTGAGGACGACCCGCAGCGGTGGCTTGTGCGGGACTCCGGCGAGGAGGAGATCGAGGCTGGCTCGCGGGGCTCAGGGACAAGCGCGCCCCTCGGGCACGAGGCGGCGGCGGCTCTTCTCGTTGCAGGGGAAGCAGATGGCAACGGCAGGGACTTGGCGCGGGCGCGGCAGCAGGGACTTGGCGTGGGATGACTCGATGAACAGCAACGGGCGGCGAAGCTTGAACTTGCTACGGCCATGGCGACGAGCGGGAGGCCGCAGGTGCAAGGAAGGGGTGTGGAGCACCAGTTCCGAAGCAGGGGAACGGGAGGAGGTCGGATTCGTCGCGGCTCGCCGAATCTTGCCGGAGATGGTGGCGGAGCAAGGACAAGGCTGCTGCGATGTTTCTCCTCGAGGTGCTCCCATGGCTGTCCTCCTACACGGGACAGAGAGAGAGCACTGAGAGAAGAACCGGATAGGGGAAGAAGAAGAAAGAGCAGGGGCGCGGATGACCTGCGAGGGACGGCGCCGCTTGCTGGTCTTCGGGAGGAGTTCGTTTCCCTGCGTCGACGAGGAGAGCGGGGAGGCTGCGGGGATGAAGGACGACGGCTTGACGCAGCTCCAGCGAGGAGCGGCACAGGAACGGCGGGGCGTGGGTCTCCAAGGCGGCGGATCCAGGCGGTGATAAGGGATTAGGTCGATGGGGAAAACGAGGAGGAGACCATGGAAGGCGCTGGTTGGTTCGCTGATGATCTCGAGGGGATCCACAGAGAGTGGCGGCTGGGAGGAGGATCCCTAAAAAAATAGGGTTTGGTCTAAAATGGACTAGGGGTAGCTTATATATACATGAGAAAAGAGGGGAGTTGGATCATCGGATCAAAATCCGACGGTCGAGAATAGATAGGCTAGGAAAATCTAAATAAGAAACGGAGATGTTTGAGGTTGATCCGGACCCAACGGTGACGACTGAGCGGTCCGGGTTCGGGTAAGTTTCGGACACACACACGAGGGGGTCTATGCACCGTGGAGAAAGATTAAGCAGCCAGACGAGAGGGACTCGAAAAACCCGGTTGGTCTCGGAACAGACAACGGAGGGACGCGGCAACTACGAATGAACTAAGAGTTTTAAGAAAACATGTGGATGTGATGCGGATGATGCGATGATGAATGCAACAAATAAATAAAACACACAACGATAACGAAAAAAATATAGAAGTCTTCTGGATCGTTGGTCTCGGGGCGTTACAGGGTGACTTCTAGAGTAGCGGTGCAGATGGACTCAACAATGGTCAGGTTGAGCTGAGCTGTCTCTTCTTGTAACTCGGGAGGCAAGGATTCCATTAATGTGTTTAATGTGGCTGGTTTGCGGCTGAGAGCATCGGCAACCACATTAGCTTTACCCGAATGGTATTTGATATCGAGGTCATAATCTTTGACTAATTCAAGCCATCTTCTCTGTCGGAGATTCAAGTCTAGTTGGGTGAATATGTACTTGAGGCTCTTGTGGTCGGTGAAGATTTGGCACTGCTTGCCGATGAGATAATGCCTCCAGATCTTCAAGGCATGCACAATTGTTGCTAACTCCAAGTCATGGGTAGGATAATTTCTTCATGTGGCCGTAGCTATCTGGATGCGTAAGCCACGACCTTGCCATCTTGCATAAGTACGCATCCTATACCTCTTATGGATGCATCACAATACACGTCGAAGCTTCGATAAATATCAGGAAGCGTCAATACGGTGCGGTGGTAAAATGAGTCTTTAATTCATTGAAACTTTTCTCGCAATCTTCAGACCATACAAATTTCTTATCCTTCTTGAGTAGTTCTGTCATTGGCTTTGCAATCTTGGAAAAGCCTTCAATGAATCTGCAATAATAACCAACAAGCCCTAAGAAACTTCGGATGTCGGACACAGTCGTGGGTGCTTGACATTTTAGCACATCTGTGACCTTACTCGGGTCAACAGCTATTCCTTCCGCTGATAGGATATGCCCCAAGAATCCTAATTGCTTAAGACAAAACTCACACTTGTTGAATTTGTATATAACTGATGATCACGGAGCCGTTGCAATACTGCTCGGAGATGTTGTTTATGTTCTTCTTCTCCCTTGGAATAGATGAGAATGTCGTCAATGAAGACCACCACAAACTTGTCCAAGAAGTCCATGAACACCAAGTGCATGAAGAATGCGAGGACATTTGTCGGACCAAAAGACATGACCATTTACTCATACAGCCCACAGCGAGTGGTGAAGGCGGTCTTAGGAATGTCTTCCTTCTTGATTTTGAGTTGATGGTACCCAGCCCTCAAATCAATCTTGGAGAATATTTGGGCTACACTCAGTTGGTCAAACAAATCATCAATTCTGGGAAGCGGGTATTTGTTCTTGATGGTGACATCATTAAGCTGACGGTAGTCCACACACATACGAAGACTACCATCCTTCTTGTCCATGAATATAGCTAGTGATCCCCATGGCGAAGAGCTAGGGCGAATATCCCTTTTTGAGAATCTCTGCTTCTTCAACTCAACTAGCTCGAATGAAGGCATTCTTTAATATTTCTTGTATATAGGTGCGGTCCCGGGTACAAGATCAATTGCGAACTCGAGCTCACGATCTGGTGGAATTCCTGGCAATTCTTCAGGGAATACATCTAGAAACTCACTAACCACTCGAATTAACTCCATGCCTAAGGTCATAGCTGTGTAAATCATATCCCTTCTGGGCATGGTTCTGCGAGCCACAAACTGCGCTGCTTGCCCTGTCGGATTTATTAATGTGACTTCCTGATACGTCTCCGTCGTATCAAATTTTCCAAACACTTTTGCCCTTGTTTTGGACTCTAACTTGCATGATTTGAATGGAACTAACCCAGACTGACGCTATTTTCAGCAGACTTTCCATGGTGTTATTTATGTGCAGAAACAAAAGTTCTCGGAATGACCTGAATCTCCACGGAACGTCTATTTGGAAATAATAAAAAATCCTTGCCAAAGATGAAAACCAGGGGCCCACACCCTGTCCACGAAGGTGGGGGTGCGCCTGCCCCCCTAGGGCGCGCCCCCCTACCTCGTCGGCCCCTGGAGCTCCTCCGACGCCAACTCCAACTCTATATATTTGCTTTCGGGGAGAAAAAAATCAGAGAGAAGAAATCATCGCATTTTACGATATGGAGCCGCCGCCAAGCCCTAAAACCTCTCGGGAGGGCTGATCTGGAGTCCGTTCGGGACTCCGGGAAGGGGGATTCGTCGACGTCGTCATCATCAACCATCCTCCATCACTAATTTCATGATGCTCACCGCTGTGTGTGAGTAATTCCATCGTAGGCTTGCTGGACAGTGATTGGTTGGATGACATCTATCATGTAATCGAATTAGTTTTGTTAGGGTTTGATCCCTAGTATCCACTATGTTCTGAGATTGATGTTGCTATGACTTTGCTATGCTTAATGCTTGTCACTAGGGCCCGAGTGCCATGATTTCAGATCTGAACCTATTATGTTTTCATGAATATATGTGAGTTCTTGATCCTATCTTGCAAGTCTATAGTCACCTAATACGTGTTATGATCCGGCAACCCCGAAGTGACAATAATCGGGACCACTCCCGGTGATGACCATAGTTTGAGGAGTTCATGTATTCACTATGTGCTAATACTTTGTTCCGGTTCTCTATTAAAAGGAGGCCTTAATATCCCTTAGTTTCCGCTAGGACCCCGCTGCCATGGGAGGGTAGGACAAAAGATGTCATGCAAGTTCTTTTCCATAAGCATGTATGACTATATTCGGAATACGTGCCTACATTACATTGATGAATTGGAGCTAGTTATGTGTCACCCTATGTTATGATTGTTACATGATGAACCACATCCAGCATAATTCTCCATCACCGATCCAATGCCTACGAGCTTTTCCTATATTGGTTCTCGCTTATTTACTTTTCCGTTGCTACTGTTACAATCACTACAAAACACCACAAATATTACTTTTGCTGTCGTTACCTTTTATTACCGTTACCACTACTATCATATTATTTTGCTACTAAATACTTTGTTGCAGATACTAAGTTATCCAGGTGTGGTTTAATTGACAACTCAACTGCTAATACTTGAGAATATTCTTTGGCTCCCCTTGTGTCGAATCAATAAATTTGGGTTCAATACTCTACCCTTGAAAACTTTTGCGATCCCCTATACTTGTGGATTATCAAGACTATTTTCTGGCGTCGTTATCGGGGAGCATAGCTCTATTCTTTGAGTCACTTGGGATTTATATCTGCTGGTCACTATGAAGAACTTGAAAGACGCTAAGACAATAATTTATCCCCCAACTACGAGGGGAGGTAAGGAACTGCCATCTAGCTTTGCACTTGATTCACCTTCTGTTTTGAGTAAGCTTGCGACACCTAAACCTGCTTCTGCTATTCGTTCTGGTATGTTGCATGTTATTGATGATGCCACTTCTGCTATGCATGATACTTATGATGAAACTACTTCTATGCTTGATACTACTGTACCCCTTAGTGAATTTCTTGATGAACAAATTGCTAGGGCTAGAGAGAAAGAAATTATTGAAACTGATTGTATTGATGAAATTGATGATGAAGGCTTGCCTGTTATTCCTGAGGGTTATATTTTTGATAAACAAGCTTCTGCAGCTATTCTAGATTGCAAAGACAGTTATGAGCTCAAGAGATTATTAGATAAATGGAATAAGCAATCTCTTAATGATAGAATGAGACCTGACCCTGCTTTTGCTACTTCGCCTATCTGTGTTAACGATAAGGATTATGAATTCTCTGTTGATCCTGATATAATTACTTTGGTTGAATCTGATCCTTTTCATGGCTTTGAATCTGAAACTGTTATGGCACATCTTACTAAATTAAATGATATAGCCACCCTGTTCACTAATGATGAGAGATCTCGCTACTTCTATATCCTTAAAATATTTCCATTCTCATTAAAGGGTGATGCTAAGATATGGTTTAATTCTCTTGATCCTGTTTGTGTGCGTAGTCCCCAAGATATGATTTATTACTTCTCTGCTAAATATTTCCCTGCTCATAAGAAACAAGCTGCTTTGAGGGAAATATACAATTTTGTGCAAATTGAAGAAGAGAGTCTCCCACAAGCTTGGGGGAGGCTTCTCAAGTTACTTAATGCTTTGACGTATTATCCTCTTAAGAAAAATGAAATACTTGATATCTTTTATAATGGACTAACTGATGCTTCCAGAGATTACCTGCATAGTTGTGTTGGTTCTGTTTTCAGGGAAAGAACACCGGATGAAGCCGAAATTCTATTGAATAATATGTTGGCAAATGAAAATAATTGGACACTTCCTGAGCCAGCTCCTGAGCCAATTACTTAGCCTATTCCTAAACCAACTGCGAAGAAGAGAGGTGTTCTATTTCTCAGTCCTGAAGATATGCAAGAGGCAAAGAAATATATGAACGTAAAAAGTATTAAAACTGAAGATGTTAAGAATTTACCTCCTATTGAAGAAATACATGGTCTTAATTTACCGCTTGTTGAAGAAACATATGATCTTCATCCATTACCTATTGAAGAAACTCATGGTCTTGATAACCCGACACAGGTAGTAAAGGTAAATTCTCTCTATGGATATGATAAAGCTGAAATCCCTCCTACTAAAATTGCTAGCCAATGCTTGGATGAGTTTGACAACTTTATGGTTAAGCAAGAAAATTTCAATGCTTATTTTGGTAGACAATTAAAATAGAATTCCGATATGCTTAAACACTTGGGTGATTATATGGCTAATGTTAGAGGTGAACTTAAACTCGTTAGCAAATATGCTTCTATGGTTACCACTCAAGTAGAACAATTGCTTAAAGCTCAAAATGATTTACTCAATGAAATGAATAGTAAGAAAAATGATTATGATGTTTGAGTGGCTACTAGAACTGGTAGAATGACTCAGGAACCTTTGTATCCTGAAGGCCACCCTAAGAGAATTGAGCAAGATTCTCAGAGAAATAATATTGATGCACCTAGTTCTTCTAAAAAGAAGAAAAAGAAAAATGATAGGAGTTTGCATGCTTCTAGTGAACCTATTGCTGAACCACCTGATAACCCAAATGATATATCTATCTCTGATGCTGAAACACAATCTGGTAATGAACATGAACCTAGTGAAAATGTTAATGATGATGTTCATGATGATGCTCAACCTAGTAATGATAATGATGTAGAAATTGAACCTGCTGTTGATCTTGATAACCCACAATCAAAGAATCAACGTTATGATAAGAGAGACTTTGTTGCTAGGAAACATGGTAAAGAAAGAGAACCATGGGTTCAGAAACCCATGCCTTTTCCTCCCAAACCATCCAAGAAAAAGGATGATGAGCATTTTGAGCTCTTTGCTGAAATGATTAGACCTATCTTTTTGCGTATGCAATTAACTGATATGCTCAAAATGAACCCTTGCGCTAAGTATATGAAAGATATTGTTACCAATAAGAGAAAGATACCTAAGCTGAAATTTCCACCATGCTTGCTAGTTACACTTTTAAGGGTGGAATACCAAAGAAACTTGGAGATCCAGGAGTACCTACTATACCATGCTCCATTAAAAGAAATTATGTTAAAACTGCTTTATGTGATCTTGGAGCCGGTGTTAGTGTTATGCCTCTCTATTTATATCATAGACTTGATTTTAATAAGTTGACACCTACTGAAATATCTTTGCAAATGGCCGATAAATCAACTGCTATACACAGCCGGTATTTGTGAGGATATTACTGTTGTGGTTGCAAACATTACTATTTTAACAGACTTTGTTATTCTTGATATTCCCGAGGACGATAGTATGTCTATTATTCTTGGAAGACCCTTTTTGAATACTGCAGGGGTTGTTATTGATTGCAACAAAGGCAATGTCACTTTTCATGTTAATGGTAATGAGCATACGATACACTTTCTGAGGAAACAACCTCAAGATCATAGTATCAACTCTATTGGAAAAATTCCATCGATTATATTTGGAGGTTTTTAATTTCCTCTTCCTACTATCAAGAAGAAATATGATATTTTTATTATAGGGGAGGTGCATATCCCCGTTGAGGTAACATAGTGTTATTCGAAATTTCTCCGGCTCCATGTTATTCGGAATGAGTTTGTTAACAAGACTTGATCAACCTTGTTAGTGGATTCCTTTTGATGAGCATGAGATGGATGAAACTAGAAGGCACAACCTTATGTGCCCTCTTTCTACTTTCTGTTATTTAGTCAAAATAAAGTAAGAATAGTATTTTTCTGTCTGTTTTCTGATTTATTCGTGCAATATAAAAATACCCCGAAAATAAAAGTTCTCCAAATGCCCTGAAAATGGAATATGATTTTTTCTAGAATATTTGAGGATTTCTGGAACTGAGAACACAGTAGGGGGGCAAACCACCTGGCCACGAGGGTGGAGGGCGCGCCCTACCCCCCAGGGCACGCCCCCTGCCTCGTGGGCCCACAGTGGCCCTCCTCCACTTATTTCTGCACCCATACAGTCCTTCTTCCTCCCACAAACACCAATATCCAGCTCAAGCACGAGTTCTAGTTCACTTTGCTGTGATTTTCGATCTCCTTGCTCAAAGCACCTCTCACAAAACTGCTTGGGGAGATTGTTCCTTGGTATGTGACTCCTCCATTGGTCCAATTAGTTTTAGCTCTAGTGCTTTATTCATTGCAAATTTGTGCTGCCTAGGTGACCATGTTCTTGAGCTTGCATGTCAAATTTATATGGTTCCAAGTAGTTCTAATGCTTGATATAGTCTCTAGGCACTTGTAGGAGTAGTTGCTATCATTTTTTTTTTTTGATCTTGGTTCACTTTTGTTTGAAGTTACTAAAAATTTCAGAATATTTCAGAAAATAATGAAGAGATTTTTGAGGGGCTCATCGAGCCGAAGCTCGAAGGAAAACCAAAATGAAGAAGCATAGAAGCCCAAATATAATTTGCCTCGCATCACGGAGGTCCGGCCGTGTGAATGGCCTTCCGATGATTTCTTGAGAAGAGCCGGGATTTATGATGATTTCTATTCATTGGCTGAGAATGTTGGCCTCACCGACTTCCTCCACGACCAACGTCATTAGTATCTCTTACTCACCAATACTTTTGTGCAAAACTTCTATTATTTTCCTAAGGAATCACCTCCTTCAGTAGAGTTTCATTTACATGATGTTGTTAAGAAGATGCCACTAGCTGAATTTTGCAAGGTTTGCAAAATACCCTTCAAGGGTACCTTAGGTGAACCGCATCGTAAAGATGTGGACGGGTTTATTGACACCATTACTGTGGGGGAAACTAGGAAGGTTTCCGATGCAAGAATCACTAGCATACATTTTCCTGTTTTACGCTACTTTGCCATATTTGCTAGTCGTTCCTTGATTGGTCGCGGAAACTGTGGAAACCTTAGTGTTCCTGATATTATCATTTTGTTCCATGGTTTATTTTCTGATAACACTGTTAGTATGGGTGGTATTATTGCTAAACGGTTAAGTTTGAACCATACTAAGGGTCCCATCTTTGGAGGTATTTATGCTTCACTCCTAGCTGCACATTTTAACATACCTATTAGGCTCTATGAGAACGAAGAAAAATTGCTGCCCAATGCTTATTTAGATTATAATAGTATCCTAGCGCATGATTTTATTGTTAAGAATAGGGAAGGGGAGCTTAAATACAAATTGTTCTTTCATAAACATCACCCTGAGACTATTACCTTGCCTGCTCCTTCCTTGTTTAATTTATCTGAAGGTTCGTATCTTGTTCTGTGGGCGGCCATTCAAGCCTACCGGAACCCTACACCAGCCCCGGAGCCGGAACCACAATTTGAGCCTCCATGACAGTCTAATTACCAGTGGGATCGGGAGATGATTGCCAGCCAGTGGCAATCAGAGTCTTCTTCATCTCAGTACGACCCCGGCTACACCTACGGGTATCCGCCAGGCCATCCCTGACAATAAACCAACTTAGGCCAAAAGCCTAAGCTTGGGGGAGTACGTATTTCCCACCGACATTACATTTATGTTCACACACTCATTGCTAGATGTCGGTGCTCATACTCTTTCATTGTAATATCCATGCTAGTTTATTTTCCTTTCTCCTGCTTTCTTCTTGTGTGTTTGATAAACTTTAAAAAAAACCAAAAAAATAGTAATAGCTTCTAGCTAGTTTACCTTTCTTGCTGTAGTAGTAATAATTAAAAAGAAAATCCAAAAAGATTTCCCGTTCTTCTTTGGCTTGTTGGGAGCTTTCCCGTGTAAATAGTTTTATTCCATTTCTTTTCTTTGGGGGTCGATAGGAGAAGACCATAACTAAATTGTTGAAGTGGCTCTTATATGCATTATTGTTGATTTAACCAAGAGCCCATATTGCCTTGTCTTCTCCTGTTTATTGAATGCTCGTAGATTCCAGCTTAGTCCAATGCACGTGCACTCTTATTATTATTCACATCGTTTGGTCGTGCAAGTGAAAGGCGATTATGGCGATATATGATGGACTGACTGAGATGAGAAAAGCTGGTATGAACTCGACCTCTCTTGTTTTTGTAAATATGATGAGTTCATCATTCCTGATTCAGCTTATTATGAATAAACATGTTTGCAATGACAATTAGAGATCATAGTTGCTCGTACAAACATGCTATTAAAATGGTTGTGATGTGGTATGATGGGGTTTTATCCTCCTTTGAATGATTTAAGTGACTTGACTTGGCACATGTTCACACATGTAGTTGAAACAAAATCAACATAGCCTTCATGATATTTATGTTCATGGTGGATTATATCCTACTCATGCTTGCATCCAATGTTTATTAATTCTAATGCATGTTCATGACTGTTGTCGCTCTCTAGTTGGTCGCTTCCCAGTCTTTTGCTAGCCTTCACTTGTACTAAGCGGGAATACTGCTTGTGCATCCAATCCCTTAAACCCCAAAGTTATTCCATATGAGTCCACCATACCTTCCTATATGCGGTATCTACCTGCCGTTCCAAGTAAATTTGTATGTGCCAAACTCTAAACCTTCAAATAAACATTCTGTTTTGTATGCTCGAATAGCTCATGTATCAACTAGGGCTTCCCTTATCTTCCATGTTAGGCAGGTTATTCTCAAGAGGAGTGGACTCCGCTCCTCACTCACGAGAAAATGGCTGGTCACCGGGATACCCAGTCCCATGCTTTATGCAAACTAAATCAAAATAATTGCAAACAAAACTCCCCCTGGGACTGTTACTAGTTGGAGACACTCGTTGTTTCGAGCAAGTCATGGATTGATGCTTGTTGGTGGAGGGAGTATAAACTTTACCATTCTATTTGGGAACCGCCTATAATGTGTGTAGCATGGAAGATATCGCCATCTCTTAGTTGTTATGTTGACAATGAAAGTATGCCGCTCAAAATATTATTTATCTCTATTTCAAAACCGAGCTCTCGCACCTCTACAAACCCCTGCTTCCCTCTGCGAAGGGCCTATCTATTTACTTTTATGTTGAGTCATCACCCTCTTATTAAAAAGCACTAGCTGGAGAGCACAGCTATCATTTGCATTCATTACTATTAATTTATATTGGATATGACTATGATTGGATTTCTTTTACCATGAGTTACAATGTCTAGTCAATCCTTGATCTTTAAAGGTGCTCTGCATTTATGTTTTGCAGTCTCAGAAAGGGCTAGCGAGATACCATCCTGTTATATCATATTATGATTGTTTTGAGAAAGTGTTGTCATCCGAGATTTATTATTATCGCTCGCTAGTTGATTATGACATTGATATGAGTAAACGTGAGACCTAAGAGTTATTCCAAATGTGGTTAGTCATAATCTTTGTTGAAAACTTAAATGCTGGCTTTACATATTTACAACAACAAGAGCAAACAGAGTTTGTAAAAGTTTTTATTTATCACTTTCAGTTTGTCAACTGAATTGCTTGAGGACAAGCAAAGGTTTAAGCTTGGGGGAGTTGATACGTCTCCGTCGTATCTACTTTTCCAAACACTTTTGCCCTTGATTTGGACTCTAACTTGCATGATTTGAATGGAACTAACCCGGAATGACGCTGTTTTCAGTAGACTTTCCATGGTGTCATTTATGTGTAAAAACAAAAGTTCTCGGAATGACCTGAAACTCCACGGAACGTCTATTTGGAAATAATAAAAAATCCTTGCCAAAGATGAAGACCAGGGGGCCCACACCACATCACGAGGGTGAAGTGCGCTTTGCCCCCTAGGGTATTTATGGCGACCCGACCTCGAGATGGTCAAGTCTCTGTGCTTCTGTGTCATCCTTGGATCGGTAATGCTGACACACACAGTACTCGAAGGATTTATAACAGAGTAGCAATCACACACTTATTACATTGAAAGTCTCAAAAGAGAACTTGTTACAATAATATGGCTTAAGGCCATCTAATGCGATAACTTGGAAGGCTTGGAAGATAAAGTGAGTCCATCAACTCCAACGGCATAAGCTGAGCCGCACGGCAACGACCTACCAATCCTTACTCCTCGTCTGAAAAGTCGCAACATAATATGTTGCAGCCCGAGAACGGTCGACACATGGAATATGCTGGCAATGTAACACATAGAAAGTAATGAAAGAATAAGCTATACTACATGCATATATGGCTGGTGGTAAGCTCTATGGTTACAGTTTTGCATAAAGCCAATTTTTCCCTATGTCAAAGGAATAAATTTTTAATTTAACTATCATGGTGGTTGAACATCATTGAGAAGGTATAACCCCAACTCAATCCCAATTAAAGTGATTAACAACCCAACAATATTAATTTAGAGTGATGAGATACATGTGAATACTCAAGTACTAGATACTCAGAATTGTCCATAACCGGGGACACGGCTAACCATGATTAGATTGTACACTCTGCAGAGGTTTAGCACTTTTCCCCACAAGACTCGATCGCCTCCGTTGGTTTCTCGCCGCATGGTGTTTGAGAAAGCGGATCACCGAGACACGATCTTTCGAAACATTAACTCTCTACTCGGATAGATCATACCAAACCTATAAAACCCACTACCTGCTGATCTACCTCTTCGAGAGCTTCACGTAACTTACTCAACTATGCTAGAGCCCATAATAGTTTGTGGCTGCACACGGAAGTTTCTAGCATGAATAATCTCAAATCCCTTTGAGCCTGGGTGGCGGTCCATAGGAAGATCACACGGGTACCCCGGGATTTCCAAAAATAAAATAGAGAACACTGGGTTCCCAAGGTGCCTCAATCCACCCAGATGTGTATTTAAGTTGCCACCTTAAAGTAAACCATTAATTTACAATCTCACATCTGTCATGAATAACTCTCAACCCAAACCACGTCTACGAGCATAGCATAGCAATATAATCAACACGTAGAAGTAACTCCCAAGGGGTTTGATAGTAATAGGGCAATAGGTTCCTACCTCATCATCTACTTCCCAACCCACAAGTTAATGATATCCTAATCATGCAATGTTTGAGGATCGAGCTAATGCATAAAAACTCGGTATGAAAAGATATGATCAAGTGTTACTTGCCTTGCTGACGATCCGTGAATCCTAGAGACTCGTAGTAACACGCTTCGCACTCCGGGAATTCTATCGCAAGCAAACAATACATACATAAGCAACAAACACAGATACACAAACGAAACTTCAACTGAAAGAGGGTGACAGGAGAGTTCAACTTAAGAACTCCGGTTTGCAAAAAGAATCAAACCAAACGGAACAACGAAACTCAAACGGCGAGAGAAACAAGGTCCGTTTACTAATCTGAACTAGAGTCAAATTTTACAGAGGCAAAAACTTATTTAAGTTGGCTATTCGGAAAGAGGGTTTCGAGATGAAACTCCAGGCGCTTGAATCGCTTGATTCCGATAAACGAGCGAAAAGTTATACTAATCTAAACATTGGTTCAGAAATCGAATTCGAAATAATCACGGAATAAAACCAATAAAAGAAAACGACGAACGGCTAAACGAACGAACGTTCGTTAGCGGAAACTAAACGACGAACGATTCGTAAAAACGAACGAACGGGTGAACGTTCTCAAAATAAATAAACCAGAAAAAAATAAAACCAATCTAAAAAAATGGCTAGGGTTTTCAAAAAAACCGAAGGGTTATTTAAAAAAACCGGCGACTACCTCCCGCGATCGCTCGGCGGCTAAGGGGCGGCGAGGGGCGGGCGGGCGGCGGCTCGGAGGGGGGGGGGCGACGGGAGGCGGCGGCGGCGGCCAAGGGCGGCGGCGGCTCGGCTCGGCTCCTCCGGTCCCAAGGCGGCGGTGGCGATGGTGGCGGTGGTGGTGGCTAAAGGAGAGAGGCGGTATATAAAGAGGGGGAGAGGTGGCTTGGAGGAGGGGCAAGGCGGGCGGGAGTCCGCCTCGGACTCCATGTCCCACGGCGGGCGGCAGCGTCTTGTGAGGCGGCGGCGGTTGTGGCCGGCCCGCTCGGCTGAGCCGTTGGCCCAGTCGGGCGCGGTTTCTTTTTTTTCTTTTTTTAACATTCTGCCGAAATTATAAAAATCCTAGAAAAATAAATAAAAATCTAAAAATGCCAAAACAAGTTTTCTTTGCCTAAATAAAATATTTAGAACAAGATGAACTTTTCTTGGCCCCTAAAATGCAATTTTAAATATATGCAAAAAATTTTCTAGGAAAATAAAAATTCCAAATAAATAGAATAAAATCCCAAATAATGTTTTAACATTTTTCCTTCGGTATTTCAATTATTTTTGGAGAAGTCATATTATCTCCTCTCGTTCATTTTTAAACATGAAATATTTTCCGGAGAGAAAAATACTAAAATAAATAATCCTCGTCTTTCATTATTTGATAAAATTCAAATATGAAAATCGGAAAATCCCCAACTCTCTCCGAGGGTCCTTGAGTTGCTTAGGATTTCGAGGATAGCAAATGAGAATGCAATGAAATATGATATGCATGGATGACTGTGTATAACATACCAAATTGAAAATTTGGGATGTTACAAACCTACCCCCCTTAAGATGAATCTCGCCCTCGAGATTCGGGTTGGCTAGAAAATAGGTGCGGATGGTCCTTGCGAATATCATCTTCTCGCTCCCAGGTCGCTTCCTCCTCGGTATGGTGGCTCCTTGAACTTTACAAAACTTGATAACTTTGTCATGCGAGTGACTCTGCTGTCGAAATCCAAAATCTTTCTTGGCTTCTCCTCATAAGTCAAATTACTATCCAAGCAGACGCCTCTAAGGGCCTTTGTATCCTTTAACGGTATGTCGGCCATCTCAGCGTGGCACTTTTTCAGTTGTGATACGTGAAACACATCGTGAACTCCTGACAGTCCTTCGGGTAACTCCAGCTTGTAGGCAACTTCTCCCATTCGTTTCAAAACACGATACGGACCTACAAATCTTGGGGCTAACTTTCCCTTTACTCCAAAACGTTTCACTCCCCTCAGGGGTGATACTCGCAGATAGGCTCTGTCTCCAATTTCATAGGTTAATTCCTTGCGTTTTGAATCTGCGTAACTCTTCTGTCTAGACTGTGCAATCTTTAGTCTGTCTCTGATCAGTTTAACCTTCTCCTCTGAGCCTTTGATCAAATCTGGTCCAAACAACTGATGGTCTCCGACCTCATCCCACATCAAGGGTGTTCTACATCTGCGTCCGTCTGGTAGCTTGAACGGTGCCATCTTCAAACTGGCACAGTAGCTGTTATTATATGAGAATTTTGCGACGGCAAATTGTCATCCCAACTAGATCCATAATCTAGCGCACGGGCTCTTAACATATCCTCCGTAATCTGGTTAACTCTCTCTGTCCATCCATCTGCATGCGGGTGGAATGTTGTCTTTGAATTCCAATCGGGTACCCAAAGTCCGTGTAGCCGATGCCAAAACTTTGAAGTAAATCTGTGTTCCTCTATCGTCTGATGCTCCTCGAACTCCGTGCAAACATACGATCCTGGTCATATATATCTTGGCCAACTTGGCACTTGTATAAGTTGTTTTCACCGGGATGAAGTGAGCTACTTTGGTCAAACGATCCACAACTACCCATATTGAATCATATCCTGCTTTGGTTACGGGTAATCCGGTGATAAAATCCATGCCAAGTTTGTCCCACTTCCATTCGGGTATTGGCATAGGCTACAACAGTCCCATCGCTTTTGATGCTCTGCCTTCACTCTCGACATACATCGCATAGCGGCTACATACTCGGCAATATCCTTCTTCATACCAGTCCACCAGAAACGTTCCTTCAAGTACAAATACATCTTGGTGTTTCCGGGGTGAATCGAGTATGCTGAGTCATGGGCCTCTTGAAGTATTAACTTCCTGATCTCCGAATTGTTGGGCACATAAATCCGATCCTCAAACCACAAGGTATCGTGCTCATCCTCGCGAAAACCTTTGGCTTTTCCTTTGCCCATCCTTTCTTTTATCTCAGCAATCTCTTTATCCTCCTTTTGAGCGTCTCGAATCTTGTCTAACAAGGTCGAATGAAACTCCATTGTCGCAAGAAAACCTCTTGGAACAATCTCCAACCGAAGTTCCATAATATCCTCTCGCTAACTCCTTTGGCAGTCATCTACTATCAATGATATTGGCATAACTCTTCCGACTCAAATCGTCTGCAACAAAGTTGGACTATCATGGATTATATTGTAGCTAAATGTCGTAATCCTTTATAAGTTCCAGCCATCTCCTCTGCCTGAGGTTTAATTCCTTCTGTGTGAAAATTTACTTTAAACTCTTATGATCCGTGTACACATCACAACGGTTTCCCAGGAGATAATGTCTCCAGGTCTTCAACGCATGTACTACAGCTGCTAACTCCAAATCATGCGTGGCATAATTCAACTCATGAGGCTTCAGTTGTCGCGAGGCATACGGAACAACTTTTCCGTCCTGCATAAGAACACATCCAAGTCCCAAGCGAGAGGCATCACAATACACTTGAAACTCCTTATGTATATCTGGGAATGTCAGCACTAGGGCTATAGTCAACTGTTTCTTCAACTCTTGGAAGCTTGTCTCACAATCCTCTGTCCATTTGAACTTGGTATCCTTCCTTAGCAATTCTGTCATTGGTTTAGCAATCTTGGAAAAAAATTCAATGAATCTCCGATAATATCCTGCCAGTCCAAGGAAACTACGAATCTCATTGGTGAAGTGGGTGCCAACCATTCAAAGGATCGACTGAATTTTCTTTGGGATCTACTGCTATACCCTCTCCGATATAACATGCCCAAGAAATCCAACTTCCTTCAACCAAAACTCGCACTTGCTGAATTTGGCGTATAACTGGTGTTCCCTGAGTTTCTCAAGAACCAAACGTAGGTGTTCTGCGTGCTCCTCTTCGTTCTTCGAGTAAACCATATTATCATCGATAAACACCACAACAAACTTGTCCAAATACTCCATGAACACTGTGTTCATCATACTCATGAAATAGGCAGGGGCGTTAGTCAGTCCAAATGACATGACCGTATACTCATATAATCCATATCGTGTGGTGAATGCTATCTTTGGTATATCCTTCTCTCGGATCTTCAACTGATGGTATCCTGATCGTAGATCAATCTTAGAAAACACCTTAGCTCCTTGCAATTGATCAAACAGATCATTGATCATTGGTAAGGGATACTTGTTCTTTATCGTTACTTCATTCGTAGCTCGGTAATCAACAACCATCCTTAGGGATTTATCCTTCTTCTCCACCAAAAGTACTTTGGGGCTCCCCAAGGTGATGAACTTCTCTGAATGTAACCTTTCTCCAATAGCTCCTTGATCTGCTTCTTAATTTCCTCCAGATCATTTGCGGTCATCCGATAGGGTCTCTTTGATATTGGCCATGTACCTGGCATTAGTTCTATCAGAAACTCGATGTCTCGATCCGGTGGCATGCCTGGTAACTCTTCTGGGAAAACATCTGGATAATCCTTCACTACAGGTACTTCTTCTTGTACAACTCCCGTGAGGGTATTCACTTGGCTCCTCCTAGGAACATGCCTAGATACATACTTAATCCTTTTTCCCTCTAGGGTGGTAAGATAAATCGACTTGCTAGCACAGTCAATACTTCCTCCAAACTTGGACATCCAATCCATACCTAATGTCACATCCAATCCTTGCGACTCCAAGATAATTAGGTCAGACGGAAAAACATGCGTGCCAATGATTAGGGGTATCTGGGTGCACCACTTGCTAGCCATGTACTCTGCTCCAAAGTGAGCTCACTAAAAGAGGGTCCTAAGGGTGCAGGTTGGTAACTTAAACTTATCCACAAATCCCCTTGATATGTATGAATGCGATGCACCAGTATCGAAAAGAACAATAGCGGTAAACGACTGAACCAAAAACTTACCTATTACCGCGTCCGGCTGCTCTTCAACTTCCTCCACGTTAACGTGGTTCACTTGTCCTTTGTTGAATGGATTGGGCTTCTTCCCAGCGCTCCCATTTCCGTTTCCATTCTTTCCTTCAGGCGATCGTTGGCATAGTGCCCTGTTTTCCCTTACTTAAAGCAAATAACTTGGCTCAAGTCTCTCTTGGCGGGTGTAGCTGGGTTTGAGCGATTCTGATTATTGTTGGCTGCATTTCCATTCCCATTCTTCACACCATTATGTGATCCTCCTCCAGTATGGTTATGTCCTCCATGGTTATGAACTAGCCCTCCCGAGTTCGGGGTTAAGCAAGGCTTCTGGTGAGCTCCTGAGTTATGCTTCCCTTGTCCATACTTCCTCTTACGATTCTCAATTTGCTGCTGCTTTCCTTCAATCATTAGGGCCTTATCTACCAACTCCTGGTAGTTGTTGAAAGTTGCCACCATCAACTCCATACTCATCTCATCATTCAGCCCTTCCATAAACTTCTCTTGCTTGGCATCTGTGGCCACATCATCGGGGCATAGCGTGATAACTTGCTAAACTCATCCACGTATTGGGCCACGCAGACAATTCCCCAGCGTAAGTTGGAACTCACGCTTCTTTATCTGCATGGCTCCGGTTGAAACATGGGCGTCTGAAAAGCTTGTTGGAACTGGTCCCAAGTGACATTGGCTATATGAAAAGTAGCCGTGTAATTCTCCCACCATGCATTGCTGGTCCATCCAATTGATGTGACAAAGCGCACTCTTTCGACATCCGTGCATCCTGCGGTGGTTAACTCCTTCCAATACGGCGTAACGGTCATTTGCAACTATTGGCTCGGTGCTCTTTGGAAAACACCGGCGGTTGTAACCTTAGAAAACGGGCTAAATTGTCCACTGGCGGCGGGTTGTTGTTGTTGTTGGTATTGCCCTGGTTCTGAACTAGCAATTGCATCAATGCATTCTGCTGTTGGATCAACTGAGTGAGCTCCGGTGGGAAAACAAATCCGGGGTCACGTCTCGGAGGCATCTGAAGGTTTAGATGGGAGAGATTAGAATAGAAAGAGGTCTAGTGAGAAAACACTACCCATATGCACATGAGGCAAACACACGTTCATTCAATCAAGCAAGCAAGGGCATACAAAAGCGATCTAGGACTATCGCATAAGTGCTCAACTACTACTAGTTACATGGGGAAAATACTACTATTATATGGTGGTCATCTAGAAATTTTGATCGGTGGAAGACTCCATGATGACTGCTCCAAACCGTCTTCATAGTCATCATCACTTGGGTGCGAGTCGGTGTAAATGCGATGATGATGTAGTTATGCGGACAAGCGGGATCTTCTTCCTCTTCTTGCTCCTCTTCCTTGGATGCTGGTCCTCCCATAAAGACTCCGATCTTCTTGACTAGGTCGTTGTTCTTCTCCAGTAGTATTTTGATTTCTTCCTCATTTCCATCGCGTGTAAACTTGAGTTCTTCCTCCAGCTCGATGATCTTAGTTTTCGCCTTCCTCAAGTCCATCATGTCTGCGCACATCTGGTTCTCATGACGTCAAATGTGCTGGTTTAGTTCCTGGATGTAGGCTGCAATGGATCTATCCTTCTTGGTGCTGATTACTTCCCATTGCTCGTCTCGGCGCCCACATATTTGGTATATGGTGTCTTTAAGCTCCTTATTGTAGACTTCTCCAATGCGTCCCATGGTAATGTGAGCTGCCATACTCTTTCCCAAACTCCATGTTGGTGCATTGAAAACACATACTATGGGCTCCGTGCTTGGCGCATAAGCGTCCTTCCGAACTAGAGCTTGACTCTTCCATCATTCTTCTTCTGGTAAGGTGGCGTTGTACGTCCCGGTGAAGCTTGGTATTCCAATATTCAGGTACCTAGTGACTTCCTTCAAGTGGCGTCCAAAAGGTGTGTCTTCATCCGGTTGTGCAAACTTGTACTTCATCTCCGTCATCCTAAAGAGTGGAAAAATGGAGAGGGGTCGGAAATGAGTATAGAGGAGTGAACTATGGTTTTATCTTAGTGGTCGTGTCCTACACTCAGCGTGTGCTCGATACCATCTTGTAGCGACCCGACCTCGGATGGTCAAGTCTACGTGCTTCGTGTCATCCACTGGATCGGTAATGCTTTGACACACACGAGACTCAAGGATTTATAACAGAGTAGCAATCACACACTTATTACATCGAAAGTCTCAAAAGAGAACTTATTACAATAATATGGCTTAAGGCCATCTAATGCGATAACAGCGGAAGGCTTGGAAGATAAAGTGAGTCCATCAACTCCAACGGCATAACTGAGCTGCACGGCAACGACCTACCAATCCTTACTCCTCGTCTGAAAAGTCTGCAACATAATATGTTGCAGCCCGAGAACGGGTCAGCACATGGAATATGCTGGCAATGTAACACATAGAAAGTAATGAAAGAATAAGCTATACTACATGCATATATGGCTGGTGGTAAGCTCTATGGTTATAGTTTTGCATAAAGCCAATTTTTCCCTATGTCAAAGGAATAAATTTTTAATTTAACTATCATGGTGGTTGAACATCATTGAGAAGGTATAACCCCAACTCAATCCCAATTAAAGTGATTAACAACCCAACAATATTAATTTAGAGTGATGAGATACATGTGAATACTCAAGTACTAGATACTCAGAATTGTCCATAACCGGGACACGGCTAACCATGATTAGATTGTACACTCTGCAGAGGTTTGCGCACTTTTCCCCACAAGACTCGATCGCCTCCGTTGGTTTCTCGCCTTTGCATGGTGTTTGAGAAGCGGATCACCGAGACACAGATCTTTCGAAACATTAACTCTCTACTCCGGATAGATCATACCAAACCTATAAAACCCACTACCTGCTGATCTACCTCTTGAGAGCTTCACGTAACTTACTCAACTAAGTTAGAGCCCATAATAGCTTGTGGCTGCACGGAAGTTTCTAGCATGAATAATCTCGGTTCCCTTTGAGCACTGGGTGGCGGTCCATAGGAAGATCACACGGGTACCCGGGATTTCCAAAATAAAAGCAGACAACAACCTTTGGGTTCCCCAGGTGCCTCAATCTACCCAGATGTGTATTTAAGTTGCCACCTTAAAGTAAACCATTAATTTACAATCTCACATCTGTCATGAATAACTCTCAACCCAAACCACGTCTACGAGCATAGCATAGCAATATAATCAACACGTAGAAGTAACTCCCAAGGGGTTTGATAGTAACAGGGCAATAGGTTCCTGCCTCATCATCTACTTCCCAACCCACAAATTAATGATATCCTAATCATGCAATGTTTGAGAATCGAGCTAATGCATAAAAACTGGGTATGAAAATGTATGATCAAGTGTTACTTGCCTTGCTGACGATCCGTGAATCCTAGAGACTCGTAGTAACACGCTTCGCACTCCGGGAATTCTATCGCAAGCAAACAATACATACATAAGCAACAAACATAGATGCACAAACGAAACTTCAACTGAAAGAGGGTGACCGGAGAGTTCAACTTAAGAACTCCGGTTTGCAAAAAGAATCAAACCAAACGGAACAACGAAACTCAAACGGCGAGAGAAACAAGGTCCGTTTACTAATCTGAACTAGAGTCACATTTTACAGAGGCAAAAACTGATTTAAGTTGGCTATTCGGAAAGAGGGTTTCGAGATGAAACTCCAGGCGCTTGAATCGCCTGATTCCGATAAACGAGCGAAAAGTTATACTAATCTGAACATTGGTTCAGAAATCAAAATCGAAATAATCGCGGAATAAAACCGATAAAAGAAAAGCGACGAGCGGCTAAGCGAGCGAGCGTTCGTTAGCGGAAACTAAACGACGAACGGTTCGTAAAAACGAACGAATGGGTGAACGTTCTCAAAATAAATAAACCAGAAAAAAACCAATCTAAAAAATGGCTAGGGTTTTCAAAAAAACCGAAGGGTTCTTTAAAAAACCGGCGACTACCTCCGGCGATCGTCCGTGGGCGGCGGTTCAAGGGTCCCGGCGAAGGCGGCGAGGCGGGCGAGGCGGAAGCTTCGGCGAAGGGGGGGCGACGGTGTGGGAGGCGGCGGCTCAGCTCGGGCTCCTCCGGGTCGGGGCGGCGGTGGCGATGGTGGTGGTGGTGGTGGCTAAGGGAGAACGGGCGGTATATAAAGAGGGGGGAGAGGTGGCTTGGAGGAGGGCAAGGCGGCGGGAGTCCGGCTCGGACTCCATGTCCCATGGCGGCCTTGTGAGGGAGGCGGCGGCAGCTGGGGCCGGCCAGCTCGGGCCGTTAGCCCGATCGAGTATGATTTTAAACATTCATGAAATTATAAAAAAACTATAAAAATAAATAAAAATCTAAAAATGCCAAAACAACTTTTCTTTGCCTAAATAAAATATTTAGAACAAGATGAACTTTTCTTGGCCCCTAAAATGCAATTTTAAATATATGCAAACTTTTCTCTAGGAAAATAAAAATTCCAAATAAATAGAATAAAATCCCAAATAATGTTTTAACATTTTTCCTCCGGTATTTCAATTATTTTTGGAGAAGTCATATTATCTCCTCTTGTTCACTTTTAAACATGAAATATTTTCCGGAGAGAAAAATACTAAAATCAATAATCCTCGTCTTTCATTATTTGATAAAATTCAAATATGAAAATCGGAAAATCCCCAACTCTCTCCGAGGGTCCTTGAGTTGCTTAGGATTTCGAGGATAGCAAATGAGAATGCAATGAAATATGATATGCACGGATGACCAGTGTATAACATACCAAATTGAAAATTTGGGATGTTACAGGCGCGCCCCCCTACCTTGTGGGCCCCCTGGAGCTCCTCCGATGCCAACTCCAACTCTATATATTTGCTTTCGGGGAGAAAAAAATCAGAGAGAAGAAATCATCGTGTTTTACGATACGGAGCCGCCGCCAAGCCCTAAAACCTCTCGGGAGGGCTGATCTGGAGTCCGTTCGGGGCTCCGAAGAGGGGGATTCATCGCCGTCGTCATCATCAACCATCCTCCATCACCATTTCATGATGCTCACCGCCGTGTGTGAGTAATTCCATCGTAGGCTTGCTGGACGGTGATGGGTTGGATGAGATCTATCATGTAATCGAATTAGTTTTGTTAGGGTTTGATCCCTAGTATCCACTATGTTCTGAGATTGATGTTGCTATGACTTTGCTATGCTTAATGCTTGTCACTAGGGCCCGAGTGCCATGATTTCAGATCTGAAACAATTATGTTTTCATGAATATATGTGAGTTCTTGATCCTATCTTGCAAGTCTATAGTCACCTACTATGTGTTATGATCCGGCAAACCCGAAGTGACAATAATCGGGACCACTCCCGGTGATGACCATAGTTTGAGGAGTTCATGTATTCACTATGTGATAATGCTTTGTTCCGGTTCTCTATTAAAAGAAGGCCTTAATATCCCTTAGTTTCCGCTAGGACCCCGCTGCCACGGGAGGGTAGGACAAAAGATGTCATGCAAGTTCTTTTCCATAAGCACGTATGACTATATTCGAAATACATGCCTACATTACATTGATGAATTGGAGCTAGTTCTGTGTCACCCTATGTTATGATTGTTACATGATGAACCGCATCCGGCATAATTCTCCATCACCGATCCAATGCCTACGAGCTTTTCCTATATTGGTTCTCGCTTATTTACTTTTCCGTTGCTACTGTTACAATCACTACAAAACACCAAAAATATTACTTTTGCTACCGTTACCTTTTATTACCGTTACCACTACTATCATATTATTTTGCTACTAAATACTTTACTGCGGATACTAAGTTATCCAGGTGTGGTTGAATTGACAACTCAACTGCTAATACTTGAGAATATTCTTTGGCTCCCCTTGTGTCGAATCAATAAATTTGGGTTGAATACTCTACCCTCGAAAACTGTTGCGATCCCCTATACTTGTGGGTTATCACTTCCTGGGTTGCACAGTTGATATAGACTTGATGTCTTGTCAGCCAGTCCATTCCTAGTATAACAGCCAGCCTCGTGGATTCAATTGATACCAAGGTGGCCGGGAAAATAACTCCAGGGATGGCTATCCCCAGGTCACGGCATACCACATTTGTTTTGAGCATGGATCCCAGAGATTGTATCACCATGAATTTCTCAAGAAGAGAGCAAGAAAGCTTGTTTTGGGCAACAAAACTCCGCGAAATAAAAGAATGGGAAGCCCTAGTCTCAAATAAAATTGTCGCTGGTATGTTATTAATAGGAAACATACCAATGAGCACTCTGGGGTTTTCTTGGGCTTCTTCGATGGAGAGATAATGCACTTGCCCTTGGATGACCTTCTGAGCTGGGAAGGATCCCATGTTGTTGACTTGTGGCTTGAGGGTTGTAGTCAGCTTGCCATTCTTGGGGCACTGTCTTGCATAGTGCCCGGTCTGGCCAAAAGTGAAGCACGTGTTGTTATGCTGACACTCTTCCCTTACGGGGTTGGTTACAATGTTCTTGACTCGATTCTCGGTCTTGTTGCATTCTGCTGCCATGTTGGCTTGAACTCAAACAAAAGTTGCTGCCAGGTGCGAGTCTTATGAACAATCTGCCCATCTTTCTTAGGCTCAAACTTGTGTTTGCGGTCTTCATAAGTTGGCTTGATATCATGGACGACCTTGTGCTCCCTTTCTGCGATAAGAGCCTTGTTCACCAAAGTCTGGAAATCTGGAAAGTAAAACATGTTGAGCGTGCATCGGAGTGTCTGGTGGAGCCCTCCAAGGAACCAATATATCTTCCTTTCTTGATGCCTCAAGATAGGTAAGCAGACTTTAGGTAAATTGTAGTACATTGATAGATCTAACGACAAATAAAATAAATAAAGATAAAACACAGCAATGTAGTTTTGTATTTTTTTGTTTTAATAGATCTGAATAAAAATGCAAAGGAAAAGCAGATCACAATGCAAATATATGAGAAAGAAGACCCGGGGGCCGTAGGTTTCACTAGTGGCTTCTCTCGACAAAAATAGCAAACGGTGGGTAAACAAATTACTGTTGGGCAATGGATAGAACTTCAAATAATTATGACGATATCCAGGCAATGATCATTACATAGACATCATGTCCAAGATTAGTAGACCGACTCCTGCCTGCATCTACTACTATTAGTCCACACATCGACCGATATCCAGCATGCATCTAGTGTATTAAGTTCATGGAAAAACGAAGTAATGTAATAAGAACGATGACATGATGTAGAGAAGATATGTTTATCTATAAGGCGGTAGATATAGTCTCATCTTTTTGTCCTTACTATCAACGATATGTACGTGTCGGTTCCCTTTCTGTCACTGGGATCAAGCACCGTAAGATCTAACCCACTACCGGGCACCTCTTCCCATTGCAAGATAAATAGATCAAGTTGGCCAAACAAAACCCAAATGTCGAAGAAGAAATACGAGGCTATAAGATATCATGCATATAAGAGATCAAAGAAACTCAAATAACTTTCATGGATATAAAAGATATGGTGATCATAAACTCAAGTTCATCAGATCCCAACAAACACACCGCAAAAGAGTTACATCATATGGATCTCCAAGAGACCATTGTATTGAGAATTCAGCGAGAGAGAGAAAGCCATCTAGCTACTTAGTACAGACTCAAAGGCCTACAAAGAACTACTCACGCATCATCGGAGAGGCACCAATGGAAATGGTGAACCCCTCCGTGATGGTGTCTAGATTGGATCTGGTGGTTCTGGACTCTGCGGCAGCTGGATGAATATTTCGTCGACGCTTTTAGGGTTTCTGGAATATTTGGGTATTTATAGAGCAAAGAGGTTGTCCGGGGGCACCAGAGGTGGGCACAACCCACTAGGGCACGCCTGGGCCTCCTGGCGCACCCTGGTGGGTTGTGCCCCCCTCGGGGCACCCCCCAGGTGCAACCAGGGCCCATTACCTTTCTTCTGGCCCATAAAAAATCATCATGGAGTTTCGTGGCATTTGGACTCTGTTTGATATTGATTTCCTGCGATGTAAAAAACATGGGAAAACGGCAACTGGCACTTGGCACTATGTCAATAGGTTAGTACCAAAAAATGATATAAAATGACTATAAAATGATTACATCCAAGATTGATAATAAAACAGCATGGAACAATCAAAAATTATAGATACGTTGGAGACGTATTAGCATCCCCAAGCTTAACTCCTACTCGTCCTCGAGTAGGTAAGTGATAAAAACAGAATTTTTGATGTGGAGTGTTGTTCATCAAGTTATATCATATTCTTTTTCTTTATAGCATGGACATTCGAACTTTTATGTGATTCAAAGCAATAGTCTAGTTTTGACATAATAATTTAGATACTCAAGCATTTCAACAAGCAACCATGTCTTTGAAAAATCAACGCTAAAACAAGTTATCCCTGGCCCATCATGCTCAAACATTGATCCGTTCATGAAACACACTCGAATATTAACTACACCCAATACTTGAGCACGATCATATTGCCTCCTAGTTGGTGATTTTGTAAGAGAAGATGGAGACTCAAATTTCAAACATAAAAATTGCATGAAGTAAAAGAAAGGCCCTTCGCAGAGGGAAGTAGGGATTTGTAGAGGTGCCAGAGCTCAAAGAGAAGAATTAGAGATAAAAACATTTTGGGAGGTGTATCCATCCCACCAACAAAAACGACTTAGAGTTTCGAACACTTTCCATGCTAGATATGCCATAGGCGGTTCCCAAACAGAAAATAAAGTTTATTCCTTTTTCCACCGTTACTTTCACTTTCCATGGCTAACTGTATCCATGGGTGCCCTCCATACCAACACTTTCCAAGGAATTTATTATTTGACAACATAAAGTAAATTTTTTTGCATTTCGGGAGTGGGCATCCCTAAAACCTTTGCCTTACTCTCATGCAATGACAAGTGAATAAACGCTCATCTTGAGTATAACACATCTAGCATGGAAAATATTAGCCACCTATTACTGTTCCACGAGCGAAACAAACACACCAAAAGAGAAGTTTATTTTGAAAATTAGAGATAGCATATGCAAATTTGCTTAACGGTAAAAGAATACTGCATATAGGTAGATATAGTGGACTCATGTGGCAAAACTGGTTTAAAGGATTTTGGATGCATAAGTAGAGGTCATACTTAATGCAAAATGAAGGCTAGCAAAAAGATTGAGAAGCGACCAACCAAGAAACGAATAATCTCATAAGCAAGCATTAAGCATAATTAACATCGAATAATGCACCACAAGTAGGATATAATTTTCAATGCATGATTATTGACTTTCATTCATGCATAGGGAATCACAAACCTTAACACCAATGTTCTTACTAGAGCACAATTACTCATCAACATAACTCACATATCACATCATCATATATCAAAACTATTACTAAGAATCAAGTTTATTTTGTCCAATGATCTTCATGACATTTTCTTTTTCTTTATCCTTCTTGAATATCTATCACTTTGGCACTAATTTTCATGTGTTGCTTTTCATAAGCTCAAACAAATTTAAGTGAAGATCATGAGCATAACAATTTTTCTTTCTCTCAAAATAATTTAAGTGAAGCAAGAGAGAATTTCTTCAAAATTTTACTAACTCTCAGACAAATCTAAGTGAAGCAAGAGAGCATTTCTTCAAAAATAACAAAGCACACCGTGCTCAAAAAGATATAAGTGAAGCACTAGAGCAAGTCCTAGCTCATAAAAGATTTAAGTGAAGCATGGAGAGCAATTCTAACAAGTCATGATATAATTTTAGCTCTCTCAAATAGGTGTGTCCAGCAAGGATTGATGACTTAAAACACAAAGTAAAACAATCAAAGACATATATCATACAAGACGCTCCAAGCAAAACACATATCATGTGACGAATAAAAATATAGCCTCGAGTAAAATACCGATAGTTGTTCGAAGAAAGCGGGGATGCCACTCGGGGCATCCCCAAGCTTAGTTGGTTGCTCATTCTTGGATAATAGCTTGGGATGCAGGGGCATCCCCAGCTTAGGCTCTTACATCCTTCCTTCATCCATCGTAAGATAACCCCAAACTTGAAAACTTCAATCACACAAAACTCAACAAAAACTTCGTGAGATCCGTTAGTGTAAGAAAGAAAACCACTACTATAAGTGTTGTGTCAAACCAATTCATAATTTGTTTCTGTACTATATCTATTGTATTCCAACTTTTCTATGGCAAAAACTCATCAAAGAAAACCATAGAGCCATCAAAATAAGCACACAACACAAGGAAAATAGATCAGTCTGTAGTAATCTGGAACTTTCGAATACTTCTGGAACTCCAAAAATTCTACCAAATTAGGACGACCAGGGTAATTTGTATGTTAATCTTCTACAAAAAGAATCCGGGAAAAATCTCTTTTCTGTGATTTACGAAAATTATTTTCGTGAGCGCAAAGTTTCTGTCTTTTTCAGCAAGATTAAACAACTATCACACAAAAAGATCCTAAAGGATTTACTTGGCACAAACACTAATTAAAACACAAAAACCACAATCATAACAGTAACATAATTGTGTAAACACACAAGAACATGAAGCAAAAAGCAAAAATAAAATTTTATTCATTGGGTTGCCTCCCAACAAGCGCTATAGTTTTACGCCCTTAGCTAGGCATAAGGCAAGGATCTAAGTTTTGTCATCTTTGGTGCTAATAAGATGCCCTCATGATTGATTCATATGGTGGCTTAATTCTTGTTCTAGGAAAGTGTTCCATACCCTTTCTCAAAGGAAATTGGAACTTAATATTGCCTTCTTTCATATCAATCACTACACCGATTGTGCGTAAAAACGGTCTACCAAGAATAATTGGACAAGACGGATTGCAATAAATGTGAAGAACAATAAAATCTATGGGCACATAATTTCTAGTAGCAAGAATGAGAACATCATTAATTCTTCCCATAGGATTTTTAATAGTGGAATCCGCCAAGTGCAAATTTAAAGAACACGATTCAATATTGGTAAGGCCAAGCACATCACATAAATATTTCGGAATTGTAGAAACACTAGCACCCAAGTCACATAAAACAAAACACTCATAATTTTTAATCTTGACTTTGATAGTAGGTTCCCATTCATCATGCAATTTTCTAGGAATTGAAACTTCTAATTCCAATTTTTCTTCAAGAGCTTTCATCATAGCATCGACAATATGTTTAGAGAAAGCTTTATTTTGTTCATAAGCATGGGGTGAATTTATCATGGATTACAACAAAGAAATACAATCAATCAAAGAGCAACTATCATAATTAAAGTCTTTGTAATCCAAAAGAGTGGGCACATCACTAGTGAAAGTTTTCACCTCTTCAAACCCACTTTCATCAATTTCCTCAACAAGATTTTCACCCTCCGAAATATTGGGATGCCTTCTACCTAAAGTTGACTCTTCTCCAGTCCCTTTTTCATAAATATTAACTTTACTAAGCAAGGAATCAATAGAGAAAACACCAATCATTTTAAGATCTTCATCACTTTTATCCTCTATTGAGATTGATTTAGCGGCCATTTGATTTACTAGAGTAGCATGTGCATCGGATATTTTTCTTAGCGAACTTTCAGCAAAAGCATACTTAGATTGGAGATTGCAAACTTCTCTACTAATGTCATCAAGTTGTTTTGTAATAGCATCTAGCACAACGGAGTGCTCCTTAAGTTCTTCAGTAAAATACTTATTATGCTCAAATTGTGTAGTCATATATTCCTTAGTACTTTTCTCAATTTCAAGCAAAATATTTAGGTAAGGAACATCATAATATTTTCTTTGAGGCATCATGACTACACAAACAAGAATGGACACAAAAATAGATCCGGCAAGAAAACGGCGAACGGAAAAAGAGAGGCGAATAAAAACGGCAAATTTTTGTGAAGTGGGGGAGAGGAAAATGAGAGGCAAATGGCAAATAATGTAAATTGCAAGGAGACGAGATTTGTGATTAGGAACCTAGTTATGTTGAAGATCCTCCCCGGCAACGGCGCAAGAAATTCTCCTTGATGGCATCTGGAACTACGTCGGTATTTCCCCGGAGAGGGAGGGATGATGTAGCACAGCGAAGGTAGGTATTTCCCTCAGTTATGAAACCAAGGTATCGAACCAGTAGGAGAACCAAGCAACACAACGTAAGGAGCACCTGCACGCAAACAACAACACCTCGCAACCCGACGAGTTAAAGGGGTTGTCAATCCCTTCCGGGGTACGGCGCCTCAAGATAGGCAAGCGGACATGAGGTAAATTGTAGTAAATTGATAGATCGAACTCCAAATAAAATAAATAAAGATAAACGCAGCAAGGTATTTTTGTATTTTTTGGTTAAATAGATCTGAATAAAAATGCAAAGGAAAAGTAGATCGCAAGGAAAATATATGAGAAAGAAGACCTGGGGGCCGTAGGTTTCACTAGTGGCTTATCTCTACAAAAATAGCAAACGGTGGGTAAACAAATTACTGTTGGGCAATTGATAGAACTTCAAATAATTATGACGATATCCAGACAATGATCATTAAATAGGCATCACGTCCAAGATTAGTAGACCGACTCACCTTTGCATCTACTACTATTACTCCACACATCGACCGCTATCCAGCATGCATCTAGTGTATTAAGTTCATGGAAAAACGAAGTAATGCAATAAGAATGATGACATTATGTAGACAAGATCTGTTTATCTATATGGCAACGATACATACGTGTCGGTTCCCTTTCTGTCACTGGGATCCAGCACCGTAAGATCGAACCCACTACCGGGCACCTCTTCCCATTGCAAGATAAATAGATCAAGTTGGCCAAACAAAAATATTCACAAAGAAACTAAATACAGCAAAAAAAACTACTCAGAAATAAATAGAAGAAAAAAAAAGCAGAAAAGAAAAAACTATATAAAAAATTACTCAAAAATAAATAGAAGAAAATAAATAATGTAGAAAAGAAAAAATATATATAAAGAAAAAATATTCACAAAGAAACTAAAGAAAAAATAAAGCATAAAAGAAAAAACTATATAAAAATTACTCAAAAATAAATAGAAGAAAATAAATAATGCAGAAAAGAAAAAAAATATAAAGCAAAAATATTCACAAAAATATATAAAAGAATGTTGGGGCGCTGCCCGGTGGGCCTGCCAGACCTAGGGTGTGCAAATACAGGCCCAGAAGGGCCAGCAGGCTCACAGGGCAGCGCGCCGTAGTTAAGCCCAGAAGCCTGCTATATAGATGAGTTCGAAACGGCAGCCGCGTCTGGGATTATAAACGAATGCGGCTGCCCTTCGCTCGGCAAGGTGGGACTAAAAGTAGCGCACTGCGGGTGGCAGCGCAAGGCCATTAGTACCGGTTGGTGGCTCCAACCGGTACTAATGTGTTGCCCTTTAGTACCGGTTGGAGCCACCAACCTGTACTTTGGCCTTTAGTACCGGTTGGTGGCTCCAACCGGTACTAAAGGCCCCTCCTATATATATGTCACTTACGAAAATTCAACTATCGTCGACTTCGTTCCACTTTTCTCTCGCGCAACATCTCGATCTCCGACGACGCCGACGTCGCCAGCGCCCGTCTGCGTCGCCCCCCGACGTCGTCCCGTCGTCGCCCATGAAGCCCCGTCGTCGTCATCGCCGCCCTTCTCGTTGCGTCTGACCCGCCGCCCTCGCCGCCCCCGCCGCCCATACGCGCCCGCTCCATACACACACGCATACACACATACGCACACACTACACACACACACATACACACATACACACACACACTACATGTACGTACACACATACACACGCTACACACACACACACATATTTTTTTACTTATTTTCTGTTTTCTATTGTTTAGATGAATTAATTAATAGAACTAGTTTATTTTTAGTAAGAAAATTTATGTATATGAGATTATTTGAACTAGTTGAATTAATAGAACTAGTTTATTTTTAGTAAGAAAATTTAGGTACGTATATGAGATTATTATTTGAACTAGTTGAATTAATAGAACTAGTTATATTATTTGAACTAGTTGAATTAATAGAACTAGTTTATTTTTAGTAAATGCTTAGTTGAACTAATTGAATTAATATAACTAGTTTATTTTTAGTAAATGTTTAGTTGAACTAGTTGAATTAATAGAACTAGTTTATTTTTAGTAAATGCTTAGTTGAACTAATTGAATTAATATAACTAGTTTATTTTTTGTAAATGTTTAGTTGAACTAGTTGACTTAATATAACTAGTTTATTTTTAGTAAATGCTTAGTTGAATTAATAGAAGTAGTTGAATTAAATGAATTAGTAAGTGTTTAATGTTTCGCCTAATATGAACATAGGAAATGTCGTCTGACGACGGAAAAAATTTCATTATGTGCGAATAATGTGAAGACCAACGCGGTCAGTGCGATAGAAATTTCCTTGTTGATGATAGGCGATTCAGCATTAAGCTGGATGGGATCTTCGAATTCGATACAGTAAGTCACAACGACAAGTCTGTTTTCGTAATTAAGCATGACTTATATATGCTTCATTTGCCTAACTTATAATTTTTAATTTTCACTATTCTACTAGCGCATCCCCTGCCATGCAAGAATTTTGTCTTGGATAAGATAGGTTTCAATGATATGGAAACTATGGAGGTAAAGAGAGTTTACCTGAAAACTGAGCATGGTTATACTTTCAACGTCAAAGTATACAATGCACACACGTACACCTATTTTGAATGCAACACTTGGCAAACACTATGCAAGGCTTATGCATTTTAGCCTGGTATGGTTATCACCTTTGATATCCGTTCAGAAGATGATATTGAAGGTAATAGAGACATATGGGTCGATGTGCAGACGCCTCCAGTTCTACCATTATGTGAGTTCTTCTCAACTATATTTTTGTCTTTGATAGTGCTTATTCAAAAATAATTGACAACTAATTTCTATTGACAGCTTATCTCCATTCAAGCAAACATGTCCGGCGCTTGGTAGACAGGACCTACTACTGTCCCGGAGTTGAACTAAACTGCGAGAAGATAAGTCATTATGTTTCATGGCTTGAGGATCTTCATACTGTCAAGACAAATTTTCTTCCTGCACTTAGAAATGTTAGTACTCAAAGCGTCGACCAATAGTGATGGTATTGAACTACGGTCACATCTATTTAGGAATGATGGTAAGATTTTTACTATTTGTCCTCAGTGCATCTTTTGCATACATAATTTTTATGCTAAACTTTCATTGCTAAGTATATTAATTAAGTACTATACGATGTTCTTCAACAGGGACTCCCGATGACAGTTGTGCCTCAGGGGATCGAGACAAAAGGTCGCATGTCAATTGTTAGCTTACGGTCAAGATATCCTGCATTGCACATGAATGAATTCAGGATTTCTAGAAGCGATGAATGCTTAATAGTGAAAGGTTGGAGGAAAATTGTTAATGATCGCAGAGAAGTACTAGGGGGCAGCAATGAGAAGCGCAGCCCACGATTAGGAGACAGGTTCATCTGCATGCTCCAGTATGATGAATCAGGAGAGCTATACATGTTCTATGCTATTTTACCAGAGAGAGAGTAGCTAGCAGGAGTGATTTAGCTAGTTCATGCTGCCCTTAGTACTTGTCCTTTCATGTCCGTGTTCTTCGTTCTGAACTTGATCTCAAAGAGTGATTTGCTTTTGTGGTGTTATATATGAACGCTTATAATATCATGACAATCATGTCGAACTCGATGATATTTTTGCTTCTGGTACAAGTGAATGTTTCTTCTTTAAGCTACTGTTGGTGGTGATTAGATAGCGGTAATGACTATGATGATTAAATAGTGATAATGACGACTATGATGATTTTTAGCTAGCTAGCTGTATATATATACTCATGTTGATGATATGATGCAAGAGTTTTTATATTAATATGATGATGATGATGAGTTATTATATCATTTAATGAAAGAAACCACAGATTAGTTTCAGCTGGATGGATCCTACCTAAGTGATCAAGTATATATATGCCATATCCATATATATTATACTTGATCACCTAATTAGGTGATCAAGTATAATATCGATATGGCATATACTTGATCACTTAGCTAGATCCTCCAGTCGAAACTAATCCGCGGTACTTTCACATAATGATTTAACAACTCATTATAATGTTAAACAATCACTAAATTAAATTCAAAACACAAAATTAAAGGAAAAATTAAAAAAAAACATCCAAACATTTAGTACCGGTTGGTGTTACCAACCGGTACTAAAGCCCTCACGCCGCATTCGGCCTGGCTCGTACACGGTTTGCACTTTAGCGTCGGTTCGTGACGAACCGGTACTAAAGGGGGGACCTTTAGTCCCCACTCTTTAGTGCCGGTTGGCGAACCGGCACTAAAGGTCGTCACGAACCGGCACTAAAGGCTGGTTCTGCACTAGTGTTGATACGGTTCTAGGGAATGTCCTGCCTGTCTAGTGGAACGATGGACAAGGACATCGCCACCACCATTGATGCTGCTACCGCATCTTGTCATCCTATTTTTGTTTCCCAATATGAAGCATCGAGATGAGCAATATCCATAAATAGGGAAGAAAAGCAAGCGGCAAATCCAGGAAAAGTGATGAAAAACCAAGGCGAATAAAGTTCCAACATAATTATACATAGAATCATCATACATTTTTTTGAACTGGGCTATCCCCATATCCATTACTTCGAACGGAAATAAAAAGTCTAAAACAGAGTCCAAGAACAGGGAGAAGGGGAGAGTGAGTTCAACGCAATGCTAGGAAACCCACCACACTCGCCCGCCATCGAAACGAGTGCTATGGGGCGAAAACCTGAGCAGCACCAGAATAACACTAGTCCTATTATAGACTCATCATACATGAAAGGAAACATCATGGAAAGTGCTACTACCCTCATACAATCAAGCATTACGACAACCTCATCTACTCCTGAAGAAAGTGACCGCAGTGGTACCCTGAGGATCCTGTTGGGGTCTCCTTAGCCTCGGACTCTGATCCTGAGCTGACCACGTTGACGGAAACCTCCGGGGCAAAGGAAACATGACGACGCTGCCTCGAGGTATCCCCCTCAGGGGCAGGGGCTAGGTGACGCTGAAGCATAGGAGCGGCGGGAGTAGCGAGAAGTAAAGCCCACTCGGCAGGAGACTCGTGGGGAGTCATTGTCGAAGGATCCGAGTTACTCTGAGGGGTAACCGGAGTGGGTGGAGGGATATTAGCTGGGGCAACGAGTGGGGTAAAACCGAGTGAGGGTGGAGGGAAAGCAGATCTAGCGGCAGACAGAGCTGCACGAGTACGAGTCAGCTCCTGGGCTAGGTTGAAAATTAGAAGGTAACAGGTCGTTTCGAGAAAGCTGGCTGGAGGAACGATCGCACGCTGGATCAATGGAAGGAAAATGAATACGTCCATCATCAAACATGGATGGGTAAAAATGTAAACTTGGGTGAGTCTACATCCGGACCTTGTTGTAGCGCACGTCAACAAGAGCCTCGAACGCAGCAAACTGAACCGTCTGATCGGGTGTAGAAGCCAAACCACTCCTAGAAGAATGGGTGTAGGTGCCAGTCAGAGAACTATTGTGCATGGTGACCTTCGCTGATACTCATACACCGAGTCTGCCAGTCATTCTCGGTACACCTGGTCATCACCGTCGGGGTAGAGTCGACGCCTCACATTACGCAGAAGGTGAGGAGAGGTGAAGGGTGCTGGCTCAGACTGGTATCGATACGAAACTGGGGCCATCTACACTCACAAACATGTAGCGACCAGACCTCAAAGCGATCGACCTACGTGCATCGATGTCATCCACGGATCGAATGTCTTGACGCATACGCATGCTTGAAGGATTTATAACAGAGTAGCAATCACACACTTATTACATCGAGTGTCTCCAAAAGAGAACTTATTACAATAAATATGGCTTACGGCCATCTAATAACGATAACAGCGGAAGGCTTGGAAGATAAGCGAGTCCATCAACTCCAATGGCATCACTGATTATAGAACCACGACCTAAGGCACCTTACTCGTCGTCTGAAAAGTCTGCAACATGAACGTTGCAGCCCGAAAACAGGTTAGCACATGGAATATGCTGGCGACGTAACACATAGAGAAACAATATGATAGAGTAATAATATACTACATGCATATATGGCTGGTGGAAAGCTCTATGGTTACAGCTTTGCGTAAAGCCAGTTTTTCCCTACTGCAAAGGAATAAATTTTGTTTAACTATCATGGTGGTTGTTAAACATTGAGAATGGTTGACAGCATTCTCAATCCCAATTAACATCATCATTAGAACCCAACAATATTAATTAAAGTAACATGATGAGATTCACATGATAATACAAATACTAGATACTCAAAATGTCCATAACCGGGGACATGGCTAACCATGATTAGTTTGTTACACTCTGCAGAGGTTTGTGCACTTTTCCCCACAAGACTCGATCTCCTCCCGCACTACATGGTGTTTAAGAAACGGATGACCGAGACATAGTCTTTCAGAAGCGCTAGCACCTTACGAACGGGTAGACAGTTACACCTACATCCCTCTACATCTGCTAGTCTACCATTGTAAGAGTTCGCACGACTTAGTCAACTATGCTAGAGCCCATAATAGCTTGTGGTTGCACACGGAAGTTTCTAGCATGAATAATCTCATGATCCCTTTGAGCCTGGGTGGCGGTCCAAAAGAAAAACAGGCAATCCTGGAATACCCAGGTACCTCAATCCACCAAGATGTGTGGTTAAGTTGCCACCTTAAATAAACCATTAAATAACAATCTCACATCTGTCATGGATACACTCACCCAATCCACGTCTACTAGCATAGCATGGCATAATAAGCAAACGTAGAAGTAACTCCCAAGGGTTTGATAATAAAACAGGTAATAGATACTACCTCAACTACTTTCCCAAAACCCACAGTTTAATTAGATCCTAATCATGCAATGTTTGAGGATTGATCTAATGCATAAAAACTGGGTATGAAAAGAGGTATGATCAAAGTGTTACTTGCCTTGCTGATGATCCACGAAACCTAGGGATTCGAAGTAACAGGCGGCGCACTCCGGTTACTCTATCGCAAACAAACAAGCACACAATAAGTACTCAACTAATGCACAGGTAAAACTCAAATAAAAGATCTAACCAGAAAGTTCAACTTAAGAACTCCGGTTTGCAAAAAGAATCAAATCGAACGAAGCAACGAAAGTCAAACGGCGAAAGAAACTGGCTTCGTTTTACTAATCTGGACCTAAGTCAAATTTTACAGAGGCAAAAACTTGTTTGAGTAGATTATTCGGAAAGAGGGTTTCTAGACAAAACTCTAGGCGCTTGAATCGCTTGATTCCGATAAACGAGCGAAAAGTTATACTAGATCGATAATCGGATCAGAAATCACGATCAGAAAAATCACGGAATAAATCCGAGAAAAAGAAAAAGCAGCGAACAGATTAACAAGCGAGCGTTCGTTATCTGTAACTAAGCGGTGAACGCGTTCGTTAAAAGCGAACGAGCAGGCGAACGCTTCGCTAAATAAATAAACCAGAAAAACCGATCTAATTAAAAAAGCGAAAACTCGGGTTTTCTAAAAAAACAAACCGGTTTTTCTCAAAAAAATGGCGGTGGCGGCTACCTCGGCTCAGGCTCCGGGCGGCGGAGGATGGTGCGGGGCGGTGGGGCGGCGGCTCCAAGCGGCGGCGGCGGCTCCAAGCGGTGGAGCGGCGGCAGCGGCAGCTGGCAGCGGCGCGCGGCGGCGTGGGGCTCGAGGCTCCAGGCGGTTATAAAGGCGGCGCGACTTGGGAAGAGGCGCCGGGTCGGGTCGGCCTCGGGAGGCGTGCCCGGCCGGACTCGATGGCGGCGGCGCGGTCTCCAGCGGGAGGCGGTGGTCGGGCCTTCGCCCCGGTGCAAGCGTCGCTTTTTTTAAATAATTCCGCCGAGACTTAGAAATATTCTAGAAAAATAAATAAAAACCTAAAAATGCCAAAACAAATTATCACCGCCTAAATGAAATATTTAGGACGAGGTGAACATTTTCTTGGCCCTAAAATGCAGTTTTTGAAAACATGCAACTTTTCCTAAATTCAAATAAAATAGCGAAAAACTCCAAATAAATTCTTATTTGATTTTTTTATTAAATCTTCATTATTCCTTTATTTTGGGAAAGTCATTTTATTCCCTCTCTCATATTTTGATAGTAGAAATAATTGAAGATAAAAAAATAAAATCAAATGATACTATTTTCAAAATTTGAGAAAACTCAAATATGAAAATAACGAAATCTCCAACTCTCTCCGTGGGTCCTTGAGTTGCGTGAAATTTCTAGGATCGGCCTAAAATGCAATGAAAAATATGATATGCAAGTGATGATCTATGTATAACATTCCAAATTGAAAATTTGGGATGTTACAAACCTACCCCCCTTAAGATGAATCTCGCCCTCGAGATTCCGGTTGGCTAGAAAATAGGTGAGGGTGGTCCTTAAGCAGATCTTCCTCTCGCTCCCAGGTGGCTTCATCCTCGGTGTGGTGGCTCCACTGAACTTTGCAAAACTTGATAACCTTGTAGCGGGTGACTCGACTGGCATACTCGAGAATTTTGACTGGTTTCTCCTCGTAGGTCAAATCGTTTCCCAACTGAATAGCTTCCAGCGGCACGGTATCTCTCAATGGCATATCAGCCATCTCTGCGTGGCACTTCTTCAACTGAGAAACGTGGAACACGTCGCGAACTCCTGACAATCCCTCGGGTAATTCCAACTTGTAAGCAACTTCTCCCATGTGCTCCAAAACTTTATATGGTCCTACAAAACGTGGCGCTAACTTTCCTTTAACACCAAAGCGCTTAACTCCTCAAAGTGTGATACTCGAAGATAGACTTTATCTCCGACTTCGAAAACTGTCTCCTTGCATTTTGAATCCGCATAGCTCTTCTGCCTAGACTGGGCTACCTTGAGCCTATCGCGAATCAACTTCACCTTCTGTTCAGACTCCTTAATCAAATCTGGTCCAAACAACTGGCGTTCTCCAACTTCATCCCACAACAACGGGGTTCTGCACCTCCTTCCGTACAAGGCTTCTAAAAGGGCCATCTTCAAACTGGTTTGATAGCTGTTGTTATAAGAAAACTTCGCATATGGCAAGTTGTCATCCCAACTTGATCCATAATCCAATGCACATGCTCTCAGCATATCCTCCAAAATCTGATTGACTCTCTCGGTTTGTCCATCATGCATGGATGAAAAGATGTACTAAACTCTAGTCTGGTTCCCAAAGTTTCGTGCAACTGATTCCAAAACTTTGAGGTGAATTGGGTTCCTCTATCTGATACGATACTCCTCGGAACTCCATGCAGAGATACGATCCTGGTCATGTATATCTTAGCCAACTTGGCACTGCTGTAGGTAGTCTTCACTGGGATGAAATTAGCTACCTTGGTCAAACGATCGACTACAACCCAAATCGATTCATAGCCTGAACAAGTCCTGCGTAATCCCGTGATAAAATCCATGCCTAACTTTTCCCACTTCCATTCGGGTATCGGCAATGGCTGTAACAAACCTGCTGGCTTCGATGTTACGCCTTCACTCTCTGACATACATCACAAACTGCTACATACTCTGCAATATCCTTCTTCATTCCGGTCCACCAGAAAGTATCCTTCAAATCCAAATACCTCTTGGTATTTCCTGGGTGAATCAAATACGGAGAATCATGGGCCTCTTGCAGAATCAACTTCCTGATCTCCGGATCATTAGGCACATAAACGCGGTCCTCAAACCATAGGGTATCGTGCTCATCCTCACGAAATCCCTTAGCTTTTCCCTTGCTCATTTTCTCCTTAATAGAGGCAATCTCCTTATCAGTCTTCTGAGCTTCTTTGATCTTATTCATCAAAGTAGACTGTATCTCCAATGCTGCTACATAGCCTCTCGGAACTATCTCCAAACATGGCTCTCATAATTCCTCAGCTAACTCCTTTGGTAACCCTCCGGTCATTAGTGTGTTGACATGGCTCTTACGGCTCAACGCATCTGCTACTACGTTAGCCTTTCCGGGGTGATAATGCAATCTCATATCATTATCCTTGATGAGTTCCAACCATCTCCTTTACCTGAGATTTAACTCCTTCTGCGTGAAGATGTACTTCAAACTCTTGTGATCCATGTACACCTCGCAATGGTTTCCAATGAGAAAATGTCTCCAAGTCTTCAATGCGTGTACTACGGCTGCTAACTCCAAATCATGAGTAGCATAATTCAACTCATGAGGCTTAAGATGTCGTGAAGCATACGAAACAACTCTTCCCTCCTGCATAAGCACTGCTCCAAGTCCTCGACGTGAAGCGTCGCAATACACCTCGTAATCCTTGCTTTGATCTGGCAGAATCAACACTGGTGACGTAACCAAACATTTCTTCAACTCTTGGAAACTAGCCTCACATTCCTCAGTCCAATTGAACTTAGTGTCCTTCTTCAACAACTCCGTCATAGGCTTTGCAATCTTCGAGAAATTCTCAATGAATCTCCGATAGTATCCTGCCAGTCCAAGAAAACTCCGGATCTCTCCAACTGTCGTTGGTGCTTCCCAGTTTGTCACAGTGACAACTTTAGTGGGATCCACTGCTATACCTTCTCCGGATATAACATGTCCGAGAAATCCAACTTCCTTCAACCAAAACTCACATTTGCTGAACTTGGCATATAACTGATGTTCCCTGAGCTTCTCAAGTACCAAACGCAAATGCTCCTTATGCTCTTCTTCATTCTTCGAGTAAACCAAAATATCATCAATGAACACCACGACGAACTTATCCAAAAACTCCATAAACACCTTGTTCATCATGTTCATGAAATAGGCAGGTAGTCAGACCAAATGACATAACGGTATACTCATACAGCCCGTACCTGGTGGTTCAAGCCGTCTTAGGTATATCCTGCTCTTGAATCTTCAACTGATGCTATCCTGATCGCAAATCGATCTTGGAAAATACCTTAGCTCCTTGCAATTGGTCAAACAAGTCGTTGATCATCGGCAACGGGTACTTATTCTTAATTGTCACTTCATTCAATCCATGATAATCAACAACCATTCTCAGTGATCCATCCTTCTTCTCCACTAGAAATCTTGGCGATCCCCAAAGGCGAAGAACTTGGGCGAATAAAACCTTTATCCAGTAACTCCTTAATCTGCTTCTTAATTTCTTCCAAATCTTGTGCGGGCATCCGGTACGGTCTCTTTGATATTGGCCATGTGCCTGGCAAAAGCTCAATCAAAAACTCAATGTCTCTATCCGGTGGCATGCCTGGCAACTCTTCTGGAAACACGTCCGGGTAATCCTTAACCACTGGTACTTCCTCCTGCACAACTCCTGATAAGGAGTTTACTTGTGTCCTCCTAGGCTCATGCCGTTATACATACTTAATCCTTCTTCCTTCTGGCGTTGTAAGCAAAATCGACTTACTAGCGCAATCGATGTTCCCTCCATACATCGATAGCCAATCCATACCTAGAATCACGTCCAAACCTTGCGATTCCAGAATGATTAAATCCGTGGGGAAAACATGCCTACCTATGCTCAAAGGTACTTGAAAACATCCACGACTGGCCATATACTCCGCTCCTGGTGAGATTACTAGCATAGGTGTTCTAAGAATCTTGGTGGGCAGTTTGTACTTATCCACAAACCCCCGTGATATATATGAATGCGATGCACCAGTATCAAAAAGAACGATTGCGGTAAATGTCTTAACCAAAAACTTACCTATTACTGCATCTGGCTGAGCTTCAACCTCCTCCACGTTAACGTGGTTCACCTGTCCCCTGTTGAAAGGGTTCGGCTTCTTCCCTGAGCTACCATTGCCATTTCCATTCTGGGCTTCGGGACATTCATTGGCATAATGTCCAGTTTTCTGAGACTTAAAGCAAGTGACTTGGCTCAGGTCTCTCTATGCTAGGGTTGACGGGTTGGTGCGGTTTTGTCCATTGCTTCCTCCATTCCCGTTTCCATTCTTGGAACCATTATGATTCTGCGAGCTACCTCCTCGATGGGTATGCTGAAATTGTCCTCCCGGTTTTGGGGTAAAGCGTAGCTTCTGCTGAGCTCCAGAATTGTACTTCCCTTGTCCATACTTCCTCTTGCGGTTATCAATCTGTTGATGCTTCCCTTCAATCATAAGAGCACGATCTACCAACTCCTGGTAGTTATTGAAAGTGGCTACCATCAACTGCATGCTCAGCTCATCATTCAGTCCTTCGAAACTTCTCACCTTAGCTGCATACAGTAACGTCATCCGGGGCATAACATGCTAACTTACTAAAGTCCTCCACATCTTGGCTTCTGATCGTCCTCCTTGGCGTAAGTTGCGAAACTCACGCTTCTTCATGGCCATAGCTCCTGCTGAAACGTGGGAAGTACGGAAAGCTTGCTGAAACTGATCCCACGTGACTGTGTTAATAGGGTGTGTGGCTGTGTAATTCTCCCACCATGATGTTGCGGGTCCATCAAGCTGATGTGCGGCAAAACGCACTCTTTCCGCATCAGTGCATCCTGCAGTGATCAGCTCCCTTCCAACCTTGCGGAGCCAATCATCTGCAACAATCGGCTCGGTGCTACTGGAAAACACCGGTGGATTTAGCCTCAAGAAAGCGAGTCAAATGGTCAATGGTGGTGGTGGTGGTGGGTTGTTGTTGTTATTGTTGTTGTTGTTGCCACAGTTACATGCCGGTGTTTGAATCAAGGCATTACGCTCTTTGTATCAACTGGGTAATCTCCGGTGGGAAAACAAATCCGGTGTCGCGTCTCGGAGGCATCTGAGGGTTTAGAGAAGGTGAGAATATAGAATAGAATGAGGTCTAGTGAGAAAACACTACCCATATGCACATGAGACAAATTCAATCAATATCACTCCAATCAATTCAAACAAGGGCATACAACGGTCTAACTATCGTTACAAAAGTGCTTGGACTAAACTAATTACAATGGGGGAATTTCTACTACTGTTATGGTGGTCAACTAGAAAAACTGCTCCGATGAAGACTCCATGATATCTGCTCCAGCTTCATCAACATAATCATCATCGCTGTCGTCGGGGTTCGAGTCGGTGTCGTCGATGATGATATAGTTATCCGGGCAAGTGGAATCGTCGTCATTTCCTCCTGGCACGGGGTCTCCCATGAAAACTCTGAGCTTCCTGGTTAAGTGATCATTCTTCTCCACTAGCACTTCAATTTCTTCCATGTAATCTTCACGTGTAGCCTTGAGTTCTTCCTCTAGCTCCTTGATCTTGGTCAAGGCCTTCTGCAGATCCTCCATGCATGCGCACATCTGGTTCTCCTGACGTCGGATGTGTTGGTTTAACTCATGGATATATGTTGCGATTGATCTATCCCTCCTGGTGCTGATCATCTCCCATTGCTCATCTCGGCGCCCACAAATTTGGTAGATAGTATTCTTGAGATCATTGCGGTAAACCTCTCCGATACGTCCCATGGCGATGTGGGCTGCCATGCTCTTTCCTAGACTCCAGGTTGGGGCATCAAAGAAAAACTCTATGGGCTCCGTGACTGGTGCAAATGTCCTTCCTGGGATTTGAACTAGAATCATCCAGCTCTCCTCTTCGGGTAAAGTGGCGTTGTAGGTCCCGGTGAAACTTGGTACTCCGATGTTCAGGTATCTAGTGACTTCCTTCAAGTGACATCCAAAGGGTGTATCTTCATCCGGTTGTGTGAACTTGTTCCTTGCATCCGCCATCCTAAAAGAGTAGAAAAGATGAGGAGTCAGAAATGAGAAGAAAGAGTAGTGATCTAAGGCTTTACCTTAGTGGCCGTGTCCTCTGATCGTGATGTGCTCGATACCATCTTGTAGCGACCAGACCTCAAATAGTCGACCTCTGTGCATCGGTGTCATCCACGGATCGATGTCTTGACACGCATACGTGCTTGAAGGATTTATAACAGAGTAGCAATCACACACCTATTACATCGAGTGTCTCCAAAAGAGAACTTATTACAATAAATATGTCTTAAGGCCATCTAATAACGATAACAGCGGAAGGCTTGGAAGATAAGTGAGTACATCAACTCCAACGGCATCACTAAGTATAGAACCACGACCTAAGGCACCTTACTCGTCGTCTGAAAAGTCTGCAACACGAACATCGCAGCCCGAAAAAGGGTCAGCACATGGAATATGCTGCCAATGTAACACATAGAGAAACAATATGACAGAGCAATACTATACTACATGCATATATTGCTGGTGGAAAGCTCTATGGTTACAGTTTTGCGTAAAGCCAGTTTTTCCCTACTGCAAAGGAATAAATTTTGTTTAACTATCATGGTGGTTGTTAAACATTGAGAATGGTTGACAGCATTCTCAATCCCAATTAAACATCATTATTAGAACCCAACAATATTAATTAAAGTAACATGATGAGATTCACATGATAATCCAAATACTAGATAATCAAAATGTCCATAACCGGGGACACGGCTAACCATGATTAGTTTGTTACACTCTGCAGAGGTTTGTGCACTTTTCCCCACAAGACTCGATCTCCTCCGTTGGGATTCTCGCACTACATGATGTTTGACAAAGGATGACCGAGACATAGTCTTTCAGAAGCGCTAGCACCTTACGAACGGGTAGACAGTTACACCTACATCCCTCTACATCTGCTAGTCTACCACTGTAAGAGTTCGCACGACTTAGTCAACTATGCTAGAGCCCATAATAGCTTGTGGCTGCACACGGAAGTTTCTAGCATGAATAATCCCATGATCCCTTTGAGCACAGGTCGCGGTCCAAAAGAAAAGCAGGCAATCTGGAATACCCGGTACCTCAATCCACCCAGATGTGCGTTTAAGTTGCCACCTTAAATAAACCATTAAATAACAAGCTCACATACATCATGGATACACTCACCCAATCCACGTCTACTAGCATAACATGGCATAATAAGCAAACGTAGAAGTAACTCCCAAGGGTTTGATAATAAAACAGGTAATAGGTACTACCTCAACTACTTTCCCAAAACCCACAGTTTAATTAGATCCTAATCATGCAACGTTTGAGGATTGATCTAATGCATAAAAACTGGGTATGAAAATAGGTATGATCAAAGTGTTACTTGCATTGCTGATGATCCGTGAAACCTAGGGATTCGAAGTAACAGGCAGCGCACTCCGGGTACTCTATCGCAAACAAACAAGCACACAATAAGTACTCAACTAATGCACAGGTAAAAATCAAATAAAAGATCTAACCAGAAAGTTCAACTTAAGAACTCCGGTTTGCGAAAAGAATCAAATCGAACGAAGCAACGAAAGTCAAACGGCGAAAGAAACTGGCTTCGTTTTACTAATCTGTACCTAAGTCAAATTTTATAGAGGAAAAAACTTGTTTGAGTAGATTATTCGGAAATAGGGTTTCGAGACGAAACTCTAGGCGCTTGAATCGCCTAATTCCGATAAACGAGCGAAAAGTTATACTAGATCGAAAATCGGATCAGAATTCGCGATCCGAAAAATCACGGAATAAATCCGAGAAAAAGAATAATGACGAACAGATTAACGAACGAACGTTCGTTATCTGTAACTAAACGGTGAACCCTTCCTTAAAACGAACGAACGGGCGAACGCTCGCTAAATAAATAAACCGGAGAAAAACCGATCTATTTAAAAAAACGAAAACTAGGGTTTTCAAAAAAAACGAAACGGTTTTTCTCAAAAAAAACGGCGGCGGCGGCTACTCGGCTCGGGCTCAAGCGAACTCCAAGGGGCTCAGGCGTGGGTGGTGCGGGCGGCGGCTCAAGCGGCGGCAGCGGCCAGCGGCCAGCGAAGGCGGCCAGCCTTGGCGAGCGCGGCGGGCGGTGTGGGGCTCGAGGGGCTCGGGTGGCGATTATAAAGGGGGTGGCGCGACTTGGGAAGAGGCGCCCGGGTCGGGTCGGTCTCGAAGGCGTGCCCGGCCGGACTCGGTGGCGTGGCGGGTCTCCAGCAGGGGAGGCGGCTGGGCCTTCGGCCCGATCGAGTCTTGGTAGCGTTTTTTAATAATTCATGAGACTTAGAAAAATTCTAGAAAATTAAATAAAAATCTAAAAATGCTAAAACAAATTTTCACGGCCTAAATGAAATATTTAGGACGAGGTGAACATTTTGTTGGCCCTAAAATACAGTTTTTGAAAACATGCAATTTTTCCTAAATTCAAATAAAATAGCGAAAAACTCCAAATAAAATCTTATTTGATTTTTTTATTAAATCTTCATTATTCCTTTATTTTGGGAAAGTCATTTTATTCCCTCTCTCGTATTTTGATAGTAGAAATAATTGAAGATAAAATAAATAAAATCAAATGATCCTATTTTCAAAATTTGAGAAAACTCAAATATGAAAATAATGAAATCTCCAGCTCTCTCCGTGGGTCCTTGAGTTGCGTGAAATTTCTAGGATCGGGCTAAAATGCAATGAAAAATATGATATGCAAGTGATGATCTATGTATAACATTCCAAATTGAAAATTTGAGATGTTACAAAACATTAGTCTGTTAGTAATAAAATAGTTTAAATGCTTGCGATGCAACAACAAGATGCAAATGCACACTACGGCACTCAAGACTACTAGCTACTGTTTAACTAACGCGTCGGCTGTCCAGGGCGTCCTACAGTCAGAGCGGCTCTGATACCAAGTGTTGTGGCACCCCGGCTCAGAGCAACCGGTTTACGTTGCATTGTCAGCCCAGAGATCATGTCTTCTGGCAATACATAACAACTTGGTACATAAATACAATCGCTTTATTGATCTCTTGCGGGAACATAGGTTCGATGATACATAAGGATGCGAGGCCAAGCAGCACACATGGTGCTACTGCACTTATGTACATTATTTAGTATACATGACATGGGCCTCGATGAAAACAATACAGCTACACGGCAGCGGAACGACGATGTAGAGGAACTCCATCTCACAGGGACACTGCTGGGACATGGTCTAGACTGATGAATGATGCAACTCTGACTCCTGGTACAGCTTTTCCTAAAACTGGCATGACACGCCAGGTGAGTACCTTGAATGTACTCGCAAGCTCACAACGAGCAAAGCAATATGACAAACAATAACATGATATTTAAGCAGGTTAAATGCAAGAGCGTGACATGATTCTCATGAAGTGTATGTGATCGAAACACACGATCCCTCGGACCAGCTTACCATCTGGGTTACCTCCTAACCACATTGACAGCTTATCACGGTGATCACCCATGGATCACAAGGGATACAAGCTCGATGATCACACAAGATTACTAACCATAGCATGTGCCATCAATATATCATTAGTGTGCAAGTTAATTATTTATGTTGACCCATAGTGTGACCTACTACGAACTATGTCCATGACCGAGAACGTAGCTATCGACAGATTATACACACTCTGCAGAGGTTAGTACACTGTAACCACACCATAGAACCCATGGCCTCGTACTCCCATACGGGTAGACCAACGGCGTTCCGACAAAACCAATCTATTGCATGACACTCTCTCGGCCACTCTGACAAACTCCCCTTTGGGCTAAGTCATGGGTGGCCCCGGATACCACTACGGACATCAAACGGCCACCGTCGTGGCAAAACAAAAACGGTCCCAAACGGGGACAGTGGTACCAAACAGCTATAGCCACACAAGGCTATGCCTGCATACCGGGCCAGGGTAGCGCAAGCGCATAAACTTCCCTTGTTGGAGGCACCGACGAGAGGCATGACAATAGATCGAATAAGGGCCTTCCCATAAAGGCAAATGTGGTTGCACTGGGAAGCTCGATTCGGTGGCACCATGACTCGATCAACATCATATTCAAGTTGGATTATCATCATGTTTAAGTTGAAATGAAAACAATTTGATTCATAGTATGCCATGAAATGCTCATGCAAAGAATTGACATCATAACGGTACTATCATAAGCATGAGTATGATAATTAAACACTACTACGTCACTTAACTAAGTAATCAACATTCTTCTGTAAAACAGCAAGCATAGCATGGAAATAATACTAGCACAAGTTAAAGTATTTTAATTAACTAAATGCAATATATGATTTTAAATTCAAGTAAAATCATAGTCATTGCAATGTCACCCTTGCAAATGTTTGTTGTGGCTTACCTTAGTTTAGAGGAGGGTCATAAAACTCCTGGTCATCTTCAAGACAAGTTGAACCTTCTGAAAATAATTCAAATACCAAAAAGAAAATGTCACGTAAAGCATTTTAATACACCAGAAAATATTTACAGCAAGGAAAATATCTCAATTTTTGCTTACAGCAAAGAGGAGCTCAAGACAAAACTGTTGCAAAATGAATCCTCTCATTTGGACTTGTGGTTTAAAAGATATAGTTGGTCAAAGTTGAGTCAAATATCTAAATTAACTGAAAATTCAGAAATTCCAGAGAGGGCCACGTCGAAGGCGTATTTTGCAAATACGCCTCCACTCATACCGCTTCGGGCGACAGAGAGAGAGAGGCTGACGGCTGGGGTCACCGCGTTAGGTTTATAAGAGAGAGAGAGAGAGAGAGAGAGAGAGAGAGAGAGAGAGAGAGAGAGAGAGAGAGAGAGGGAGCAGGGGATGGCGGCTCGGTCGGTGGTGGTTCTCCAACGAGGAGGCCACGGCGACCGCCAGCGAGGTGGGGGATGGACGCGGCTCACGGAGAGGAGCACGTACGTACCAGAAGCATGGCCTGAGGTGGACGGGCGGCGTCGGGGCTTTCTTCTCCAAAGACGGTGGGCGGTGAAGCTCGTCGTGGTTGGGGTTTCCGGCGAGGCCTCGATGGTCCAGCAGCACCGTCGCGCACAGTGGAAGCTCGCAAACACACCTAGAGGGTTGGGCGAAGATGAGGAGCACCGGAGCGAGCGGATGACCGAAGGGGATCCGCGGCCAACTCTGGCGATGATCGGTGGCTAAAGGCCCGCCCAGCCTTGCCGTGGTGCTAAGCTAGTTGATTTGTGGCCAGAGGAGGTGAGTGGGATGGTTTGAGCGGCTCGGGAGGGGCTCTATTTGTTGGGGAACGTAGTAATTTCAAAAAAAAAATCGTACGCATACGCAAGATCATGGTGATGCATAGCAACGAGAGGGGAGAGTGTTGTCCATGTACCCTCGTAGACCAAAAGCGGAAGCGTTAGCACAACGCGGTTGATGTAGTCGTATGTCTTCACGATCCGACCGATCAAGTACCAAACGCACGGCACCTCCGAGTTCAGCACACGTTCAGCTCGATGACGCTCCAATCCAGCCGAGCTTTGAGGGGGAGTTCCGTCAGCACGACGGCGTGGTGACGATGATGATGTTCTACCGACACAGGCCGCTCCGCCTAAGCACCGGTACGATATTATCGAGGTGGACTATGGTGGAGGGGGGCACCGCACACGGCTCAAAGATCAATGATCAATTGTTGTTTCTATGGGGTGCCCCCTGGCCACGTATATAAAGGAGTGGAGGAGGGGAGAGACCGGCCCTCTCTATGGCGCGCCCTGGGGAGTCCTACTCCCACCGGGAGTAGGATTCCCCCCCCCCCTTCCATGTAGTAGTAGTAGGAGACAAGGAAGGGGAAGAAAGAAGAGAAGGAAGGAGGGGCGCAGCCCCTCCCCCTAGTCCAATTCGGACTAGGCCTTGGGGGGCGCGCAGCCTGCCTCTCTCTCTCCCCTAAAGCCCAATAAGGCCCATATACTTCTTCCCCGCATTCCCGTAACTCACCACTACTCCGAAAAATACCCGAACCACGCAGAACTTTTCCGATGTCCGAATATAGTCATCCAATATATTGATCTTTACGTCTCGACCATTTCGACACTCCTCGGCATGTCCCCGATCTCATCCGGGACTCCGAACTACCTTCGGTACATCAAAACACATAAACTCATAATATAACCATCAACGAACTTTAAGCGTGCGGACCCTACGGGTTCGAGAACTATGTAGACATGACCGAGACACGTCTTCGGTCAATAACAAATAGCGGAACCTGGATGCTCATATTGGCTCCCACATATTCTATGAAGATCTTTATCGGTCAAACCGCATAACTACATACGTTGTTCCCTTTGTCATCGGTATGTTACTTGCCCGAGATTCGATCGTCGGTATCTCAATACCTAGTTCAATCTCGTTAACGGCAAGTCTCTTTACTCGTTCCGTAATACATCATCCCACAACTAACTCATTAGTTGCAATGCTTGCAAGGCTTATGGTGATGTGCATTACCGAGTGGGCCCAGAGATACCTCTCCGACAATCGGAGTGACAAATCCTAATCTCGAAATACGCCAACCCAACAAGTACCTTCAGAGACACCTGTAGAGCACCTTTATAATCACCCAGTTATGTTGTGACGTTTGGTGGCACACAAAGTGTTCCTCCGGTAAACGGGAGTTGCATAATCTCGTAGTCATAGGAACATGTATATGTCATGAAGAAAGCAATAGCAACATACTAAACGATCAAGTGCTAAGATAACGGAATGGGTCAAGTCAATCACATCATTCTCCTAATGATGTGATCCCGTTAATCAAATGACAACTCATGTCTATGGTTAGGAAACTTAACCATCTTTGATTAACGAGCTAGTCAAGTAGAGGCATACTAGTGACACTATGTTTGTCTATGTATTCACACATGTATTATGTTTCCGGTTAATACAAATCTAGCATGAATAATAAACATTTATCATGAAATAAGGAAATAAATAATAACTTTATTATTGCCTCTAGGGCATATTTCCTTCAGTCTCCCACTTGCACTAGAGTCAATAATCTAGTTCACATCGCCATGTGATTTAACATCAACAGTTCACATCTTTGTGTGGTTAACACCCATAGTTCACATCGATATGTGACTAACACCCAAAGGGTTTACTAGAGTCAATAATCTAGTTTGAATCGCTATGTGATTAACACCCAAAGAGTACTAAGGTGTGATCATGTTTTGCTTGTGAGATAATTTTAGTCAACGGGTGTGTCACATTCAGATCCGTAAGTATTTTGCAAATTTCTATGTCTACAATGTTCTGCACGGAGCTACTCTAGCTAATAGCTCCCACTTTCAATATGTATCCAGATTGAGACTTAGACTCATCTAGATCAGTGTCAAAACTTGCATCGATGTAACCCTTTATGACAAACCTTTTTGTCACCTCCATAATCGAGAAACATATTGTCGGTGTCAAAACCGGCGGATCTCGGGTAGGGGGTCCCGAACTGTGTGTCTAGGCGGATGGTAACAGGAGACGAGGGACACGATGTTTTACCCAGGTTTGGGCCCTCTTGATGGAGGTAAAACCCTACGTCCTGCTAGATTAATATTGATGATGTGTGTTACAAGAGTGGATCTACCACGAGATCAAAGAGGCTAAACCCTAGAAGCTAGCCTATGGTATGATTGTTGTTCGTCCTCACGGACTAAAACCCTCCGGTTTATATAGACACCGAGATAGGGTTACGGTTACACAGTCGGTTACAATGGTAGGAGATCTACATATCCGTATCGCCAAGCTTGCTTTCCACGCCAAGGAAAGTCCCATCCGGACACGGGACGAAGTCTTCAATCTTGTATCTTCATAGTCTTGGAGTCCGGCCGATGATGATAGTTGACTATCCGGACACCCCTAGTCCGGAACTCCCTCGGTAGCCCACGAACCAGGCTTCAATGACGATGAGTCCGTGGCGCATGTTGTCTTCGGCATTGCAAAGGCGGCTTCTTCTTCCGAATAATTCATAGAAGATTGTGAACACCGGGATAGTGTCGGCTCTGCAAAAATAAATTCCACATACCACCGTAGAGAGAATAATATTATACAAGATCAATCTGCGGCGTATTTTTGTGGGCGTGACGTCGCACCACTACCAAGCCTTTATTCAAATTGTTTTCTTTGTTCCACCTCGGTAGCGTTTAGCGGCGGTTTCCTTGGCACGTCTTGTCGGCGAGATCGTGTTCCCCTTATTCAGGATTCCCATCAATACGGACGTGGGTAACCCAACGGCGCCATTGATTGTGGAGCTTGGTAGATAAGCGAGTTTTACCGGGCCGGTGGGGACACATGTTTTGTCCGCCCATATAAGGGATAAGGATCCAACCCTTTTACCTGCGCCTTCTTCCTCCTTGGCTTATCCATCTCCATGAACTCGAGCTCCAGCGCCCAAGTCCGCACTTCTCACCTCAACCTTCTCCAACTATGTCAAGCGGGAGGCAAGTGGATGGCCTCCTCCGTCACGGAGGGCAGATCCGAAGCTGCGCGACGCCGGATATCTGTCGGCAACATCGCGCGCATCGGCTCCCCGACGAGGGAGAGCTCGTCCCCAACCCGAGGCCCCATGAGAGGGTAGTATTTCTTCCCCATTTCGTCCATGACTGGGCTTCCGCTTCATCCCTTTGTCAGGGGCTCATGTTCTACTACGGCCTAGATTTCCATGATCTGGCCCCGAATTTCATCCTCAACATCTCGGCGTTTATCGTGGGTATGCGAAACATTCCTCTGCATCCAGCCCCACTTGACGTGGCTCAAGACCTTGATGTCAAGCGAAGGTTGTGAAGGGCAGCCAAGCGGAGTCTTGGGCGCCATGGTGGGCAGGATGTCCCACGTTCACGTGGTGGAGGGTACTTTCATGGAAACCATCAAGGGGTGGCAATCGGGGTGGTTCTACATCACCGAGCCACGTGACCCTGATTGGGCGGCCCCCAATTCAGATCTGGTATTCCCACGGCTCTCCTCCTGGAAAGAGAGTGGCCGAATTTGGGGGATTCGGAGGAGCTGACCGGACTCCAAGCACGTATCCGGCTGGTGGACAAGAAGCTCAAGCTTGTCAACGTAGTCCAGGTCATGCTCATCCGCCGGATTCTCCCGTGCCAGCGACGGGTCTTTGATATGTGGGAGTTTGATCCGGCGCAGCACCAGACCCTGAGCGGGCGCTTCGACACTACATACGAAGATGTCTGGAAGGTGCTGTTCAAGGGCGCCGAAGCTCCCGCATCCGCTACCGAAGATCGCGGATTCTGCTCGCAGTGTCCAGCTGACGAGGTAAGTGATTTCACCACTTGTTTTCCATAGTTTGGCTCTATGCGGGATCTAAACTCCCCTTGCCTTTGACAGGAATGGCTGGCGAAGGCCGAACGGATTACCTGTCCGGCCCCATTGCCAGAGGACCCAGCGGACGCCCGCCTAACGGGGCTGCTGGCTCCGGCACCCCACGTGGTGCTGGAGAAGAAGGCCAAGAAGACGGCCACGGGGACTCGGAAGAGTTCCCGTTTTCAGGTGCTATCGGATGATGAATCCGAGGCCGACTCCTCCCACCAAGATGAGGGGGAGAAGAAGAAAGCCTCTCCCCCAGCGGGGGGAGGAAAGACAAGGAAGGCCTCCCCAACAAGGGAGGCCGAAGGGTCCAAGAAGGGAAAAACTCTTCCTCGGGACTGCTCCGCCATGCAGTGATGATGACGAAGATCGGCATCCAAGGGCCAAGCCTGGCGAGATCGTAAGTATCCGGACTCGAATAACTTCAAGGTTTTATTTTACGCCACATAACGTCTTTCTAATGCCGCATACAACCCTGCAGTCCGCCCAAGGATGATCTTCCCGTTTAAATCGGCGGGTCCTTGGGTGCGTCGGATATGGATTCCCTTTCGACTGCCTCCACCCCGTCGCATGACGACGGCCGAGGTGGGATCCCAGAAAAGGACCCACCGGGAGGAGGAGGCCCCGAGGTGTCGCAGACACCCTCCGGACTGTGCACGGACTCGACCTCGGAGGCCGCGGTGGCTCTGGTCCGTGGGCGACCCCGCCGTAAGAAGGGCAAGACCGAGCATGGCTACCTCTGTCCAAGCTGGAGGTGCGGATAATTTCTTGGAGGCGCTCAATGGCGCCTCCATCAAAAGGAACACCGCCTTATTATGAGTGCGGTGATTGAAAGGATTCAGCTTCGCCAAGAGCGGGCTGACCCGAAACTGCGATAGCCTTCTAACGGGCTTTGAGGTAAGAATTTCAATATATGTAAAATGGTACCGCATGGACGGTAGCCCCGATGCTCGGTTGATTGTTCGGAAAGAAAAGCGGATGAGGATCTTTAGAAAGATAAGCGCAGGAGCCATAAAAATATGTCAATATGGGATTGCAGGTGTCTTCTTGACCTCCGCCCGTCTTGTGCGGAGGTTAATACTTTGAAGAAAAACCTCGGCGGTCCGAGAACGAGCTCGGCCATGCCAAGCAGCTCGAGGAAAAGAAGGTGAGTAATACCTTATGAAAATTGTACCTTCTGAGAAAAGGATTTGGTTGCAAGAAAAATGACAAGGATAACGTGGGTATTGTAGGGGCCGCTAACGAGGTGGCGACCACAGAAGGAGGCGGTGGCAGCGGCCGGCGTAATCTTGGCCATGAACGCACCGAGCGAGAGAAGCGAGGCGTGGGTGGCGGAGGTACAGCAAGAGCTCCGGGATCTCGTGAAAAACATGAGAACTTGGAGCGTGACTCGAGACTCGAGTCTGAGCTTACAGCAACTCTTGAGAGTGCCAAAACCGCTAAGGCCGAAACCTACAAGGCCCTCCAGAGATTGAGGCGGTGAAGAAAATAGCAGCAGGTAAGGCATTTTTCATGCGGAGTAAGCATGTGAGTGTTAATTACATTGCTTACCCGAATTGAAGCTCTCGAGGCGTTCACAGATCTTCCTCGCAGCGTGTCCGATCTGCCGCATTCTACCGGGCCGAGGAGGGAGCTCGACGGAGAAAGGTCTTATGGTCTCGGTATCTTTGAGGTCGGACATCCGGTGCCCCTTAGCGACCAGTGAAGCGGTGGTCGAGCTCCTAAGGAGGCCGAACAGGCCATGAAGGGCCTCATAGTTCGGTGTGGCCTAAGGAGGCCATGCACAGGAGCTACTTTGGCACAGTCTTGCGGCTGGTGGATGCGTGCCCGTGGGTTGAAGTTATCAAGCATTCCGCTTGTATCAAGGGTGCCCGTCGGGCCTTGCCAGCGCAAAGGTGCACTTTCGGGCAAGATGGATGGCCGTAAGCTTCGTGAAGGACCCGCCACCGGAGGGCAAGGAGCATCGCACGCCCGAGATGTATTATAAGAGTGTCTTTGAAGGCGCCCGCACTATTGCGGGTGAGTGCTCCAAAGATGTAATATTTGAGTAGACTCGCATTTTGTTATCCTGTCTGCTGAAAACTTAGTTCATATGCGCTAAGCAACGCTTGTTAATTTAAAATATTACCTTACATGCGGCTGTTTATCAAATCGAGAGATGGCAAGTCGTCGGCTTCAGCCCCATGCCACGAGTCTTTGGGGTGTTCGGGATAAACTTGAGCGCCGTGTTCCCATTTTGGGTCCATCTAGGGAGGCGCTCAACATAGCGAACAAGGCAACCGGACTTATAATGCTTGAACACTCTCACTTAGCCATAGAATTCTATAATTTTAAATTTCGTGAAGCCCCTAGTCTTCTAAGGCGAATTGGGGCGCTATCCACGCCTTGGCCGGACAGTATCTGGCTCCTCGCTCTAAACGGCGTAAGTCTTTAAGGACTCGCAGAAAACCTCTCGAACAGCGACCGGTCTCTCACCTCATCATGACGGTCAGTTTTAGCTTTCTCCACTGAGGCGTTAACCCAGCCGAACTGGGGCGGAATCGCGATGGTTCTCCGGTGCTACCTTAGCTGATATAACAGAGCGTAAGGTACCAAAACACGGGGCAGGCAAACCCAACTATTGACCCAAGACATGATTCGAGCCGATGCATATAGTGCTATAAGTTCGGGTGCCGCACTTGTGAAAGTGTTCGGACTCATCACACCATAACGCAGGAAACATAAGCCCCTGGTGTATATTAGCCGTACCAAAGTGTACGGATGCAACATGTCGTGAATGAACATATGTATGAAAAAGAAATGCAATTATAAGCAAAAAGGTGGTGCATTGTTTTATTCAATAAGTGCTGCTATGAATGCGTAACGATACAAATAGTGCGATAAGCAAGGTATGAGACTATTAAACATGTCCCCTCCGTGGGTAGGCTGCAGATTGGTGTATGAAAATGCTCGTAATGGAGACCACCAGATATTTGTTGTAGCCTTTATCCTTCCACAGCTGTTGCATCGTGAGTTCGGCAGGTCTGCTGCCGGACAGGGCTTCTGACAAACGGAGTCCTGTGGGTAAAAAGTAAAAGGTAAAAAAGAAAAGAACAAGGAACGACACACGTGAGAGCCCCTGGTGTGGTTGAGCCGAAGTCTGGGTTTATCGTGGTCGTGCCCCTCTCCCCATGCCCATGGTATCTTCAGAGTGTAATGGTGTACGCGAAGGACCTGCTTTGACGTTTCGCAGGGGCTGGGGTTGGGGCCGCACTGCTACGCGTGCTCTGAACATGCCAGGTAGTCTTGTTGTAAGTTACTCCGGGCGCGCTTAGCTGTGTCCGGCCGCTTAACGGCCGGACTCGAGAATTGCCTTAAGAGGCTGCATTGCACTTCTGCCGCGAGAGCCGCTGTACGTTCCTCCGTGTGGAGAGAACGTTCGGTGTTTCCGTTGACCGTAATGACTCCTCGAGGGCCTGGCATCTTGAGCTTGAGGTATGCGTAGTGCGGCACCGCGTTGAACTTTGCGAACGCGGTACGTCCGAGCAAGGCATGATAGCCGCTGCGGAACGGGACTATGTCGAAGATTAACTCCTCGCTTCGGAAGTTATCCGGGGATCGGAAGACCACTTCCTGTAATTGAGCCTGCATAATTGGCTTCTACACCTGGTATGACGCCTTTAAAGGTCGTTTTGGTAGGTTTAATCCTTGAGGGGTCTATGCCCATTTTTGCGCCTGTATCACAGTAAAGCGGGTTCAGCTCTTTGCCGCCGTCCATCAGGACTCTGGTTAGGTGAAATCCATCGACGATTGGGTCTAAGACCAGAGCGGCAAATCCGCCGTGGCGAATGCTGGTGGGTTGGTCCCTTGGGTCAAAAGTGATCTGGCAGGAGGACCATGGATTGAACTTCGGGCAACTGGCTCCATCGCGTAGACATCCCTGAGTGCACGCTTCCGCTCCCTTTTGGGTATGTGTGTTGCGTATATCATGTTCACCGTCCGCACTGTGGGGGGAAACCTTCTGTCCTCTCTTTTGTTCGGGCGGTTGGGTCTCGTCCTCGTCATCGCTATGCAGCCCCTTGTCATTGTTTTCCGCAATTAACTTGCATGCTCGTTGAATACCCAACAGTCCCTGTTGGCGTGGTTAAGCTGGCTTTTCGAAGTGCCGTGTATCCGCACAAGCGGTCGAGTATTCGGTCAAAATTGGACAGAACCGGAGTAGTTCGTTTGAATGGCTTTTTCCGGCCGGGTTTAGAGCCTTTGAATCCGGCATTGGTACGTATCCTCAATATTGTCGCCCGTTAATGCGGCGTTTGTTTTGTTACGACGCAGCCTTTGCCGTTTTGGTCCTTGAAGTCCGGACTGCCCAGGAGTTTTCTTTGAGGTTGTTGCTGCGTGCTAGCCAGCTGTCCTCACACGCCTTGAAGCGGGTCATGAGTGATGTGAGGGCTGCCATGGATTTCGGCTTTTCCTGTCCTAGGTGCCGGTCAAGCCACTCGTCGCGGATGTTATGCTTGAAGGCCGTGAGGGCCTCCGCATCCGGACAGTCGGCGATTTGGTTTTTCTTGGTTAAGAATCGTGTCCAGAATTATGCGGCGATTAAATGCAGGCTGCTGAATTATGTGGCTTAGGTCATCGGCGTCGGTGGTCGCACATAAGTGCCACGGAAGTTATCGAGGAATGCGGCTTCCGTGTCCTCCCGACTCCCAATTGACTCTGGCGGCAAGCTGTTGAGCCAATGCTTTGGGCTGGTCCTTTAAGCTTGAGGGGAGGTATTTGATGGCGTGAAGATCGTCACCGGGCCATGTGGATGTGAAGGAGATAGTCTTGATCCAAACCGCGGGTCTGTTGTGCCATCATAGGATTCAATATTGACGGGTTTAAACCCTTCGGGATTTGATGATCCATTACTTAAATGCATGAAGCATAGTGGGTGTCTGGCGCCTCTGTCTTTGGGGATATCACGACGGAGCTCAAAAGAGCTTGGTCATTTTGTTCGGCCCGGCGGACTTATCAGGTCCGGCGCGACGGTTGTCGTCACGTACCATGGGGCACCCACGCGATCCATAGATCGATCTTGATTGTCTTGCCTTGTCCTCCAATATATCTCGCAGGTCCGGAGCGTTCCCCTTTGGCCGTGTGCTTTTTGAGCGATGCCGGGGTACGGTTCTAGTGAAGGGCCTAGAGGCCTCTCTGTCTCGGCCATGGGGTGGTCGGTCAGCCGTATTGTCTCCTGGTGATGCGGGTTCGTAAGCCTCCTCCTCTAATCAGGGGAGCAGCTTGCGTTTAGGGTAGCTTTTGGAGGGGCGTTCGAGCTCATGCTCTTCGGCCGCGAGGACTTCAGTCCAGTGGGTGGTGGGTGGGCGTCGAATTTCTTCGTCGACCGTATCCCAACCTTCTTGACCGTAGTCCGGCCAGGGCTCTCCGGATAAAGAGAGAGACTTTAGTGAATTCAGGATGTCGCCAAAAGGCGAGTGCTGAAAGATGTCTGCGGCCGTGAACTCCCTAAGAGGCGCCCAATCGGATTCGATCGGCAAGGGCGCGGAGGGTTCAGAGTCCGGATAGGAGTCCGGCGCCCTGGAGTCGGAGTCTTCGCAAAGGACAGGGATGGAGTTCGGCTCGATCGCCGTAGAGATTGTAGCCCCCGAGGCGGTGTCCAACCACTCGTCCTCGGTCGGGGAATCCGGCTCCGGATTAAGGGTCGGGCGGATCTTGGTGCGGCCTCGGGGCACTATTAATTTCGCAGAGCTAGATCATGCCCATCGAGACAGTGCGGCACGCTGGGCTGCGGCTCGAATCCGTCGAAGATCAAGTCTCCGCGGATATCGACCGTATAGTTTAAACTTCTAAATCTGACCTGATGGCCAGGGGCGTAGCTTTCGATCTGCTCCAGATGGCCAAGCGAATTGGCCCGCAGTGCAAAGCCGCCAAACACAAAGATTTGTCCGGGGAGAAAAGTCTCACCCTGGACCGCGTCGTTGTTGATGATTGGAGGAGCCATCAGGCCTATCGGTGACGACACAGAGGAACTCTCAATGAAAGCACCAATGTCGGTGTCAAAACCGGCGGATCTCGGGTAGGGGGTCCCGAACTGTGTGTCTAGGCGGATGGTAACAGGAGACGAGGGACACGATGTTTTACCCAGGTTCGGGCCCTCTTGATGGAGGTAAAACCCTACATCCTTCTAGATTAATATTGATGATGTGTGTTACAAGAGTGGATCTACCACGAGATCAAAGAGGCTAAACCCTAGAAGCTAGCCTATGGTATGATTGTTGTTAGATCCTACGGACTAAAACCCTCCGGTTTATATAGACACCGGATAGGGTTACGGTTACACAGAGTCGGTTAAAATGTTAGGAGATCAACATATCCGTATTGCCAAGCTTGCCTTCCACGCCAAGGAAAGTCCCATCCAGGACGGGACGAAGTCTTCAATCTTGTATCTTCATAGTCTTGGAGTCCGGCCGATGATGATAGTTCGGCTATCCGGACACCCCCTAGTCCGGAACTCCCTCACATATCCTTATTCCACTAAGGATAATTTTGACCGCTGTCCAGTGATCTACTCCTAGATCACTATTGTACTCCCTTGCTAAACTCAGTGTAGGGTATACAATAGATCTGGTACACAGGATGGCATACTTTATAGAACCTATGGCTGAGGCATAGGGAATGACTTCCATTCTCTTTCTATCTTCTGTCGTGGTTGGGCTTTGAGTCTTACTCAATTTCACACCTTGTAACATAGGCAAGAACTCTTTCTTTGACTGTTCCATTTTGAACTACTTCAAAATCTTGTCAAGGTATGTACTCATTGAAAAAACTTATCAAGCGTCTTGATTTATCTCTATAGATCTTGATGCTCAATATGTAAGTAGCTTCACTGAGGTCTTTCTTTGAAAAACTCCTTTCAAACACTCCGTTATGCTTTGCAGAATAATTCTACATTATTCCCGATCAACAATATGTCATTCACATATACTTATCAGAAATGTTGTAGTGCTCCCACTCACTTTCTTGTAAATACTGAGCTTCACCGCAAGTCTATATAAAACTATATGCTTTGATCAACTTATCAAAGCGTATATTCCAACTCCGAGATGCTTGCACCAGTCCATAGATGGATCATTTGGAGCTTGCATATTTTGTTAGCACCTTTAGGATTGACAAAACCTTCTGGTTGCATCATATACAACTCTTCTTTAATAAATCCATTAAGGGATGCAGTTTTGTTTATCCATTTGCCAGATTTCGTAAATGCGACAATTGCTAACATGATTTGGACAGACTTTTAAGCATCGATACAATTGAGAAAATCTCATTGTAGTCAACACCTTGAACTTGTCGGAAAAAAATTGCGACAATTCGAGCTTTGTAGATAGTAACACTATTATCAGTGTCCGTCTTCCTCTTGAAGATCCATTTATTCTCAATGGCTTGCCGATCATCGGGCAAGTCAAGCAAAGTCCACACTTTGCTCTCATGCATGGATCCTATCTCAGATTTCATGTCCTCAAGCCATTTCGCGGAATCTGGGCTCATCATCGCTTCCTCATAGTTCGTAGGTTCGTCATGGTCAAGCAACATGAACTCCAGAACAGGATTACCGTACCACTCTGGTGCAGATCTTATTCTGGTTGACCTACGAGGTTCGGTAGTAACTTGATTTGAAGTTACATGATCATCATCATTAGCTTCCTCACTAATTGGTGTAGGAGTCACTGGAACAGTTTTCTGTGATAAACTACTTTCCAATAAGGGAGCAGGTACAGTTACCTCATCAAGTTCTACTTTCCTCCCACTCACTTCTTTCGAGAGAAACTCCTTCTCCACAAAGGATCCATTCTCAGCAACAAAGATCTTGCCTTCAGATCTGTGATAGAAGGTGTACCCAACATTTTGGGTATCCTATGAAGAAGCACTTCTCCGATTTGGGTTCAAGCTTATCAGGTTGAAACTTTTTCACATAAGCATCGTAGCCCCAAACTTTAAGAAACGACAGCTTAGGTTTCTCGCCAAACCACAGTTCATACGGTGTCATCTCCACGGATTTAGATGGTGCCCTATTTAACGTGAATGTAGTCATCTCTAATGCATAACCCCAAAAGCGATAGTGTTAGATCGGTAAGAGACATCATAGATCGCACCATATCTAATAAAGTAATGATTCTGACGTTTGGACACACCATTACACTGTGGTGTTCCAGGTGGCGTGAGTAGTGAAACTATTTCACATTGTTTTAAATGAAGACCAAACTCATAACTCAAATATTCGTCTCCGTGATCAAATCGTAGAAACTTCATTTTCTTGTCACGATGATTTTCCACTTCACTCTGAAATTCTTTGAACTTTTCAAATGTTTCAGACTTATGTTTCATCAAGTAGATATACCCATATCTGCTCAAATCATCTGTGAAGGTCAGAAAATAATGATACCCGCCGCGAGCCTCAATATTCATCGGACCATATGCATCAGTATGTATGATTTCCAACAAATCTGTTGCTCGCTCCATTGTTCCGGAGAACAGAGTTTTAGTCATCTTGCTCATAGGGCATGGTTCGCAAGCATCAAGTGATTCCAAAATTCCATCAGCATGGAGTTTCTTCATGCGCTTTACACCAATATGACCTAAGCGGCAGTGCCACAAATAAGGTGCACTATCATTATTAACTTTGCATCTTTTGGCTTCAATATTATGAATATGTGTATCACTACGATCGAGATCCAACAAACCATTTTCGTTGGTGTGTATGACCATAGAAGGTTTTATTCATGTAAACAAAACAACAATTATTCTCTAACTTAAATGAATAACCGTATTGCAATAAACATGATCAAATCATATTCGTGCTCAGCATAAACACCAAATAACACTTATTTAGGTTTAACACTAATCCCGAAAGTATAGGGAGTGTGCGATGATGATCATATCAATCTTGGAACTACTTCCAACACACATCGTCACTTCACCCTTAACTAGTCTCTGTTCATTCTGCAACTCCCGTTTCGAGTTACTAATCTTAGCAACTGAACTAGTATCAAATACTAAGGGGTTGTTATAAACACTAGTAAAGTACACATCAATAACATGTATATCAAATATACCTTTGTTCACTATGCCATCCTTCTTATCCGCCAAGTATCTAGGGCAGTTCCACTTCTAGTGACCAGTCCCTTTGCAGTAGAAGCACTTAGTCTCAGGCATAGATCTAGACTTGGGCTTCTTCACTTGAGCAGCAACTCGCTTGCCATTCTTCTTGAAGTTCCCCTTCTTCCCTTTGCCCCTTTTCTTGAAACTAGTGGTCTTGTTAATCATCAACACTTGATGCTCTTTCTTGATTTCTACCTTCATCGATTTCATCATCATGAAAAGCTTGGGAATCATTTTCGTCATTGTAAGGGCATATTTATCCCTAAGGTGTTTTGGTGATTGATTAAAATGCTTTTGCGGACTAATCGTGTGCCTTGAGTTTCTCAGACGTTTCATCGCTAGGCACAAGATGGTTTGGTGCCCCTGGAAGACTATTGAAGACGGCGTTTTTCTACGTTTCTTTTTGGTGGATTTGAGTCATAGGAAAGTCGTACTATTAAGAGGGGTCCGCGTCGGAAAGGTTCGGGTGGAATCATCACGTACATGTTTTCTTCCTTGTATCCACCTTTCCCCTGCGCTTTGGAGCATCCTCTGTTTGTCCTCTATGCATTGTCCTGGTTGCTGATGTTGGGCTTGCGGTAGTACTGCTCCACAGGCGGTAGTACCGCAGCACCTCTTGATAATGCCGTGCTTGCGCGGTAGTACCGCAGAGCCTGATAGTACCGCTCCTCTGGAGCCGTAGTATCATGGGCCCCAGGCCAAGTGTCGCTGCATCGCGGTAGTAGGGGCGGATGTAATTTTTTACATCCGCGCCTACGCGGTAGTACCGCACTTCGTGCGCGGTAGTACCGCGCGCGGCCTGGTTCAGCTGCCATGCGTTAGTATCGCTCCTCAAGCGGTAGTACCGTGTCGGATTTTTGCATCGTTTGTTTTCCAGCGGAAGTAGGCACGGATGTATTTTTATTCATCCGCACCCTTCCAAGGCTAGGACTTTCCTGCCTTGCGGTAGTACCGCAAGGGGGAGCTGTAGTACCGCGCTTGCGGAAGTACCGTTCTAAGCCTCTGTGCTTCGGGTTTGTTCTAGTTCCTGTCGTTGCAACGGTAGTACCGCGGTCCCTCACGGTAGTACCGCATGGCCTTGCGGTAGTACCGCTTATCAGGGGCGGTAGTACCGCAAGTCGCGGGCTGGTTAGGTGGATAACGGTTGGGTTTTGTCCACGGCTATAAAAGGGGTGTCTTCTTCCTCTGGTTGACTACCTCTTCCACCCCTAAGCTCCATTTTCGCCCGATCTCACTCCCTATCCAATCAAACTTGTTGATTTGCTCGGGAGTGGTTGAGAAGGCCCCGATCTACACTTCCACCAAGAGAAATTTGATTCCCCCACTAATCCCTTGCGGATCTTGTTACTCTTGGGTGTTTGAGCACCCTAGACGGTTGAGGTCACCGCGCAGCCATAGTCCATTGTGGTGAAGCTTCGTGGTGTCGTTGGGAGCCTCCAATTAAGTTGTGGAGATTGCCCCAACCTTGTTTGTAAAGGCTCGGTCGCCGCCTCCAAGGGCACCAATAGTGGAATCACGGCATCTCGCATTGTGTGAGGGCGTGAGGAGAATACGATGGCCCTAGTGGCTTCTTGGGGAGCATTGTGCCTCCACACCGCTCCAACGAAGACGTACTTCCCCTCAAAGGGAAGGAACTTCGGTAACACATCCTCGTCTTCACCGGCTCCACTCTTGGTTATCTCGCGCCTTTACTTGTGCAAGCTCGTGCGTGCTTATTGTTGTTGCATCATATAGGTTGCTCACCTAGTTGCATATCTAGACAACCTACTTTGATGCAAAGTTTAAATTGGTAAAGAAAAGCTAAAAATTGTTAGTTGCCTATTCACCCCCCCCCCCCCTAGTAAACTATATCGATCCGTTCAATTGGTATCAGAGCCTCGTCTCTTTATTAAGGACTTAACCGTCCAAAGAGTATGGTTGACGTCGTAGACGAGGTGGAGGAGCACTCCGGTGCGAATCCGGTCTCGTCTACTGGAGATGGGGGTACCGCGGTCTCTCGTGAGGAATTCAATGTGGCGTTGGACATATTGAAAACCTCCATGACGACCGAGGTCGAAAGCATGTTTAACAAATTCTTAGAAGGGCTTAAACTTTCCACCGCACCGTTGAGAGTGGGTGATCCCGCTAACAAGGTGACGGATGCTACCTCCGACAAGGGAAGCTAATAGCAAGAAAGCTCCTTCTTCTAGTGGTAAAAATGGCATCGGCATCTTTTCCCATGTGGAACCTCCCCATTTCTATGGTGGACCGCTTCCTTTCACTCATTTGAATCATGCCGGCCTGGCCCCTAAGATTGAGAAGAATGTAGATTTTGATTCTTGGGTCTATTGTTTTAAGCGTCATTCAAATCATGTGAACACTAACCTTTGGAGAATCATTGAAGAAGGTTTTTATCCGCATCGAAGCAACTTCACCCCTAGAGAAGCCGTGGATAATCAATTCAATGAGAATACTCTCTTCATCATCCAAGAAGCAGTCCCACCCGAAGACCTTCCTCATCTCCGGCCCTACTCCTTGGCCAAAGATGCTTGGCGCCAAGTGGTTTCCCTCTACCGGGGAAGCTCAAGCATTCAACGTTCCAACTATGAAGTGGTGCAAGATGAAGCCGATGAGTTTGCAATGAAAGAAGATGAAGAACCTCGTGAGCTTTATCAGAGGGTAACCAAACTCGCGGTCTCTCTCCGAGATCATGGAAGTAAGGACACGGATGACAATTGGATCAAGCGCAAATTCCTCAAGGCAATGATGCCTTTTACCACAAAGCCATGTCCTCCGTCATTCTTCAAAGGCCGGACTTCCACACCTTGTCCTCAAGTGATGTGTTGGATGAGTTCGTTGCCATGAGCATCTTGGACAAGACCGCCGACAATGCGGTACTTCGCTCTCAAAGAGTAAAGAAACCCAACCTTGCTCTAAAGGCCAAGGTTAGTATGGAGGAAGAGGATGAAGAGGAAGAAGAGGAGAGCAACCTCGAAGATACGAAGCATGCCTATCATGAACACATGGCCCTTGCTTCAAGGCAATTTTGGAGCAAGAATAACTCACGGCCCAACTTCAACAAGAACAATTCAAGTGGCGCAAAGGGCAAGAAACGAGTGAGGACTTGCTTCAATTGTGGCAATGTAAGCCACTTTGTTGGGGAGTGCCCTTATGAGAAGAGGGAAGACAATGGTGGCAAGCTCATCCGAAAGGACAAGGCCAAGTCGTTCCCCAACAAGAGCAACTTCACCAAGAAGACTCCTCCCAAGGCATTGGTGGTAAGAAGAGTACAATGAGGATGATGACGATGATGAAGATGGTGAGTCGGTTGCCATGGCCTTCGTTGCCATTGCGATGACTCCACAGGTGTCTCTCTTCGACTCACCCAATGAGAGCATCACCGCCAAGTGCCTCATGGCTAAAGCCACCAACAAGGTAACCCCCAACATCAAATCTACCAACATTAATCATCCTTCTTCGACGGATAGCATTGATGAACATGAGGGAACTAACGTGGAGGAGAATGAGTTTAAGGCCTTTATGGGTAAACTCAAGGGTAAATCCAAGAAGCACTTCGTTGCTCTCTTGGAACAACTCGGTGAAGCCAATGTCATGATCGAGGCTCACGAAGATACCATCTCTAAGATGGAGGGTCATAGTCGTGACTATGCCAATGAGATTTCGGATCTTTCCAATGCTCTTGAGGAAGAGCGTGGTCTTCGTTTGGCTCTTGAGGAGTCACACAACGATGATCATGCTAAATTAAGGAAAGATCTTGATCATGCTCTTGTTGTTTCTCGTGTGCTAAACTCCGAGAAGGCAAAGCTTGGGGTTGATCTAGCTAGACTCAAAGAGGAGTTTGACATACTCGACAAGGCTCACAAAGTCTTGAAGGGTGTTCATGCTAGCCTCAAGGAGTCTCATGATCAACTCCAAGTGAAGCTAAGCAAGGAGAACGCCACCTTTCCTCATATGGTGTTGATTGATAATGCAAATGCTACTAACCCTTGTTGTGAGCATGTGCATCTTGTTGAAGAGAATGCTAAGTTGAAGGAGCAACTTGAGAAAGGCCTTGTGTCATGCATACAAGGTGAGAAGAACCTCAACGACCTTTTGAGCAATCAAAAGGAAGTTGTGGCCAAGGAGGGGATTGGGTTCGCACCCAAGCCCAAGAACAAGAAGAAGAACAACAAGACCAAACGACCTCCTCCTCTCAAGCAAACATTTGTAAAGGAGGGAGAGGGTGCTTCCAAGGATAAGAAGAACAATGCGAAGGGTGGCGGTGTCAAGAAGGGAAATGCCACCCCTCCCAACAAAGCCGGCGACTTTAATCCTTCTTATGTGTTATGTCGTGCTAGTGATGGGCATGTTTATGCCAAATTTGTTGGTTCTCCTCGTGAATATATTGAATGGTCTATTTGGGTTCCTAAGACCCTTGTTACTAACATCAAAGGACCTATTACAAAATGGGTACCTAAAACCAAGCATTGATCTCTTGTAGGTGTTTGCTTCCGGTGGAGGATCATGGTTACTCGATAGTGGAGCTACAAATCATATGACCGGAAGCAAGGACTTGGTGGTGGACGTGCACAAGGTTCCATCTATGCCCACCAATGTCGAGTGGGGTGATGCCTCGTCTTCTAAGGTATTGGGACTCGGCAAGGTTGTCATTTCTCATGATCTCACGATCGATAAGGTCATGCTTGTTGAGTCCCTTGCATACAATTTACTTTTCGTTTGTCAACTTGCAATCATGAGCTTTGCCACTTTCTTTGATATTAATATCGTGGCCCTCTTGTGGAGCAAGACTCTTAAAATAGCCTTTGTTGGGCATGTCGAGAACAGTCTATATGTGATTAACTTTTCGGAGCGACCCACTAAGACCGCGACATGCCTAATGGCTAAAGTTGACGTGGGATGGCTTTGGCATCGCCGTTTAGCCCATGTCAATATGAGATCTTTGCAAATTCTTCTCAAGGGGGACCATGTTCGTGGACTAACGAATGTTAGTTTTGCTAAAGATCGTGCTTGCAGTGCCTGTATCGAAGGAAAAGGCTACATGAGAAGGCTCACCCTCCCACGACTATCATTTACTCAAAGAGGCCTTTGGAGCTCCTTCATTTGGATCTCTTTGGGCCTCCATCCTTTGATAGTCTTGGGGGTAGGAAGTATTGCTGGGTGATTGTGGATGACTATTCAAGATACACTTGGGTGTATTTCTTCAAGAGGAAGAGCGAGACCCAACAAACTGTCATTGACTTTGCAAATGAAGCCCAACATCAACACAATGCAAAGATCTTGACAATAAGAAGTGACAACGGCACCGAGTTCAAGAACTACACCTTGGATGAGTTCCTTAGTGATGGGGGGATCAAGCATCAATATTCCGCACCTTACACCCCTCAACAAAACGGTGTTGCAGAGAGGAAGAACCGGACGTTGATGGATGCGGCAAGGACCATGATGGTGAAGTTCAAGTCTCCATACAACTTTTGGGCCGAAGCCATCAACACCGCATGTCATGCATCCAATCGGCTCTACCTCCGCAAGGGCTTGAACAAGAATCCATATGAGATACTCACCGGTAACAAGCCCAACCTCAAGTACTTTCGGGTGTTCGGGTGTAAGTGTTTCATTCTCAAGAAAGGTGTTCGGTTGTCTAAATTTGAGGCTAGAGCTTATGAGGGCATATTTGTTGGTTATGCTACAAACTCTCATGTTTACCGTGTCCTCAATAAATCCATGGGACTTATTGAGGAGACGTGCAACGTGGAGTTTGATGAGAATAACGGCTCCCAAGTGGAGCAAAGTGGCACTTGTGATGTAGGTGATGAAATTCCTCCTCAAGCCATAAGAAGAATGGGTGTTGGTTTTATCCTACCCATTGAGGAACCCCTTGTGGCCGAAGGAGAAGGACAATGCTCCACTCAAGTGGAGCCATCACCAACCCAAGGGCCACACGCTTCCGAACAAAGTGAAGGCCCTCAACCTCATGAACAAGACCAAGGGCAAGATCATGCTCAAGAAGGTGTTGACACAGCAAGTGATGCCCAAGGTCAAGTTATCTCCCCCGAGCAAGTTCTAGATCAAGAACAAGCTCAAGACGGTGCTCAAGATGATCAAGTGACCACTCCTCAACTCACCACCGAGGAGGAATTAGAGCGTCGTGCCGCCAAGATTGCATCCAAGCTCTCCACCAAGGGTCATCTCATGAAGAATGTGCTTGGAAGCATTCAAAAGGGGGTAAGCACTCGTAGACAATTGGCAAACTATTGTGAACATCACGCGTTTGTCTCTTGTGTTGATCCCCAAAAGGTATATGAAGAACTCAAAGATCCGGATTGGCTTAATGCCATGCATGAAGAACTCAACAACTTCGAGTACAACAAGGTGTGGAGATTGGTGCCAAGGCCAACGGGGAACCACAATGTCATTGGAACCAAGTGGATATTCAAGAACAAGCAAGATGCTCATGGGACCATCATTCACAACAAGGCAAGATTGGTGGCACAAGGCTACTCCAAAGTCGAGGGTATCGACTAAGGTGAAACCTTTGCTCCCGTTGCTCGCCTTGAATCCATTCGTTTGTTGATTGCTTACGCTTATCATCACAACTTTATGTTGCAACAAATGGATGTGAAGAGTGCTTTTCTTAATGGTCCTATTAATGAGTTGGTTTACGTCAAGCAACCCCCCGAGTTCGAGGATCCCTACTTTCCCGATCATGTGTATCAACTCGATAAGGCACTCTATGGCCTTAAACAAGCCCCACGTGCGTGGTATGACCACCTTACCGAGTTGTTACAAGATCGCGGGTTTGAAGTTGGGCTAATTGATCCCACTCTTTTTACTAAGAAGGTCAAAGGGGAGTTGTTTGTGTGCCAACTATATGTTGATGACATTATCTTTGGTTCCCCTATCAAAGCTTTCAATGAGGAATTTGCCGCACTAATGACCTCAAAGTTCAAGATGTCTTCCATGGGAGAGTTGAAGTTCTTTCTCGGTTTCAAAGTGAAGAAAAGAAGAGAAGGAACCTTCATCAACCAAGCCAAATACACTCAAGACATGCTCAAGAGATTCAAGTTAAGTGATGTCAAGCCGGCCTCCACTCCAATGCCCACCAAGTGCCAACTTGACATTGATCCCAATGGTAAAGCGGTGGATCAAAAGGTATATCGTTCCATGATTGGATCCTTGCTTTACCTTTGTGCATCTAGACCGGATATCATGCTGAGTGTGGGAATTTGTGCACGGTTTCAAGCCGCACCTAAGGAAAGCCACTTTGTGGCGGTCAAGCGAATCTTTCGATATTTGGCTCATACCCCAAACTTTGGCTTGTGGTACACAAGAGGAGCAAACTTCAAGCTTGTAGGGTATTCGGACTCCGATTGGGCAGGAGACAAAGTGGATGGGAAAACCACTTCCGGAGGGTGCCAATTCCTTGGGTGCTCTTTGGTAAGTTGGTCTTCTAAAAAGCAAAGTTGTGTGTCTCTCTCGTCCACCGAAGCGGAGTATGTGGCGGCCGGTAGTTGTTGTGCACAACTCTTATGGATGAGGCAAACTTTAAAGGATTACGGTGTCATTTGTGACAAAGTGCCTCTTTGGTATGACAATGAAAGTGCCATCAAGATTCCTCGCAACCCGGTGCAACACTTCAAGATGAAGCATATTAATATTCGGTATCACTTCATCCAGGATCACATTAGGCGAGGGGAGATCAAGCTCAACTATGTCCACACTCATGATAACCTTGCAGATATTTTCACGAAGCCGTTGGATGAAGCAAGATTTCGCGAGTTAAGGCATGAGCTAAATATCATTGATTCGAGCAATGTTGCTTGAACCCTTGCACACCCCACCATACTCAACTTGTTGTCTTGTTTAGGTGTAGGCATGGACATAGGGGGAGTGTTGTTCTCTCGATGAACTCTCCCTCCCCCTATTATGCATAAATTGATCAAATCTTTCACATTAGCCATTTTTTATGGTACTTGTGCTTCAAAGACGAGTTTTGGTCATGGTCCCAAGGATAATTCTTCGCGGTGCCATACCAATTGACTCAAACATAGGTGGCTCCAGCCACCGCCCTCTCTTTGGAGAGGTGGTGTCTCGTGGTTGTCTCTTGTTGTCGTTTTGCCCCTTTTTCTCTTTGTGTTGAGCGTGTTCTTGTGGTGTCTTGTTTGCTTGAAGTTTCCATGCGAAGACTCTCTTTTCTTGTGTTTGAAACCTGCATTTTCTTGAGCTCACAGTACTACCGTGGCCTGCCACGGTACTACCGTGTGGAGAGTATGCAATCTTGCCGCCCAGTAGCGCAGTAATTTTTTATCGCACTGGAAGAGCGGTACTACCGCTTTGGTGAAGTACTTCTGCCCAAATGGTAGTACCGCGATAACGCGCGGTACTACCGCGCTGATGAGTGCGCGTGGGGGGTTATGACTCGGGCAGGGGAGTTCCAACTCCCCATACCCATTCACTTGTTTCTCTCCCCGTCGCCTCTCTCTCTCTCTCGCTCAAGAATGGTGCCGGAGATCCTCGTCGGATCTCCATCTCCGGCCACTCTCCTCGGATTCCGACCGATGGGATCGTTCCCCACCACCTCCTCTTGCCATGGAACAAGGTTTCTCCCCAAATCCCTCTCTCTTTTGGTTGTTCTTTTGCCTCTAGGTTTTTGGGGAGATGCATGTGTTCTTGAGATTTTAGGCCAAATCTATGCAAGAGTAGGATGTAGGAGAGTAGTGTTGCGTAGAAATTATACTTGATATGTTGTCCCGTGGTAGATTTGATCAACCGTAGTACTACCATGTTTTCGCGGCTTTTATTAGATTCAAAGTGATTTGATTCTACCGCCGTGCGATACTACCGCATCTAGTATGCGGTACTACCGCAGGTCCGGTACTACCGCCTATCAGGTGCGGTACTACCGCACGAGCTGTGGCACTAAGATCCTACTACCGCTCCAAGCCCCGGTACTACCATGCCCTCGCACGGTACTACCGTGACTAGGAGCGGTACTAAAATTTTAGTACCGCACGACATGGCAGTACTACCGTTGGTGTCCAATCTTTCTCTTGGCAACTACCACGTATGCTTTCTACTTGTTTCTCTTGTCTTGCTAAGGTCTATGCATTGATTCTTCTCGCTCTTTGTGTGTGCTTTTTCTTGTATCTTAGGTGGTGGCTTTCACCGTTCCAATCCCAGTCGTGACATTGGTTCCAAGCGACTGTGCAATCAAGATGAAGCACCAGAGGGCTCCAGCGCCCCCAAGCGCAATGTCAAGACCTCTGCTAGCAAGAACAAGGAACCCGCTAAGGGCATGGACGAGATTCCCCTCGCTGAGTTCATCCATCGCAGGCAGATCAACCCTTATGTGAATGCTCATGCTACCTTTAGAGGCAATGACTTGTTTTGGACCAAGCAACAGACTCTCATTTATCTGGATGTGATCAAGGCCAAGCAAAATACCTACGTGGATGTCAAGTGGATTGACATGAATCACCTGAGGAAGGACAAGTTTCGTGAGTACTTTGGAGAAGCTATGGATTTGGTGGAGCAGTTTGGTATTGAATATGTGATCTCTTTCCACCTGGACTATGACCCTGAGCTTATCTGTCAGTTCTTTGCCTCTGTTCACTTTCATCCTGGGGAGGAGCGGAGGATGACTTGGATGTCCAATGGCCGTCAGTTGACTGTGTTGGGGAACGTTGCAGAAAATTAAAATTTTTCCTACGATTTCACCAAGATCCATCTATGAGTTCTACTAAGCAACGAGTCAGGAGAGAGAGTTTGCATCTACATACCACTTGTAGATCGAGTAATGCAGGCGTTCGAGGGAGTGGTGATGATGAAGACGCTCCCAACGTGATTCCGATCACCGATGACCAAGTGCTGAGCGGACAGCACCTCCGCGTTCAACACACGTGCAGGACGATGGCGTCTCCTTCGTCTTGATCCAGCAAGGAGGAAGGAGAGGTTGAGGAAGACAACTCCAATGGCAGCACGACGGCGTGATGCGGATGGAGTGGCTGTTCTCCCAAGCAGGCTTCGCCAAGCTTATGCGGAGGAGGAGAGGTGTTGGGGAGGGAGGGCTGCGCCTTCAATGGTGTTTGCAGCCCTCCCTCACCCCTCTATTTATAGGGGAAGGAGGAGGAGGCCGGCCCCTCTAGATGCATATAGAGGGGGGCGGCCAAGGAGGGGCTTGCCCCCAAGCAAGGGGCGCCCCCTTAGGGTTCCCTCAACCCCTAGGCGCATGGGCCAAGGGAGGTGCGCCCAGCCCATCGTGGGCTGGCTGCCTCCCACGCAGCCCAAGTGGCCCCCGAAAGGGTGGCCTCCGGTGGTCCTCCGGAACCTTTCCGGTGGACCCTCCATAATACCGATATGACCCGAAACTTTTCCGGTGTCCGTTTGACGACTTCCCATATATAAATCTTTACCTCCGGACCATTCCGGAACTCCTCATGACGTCCGGGATCTCATCCGGACTCGAACAACATTCGGTAATCACATACAAGCCTTCCTATTAACCCTAAGCGTCACCGAACCTTAAGTGTAGACCCTACGGGTTCGGGAGACATCTGCGTACATGACCGAGACGCTCTCCGGTCAATAACCAACAGCGGGATCTGGATACCCATGTTGGTTCCCACACGCTCCTCGATGTTGTCATCGGATGAACCATGATGTCGAGGGTTCAAGCAACCCCGTATGCTATTCCCTTTGTCAGACGGTATGTTACTTGCCCGAGACTTCGATCGTCGGTATCCCAATACCTCGTTTAGTCTCGTTATCGCAAGTCACTTTACTCGTACCATAATGCATGATCCCGTGACCAGACACTTGATCACTTTGAGCTCATTATGATGATGCATTACCGAGTGGGCCCAATGATACCTCTCCGTCATACGGAGTGACAAATCCCTGTCTCGATCCGTGTCAACCCAACAGACACTTTCGGAGATACCTGTAGTGCACCTTTATAGTCACCCAGTTACGTTGTGACGTTTGGTACACCCAAAGCATTCCTACGGTATCCGGGAGTTACACGATCTCACGGTCTAAGGAAGAGATACTTGACATTGGAAAAGCTCTAGCAAAACGAACTACACGATCTTTGTGCTATGCTTAGGATTGGGTCTTGTCCATCACGTCATTCTCCTAATGACGTGATCCCGTTGTCAATGACATCCGATGTCCATAGTCAGGAAACCATGACTATCTGTTGACCAACGAGCTAGTCCACTAGAGGCTTACTAGGGACGGAGTGTAGTCTATGTATTCACTCGTGTATTACGATTTCCGGATAATACAGCTTATAGCATGAATAAAGACAATTATCATGAACAAGGAAATATAATAATAATGCTTTTATTATTGCCTCTAGGGCATATTTCCAACAGTCTCCCACTTGCACTAGAGTCAATAATCTAGTTACATTGTGATGAATCGAACACCCATAGAGTTACGGTGTTGATCATGTTTTGCCCATGAAGAGAAGAGGTTTAGTCAACGGATCTGCGACATTCAGATCCGTATGCACTTTAAAATTTCTATGTCTCCATCCCGAGCGTTTTCACGGATGGAGTTGAAGCGACGCTTGATGTGCCTGGTCTTCTTGTGAAACCTGGGCTCCTTGGCAAGGGCAATAGCTCCGGTGTTGTCACAGAAGAGTTTGATCGGCCCGACGCATTGGGTATGACTCCTAGGTCGGTGATGAACTCCTTCACCCAAATTGCTTCATGCGCTGCCTCCGAGGCTGCCATGTACTCCGCTTCACATGTAGATCCCGCCACGACGCTTCGCTTGGTACCGCACCAGCTTATCGCTTCCACCATTCAACATATACATGTATCCGGTTTGTGACTTAGAGTCATTCAGATGCGTGTCGAAGCTAAGCGTCGACGTAACCCTTCTGACGAGCTCTTCGTCACCTCCATAAACGAAACATGTCCTTTGTCCTTTTCGGTACTTCAGGATATTCTTGACCGCTGTCGGTGTTCCTTGCGGGATTACTTTGGTACCTTCCTACCAAACTTACGGCAAGGTTTACATCAGGTCTGGTACACAGACATGGCATACATAATAGATCCTATGGCTGAGACATAGGGATGACACTCATATCTTCTTTATCTTTTACATGATGGGGCATTGAGCTGAGCTCAATCTCACACCTTGCAACAGCAAGAACCCCTTCTTGGACTGATCCATTTTGAACTTCTTCAAAATCTTATCAAGGTATGTGCTTTGTGAAAGACCTATGAGGCGTCTCGATCTATCTCTATAGATCTTGATGCCTAATATATAAGCAGCTTCTCCAAGGTCCTTCATTGAAAAACACTTATTCAAGTAGGCCTTAATGTCTGTCTAAGAATTCTATATCATCTCCCATCAAAAGTATGTCATCTACATATAATATGAGAAATGCTACAGAGCTCCCACTCACTTTCTTGTAAACGCAGGCTTCTCCATAAGTCTGCATAAAAACCCAAACGCTTTGATCATCTGATCATAGCGTATGTTCCTACTCAGATATGCTTGCACCAGCCCATAAATGGATCGCAGGAGGTTGCACTCTTTGTTAGCGTTCTTAGGATCGACAAAACCTTCCGGCTGCATCATATACAGCTCTTCCTTAAGATAACCGTTAAGGAACGCTGTTTTGACGTCCATCTGCCATATCTCATAATCATAGTATGCGGCAATTGCTAACATGATTCGGACGGACTTAAGCTTCGCTACGGAGAGAAAGTCTCATCGTAGTCAATCCCTTGAACTTGTCGATAACCCTTAGCGACAAGTCGAGCTTTGTAGATGGTGACATTACCATCCGCGTCCGTCTTCTTCTTAAAGATCCATTTGTTTTCTATCGCTCGCCGATCATCGGGCAAGTCAGTCAAAGTCCACACTTTGTTTTCATACATGGATTCTATCTCGGATTTCATGGCTTCTAGCCATTTGTTGGAATCTGGGCCCGCCATCGCTTCCTCGTAGTTAGAAGGTTCACCGTTGTCTAACAACGTGATTTCCAGGACAGGGTTCCCGTACCACTCTGGTGCGGAACGTGTCCTTGTGGACCTCTGAGTTCAAGAGCAACTTGATCCAAGTACCTTGATCATCATCATTAATTTCCTCTTCGGTTGGTGTAGGCATCACAGAACATTTTCCGAGCTGCACTACTATCCTGTTCAAGAGGTAGTACTTCATCGAGTTCTACTTTCCTCCCACTTATTTATTTCGAGAGAAACTCCTTTTCCATAAAGGATCCGTTCTTGGCAACAAAGATCTTGCCCTCGGATCTTAAGTAGAAGGTATACCCAATGGTTTCTTTAGGGTATCCTATGAAGACGCATTTTTCCGACTTGGGTTCGAGCTTTTCAGGTTGAAGTTTCTTGACATAAGCATCGCATCCCCAAACTTTTAGAAACGACACTTAGGTTTCTTCCCAAACCATAATTCATACGGTGTCGTCTCAACGGACTTAGACGGTGCCCTATTTAAAGTGAATGTAGCTGTCTCTAGAGCGTATCCCCAAAATGATAGCGGTAAATCGGTAAGAGACATCATAGATCGCACCATATCCAATAGAGTGCGATTATGACGTTCGGACACACCGTTACGCTGAGGTGTTCCAGGCAGCGTGAGTTGTGAAACGATTCCACATTTTCTTAAGTGTGTACCAAATTCGTGACTTAAATATTCTCCTCCACGATCTGATCGTAGGAATTTTATTTTTCGGTCACGTTGATTCTCTACCTCATTCTGAAATTCCTTGAACTTTTCAAAGGTCTCAGACTTGTGTTTCATTAAGTAGACATACCCATATCTACTCAAGTCATCGGTGAGAGTGAGAACATAACGATATCCTCCATGAGCCTCAACACTCATTGGACCGCACACATCGGTATGTATGATTTCCAATAAGTTGGTTGCTCGCTCCATTGTTCCGAGAATGGAGTCTTGGTCATCTTGCCCATAAGGCATGGTTCGCATGTGTCAAATGATTCATAATCTAGAGACTCCAAAAGTCCATCAAGATGGAGCTTCTTCATGCGCTTGACACCAATGTGACCAAAGGCGGCGATTGCCACAAGTATGTGGGACTATCGTTATCAACTTTACATCTTTTGGTATTCACGCTATGAATATGTGTAACATTACGCTCGAGATTCATTAAGAATAAACCATTGACCATCGGAGCATGACCATAAAACATGTCTCTCATATAAATAGAACAACCATTATTCTCGGATTTAAATGAGTAGCCATCTCGCATTAAACGAGATCCAGATACAATATTCATGCTCAAACTTGGCACCAAATAACAATTATTAAGGTTCATAACTAATCCCGTAGGTAAATGAAGCGGTAGCATGCCGACGGCGATCACGTCGACTCTGGAACCATTCCCGACGCGCATCGTCACCTCGTCCTTTGCGGTTTCCGCTTATTCCGCAGCTCTGCTGTGAGTTACAAATATGAGCAACGGCACCGTATCAAATACCCGTGAGTTACTACGAGTACTGGTAAGGTACACATCAATTACATGTATATCAAATATACCTTTGGTGTTGCGGCCTTCTTGTCCGCTAAGTATTTGGGGCAGTTCCGCTTCGATGACCCCTCCTTGCAATAAAAGCACTCGGTCTCGGGTTTGGGTCCATTCTTTGACTTCTTCCGGCAACTTGCTTACCGGTAGCGGCAACCTCCTTGCCGTCCTTCTTGAAGTTCTTCTTACCCTTGCCCTTCTTGAACTTAGTGGTCTTATTGACCATCAACACTTGATGTTCTTTCTTGATTTCAACATCGGTGACTTGAGCATAGAGAACACTTCAGAATGGTCTTTACCATCCCACGCATGTTGTAGTTCATCACAAAGCTCTTGTAGCTTGGTGGGAGCGGCTGGAGGATTCTGTCAATGACCGCCTCATCGTGGAGGTTAATATTCACTGGGTCATACGGTTGTGCGACCCGGACATCTTCGATATGTGCTCACCTTGTAACTGTTTTCCTCCATCTTACAACTATAGAACTTGTCGGAGATGTCATATCTCTCGACCGGGCGTGAGCTTGGAAAACAAGTTTCAGCTCCTCGAACATCTCATATGCTCCGTGATGCTCAAAACGCTTTTGGAGCCCGGTTCTAAGTCAGTAAAGCATGCCGCCTTTGACCGAACGAGGGAGTAATCATCAAGACGAGTTTGCCAAGCATTCATAATGTCTTGGTTCTCTGGACGGGAGGCGTCACCTAGCGGTCCTTCTAGGACATATTGTTTCCTGGCAGCTATGAGGATGATCCTCGGGTTAGGACCCAGTCCGTATAGTTGTTGCCGTCATCTTTCAGCTTGGTTTTCTCTAGGAGCAGCGTTGAAGTTCAAGTTGACAGGAGCGTTGGCCAGTTGGTCTACAAGACATATTAGTCAAAAGTGTTAGACTCAGTTCATGATAATCAAGTTCATGTAAGCAAATTATTTGAATGAACTCCCACTCAGATTAGACATCCTCTAGTCATCCAAGTGTTACACGATCCGAGTCGACTAGGCCGTGTCCGATCATCACGTGAGACGGACTAGTCATCATCGGTGAACATTCTCATGTTGATCGTATCTTCTATACGACTCGTGTTCGACCTTTCGGTCTCCGTGTTTCGAGGCCATGTCTGTACATGCTAGGCTCGTCAAGTAAACCCTAAGTGTTTTCGCGTGTAAATCTGTCTTACACCCGTTGTATGTGAACGTAAGAATCCATCACACCCGATCATCACGTGGTGCTTAGAAGCGACGAACTTTAGCAACGGTGCACGATTAGGGAAACACTTCTTGAAATTGTTATAAGGGATCATCTTATTTACTACCGTCGTTCTAAGTAAACAAGATGTTATAAACATAATAAACATCACATGCAATTATATAGTAGTGACATGATATGGCCAATATCATAAAGCTCCATTGATCTCCATCTTCGAGGCTCCATGATCATCTTGTCACCGGCATGACACCATGATCTCCATCATCATGATCTCTATCATTGTGCCTCCATGAAGTTGTCACGCCAACGACTACTTCTACTTCTATGGCTAACGCGTTTAGCAATAAAGTAAAGTAAGTTACATGGCGTTCTTCAATGACACACGCAGGTCATACAAAATAAAGACAACTCCTATGGCTCATGCCGGTTGTCATACTCATCGACATGCAAGTCGTGATTTCTATTACAAGAACATGATCTCATACATCACAATGTGTCATTCATCATTCATCACAACTTGGCCATATCACATCACATGACAATCGCTGCAAAAACAAGTTAGACGTCCTCTAATTGTTGTTGCATCTTTTACGTGGCTGCAATTGGGTTCTAGCAAGAACGTTTTCTTACCTACGAATAACCACAACATGATCTTGTCAACTTCTATTTACCCTTCATAAGTACCCTTTTCATCGAATCCGCTCCAACTAAAGTGGGAGAGACAGACACCCGCGAGCCACCTTATGCAACTAGTGCATGTTAGTCGGTGGAACCGGTCTCACGTAAGCGTACGTGTAAGGTTGGTCCGGGCCGCTTCATCCCACAATACCGGAAGCAAGATAAGACTAGTAGCGGCAAGTAAATTGACAAGATCCACGCCCACAACTAAATTGTGTTCTACTCGTGCAATAGAGAACTACGCATAAACCTAGCTCATGATGCCACTGTTGGGGAACGTTGCAGAAAATTAAAATTTTTTCTACGGTTTCACCAAGATCCATCTATGAGTTCTACTAAGCAACGAGTCAGGAGAGAGAGTTTGCATCTACATACCACTTGTAGATCGAGTACGAAAGCGTTCGAGGGAGTGGTGATGATGAAGACGTTCCCAACGTGATTCCGATCACCGATGACCAAGTGCTGAACGGACAGCACCTCCGCGTTCAACACACGTACGAGACGATGGCGTCTCCTTCTGCCTTGATCCAGCAAGGAGGAAGGAGAGGTTGAGGAGGACAAATCCAATGGCAGCACGACGGCGTGATGCCGGTGGCGTGGCTGGTCTCCGGCAGGGCTTCGCCAAGCTTATGCGGAGGAGGAGAGGTGTTGGGGAGGGGAGGGGTTGCGCCTTCAATGGTGTTTGCAGCCCTCCCCTCACCCCTCTATTTATAGGGGAAGGGAGGAGGGAGGTCGGCCCCCTCCAGATGCATCTAGAGGGGGGGCGGCGGCCAAGGGGAGGGGGGCTTGCCCCCCAAGCAAGGGGGCGCCCCCCTTAGGGTTCCCCCCTCAACCCTAGGCGCATGGGCCAAGGGAGGTGCGCCCAGCCCATCAGGGCTGGCTGCCTCCCACGCAGCCCAAGTGGCCCCCGAAGGGGTGGCCCTCCAGTGGTCCTCCGGAACCTTTCCGGTGGACCCTCCATAATACCGATATGACCGAAACTTTTCCGGTGTCCGCTTGACGACTTCCCATATATAAATCTTTACCTCCGGACCATTCCGGAACTCCTCGTGACGTCCGGGATCTCATCCGGACTCGAACAACATTCGGTAATCACATACAAGCCTTCCTATTAACCCTAAGCGTCACCGAACCTTAAGTGTGTAGACCCTACGGGTTCGGGAGACATGCGTACATGACCGAGACGCTCTCCGGTCAATAACCAACAGCGGGATCTGGATACCCATGTTGGTTCCCACACGCTCCTCAATGTTGTCATCGGATGAACCATGATGTCGAGGGTTCAAGCAACCCCGTATGCTATTCCCTTTGTCAGACGGTATGTTACTTGCCCGAGACTCGATCGTCGGTATCCCAATACCTCGTTTAGTCTCAAGTACGGCAAGTCACTTTACTCAGTGCAGTAATGCATGATCCCGTGACCGGACACATGATCACTTTGAGCTCATTATGATGATGCATTACCGAGTGGGCCCAATGATACCTCTCCGTCATACGGAGTGACAAATCCCTGTCTCGATCCGTGTCAACCCAATGTACACTTTCGGAGATACCGTAGTGCACCTTTATAGTCACCCAGTTACGTTGTGACGTTTGGTACACCCAAAGCATTCCTACGGTATCCGGAGTTACATGATCTCACGGTCTAAGGAAGAGATACTTGACATTGGAAAAGCTCTAGCAAAACGAACTACACGATCTTTGTGCTATGCTTAGGATTGGGTCTTGTCCATCACGTCATTCTCCTAATGACGTGATCCCGTTGTCAATGACATCCGATGTCCATAGTCGAGAAACCATGACTATCTGTCAATTGACCAACGAGCTAGTCTACTAGAGGCTTACTAGGGACGTATTGTAGTCTATGTATTCACACGTGTATTACGATTTCCGGATAATACAGTTATAGCATGAATAAAGACAATTATCATGAACAAGGAAATATAATAATAATGCTTTTATTATTGCCTCTAGGGCATATTTCCAACAGACTGCTACCTGGAAGGAGTTCATGGATCTGCTACATGTTCCTAATGACGGGCTCACCACACCCGTTGGTGTTCGCCCCCATGCCAATCCTGAGTCCGCTAGCAAGAAGGTGCTGGGCAAGTCGACGTGGGTGCTGAACCTCTTTCTGGATATCATGTATCGCATCTTCCGCAACTCTCTGTTTCCTCGCATTGGCGACAAGGACAAGGTTCATGCCTATCTGGTGGATATGATGCTCCTGTGCGAGGAGGCACGTGTGTCTCAGACTCAACCACTTGATGTCTCACACATCATGTGGTGTGAGCTTCGGTTCGCGGTGTTCAACCGCAAGGTACCTATCTATGGACCATACCTGTTTCTGTTGATCTCCAAGACTTGGGAGAAGTTGTTCCCTGGTGATGAGTTCCTTGCTCCAGACTGGATTCGGCATGAGTCCATCAGTCTCCGTGTCAAGCCCAAGTGGGCCAACACTACTACTCGTGCTGAGGCGTCTGCTGCTAGGAGGGCTGTTGATGAGGAGGAGGCTGGAGCAGAGGATGTTGCTGAGGACCGTGGTGCTGGGCATACCCATCATTCCTCTGAGCCCTCGTGGGCCAAGAAGCTGAAGGACAAGATGAAGGCTCTGTTCTGCATGCAGGCAAAGGCGATCTGAGGACTCCACGTTGCCTCCAAGGAGGCTCGCCCGCCCGTGACAAGAGGATCATGAAGGTCTTTGGTGAGGCAGAGTCTAGCGGGTCAGAGAGGCACATCACTCCGGAGGCCGAATGGATGGCGAAGCAAGGCTACAAGTGGACTGATTCTGAGGAGGACATCGAGGAGACCTCCCCGCCGCCGAGTCTGACAAGGAGCGTTGGGATGATTTCTCTGCCTGAGCCACCCCTTGTGTGTAGGTGTCCTCTCTGACTTTTTGGCGTCTCGATGCCAAAGGGGGAGTGAGTGTAGGGATTTGCGTGCTTGCGAGTCGTGTGTCGTGTTCGGTGTGTTTTCTTTCTCGTTTGAACCTCGTTTGCTTTGGTTTCGTTTGCGCCCTTGAGAATTATCCTTCATATGGTGTAAGACATATGCACTCTATCCTATCTTAGTGAGCTTATGACATATTGTGCTACTTATGTTATGCTCTTGTCTAATGTTAGCCTTACTATTGCAAGATATGCCTTGTCTCTAAAATATAGGGGGAGTGTTGATCCTAGTTTGTGTGTTGTGCAATCCAAAGCATCCATCTAGATTGCACACATCTAGGAGGAGCCCGTCTATATTTTAGAGAGGAGGGGTTTGCGTTTGCTCAATATTATTTCCCTTTGTGCAAATCCCGTATTGTCATCAATCCACCAAAAAGGGGGAGATTGTAAGGGCATATTTATCCCTAAGGTGGTTTGGTGATTGATGACAATGCTTTTGCGGACTAATCGTGTGCCTTGAGTTTCTCAGACATTTCATCGCTAGGCACAAGACGGTTTGGTGCCCCTCGAAGACTATTGAAGATGGCGTTTTTCTATGTTTCTTTTTGGTGGATTTGAGTCATAGGAAAGCCGTACTATTAAGAGGGGGTCCGCGTCGGAAAGGTTCGGGTGGAATCATCATGTACACGTTTTCTTCCTTGTCTCCACCTTTCCCCTGCGCTTTGGAGCATCCTCTGTTTGTCCTCTATGCATTGTCACAGTTCTTGATGTTGGGCTTATGTAGTATCGCTCCTCGAGCGGTAGTACATGAGCACCTCTTGATAATCTGCTTGGCGCTGATAGTACCGCGGGAGCCCACGGTAGTACCGCTCCTCTGGAGTCGTAGTACCGTGGCCCCAGGCCAAGTGCCGCTGCATCGCGGTAGTAGGGGCGGATGTAATTTTTTACATCCGCGCCTCCGCGGTAGTACCGCACTTCGTGCGCGGTAGTACCGCGCGCGGCCTGGTTCAGCTGCCATGCGGTAGTACCGCTCCTCAAGCGGTAGTACCGTGTCGGATTTTTGCATCGTTTGTTTTCCAGCGGAAGTAGGCACGGATGTATTTTTATTCATCCGCGCCCTTCCCAGGCTAGGACTTTCCTGCCTTGCGGTAGACCGCAAGGGGGAGCGGTAGTACCGCGCTTGCGGAAGTACCGTTCTAAGCCTCTGTGCTTCGGGTTTGTTCTAGTTCCTGTCGTTGTAGCGGTAGTACCGCGGTCCCTCGCGGTAGTACCGCATGGCCTTGCGGTAGTACCGCTTGTCGGGGGCGGTAGTACCGCAAGTCGCGGGCTGGTTAGGTGGATAACGGTTGGATTTTGTCCACAGCTATAAAAGGGGTGTCTTCTTCCTCTAGTTGACTACCTCTTCCACCCCTAAGCTCCATTGTTGCTCTAAGCTCCATTTTAGCGATCTCACTCCCTAGCCAATCAAACTTGTTGATTTGCTCGGAGTGGTTGAGAAGGCCCCACCTACACTTCCACCAAGAGAAATTTGATTTCCCCCACTAATCCCTTGCGGATCTTGTTACTCTTGGGTGTTTGAGCACCCTAGACGGTTGAGGTCACCGTTGAGCCATAGTCCATTGTGGTGAAGCTTCGTGGTGTCGTTGGGAGCCTCCAATTAAGTTGTGGAGATTGCCCCAACCTTGTTTGTAAAGGTTCGGTCGCCGCCTCCAAGGGCACCAATAGTGGAATCACGGCACCTCACATTGTGTGAGGGCGTGAGGAGAATATGGTGGCCCTAGTGGCTTCTTGGGGAGCATTGTGCCTCCACACCGCTCCAACGGAGACGTACTTCCCCTCAAAGGGAAGGAACTTCGGTAACACATCCTCGTCTTCACCGGCTCCACTCTTGGTTATCTCGCGCCTTTACTTGTGCAAGCTTATTTGTGTTATATCTCTTGCTTGCGTGCGTGCTTATTGTTGTTGCATCATATAGGTTGCTCACCTAGTTGCATATCTAGACGACCTACTTTGATGCAAAGTTTAAATTGCTAAAGAAAAGCTAAAAATTGTTAGTTGCCTATTCACCCCCCCCCCCTCTAGTCAACTATATCGATCCGTTCAGTCATCCCTTGCATACTATAGTTCATCACGAAGTTCTACTAACTTGGTGATGGTGACTAGAGAATTTTGTCAATCACTATTTTATCTGGAAGATTAACTCCCACTTGATTCAAGCGATTGTAGTACCCAGACAATCTGAGCACATGCTCACTGCTTGAGCTATTCTCCTCCATCTTTTAGCTATAGAACTTGTTGGAGACTTCATATCTCTCAATTCGGGTATTTGCTTGAAATATTAACTTCAACTACAGGAACATCTCATATAGTCCATGACGTTCAAAACGTCTTTGAAGTCCCGATTCTAAGCCGTAAAGCATGGTGCACTAAACTATCAAGTAGTCATCATATCGAGCTTGCCAAACGTTCATAACGCCCCATTTGCTCCTACAATCGGTCTGTCACCTAGCGGTGCATCAAGGACATAATTCTTCTGTGCAGCAATGAGGATAATCCTCAGAACACGGATCCAATCCGCATTATTGCTACTAACATCTTTCAACTTAGTTTTCTCTAGGGACATATCAAAATAAAACAGGGGAGCTAAACGCGAGCAATTTATCTACAACATAGATATGTGTAAGTGCATCTAGTGCCCCTTAGTGATTTTGGTGTATTGAAGACTTATAGGTTAAGAAACTAATGTGTTTGTGAGTGTACACAGGTCTATAAGTCTATGAGGAGTTTGATATTCTGAGAGAAAGTCGACCCTAAAATGAAGTTCTTCGATCAAGACTTTGATATTCTCAAGACTTTCAAGACTTTGAAAGTGAAGAAATTGGTGTGACCTTGAAGACTTGGTATTCATTTGAGGAACATGAAGCGCGAAGACTTTTGTTTTCGTAGTTTCCTTTTCTCTTTCTTGAGTCATAGGAAACACCGTCTTTGTTAAAGGGGTCGAGGAAATACTAAGGAAAAATGTCCATGTGATGCTCAACTCAAAATCCTACACCTACCAATCCCTTCGAGTGAAGCCTTTGGAAATCTCATACAGTTCACCAATTTCTTCAAAGGATGAGACGAAGTTCTTACTCGTCAGAGGAATTTGTTCTAACCGAGGAGTTAGGAATTCGCCAGTCGGATTGCCTACACAAGGAGGAACATGATAGCCCCGAGGAATTTGAGATTCAAATTTCCGACCGTTCTTTGTCTTGCGCTTGACTGTCCCAAAATATCTTATCCACCTAACGGTCATATCATTGAAGGGCATTTATGTCTTATCATGTCGGGCTGCTCCCTAGGCTATAAATAGCCGCCCCTACAACCACTAGCTGGTTGGCTGCTCGAGAGAAACTTGACACTTGTCATTTGAGAGAAACTCATCCTCCGAGGACTTTGAGCGAAAATCATCGAGTGAGGAAAAACCCAAAACCAAACCCCTACACACCCAAAGTGATTGAGCATCACTGAAGAGATTGATCCTGCGTGGATCCGACACTTGTTACCTTTGAAGACTGTGCTTCTTCCAGACGGTTAGGCGTCATGGTCTAGAGCATCCAAGAGGAATTGTGGATCGCCGAGTGACCAAGTATGTGAAGGTTTGGAAGTCGCTCAAGACTTACCACGAGTGATTGGACGAGGTGCATGTGACCTTAGTTCAAGGAGAATACGGTGAGGACTTGGTGTCTGAAGCTACGTGCTTTCGGACCGGGTGTCCTGGACTGTGTGTCCTCGAGTTTAAATACTCACCGCTCCAACCAGACGCATAACCGAGACAAGAAGCTTGAACCTGGTCTACCAAATCATTGTCTTCACCAACCTAATCGGGTTCTATTTCCTAAACACTTTAATTTCCTCATAACTGTGTTGAGTGTTCGTTCATATCTATGTTTGAAGACTTTGACTGAAGACTTTCTCAATTTCCTCAGTTCAATTTCTTCAGTCTGTTTGTCTTCATCTTGTGTTATCATGTGATTATGCATTGTGTACTCTGTGTTTGTCTTCATTTCATCATGATGACCATGCCCGCATTCTCTTATGCTTACTTCTGAGTACTTATTCCGCTGCAAGTAGTTCTTCGCTAAGGAATTTCCTCACCGGCAAATTCCTCATTGAAGAATTCATAAAATCGCCTATTCACCCCTCTAGTCGATATAACGCACTTTCAATTGGTATCGAGCAAGGTACTCCCTTGTTACGTGTGATTTTGGTTTAACCACCGAGTTTTAGTTATGTCCACCGCAGGTATGAAGAAAGTGACATGCCCTATCTTTGACAGTCACGATTATCCCAAGTGGAAGGCCATGATGAGGAAGCGCCTCATGGCAATGGACAGCGAGTTGTGGACCGTCACTGAAATTGGTCTTACTGATCTATGCAAAACGGCGAACGCAGATGATATTCGCAAGTACACTCGTCTTGACATCATGGCGAATGATATCATCTGTTCCTTCCTATCTAGAGATGAATTCAGGCACATTATGCATCTTTGCAATGCGAAGCTTATCTGGGACCAAATCTCCGACGTCTATGAAGGTCATCGAACCCGTCATGATCCTTTGTTTGAGGACTTCAAGGAATCTCTCAAAGCGATGACTTTCGAACCGTAATCATCATCTTGACATCATGTCTCATGGCAAAGGGTGTCGAGGTAACCGAATGTTCCTCGTCTGAATTTAGTATTTGTGAATCTGATGATGATGGATCTGATGATGACAATGAACCTAGCTATACCAAACTTGTTTGCATTGCCACCAAATAACAACATGCCTTGGAAAAGGTTCAAAACATGCTAGATAAGAGTGATGATATGTTAGGTGAAGAAATGGATCGCACTAAAGCCCCGGTGAAAATCTTCAGAGACTTGATCTAGGTTTGACAGCCTTCAAGGTCATCATAACACTCTCTTATCTCGATCATGAGAAACTTTCTTATGAATTTCTTCAAAGAAAGCAAGATCTTGAGAAGCTAAGAGTGAATTATGAAGATCTTCGTAGGAGCGCTATTCATTACTTGCTCAACAAATCAGCGCTTCTCGGGAAGAATTTGTTCCTCCATGCTTAAAGTGCATTGAGCGTGAATCGCTAATTCTTCACCTGAATGTTCAAATGCTTCAACTGTTACAAATTCTTCACCTGCCTCTGCTATCACTAATTCCTCATCTGAGGACATTGCTAGTATCACTGACGATGCAGGGCTGAAGGATTTTATATGACAGGCATGTACAAAAGCCTCAAAGGGCATCAGACTCTTTGTGATGTGCTTAAAAAGCAGATCCTCAACAGGAACCCTAGGAAAGAGGGTATTGCCATTGAGAGGAAACTCAATGCTGATGGAAAATATTGGAAGCCTGAGCAGTATCCCAAAACCTCATGGGTTGCTGCAACGGGTCCTCCAGTTGATCCATCTAACTTATCTGGCTTTACATGCGAATCTCCTCATTCTTCTGATGAGTCATTTGACTCAACTATAAACTGTTCAAAAATCAGAATGGTGAAGTATTTGCTAGATATGTTGGCACTAATCTGCAGGAACGGTTCCCCTATGAAGAAAATCTGGGTTCCCAAGAAATGCCTTGAAAGTCTTCAGTGAATGTCCTCATGACACCACCTGTGAAGAATAGGAACCCCAGATCAAATTCTTCATATGGACCAAATTCTTCATATGGATCCAAGTCCTCATACGGACCAAATTCCTCACATGGATCAAAGTCCTCATATGATTGTCATCGTGCTAACAACTCTGTTTCGCAGGGTAGAGCTAAGGGCTATGAATATGTGCATTATTCTTCAAACCAATATGTGCATAAGTCCACGAAGAATTTCTCTGCTTATTCATATGCTTACCCTAACCCCTCTTATGTGAAACGAAATGGATTGGCCTCTATGCCACCATTCTCATATGGTGCTCGCAGAGTGATGAACTCTTTGCCACCCTTCAGATGTGGGTGGTGAAGAAAAGAACTAATCTCTTCTGCAGGGTCAGGTCTCGGGCGTGCTTTAACGTATGAAGAATTTGTTGGGGGCACGACAAAATGCACGAAAGGGCGCTTGAGCTAATCATGATGAAATGAACTTTCATTTCACACGTCCTCTTCATCGCTTATCTGTTATCTTGGTCGATGAAATTCATCCGATGAACTTGATATCGTATTCTTCACCGATGAAGTATATGAGATCGTAAGTTGTACTAATTCATCTGCAGGATGATCAACCCAAAGCCACTGAGTGGGTTCTCGATAGTGGATGTACACCTCACATGACTGGTGACAAGAATCTATTGATGGATGCTCCTTATCACCGTCTCATCTGAAGCATATCATCTTTTGACAAAGGCAAAAGTCGTGTATTGGGTCTTGGTAAGGTTGCGATCTCTAAGGACATACACATGGACAAAGTCATGCTTGTTGAGTCCTTAGGATACAACCTCATGTCGATCTCAATGCTTTGTGATCTTGATATGGTTGTTATCTTTGGCAAGCATCGTTGTGTTGTGATTATGGAAGCTGACAATTCCAAAGTCTTCGAAGGCTTTAGGAGAGGAGACTTGTATATTGTTGACTTCTCTACAGGACCACAACCAGCCGTGTGTCTACTTGCAAAAGCTTCAGAAGGCTGGCTATGGCATCGGCGACTTGGTCACGCAGGCATGAGGAATTTGAACACACTTGCAAAGAAGAAGCATGTCATTGGCATTGAGAATGTCAAATTCCTCAAGGATCACTTGTGTGGAGCCTGTGAAGCTGGAAAAATGACCAAGGCCAAGCATCCAAAGAAAGACTATCATGACCACTACTCGTCCCTTGAATTGCTTCACATGGACCTCTTTGGTCCTAATCATTACTCAATTTGTCACTAATGACGCATCTCTATTTGGCTTTGTTATTGTTGATGATTACTCTCGTTACACATGGGTACACATTGTTACTTACAAAAATCAAGTGCAGGAAGTCTTCAAACGATTTTCCTCGAGGGCTTCAACTAACTTTGGTGTGAAGATCGGACACATCAGAGTGACAATGGAACTGAGTTCAAGAATTCCGGTCTTGATGCCTATCTTGATGAACTCGGTATTACTCATGAGTTATCTGCTCCCTATACTCCTCGTGAGAATGGGCGTCGTGGAGCGCAAGAACAGAACTCTCGTTGAGATGGCTCGCACTATGCTTGATGAATACAAAGCGCCTAGTCGCTTTTGGATTGATGCAATTGATCTGCGTTCCACATCATCAACAGAGTATATCTTCACAAATTCTTCAAGAAGACCGCCTATGAACTCCTCAACGACAAGAAACCCAATGTAAGTTATTTCAAAGTCTTGATTACTAAATGCTGGATTAGAGATCCTCATCACAATTCTAAATTTGCACCGAAAAGCACATGAAGGTTTTATGCTTGGTTACGGAAAGGACTCGCACACCTACAGTAGTCTTCAACATCGCTCTTCACAAGATTGTTGACACTATAGATGTGTGGTTCGATGAAACTAATGGCTCGCAAAGGAGCACCTACATACATGTTAGATGAACCAGCACGAGGAATCTATCAAGTTCAAGGAAACCGAGGATGTCATTCCTAGTGAAGAATCAGTGAAGAATTCATTCCAAAGATCGCGAAGAACGTCGAGCTGATGCACTGAAGATAATCTTTGAAAACAATGGTGCCGAGGAAAATGATCAAATTCCTCGATGACAACCAGCTCATCCTCGCGTTGCAAAAAGAAGTACAAGTTATCAAGATCATCGATGACATTGAAGCGCGGAGTCCTCTCACGCTCAAAAGCTTCACATTTATCTAACTTTTGTGGGCACTATGCTTTTGTCTCTATCACAGAGCCCACTAAGGTAGATGAAGCATTTACGAGCCCGAGTGGATTCAGGCCATGCAAGAAGAATTACATCAGTTCGAGCTCAACAATGTCTGGAACTAGTCAAACGTCCAGATCCTCGCAAGCATAATATCATTGGCACAAAGTGGATCTACCGCAACAAGCAAGATGAAAATGGCCTAGTGGTCGTGAATAAGGCACGACTTGTAGCTCAAGGCTACACACGAGTTGAAGGAATTGATTTCGATGAAACTTTTGCACCTGTTGCTAGACTTGAGTCTATTATATATTACTCGCCTATGCTAACCATCACAATATCACTTTATATCAAATGGATGTGAAAAGTGCATTCCTCAATGGTAAGCTTGAGGAAGAAGTATATGTTGCTCAACCCCTGTGTTTTGAAGATCCAAAGAATCCCGACAAAGTCTTGAGACTCAACAAGGCTCTCTATGGCCTCAAACAAGCCCCCACAGGCGTGGTATGATACATTGAAGGAATTCTTCGTGAAGAATGGCTTCACACCGGTTCACTCAACCCTACTCTCTTTACTAAATCATATGATGGTGAACTGTTTGTGTGCCAAATATATGTTGATGATATTATCTTTGGTTGTCTTGACCAACGTTATAGTGATGAATTTGCCTATATGATGACCCAAGAATATCAAATGTCTATGATGGGAGAGTTGAAATTCTTCTTAGGTCTTCAAATTAAATCAACAACACAATGGCATATTCATATCTCAGAGAAATACCTCAAAATGTCACGAAGAAATTCGGCATGCAAGATTGCAAAGGCGTCAAAATTCCTATGCCCACAAATGGCCATCTATGCCTTGATGAAAATGGTATTGACTTCGATCACAAGGTATACCGCTCCATGATTGGTTCTCTATTGTACTTATGTGCATCTAGGCCAGATATAATGCTTAGTGTTTGCATGTGTGCCCGATTTCGAGCTACACCGAAGGAATCACACCATAAGGCTGTGAAGCATATTCTTCGATATCTAGCTCACACACCAACACTAGGATTATGGTACCCCAAGGGCTCTACTTTTGATCTCATTGGATATTACGACTCGACTATGCTGGTGATCGTGTGGACCGCAAGTCAACATCCGGTACTTGTCATTTCCTCGGACGATCTTTGGTCCATTGGTCCTCGAAGAAAAGCGAACTGCGTATCCTTTGTCTCTGCGGAAGCTGAATACATTGCTGGCTCGTGTTGTGCTCAATTGCCGTGGATGAAGCAAACTATCAAGGACCACGGCATCAACGTGAAGAATGTGCCTCTCTCTTTGTGACAATGAGAGTGCCATCAAGATTGCTCACAACCCAGTTCAGCACTCGAAGACAAAGCACATTCAAATTCGTCATCATTTTCTTCGTGATCATGTGTTGAAGGGCGACATCTTCATCGAGCATGTGAAGACTGAAGAACAGCTAGCCGATATCTTCACTAAGCCCTTGGATGAGAAGAGATTTAGCAAGTTGCGGTGTGAGCTAAATATATTAGAATCTTCAAACGTTCTTTGAAAAGGACACACATCCTAACACTTATGCAAAATTGATGACTTAGATGTGCAACACATGAAGAAACGTTTTTTCTTCAATCCATTAAGAATAACACTCTAAGTGTGAAGAAATTAATGAAGAATTTGATTCTCAGAACCCTACGACAATTGTACGCGGTGTCTGAAATCATCATTCTTATACGGTGGGTCACGCCACCACCAAAGCTGAAAATCTTCAATTTGAGTTTTTCCTCAGTGTTTGAAATTCTTCGGTTTTTCAAATTCTTCAACTTTGCAAAATCTTCACTGTTTCCGTCGTTTTCATTCATTGGCAATACATATATATATGGGTTTATGTCCTCTACAGCATTCACTTATGGCTATTTTTCAAGTCGCTTTTTCTGCTAAGTGAATGTGATCGGACCCTTCCCCTCTATGCTATACTCAATCCAGTCTATTCACAAATTCTTCATGTGCGTTCTACTTGAAACTCGTTCAAAATCTTCACTGTGTCCTTGTCAGCTGAAGAAATTGCAAACGAAACTTTAAAACTGATCTTATCCAAACTTTCGGTTTTGCCGTTCAAACTGTTACGCATCCCACGATGCATTATTTTACTCACCCACGATCGTACACGATCTCCACTACACAGTACGTGGGTGACACATGTCGTGAGAAGGAGAATGGTCAGGCACGTTAGGTCCTAAATCTCAAGGCGAACAATTTTTCACTGCCTCTATAAATACCCTCTCTCCATCCTCACTTCTTTTACTCCGCCGACCTCTCTCTCCGCCGAGCTCCTCAAACCCTAAGCGCCGCCGCTTCTCCATCGTCGCTTGATGAGGAAGAGCTTGCTGCCTCGACCTCGTCAGCCGACGTACTCGCGCCGACTGAATTCCTCACTCCGCTTGCCGCCGTAGCTGTCTTCCTCCGCCAAGTTAGGGCGTGGAAGATCTGAGCAGACGAGCTTCACATCTACAACACCCAGTTAAATGCGTGTTCTTCATTTAGGGTAATTAAAAGTTACTTTTACTGCCCTCGTTGATCCAAATTTTACTCTACAAATCTTCAAAGGTGTTTTGTTCTTCAAATCCTCACACACAAACACCTCACTAGTTATATGCTCTTGATTCGTTTCTCTAAGCAATCATTTTTCTTCAAGATTCCTCAATTGTGTGGATCCTCGATCTGTACAACTCTGGAACCTAAGACAAAGAACGCTTAGTGAAATTCTTCAAGGCTCATCTGGTCAAAATCCTCAAAACTTGTTCTTTAAAAAAACCTTACGAGAACGCATATGACCTCTCCAAATTCCTCGCAACTATACTCATTCACACGGTACTCATGTCCATTCTTTGAATCACTAGGTTCTCATCAACTTAACTCATTTGCAGCGTTCCTCGAAGAAAAGTTGCATACTTCTTCAGAGAATTCGTTTGTTCAAATTCCTCGGCTGAAGAATATAGCAGAAGGAAAGAAGCCACATAAAGGAGGAAAGAGGCCTGAGGTCATGACCGCGTTTGAAATCCCTGAGGAAATATATGCTGATTATTGCACACCTGATGAAGCCGAGTTCGGCAAAGAGAACAAAAATTAGTGCAAGGTGCGCATCCAAAGGATTGAACTGAGATGGGCACGGGAATGGAGGGAGTACAGATATGTAACTCCAAAGTACATGAAGAAATTCGCACTCAATCCTCCATGCCCAAGAGCTCCATTGGCACTGGCCAGAAGGCGACCCCACCAAAGATCAAGCGTGGTGAGGACTTTCCTGAAGAATGGGCCAAGCGCCATGCCAAGTTGGCAAGACAAGCCAATGAGGCAGTGAGGAAATTCAATGAGGACTCTGCTACTGCTGCTGCCACTGAAGCCTCTGTCATGCCAAGAAAATCAATGGCAAAGAAGCCCGCACACAAGCCAAGTGCTTCACCAACAGTGCCCTCACGGCCAAGTTCCTCAGCAGTGCCCTCACGGCAAATTCCTCATGCTGCTCCTGCCCTCCAAAATCCTCGGCTCCTCCCAAGTCCTCGGCCAGTTCGACAAAGTCCTCGGACTGTGCATCGGCCACGTGCCAAAGGACTGCAGGCTTCTCCATTGCCTCTGGTGTCTCAGCAAGTTCCTCAGCTGCACCAAAGTCTTCATCTGACCCGACTCTGCTGAAGACTAAGGCCACAGCTGGAGGAGGTCCTTGGCCAAGTCCCAATAAGAATCAGGTCGCCTTCCAAAAGCCACCTGAAGATGATGAGGCTGATGATGATGAACTTGCAGAAATCATCAGAGACCGCCAATAAATGGCCGCTAGAGCCAAAGGCACATCTGTGCCTCTGCTGTTGGATCCGAGGAAAATCCTCGACTATATTGATCTCTGGCACAAGGATCCAAACACCCCTATGCCTGACTTTCATCTGACTCCTGGACAAAGTCATATGCTGACCCATTTCATCACTGAAAAGAAATGGAAGTTTGAAAAGGCAAGAGAGATCAAGAAAGCTCAATACAGAAAGGAGAACTTCCTGAAGAAAAACGTTGTCAGAATGACACTTGAGGAACTTCTCAAGGTCCATACTGAAATTCAAGACCTCAGCAAAAACTTCGATGCTTATTATGCTGATTGGCAAGGAGCCAAGGTCAGATTCGTCAACCTGACGAAGAAATTCACAAATGTTGCAGCCCCAACGCAACATGAAATTCCTCGAGCTAGAGCCTCACCAAACCGATCGAAGAACATGCCAGACCACCGATGAAGTTCAGGTCAAGAAAATGCCGATTCGGGGTTGATGATCCCATTCCAGCCGCTGAAGAAATTGCCAAGGCATCCACTAGTGGTGCGTCTGAAGAAACTGAACAAGACAGGGCAACTGCATCAGTTGCGCCTGAGGAAAATCATCCAAATTCCTCAGCTCCTCCTGCGCCAACACCAACTCCAAGTCTTCCATCTGCCTCGATGTGAAGAAGACCAAGGCTGCGAGCGAGCTCTTTGTGAAGAAACGGAAAGCATCAGCTGCGTCTAATTCTTCGGCTGTGAAGAAAATGAAGCCAATGACCAGCTCCTTTCAAAATCCAATTGATGTTGTTCCAATTTCCTCAATTCCATCAAAGGACCTTGTTCCTTTTGATGCAGATTATGTGATCCCAAGCGGATCTGATGAAGAAAATCATGTTGCTGCTTCGTAAGAGCAGATTGATGAAGAAATTGAAGTGGAAGCAATCACTTCAACCCCAATCATTTCCTCGCCTATGCCTCAGTTCACAGCTGAAGAGGCCGGTGTTGAGGAACTTGAAGAAGATGTGGATATTGGAAGCACAACGCCAGTGATGAACGATGACTTTTGGGAAAGTCAAGATCCAAATTCTCCACTCTTCACCCCAATCCAACAGATACCTCAGTCCCTGCTCCAACTGTTCAAATGGGCTCTCAAGAAACTCATCCCACTTCATCTGTCCATGAAGAAATTCCAGCCACTAAGCTGATGAACTCCTGCTGCTGATCCTCGGGATCGCACTGTTGAGGAACAAGAAATTCCTCACTGAAGAACCTGAGATTGCGATTCACGAGGTCGTGATGCAACTCATCGACACTCCACCGCCAAAGCCAAAGGATCCCTTCTCAACAAAGCAAAAGTTCAAAGGTGAAGACTTCTTGATGAGCACGTATTCTTCACTGATTACAATCCATATGATTCTGCTCGCATAAGGAAGAGGCGTTTCTGGACTTCCAGCCAAGCCAATTTCTATTCCTTGGTGCTCTTCAACAAAGACATAGTCTTCGATCATGCTCATATTCCTCATGTGGACATGGAGTCTCTGCCAGGCTTCGAGCCAGTCCTCAGTGTTCTTCACGACGCAGGACTTCTGAATTTCTGCACTGATATCTGTGGATCGGAATGAAGAACTCATTCTTCAATTATATGCAACGCTGCACATCACGGAGATCTTTGAAGACGTGAACTCATGGGTATTAGACCGGACGTCTGAAAATACTCACTACAAGGCACCAAAGAATCGAATTGCATCGTGCTCTACCACTCAGTCCTCCACTTGGCGGTGCTCGTTGTATCTACAACGAACCGTAACTTTCAAATCACTATATGCAAGTGATGATGAAGCCTTTGAAGCCAAGGCAGGCCCCAAGAACCAAATTCCTCGTCAAGGAATTATTGTATGTGCCTCGGACTGTCTATCGGATTACGACGAAGACAATGAGTCCTATCAAAGGCCATGACTCAAATGATGAAGAAGTCGTTGGCATCATGAAGAATATGCTTTTCAATATCATTCATGGCGTTCCCATCAACTTCCATGATTTCTTCATGAGGACTCTGGCAAACATTGCTATGTCACCATTTGAGCCAAGCCTTATGCGCCTTGGATAATGAGATTCATCAGACAAGGTCTTCACTAAATTACAAGGCTGACTCCATGAACCACTGCAGCCTACTTGCCCCGATTGAAGTCCTCAAGCGGACATTTACCTCGGTGATGACAAGGGCAAGGCTCTTTGTTGTGATCGATGAAGGCATTCGTCCATTGGATGGGACAGTTTACAAGCAGCATCCTACTCCACCAATGATGACTCTGCCACACATGACTCGCATAAATACCTCGGTCAAGCAAAGTCCTCAAGCTATCGCACCTGTGGTGATGGTGATCGTGAGTTACTCCTCAGTCTTCATCAGAAGGTTGATCGCAATCATAAATGGGTCAAGCGTCAGTTTGGTTCAATTCTCCACAACATGACCTCTGCACACAATGCAGTGAAGAAAAACCACTACTACCTCCATGAAACCTTCAAACGCACCTGGGCTGTTCTTTCAAATGTCTACAGTGCGGAAGAACTGACGACAATGGGACTCAAGGAAGAATTTGACTGGTATCCACCTCCTCCGAAGAAATACAAGAAGGTCAAAGTTCCTTCCTTGGTGGCCAGCTCCTATTCTTCATCGCGACAATCGATGAAAATGAAGACTTGGGCGACACATGGCAGGCCCCACTACAACAACCGACCCCAACAACGCTGGCGCTCCTTCTTCAACTTGAAATTCTTCAGGGGCGTTAGTCCTCAGTTTCGATCCTTTTGGTCATTCGATCACAAAGGGGGAGAAATTTGAGTTAGTCTTCAAGCGGGTCTAATATATGGGCAAATTTTTTTTGTTAAGTTACAACTCTCGTTCTTCTGAAACTTTTATTGGATCGAGTTGTAATCTTAAACCCGATGGTGCTTTGATACTTTTGATGCACTATGCTCTAACACTGAGCTCTGATTCTCTTGAGCTCTGATACTCTTGATGCGTTATTCTGCATGCTTGTTCCTCATTAATGTTATCGCACGCATGCTGAATTACATCAAGCACCTTATTTCATCATGCATTTCAAATTCTTCATACTATATGTCAAATGCGTGTATGAATTACAAGATATAGGGGGAGATCTCCATGATTCAACTCTTCAAATGTGCACTGGCTCAAAAGCAAATTCCTCACTATGCACATCTTCAGGGGGAGTTCTTCTATATCTTGCAATCAAATTCCTCAATATCAGTATTTACACTTCATATGTTTATCCCCGTTGAAAACTTAACCTATATTGTCATCTATCACCAAAAGGGGGATATTGTAAGTGCATCTAGTGACCCTTTGTGATTTTGGTTTATTGAAGACTTATAGGTTAAGAAACTAATGTGTTTGTGAGTGTACACAGGTATATAAGTCTATGATAAGTTTGATATTTACAGAGAAAGTCGACCCTAAAAATGAAGTTCTTCGACTGAAGATTTTGATATTCTGAAGACTTTCTGAAGACTTTGAAAGTGAAGAAATCGGTGTGACCTCGAAGACTTGGTATTCATTTGAGGAACATGAAGCGCGAAGACTTTTGTTTTCGTAGTTTCGTTTTTCTTTCTTGAGTCATAGGAAACACCGTCTTTGTTAAAGGGGGTCGAGGAAATACTAAGGAAAAATGTCCATGTGATGCTCAACTCAAAATCCTACACCTACCAATCCCTTCGAGTGAAGCCTTTAGAAATCTCATACAGTTCAGTCAATTTCTTCAGTGACAGAGACGAAGTTCTTCTGGTCGCTGAGGAATTTGTTCTGACTGAAGAGTTAGGAATTCGCCAGTGCGGATTGCCTACACAGTGAGGAACATGATGAAGGAAATATGCCCTAGAGGCAATAATAAAGTTATTATTTATTTCCTTATATCATGATAAAGGTTTATTATTCATGCTAGAATTGTATTAACCGGAAACATAATACATGTGTGAATATATAGACAAACAGTATGTCACTAGTATGCCTCTACTTGACTAGCTTGTTAATCAAAGATGGTTATGTTTCCTAACCATGAACAAGGAGTTGTTAATTGATTAACAAGGTCACATCATTAGTTGAATGATCTGATTGACATGACCCATTCCGTTAGCTTAACACTTGATCGTTTAGTATGTTAATGCTTTCTTCATGACCCATACATGTTCCTATAACAATGAGATTATGCAACTCCCGTATACAGGAGGAACACTTTGGGTACTACCAAACGTCACAACGTGAATCGGGTGATTATAAAGGAGTACTACAGGTGTCTCCAAAGGTACTTGTTGGGTTGGCGTATTTCGAGATTAGGTTTTGTCACTCCGATTGTCGGAGAGGTATCTCTAGGACTTCTCGGTAATACACATCACTTAAGCCTTGCAAGCATTACAACTAATGAGTTAGTTGTGAGATGATGTATTACGTAACGAGTAAAGAGACTTACCGATAACGAGATTGAACTAGGTATTGGATACCGACGATCGAATCTCGGGTAAGTAACATACCGATGACAAAGGGAACAACGTATGTCGTTATGCGGTTTGACCGATAAAGATCTTCGTAGAATATGTAGGAACCAATATGGGCATCCAGGTTCCGCTATTGGTTATTGACCGAGAATGGTTCTAGGTCATGTCTACATAGTTCTCGAACCCGTAGGGTCCGCACGCTTAACGCTTCGATGCGATTCATTATGAGTTTATAAGTATTGATGCACGAAGTTTGTTCGAGTCCCGGTTGTGATCACGGACATGACGAGGAGTCTCGAAATGGTCGAGACTTAAAGATTGATATATTGGAAGCCTACATTTGGACGTCGGAAAGGTTCCGAGTGAAATCGAATTTCTGAGATGCGGGAGGTTACCGAACCCCGGGAACTACATGGGCCCATAGTGGGCCTTGGAGGAAAGGAGAAGGGCAGCCCTAGGTGGCGTGCCCCCCCTTCCCCTAGTCCTATTAGGACTAGGAAAGGTGGGCCGCCCCCTCTCTCTTTCCCCTCCGGAATCCTAATCCAACTAGGATTGGGGAGTCCTACTCCGGAGAATGAGGACTCCTTAATCGCTCCTCCCTTGGGACGGCCACCTCCCCCTTGGCTCCTTTATATACGGGGGCAGGGGGGCACCCCATAACACACAAGTTGATCTACGGATCTTTCCTTAGCCGTGTGCGGTGCCCCCTTCCACCATATTCCACTTCGGTCATATCGTCGCGGAGCTTAGGCGAAGCCCTGCGCCGGTGAATTCATATCGTCGCGGAGCTTAGGCGAAGCCCTGCGTCGGTGGAGCATCATCATCGTCACCACGCCGTCGTGCTGACGGAACTCATCCCCGACGCTTTGCTGGATCGGAGCCCGGGGATCGTCATCGAGCTGAACGTGTCTTTGAACACGGAGGTGCCGTCGTTCGGTACTTGGATCGGTCGGATCGTGAAGACGTCGACTACATCAACCGCGTTGTTATAACGCTTCCTCTTTCGGTCTACGAGGGTACGTGGACGGACACTCTTCCCTCTCGTTGCTATGCCATCACCATGGTCTTGCGTGATCGTAGGAAAATTTTTGAAATTACTACGTTTCCCAACAGTGGTATCAGAGCCAGGTTTTATGCGTTGATGTCATAAGCACGAGTAGAACACAAGTGAGTTGTGGACGATACAAGTCATACTGCCTACCAGCATGTCATACTTTGGTTCAGCGGTATTGTGAGATGAAGCGGCCGGACCGACATTACGCGTGCAGCTTCTGGCGAGACTGGTTTCACCGCTCGAGCACTCGTTGCTTAAAGGTGACCGGCGGGTGTCTGCTCTCTCACTTTAGTTGAACCGAGTGTGGCTACGCCCGGTCCTTGAGAAGGTTAAAAGCGGAGTCTATTTGACGAAGTATCGTTGTGGTTTTGATGCGTAGGTAAGAACGGTTCTTGCTCAGCCCGTAGCAGCCACGTAAAACTTGCAACAACAAAGTAGAGGACGTCTAACTTGTTTTTGCGGGGCATGTTGTGATGTGATCTGGTCAAAGCGTGATGCTATATTTTATTGTATGAGATGATCATGTTTTGTAACCGAAGTTATCGGCAATCGGCAGGAGCCATATGGTTGTCGCTTTATTGTATGAAATGCAAGCGCCATGTAATTGCTTTACTTTATCACTAAGGAGTAGCGATAGTCGTAGAAGCAATAGTTGGCGAGACGACAACGATGCTACGATGGAGATCAAGGTGTCGCGCCCGGTGACGATGGTGATCATGGCGGTGCTTGGCGATGGAGATCACAAGCACAAGATGATGATGACCATATCATATCACTTATATTGATTGCATGTGATGTTTATCCTTTATGCATCTTATCTTGCTTTGATTGACGGTAGCTTTATAAGATGATCTCTCACTAAAAATTATCAAGAAGTGTTCTCCCTGAGTATGCACCGTTGCGAAAGTTCTTCGTGCTGAGACACCACGTGATGATCGGGTGTGATAGGCTCTACGTTCAAATACAACGGGTGCAAAACAGTTGCGCACGCGGAATACTCAAGTTAAACTTGACGAGCCTAGCATATAACAGATATGGCCTCGGAACACGGAGACCCGAAAGGTCGGCGTGAATCATATAGTAGATATGATCAACATAGTGATGTTCACCATTGAAACTACTCCATCTCACGTGATGATCGGACATGGTTTAGTTGATATGGATCACGTGATCACTTAGATGACTAGAGAGATGTCTGTCTAAGTGGGAGTTTTTAATATGATTAATTGAACTTAAATTTATCATGAACTTAGTACCGATAGTATTTTGCTTGTCTATGTTTACTGTAGATAGATGGCTCGTCTTTGTTGTTCCGTTGAATTTTAATGCGTTCCTTGAGAAAGCAAAGTTGAAAGATGATGGCAGCAATTACACGGATCGGGTCCGTAACTTGAGGATTATCCTCATTGCTGCACAGAAAAATTACGTCCCGGAAGCACCGGGTAGCGACAGTTCTGCTGCAGAATCTTTGAGCGAGAAGTTGTGAACGTCTGGCAAAGCGGTGATGACTACTCTATAGTTCGGTGTGCCATGCTTTACGGCTTAGAACCGGGTCTTCAACGACGTTTTGAGCGTCATGGAGCATATGAGATGTTCCAGAGTTGAAGTTAATATTTCAAGCAAATGCCGGATTGAGAGATATGAAGTCTCCAATAAGTTCTATAGCTGCAAGATGGAGGAGAATAGTTACATCGGTGAGCACATACTCAAAATGTCCGGGTATAACAATCACTTAATTCAGCTGGGAGTTAATCTTCCGGATGATAGTGTCATTGACAGAATTCTCCAATCATCGCCACCAAGCTACAAGAGCTTCGTGATGAACTATAATATGCAAGGGATGACTAAGACAATTCCTGAGCTCTTCGCGATGCTAAAAGCTGCGGAGGTAGAAATCAAGAAAGAGCATCAAGTGTTGATGATCAACAAGACCACTAGTTTCAAGAAAAAGGGCAAAGGGAAGAAGAAGGAAACTTCAAAAGAACAGCAAGAAAGTTGCTGATCAAGAGAAGAAACCCAAGTCTGGACCTAAGCACAAACTGAAGTGTTTTCTTGCCAAACAGACCGGACCTTTGGAAGCGGAACTGCCCCAAGTATTTGGCGGATAAAAGGATGGCAAGGTGAACAAAGGTATATGTGATATACATGTTATTGATGTGTACCTTACTAATACTCATGATAGTACACAGGTATTTGATAATGGTTACATTGCTAATATTTGCAACTCGAAGCAGGAACTACGGATTGCGAAGATTGGCTAAGGGCGAGGTGACGATCTTGGCGTTGGAAATGGTTCCAAAGTCGATGTGATCGCAATCGACACGCTACCTCTACATCTACCTTCGGGATTAGTTTTAGACCTAAATAATTGTTATTTGGTGCCGGCGTTGAGCATGAACATTATATCTGGATCTTGTTTAATGCGAGACGGTTGTTCATTTAAATCGAGAGAATAATGGTTGTTCTATTTATATGAGTAATATCTTTTATGGTCATGCACCCTTGAAGAATGGTCTATTCTTGTTGAATCTCGGCGATAGTGATACACATATTCATAATGTTGAAGCCAAAAGATGCAGAGTTGATAATGATAGTGCAACTTATTTGTGGCATCGCCGTTTAGGTCATATCGGTGTAAAACGCATGAAGAAACTCCATCTTGATGGGCTTCGGAATCACTTGATTATGAATCACTTGGTACTTGCAAACCGTGCCTCATGGGCAAGATGACCAAAACGCCGTTCTCCGGAACTATGGAGCGAGCAACTGATTTGTTGGAAATCATACATCTTGATGTTTGTGGTCCAATGAATGTTGAGGCACGCCAAGCGGGTATCGTTATTTTCTCACCTTCACAGATGATTTGAGCAGATATGGGTATATTTACTTAATGAAACACAAATCTGAAACATTTGAAAAGTTCAAAGAATTTCAGAGTGAAGTGGAAAATCATCGTAACAAGAAAATAAAATTTCTACGATCTGATCGTGGAGGAGAATATTTGAGTTACGAGTTTGGTTTACATTTGAAACAATGTGGAATAGTTTCGCAACTCACGCCACCGGAACACCACGGAGAAATGGTGTGTCCGAACGTCAGAATCGTACTTTACTAGATATGGTGCGATCTATGATGTCTATTTCCGATTTACCGCTATCGTTTTGGGGTTATGCTTTAGAGACGGCCGCATTCACGTTGAATAGGACACCGTCAAAATCCGTTGAGACGACGCCTTATGAACTGTGGTTTGGCAAGAAACCAAAGTTGTCGTTTCTTAAAGTTTGGGGCTGCGATGCTTATGTAAAGAATCTTCAACCGGATAAGCTCGAACCCAAATCGGAAAAATGTGTCTTCATAGGATACCCAAAGGAGACTGTTGGGTACACCTTCTATCACGAGATCTGAAGGCAAGATTTTCGTTGCTAAATTCGGATCCTTTCTAGAGAAAGAGTTTCTCTCGAAAGAAGTGAGTGGGAGGAAAGTAGAACTTGATGAGATAATCAGATCTGCTCCCTTATTGGAAAGTAGTTCATCACAAGAAATGGTTCCGTGACAACTACACCAATTAGTGAGGAAACTAATGATGATGATCATGAAGCTTGAGATCAAGTTACTCTTGAACCTCGTGGGTCAACCAGAGTAAAATACGCACCAGTGGTACGGTAATCCTATTACGGAAGTCATGTTACTTGACCATGGCGAACCTACAAACTATGAAGAAGCGATGGTGAGCCCAGATTCCATAAAATGGTGGAAGCCATGAAATCTGAGATGGGATCCATGTATGAGAACAAAGTATGGACTTTGGTTGACTTGCCCGATGATCGGCAAGCCATTGAAAATAAATGGATCTTTAAGAAGAAGACTGGCCGATGGTAATATAACTGTCTACAAAGCTCGACTTGTTGCGAAAGGTTTTCGACAAGTTCAAGGGGTTGACTACGATGAGACTTTCTCACCAGTGGCGATGCTTAAGTCTGTCCGAATCATGTTAGCAATTGCGCATTTTATGATTATGAAATTTGGAAAATGGATGTAAAACTGCATTCTTGAATGGATTTCTAGAAGAAGAGTTGTATATGATGCAACCAGAAGGTTTTGTCGATCCAAAGGATGCTAACAAAGTGTGCAAGCTCCAACGATCAATTTATGGTCCGTGCAAGCATCTCGGAGTTGGAATAAACGTTTTGATAGTGTGATCAAAGCATATGGGTTTATGCAGACTTTTGGAGAAGCCTGTATTTACAAGGAAGTGAGTGGGAGCTCTGTAGCATTTCTAATATTATATGTGGATGACATATTGTTGATTGGAAATGATATAGAATTTCTGGATAGCATAAAAGGATACTTGAATAAAAGTTTTTCAATGAAAGACCTCGGTGAAGCTGCTTACATATTGGGCATCAAGATCTATAGAGATAGATCAAGGCGCTTAATTGGACTTTCACAAAGCACATACCTTGATAAAGTTTTGAAAAAGTTCAATATGGATCAGGCAAAGAAAGGTTTTTTACGTGTTACAAGGTATAAGATTGAGTCGGACTCAATGCCCGACCACGCAGAAGATAGAGAAAAATGAAAGATGTTCCCTATGCTTCAGCCATAGGCTCTATCATGTATGCAATGTCAGGTACCGGACTGACGTATGCTTAGCTGTAAGCTTGGCGGGAAGGTACCAAAGTAATCCAGGAATGGATCATCGGACAGCGGTCAAGAACATCCTGAAATACACGAAAAGGACTAAGGATATGTTTCTCGTATATGGAGGTGACAAAGAGCTAGTCGTAAATGGTTACGTCGATGCAAGCTTTGACACCGATCCGGACGATTCTAAATTGCAAACCGGATCGTGTTTTTATTAAGCGGTGGAGCTGTCGGTTGGTGCGCTTCTAAACAAAGCGTCGTGGCGGGATCTACATGTGAAGCGGAGTACATAGCTGCTTGGAAGCAAATGAAGGAGTCTGGATGAAACAGTTCATTTCCGATCTAGGTGTCATACCTAGTGCATCGGGACCTATGAAGATCTTCTGTGACAATCTGGTGCAATTGCCTTGGCAAAGGAATCCAGATTTCACAAGAGGACCAAGCATATCAAGTGACGCTTCAATTGCATTCGGGACCAAGTCCAAGGGGGAGACATAGAGATTTGCAAAATACATACGGATCGGAATGTTGCAGACCCGTTGACTAAGCCTCTTCCACGAGCCAAACATGATCAGCACCAAGACTCCAGGGGGGTTAGGATCATTACTTTGTAATCGAGATTATTGACTCTAGTGCAAGTGGTAGATCAAGGAAATATGCCCTAGAGGCAATAATAAAGTTATTATTTATTTCCTTATATCATGATAAAGGTTTATTATTCATGCTAGAATTGTATTAACCGGAAACATAATACATGTGTGAATATATAGACAAACAGTATGTCACTAGTATGCCTCTACTTGACTAGCTTGTTAATCAAAGATGGTTATGTTTCCTAACCATGAACAAGGAGTTGTTAAGAAACTAATGTGTTTGTGAGTGTACACAGGTCTATAAGTCTATGAGGAGTTTGATATTTACAGAGAAAGTCGACCCCTAAAAATGAAGTTCTTCGACTGAAGATTTTGATATTCTGAAGACTTTCTGAAGACTTTGAAAGTGAAGAAATCGGTGTGACCTCGAAGACTTGGTATTCATTTGAGGAACATGAAGCGCGAAGACTTTTGTTTTCGTAGTTTCCTTTTTCTCTTTCTTGAGTCATAGGAAACACCGTACTGTTAAAGGGGGTCGAGGAAATACTAAGGAAAAATGTCCATGTGATGCTCAACTCAAAATCCTACACCTACCAATCCCTTCGAGTGAAGCCTTTAGAAATCTCATACAGTTCAGTCAATTTCTTGATGTGAGACGAAGTTCTTCCGGTCAGAGGAATTTGTTCTCGATCAAGAGTTAGGAATTCGCCAGTGCGGATTGCCTACACAGTGAGGAACATGATGAAGGAAATATGCCCTAGAGGCAATAATAAAGTTATTATTTATTTCCTTATATCATGATAAAGGTTTATTATTCATGCTAGAATTGTATTAACGGAAACATAATACATGTGTGAATATATAGACAAACAGTATGTCACTAGTATGCCTCTACTTGACTAGCTTGTTAATCAAAGATGGTTATGTTTCCTAACCATGAACAAGGAGTTGTTAATTGATTAACAAGGTCACATCATTAGTTGAATGATCTGATTGACATGACCCATTCCGTTAGCTTAACAGTTGATCGTTTAGTATGTTAATGCTTTCTTCATGACCAATACATGTTCCTATAACTATGAGATTATGCAACTCCCGTTTACCGGAGGAACACTTTGGGTACTACCAAACTTCACAACGTAACTGGGTGATTATAAAGGAGTACTACAGGTGTCTCCAAAGGTACTTGTTGGGTTGGCGTATTTCGAGATTAGGTTTTGTCACTCCGATTGTCGGAGAGGTATCTCTAGGACTTCTCGGTAATACACATCACTTAAGCCTTGCAAGCATTACAACTAATGAGTTAGTTGTGAGATGATGTATTACGTAACGAGTAAAGAGACTTACCGGTAACGAGGTTGAACTAGGTATTGGATACCGACGATCGAATCTCGGGTAAGTAACATACCGATGACAAAGGGAACAACGATGTCGTTATGCGGTTTGACCGATAAAGATCTTCGTAGAATATGTAGGAACCAATATGGGCATCCAGGTTCCGCTATTGGTTATTGACCGAGAATGGTTCTAGGTCATGTCTACATAGTTCTCGAACCGTAGGGTCCGCACGCTTAACATTTCGATGTGATTCATTATGAGTTTATAAGTATTGATGCACCGAAGTTTGTTCGAGTCCCGGATGTGATCACGGACATGACGAGGAGTCTCGAAATGGTCGAGACATAAAGATTGATATATTGGAAGCCTACATTTGGACATCGGAAAGGTTCCGAGTGAAATCGAATTTCTGGAGTACCGGAGGTTACCGAACCCCAAGAACTACATGGGCCCATAGTGGGCCTTGGAGGAAAGGAGAAGGGCAGCCCTAGGTGGCGCCCCCCTTCCCTAGTCCTATTAGGACTAGGAAAGGTGGGCCGCCCCCCTCTCTCTTTCCCCTCAGGAATCCTAAACCAACTAGGATTGGGGGAGTCCTACTCCGGAGGAGTAGGACTCCTTAATCTTGCTCCTCCCTTGGGCGGCCACCTCCCCTTGGTTCCTTTATATCTGAGGCGGGGGCACCCCATAACACACAAGTTGATCTATGGATCTTTCCTTAGCCGTGTGCGTGTGCCCCTTCCACCATATTCCACTTCGGTCATATCGTCATGAGCTTAGGCGAAGCCTGCGCCGGTGAATTCATATCGTCGCGGAGCTTAAGCGAAGCCCTGCGTCGGTGGAGCATCATCATCGTCCTGCCACGTCGTCTTTGGCGGAACTCATCCCCGACGCTTTGCTGGATCGGAGCCGGGGATCGTCATCGAGCTGAACGTGTCTTTGAACACGGAGGTGCCGTCACGTTCGGTACTTGGATCGGTCGGATCGTGAAGACGTCGACTACATCAACCGCGTTGTTATAACGCTTCCGCTTTCGGTCTACGAGGGTACGTGGACGGACACTCTTCCCTCTCGTTGCTATGCCATCACCATGGTCTTGCGTGATCGTAGGAAAATTTTTGAAATTACTACGTTTCCCAACACATGATAGCCTTGAGGAATTTGAGATTCAAATTTCCGACCGTTGCTGTGCTGCACGCCAGCTGTCCCAAAATATCTTATCCACCTAACGGTCATATCATTGAAGGGCATTTATGTCTTATCATGTCGGGCTGCTCCCTAGGCTATAAATAGCCGCCCCCTACAACCACTAGCTGGTTGGCTGCTCCGAGAGAAACTTGACACTTGTCATTTGAGAGCAACCCATCCTCCGAGGACTTTGAGCGAAAATCATCGAGTGAGGAAAAACCCAAAACCAAACCCCTACAAACCCAACGTGATTGAGCATCATCAAGAGATTGATCCTGCGTGGATCCGACGCTTGTTACCTTTGAAGACTGTGCTTCTTCCAGACGGTTAGGCGTCATGGTCTAGAGCATCCAAGAGGAATTGTGGATCGCCGAGTGACCAAGTATGTGAAGGTTTGGAAGTCGCCTGAAGACTTACCACGAGTGATTGGACGAGGTCTGTGTGACCTTATTCAAGGAGAATACGGTGAGGACTTGGTGTCCTGAGTTGCGTGCTCGGCTATTTGGGTGTCCTGGGTATGTGTCCTCGAGTTTAAATACTCGGCCGCTCCAACCAGACGCATAACCGAGACAGCAGCTTGGAACTGGTCTACCAAATCATTGTCTTCACCAACCTAACTAGTTCTATTTCCTCAACCCTTTCATTTCCTCATAAGCTGTGTTGAGTGTTCGTTCATATCTGTGTTTGAAGACTTTGGTCAAGACTTTCTCAATTTCCTCAGTTCAATTTCTTCAGTCTGTTTGTCTTCATCTTGTGTTATCCTGTGATTATGCATTGTGTACTCTGTGTTTGTCTTCATTTCATCATGATGACCATGCCCGCATTCTCTTATGCTTACTTCTGAGTACTTATTCCGCTGCAAGTAGTTCTTCGCTAAGGAATTTCCTCACCGGCAAATTCCTCATTGAAGAATTCATAAAATCGCCTATTCACCCCCCCCCTCTAGTCGATATAACGCACTTTCAATATGCTAATACTACCAGGACTAAGTTCATGATAAATATAAGTTCAATTAATCATATCTGTAAGTGCATCTAGTGCCCCTTAGTGATTTTGATGTATTGAAGACTTATAGGTTAAGGGACTAATGTGTTTGTGAGTGTACACAGGTTTAATAGTCTATGAGGAGTTTGATAATTACAGAGAAAGTCGACCCCTAAAAATGAAGTTTTTCAACTGAAGACTTTGATATTCTGAAGACTTTCTGAAGACTTTGAAAGTGAAGAAATTGGTGTGATCTTGAAGACTTGGTATTCATTTGAGGAACATGAAGCGTGAAGACTTTGTTTTCGTAGTTTCGTTTTTCTCTTTCTTGATTCATAGGAAACACTTTGTCTTTGTTAAAGGGGGTCGAGGAAATACTAAGGAAAAATTTCCATGTGATGCTCAACTCAAAATCTTACACCTACCAATCCCTTCGAGTGAAGCCTTTGGAAATCTCATACAGCTTCAGTCAATTTCTTGATGTGAGACGAAGTTCTTCCGGTCACGGAGAATTTTTTCTGACCGAGGAGTTAGGAATTCGCCGGTCGGATTGCCTACGATGAGGAACATGATAGCCCCGAGGAATCTGAGATTCAAATTTCCGACCATTGTTGTCTTGGCCACCTGTCCCAAAATATCTTATCCACCTAACGGTCATATCATTGAAGGGCATTTATGTCTTATCATGTCGGGCTGCTCCCTAGGCTATAAATAGCCGCCCCCTACAACCACTAGCTGGTTGGCTGCTCCGAGAGAAACTTGACACTTGTCATTTGAGAGCAACCCATCCTCCGAGGACTTTGAGCGAAAATCATCGAGTGAGGGAAAACCCAAAAACCAAACCCCTACAAACCCAAAGTGATTGAGCATCACTGAAGAGATTGATCCTGCGTGGATCCGACGATTGTTACCTATGAAGATCATGCTTCTTCCAGACGGTTAGGCGTCATGGTCTAGAGCATCCAAGAGGAATTGTGGATCATCGAGTGACCAAATCTGTGAAGGTTTGGAAGTCGCTGAAGACTTACCACGAGTGATTGGACGAGGTCCATGTGACCTTAGTTCAAGGAGAATACGGTGAGGACTTGGTGTCCCGAGATGCGTGCTCAGCGATCGGGTGTCCGGATCGTGTGTCCTCGAGTTTAAATACTCACCGCTCCAACCAGACGTACAACCGAGACAATGATTGGAACTGGTCTACCAAATCATTGTCTTCACCAACCTTATCGGTTCTATTTCCTCAACCCTTTCATTTCCTCATTATTGTGTTGAGTGTTTGTTCATATCTGTGTTTGAAGACTTTGGTCAAGACTTTCTCAATTTCCTCAGTTCAATTTCTTCACCGCTTGTCTTCATCCTGTGCTATCCTGTGTTTACGCTTTCTGTACTCTTTGTTTGTCTTCATTTCATCATGATGACCATGCCCGCATTCTGTTATGCTTACTTCTGAGTACTTATTCCGCTGCAAGTAGTTCTTCGCTAAGGAATTTCCTCACCGGCAAATTCCTCAGTGAAGAATTCATAAAAATCGGCTATTCACCCCCTCTAGTTGATATAATGCACTTTCAATTGGTATCGAGCAAGGTACTCCCTTGTTACGTGTGATTTTGGTTTAACCACCGAGTTTTAGTTATGTCGACCGCAGTATGATCAAGGTCTCGCAGTTGTCTCCTACCTTTGATGGGACGGACTACCCCTCTTGGAAGAACAAGATGCGAATGCATCTTGAAGCAATTGATAACGATCTACGGTATGTTGTGGAAAATGGTGTTCTCACCACACCTTCGCTGAATGTCTTGATGTGAAGAGATTCAAGCAACTCGATTCTCAAGCGAAGAATATCATATGTGGCCATCTGAGCAAAGGTCAATATGGAAGAGTGAGTGCTTTGGAAACTGCCAAGCTCATCTGGGACAGGCTGTCTAAAGTGAATGAAGGAGTCTCAACTTAGCGTGACTCTCGAGTTGATGTTCTTCGGAATCTCTTCAACCGCTTCAAAAGACTCGACAACGAAAATGTGCAACAAACCTTCGATCGCCTCATCGACATCTCAAATGAGCTTCAAGCACTTGGCGCCATCGACATCACCGACCATGAGGTGGTGAAGAAATTGTTAAGATCGCTTGATTCCTCATTTGATACTCGCACCGATGATACAAGAGCGTCGTCGACTACAAGTCACTTGATCCTGCCGATATCCTCGAGAGGTTAAATACTCATGAGTTCCAGCTTGTCAAAAGAGAGATCTCTATGGTTCTAGCTATGGAAAACACGTGCCACGAAGGCCAAGGTCAGGTTCAATCTGAGTCTCAAGACTCTAGTAGCCTTGGAGATCCTCAAGAATTAGGCCAGAGCTAGCACCTTTGCTCGTGAAGAAATTCCGGAAGTTCTCAAGGCGTGGTCGATTTGGAAAATCCTCAAGGAGCAGTGATTCCTCATCCAGGACTATAAGAGAAGACTTTGTCACAAATGCAATAAACCTGGTCACTACATCCAAGATTGTCCTCAGTGGGAAAAGGAATTAAAGAAGATGAAACACAAGGATTACAGTTCTAATGACGTTAAGAAGAAGAAGAAATCATCGAAATCTTCATCATCAAAATCCTCAAAGCCTTCTTCTCACAAGAAGAGCAGCTCCAAAAAGGCTCGGGCATTCATTTGCAAGGAAATGGACTCTGAAGCTGAATATGAGGAACATGAGGAAGAGGAGGCATCAGAAGAATCTAAGTCTGGTGTGGCGAGTCTATCTCTCGCTACTGCTTTCGTCAGCAAGTCCATCTTCAACTCTGAAGAAAATGTCCTCACCAACAATGCTGATGAAGATAGTGATGACTACACTCCCACCTATTGCTTCATGGCAAAGGGTGCCAAGGTACTCAAATATACCTCCTATGAATCTAGTGAAAATGAATCTGATGAAGATCTAAAGCCCAGTTACTCAAAACTTGCTAAAATTGCTGTAAAACAACAAAGGGCTTTGGAAAAGGTTCAAAACATGCTAGATAAGAGTGATGATATGTTAGGTGAAGAAATGGATCGCACTAAAGCCCCGACCGAAAATCTTGAGACTTCAGTCTAGGTTTGACAGCCTTCAAGGTCATCATAACACTCTCTTATCTCGATCATGAGAAACTTTCTTATGAATTTCTTCAAAGAAAGCAAGATCTTGAGAAGCTAAGAGTGAGTTATGAAGATCTTCGAAGGAGCGCGATTCATTACTTGCTCAACAAATCAGCGCTTCCTGTGAAGAATTTGTTCCTCCATGCTTAAAGTGCATTGAACGTGAATCGCTAATTCTTCACCAATGTTCAAATGCTTCAACTGTTACAAATTCTTCACCGCCTCTGCTATCACTAATTCCTCATCCGAGGACATTGCTAGTATTCTTGACGATGCGAAATTTGAAGGAATTGTACATGATAGGCATGTACAAAAGCCTCAAAGGGCATCGAGACTCTTTGTGATGTGCTTAAAAGCGAGATCCTCAACAGGAACCCTAGGAAAGAGGGTATTGCTTTTGAGAGGAAACTCAATGCTGATGGAACATATTGGAAGCCTGAGCAGTATCCCAAAACCTCATGGGTTGCTTCAAAGGGACCTCCAGTTGATCCATCTAACTTATCTGGCTTTACATGTGAATCTCCTCATTCTTCTGATGAGTCATTTGACTCCAACTATAAATTGTTCAAAAATCAGAATGGTGAAGTATTTGCTAGATATGTTGGCACTAATCGCAGGAACGGTTCCCCTATGAAGAAAATCTGGGTTCCCAAGAAGTGCCTTGAAAGTCTTCAGTGAATGTCCTCATGACACCACCTGTGAAGAATAGGAACCCCAGATCAAATTCTTCATATGGACCAAATTCTTCATATGGATCCAAGTCCTCATACGGACCAAATTCCTCACGTGGATCAAATTCCTCAAAAGGATCAAAGTCCTCATATGATTATCATCGTGCTAACAACTCTGTTTCGCAGGGTAGACCTAAGGGCTATGAATATGTGTATTATTCTTCAAACCAATATGTTCATAAGTCCTCGAAGAATTTCTCTGCTTATTCATATGCTTACCCTAACCCCTCTTATGTGAAACGAAATGGTTTGGCTTCTATGCCACCATTCTCGTATGGTGCTCGCATGAGTAATGAACTCTTTGCCACCCCTTGAGATGTGGGTGGTGAAGAAAAGAACTAATCTCTTCTGCGAGGTCGTCGTCTCCACGTGCCTTAACGTCTGAAGAATTTCTTTGAGGACTGTGAAATTGCACGAAAGGGCCAGACTAATCATGATGAAATGACCTTTCATTTCACACGTCCTCCTACTGCTTATCTGATAATACTGACTGATGAAATTCATCTGATGAACTTGATATCATATTCTTCACTGATGAAGTATATGAGATCGTAAGTTGTACTAATTCATCTGCAGGATGATCAACCCAAAGCCACTGAGTGGGTTCTCGATAGTGGATGTACAAATCACATGACTGGTGACAAGAATCTATTGATGGATGCTCCCTTATCACCGTCCCATCTGAAGCATATCATCTTTGCTGACAAAGGCAAAAGTCGTGTATTGGGTCTTGGTAAGGTTGCGATCTCTAAGGACATACACATGGACAAAGTCATGCTTGTTGAGTCCTTAGGATACAACCTCATGTCGATCTCAATGCTTTGTGATCTTGATATGGTTGTTATCTTTGGCAAGCATCGTTGTGTTGTGATTATGGAAGCTGACAATTCCAAAGTCTTGAAGGCTTTAGGAGAGGAGACTTGTATATTGTTGACTTCTCTCTGGGACCACAACCAGCCGTGTGTCTACTTGCAAAAGCTTCAGGAGGTCAAGCTATGGCATCGGCGACTTGGTCACGCAGGCATGAGGAATTTGAACACACTTGCAAAGAAGAAGCATGTCATTGGCATTGAGAATGTCAAATTCCTCAAGGATCACTTGTGTGGAGCCCGTGAAGTCGGAAAATGACCAAGGCCATGCATCCATCATAGACTATCATGACCACTACTCGTCCCTTCGAATTGCTTCACATGGACCTCTTTGGTCCTAATCATTACTCAGCTGTCACTAATGACGCATCTCTATTTGGCTTTGTTATTGTTGATGATTACTCTCGTTACACATGGGTACACATTGTTACTTACAAAAATCAAGTGCAGGAAGTCGTCAAACGATTTTCCTCGAGGGCTTCAACTAACTTTGGTGTGAAGATCAGCCACATCAGGAGTGACAATGGAACTGAGTTCAAGAATTCCGGTCTTGATGTCTATCTTGATGAACTCGGTATTACTCATGAGTTATCTGCTCCCTATACTCCTCAGCAGAATGGCGTCGTGGAGCGCAAGAACAAAACTCTCGTTGAGATGGCTCGCACTATGCTTGATGAATACAAAACGCCTAGTCGTTTTTGGATTGATGCAATTGATAATGGCGTGCCACATCATCAACAGAGTATATCTTCACAAATTCTTCAAGAAGACTGCCTATGAACTCCTCACCGACAAGAAACCCAATGTAAGTTATTTCAAAGTCTTGATTGCTAAATGCTGGATTAGAGATCCTCATCACAATTCTAAATTTGCACCGAAGCACATGAAGGTTTTATGCTTGGTTACGGAAAGGACTCGCACACCTACAGAGTCTTCAACATCACTCTTCACAAGATTGTTGACATCGTAGATGTGCGGTTCGATGAAACTAATGGCTCGCAAAGAGAGCACCTACCTTCCGTGTTAGATGAACCAGCACCGAGGAATCTATCAAGTTCAAGGCAACCGAGGATGTCATTCCTCTTCAAGAAACTTTGAAGAATTCATTCTCAGAAGCCAAGAACGTCGAGCTGATGCACCTGAAGATAATGCTGAAGACAATGGTGCTGAAGAAAATGATCAAATTGCTCGACGACAACCAGCTCATCCTCGCGTTGCAAAAGAAGTGCAAGTGGAGAAGATCATCGATGACATTAAAGCGCCGGGTCCTCTCACACGCTCAAAAGCTTCACATTTATCTAACTTTTGTGGGCACTATGCTTTCGTCTCTATCACAGAGCCCACTAAGGTAGATGAAGCATTTCGAGCCGAGTGGATTCAGGCTATGCAAGAAGAATTACATCGATTCGAGCTCAACAATGTCCGGGAACTGGTCAAACATCCGGATCCTCGCAAGCATAATATCATTGGCACAAAGTGGATCTACCGCAACAAGCAAGATGAAAATGGCCTTGTGGTCGTGAATAAGGCACGACTAGTAGCTCAAGGCTACACACAGTTGAAGGAATTGATTTCGATGAAACTTTTGCACCTGTTGCTAGACTTGAGTCTATTCAGCATATTACTCGCCTATGCTAACCATCAAAATATCACTTTATGTCAAATGGATGTGAAAAGTGCATTCCTCAATGGTAAGCTTGAGGAAGAAGTATATGTTGCTCAACCCCCAGGTTTTGAAGATCCAAAGAATCCTGACAAAGTCTTCAGACTTAATAAGGCCCTCTATGGTCTCAAACAAGCCCCACAGGCGTGGTATGATACATTGAAGGAATTCTTCGTGAAGAATGGCTTCACACCCGGTTCACTCGACCCTACTCTCTTTACTAAATCTTATGATGGTGAACTGTTTGTGTGCCAAATATATGTTGATGATATTATCTTTGGCTGTCTTGACCAACGTTATAGTGATGAATTTGCCTATATGATGAGTGAAGAAGATCAAATGTCTATGATGGGAGAGTTGAAATTCTTCTTAGGTCTTCAAATTCGTCAACAACACAATGGCATATTCATATCTCAGAGAAATACCTCAAAGATGTCCTCAAGAAATTCGGCATGCAAGATTGCAAAGGCGTCAAAATTCCTATGCCCACAAATGGCCATCTATGCACCGATGAAAATGGTATTGACTTGATCACAAGGTATACCACTCCATGATTGGTTCTTTCTTGTACTTATGTGCATCTAGGCCAGATATAATGCTTAGTGTTTGCATGTGTGCCCGATTTCGAGCTACACCAAGGAATCACACCATAAGGTCAGAAGCATATTCTTCGATATCTAGCTCACACACCAACACTAGGATTATGGTACCCCAAGGGCTCTGCTTTTGATCTCATTGGATATTCTGACTCTGACAATGCTGGTGATCGTGTGGACCGCAAGTCAACTTCTGGCACTTGTCATTTCCTCGGACGATCTTTGGTCTATTGGTCCTCGAAGAAACAGAACTACGTATCACTGTCTACTGCGGAAGCTGAATACATTGCTGCTGGCTCGTGTTGTGCTCAATTGTTGTGGATGCAGCAAACTCTCAAGGACTACGGCATCAACGTGAAGAATGTGCCTCTCTCTTTGTGACAATGAGAGTGCAATCAAGATTGCTCACAACCCGATTCAGCACTCGAAGACAAAGCACATTCAGATTCGTCATCATTTTCTTCGTGATCATGTGTTGAAGGGCGACATCTCCATCGAAAGCACGTGAAGACTGAAGAATAGCTAGCCGATATCTTCACTAAGCCCTTGGATGAGAAGAGATTTAGCAAGTTGCGTTGTGAGCTAAATATCTTAGAATCTTGAACGTTCTTTAAAAGGACACACATCCCGACACTTATGCAAAATTGATGACTTAGATGTGCAACACATGAAGAAACTTTTTCTTCAATCAATGAAGAATAACACTCTAAGTGTGAAGAAATTAATGAAGAATTTGATTCTCAGAACCCTACGACAATTGTAAGCGGTGTCTGAAATCATCATTCTTATACGGTGGGTCACACCACCACCAAAGCTGAAAATCTTCAATTTGAGTTTTTCCTCAGTTTTGAAATTCTTTAGTTTTTCAAATTCTTCAACTTTGCAAAATCTTCACTGTTTCCGTCGTCTTTCTTCATTGGCTATATCTATATATATATATATATATATATATATATATGGGTTTATGTCCTCTACAGCATTCACTTATAGTTATTTCTTCAAGTCGTCTTTTCTGCTAAGTGAATGCGATCGGACCCTTCCCCCTCTATGTTATACTCAACCCAATCTATTCACAAATTCTTCATGTGCGTTCTATTTGAAACTCGTTCAAAATCTTCACCGAGTCCTTGTCAGCTGAAGAAATTGCGAATGAAACTTTAAAACTGATCTTATCCAAATTTTCGGTTTTGCCGCTCAAACCGTTCCGCATCCCACGATGCATTATTTTACTCACCCACAATCATACACGATCTCCACTATACAGTACGTGGGTGACACATGTCGCGTGAAGGAGAAAGGGCAGGGCACGTTAAGTCCCAAATCTTGAGTAACAGTTTTTCACCTTGTCCATAAATACCCCTCTCCCCTTCCTCACTTCTTTTACCCCGCTCGACCTCTCTCTCCCGTTCGAGCTCCTCAAACCCTAGCGCCGCTGCTACTCCATCATCGCCGGTGAGGAAGAGCTTCACTGCCTCGACCTCGTCGTCGTCAGACTCCACGCCGACCGCGGAATTCCTCACTCCGCCGCCGTAGCTGTCTTCCTCTGCCAAGTTAGGGCGTGGAAGATCCGAATGCATTTAGCTTCACATCTACAACACCCAGGTTAAATGCGTGTTCTTCATTTAGGGTAAATAAAAGTTACTTTTACTACCCTCGTTGATCCAAATCTTATACTACAAAATCTTCAAAGGTGTTTTATTCTTCAAATCCTCACACACAAACACCTCACTAGTTATATGCTCTTGATTCGTTTCTCTAAGCAATCATTTTTCTTCAAGATTCCTCAATTGTGTGGATCCTCGATCCGCATAAACCTAAGACAAAGAACGCTTAGTGAAATTCTTCAAGGCTCATCTGGTCAAAATCCTCAAAACTTGTTCTTTTGAAAAACCTTCCGAGAACGCATATGACCTCTCCAAATTCCTCGCAACTATACTCATTCACAGTACTCATGTCATTCTTTGAATCACTAGGTTCTCATCAACTTAACTCATTTGCAGCGTTCCTCGAAGAAAAACTGCATACTTCTTCGTGAGAACTCAATTGTTCAAATTCCTCAATCAAGAATATGGCGAACGGTAAGAAGCCACGAGGAGGAAAGAAACCCGAGGTTATGATCGCTTTTGAGATCCCCGAGGAAATTTATGCCGACTATTGCACACCGATGAAGCAAAATTTGGCAAAGAAAGCAAAAATCAGCGCAAGGTGCGCATTCGGAAGATTGAGCGGAGATGGGCAAGGGAATGGAGGGAATACAGATATGTGACTCCAAAGTACATGAAGAAATTCGCTCTCAATCCTCCATGCCCAAGAGCTCCATTGGCACTGCCAAGTAGCCGACCCCACTAGCATCAAGCGTGGTGAGGACTTTCCTCAAGAATGGGCTAAGCGCCAAGCTAAATTGGCAAGACAAGCCAAGGAGGCGGTGAAGAAATTCAATGAGGATTCTGCCATGCCATCGCATCGAGGCCTCGGTCAAACCAAGGAAATCCATGCCAAAGAAGCACGCTCATAAGCCAAGTGCTTCACCATCAGCGCCCTCACGGCCAAGTTCCTCAAAGAACGCCCTCAAGGCAAATTCCTCACACTGCTACAGCTCCACCAAAGTCCTCAACAGCTCCTTCAAAGTCCTCGGTTCACTGTGCATCCGCTACATGTCAAAGGACTGCTGGTTTCTCGATTGCCTCTGGTGTTTTAGCAAGTTCCTCAAAGACCAATTTCATCATCTGGCCCAACTCTGCTGAAGACCAAAGCAACAGCTGGACGAGGTCCTCGGCCAAGTCCAAAGAAGAAACAGGTTGCATTCCATGTGCCTTCTGATGATGCACTTGCGGAAATCATCAAAGATCGCCAAGAAAGGGCCGCTAGAGCCAAAGGCACATTTGTGCCACTGCTGTTGGATCCGAGGAAAATCCTCGATTATATTGATCTCTCGCACAAGGATCCAAACACCCCTATGCCTGACTTTCATCTGACCCCTGGACAAATTCATATGTTGACCCATTTCATCGCTGAAGAGAAATGGAAGTTTGAAAAGGCAAGAGAGATCAAGAAGGCTCAATACATAAAGGAGAAGTTCCTGAAGAAAAAGCGTTGTCAAAATGACACCGAGGAACTTCTCAAGGTCCAGACCGAAATTCAAGACCTCAAAGAAAACTTCGATTCTTATTATGCTGATTGGCAAGGAGCCAAGGTCGATTCATTAACTGACGAAGAAATTCACCAATGTTGCTGCCCCAACGCAACATGAAATTCCTCAGTGAAGCCTCACTCAGCCGATCAAGAACTTGCCACAAGACCGTGATGAAGTTCAAAGCGGCCGATGAAAATGCTATTTCCGAGGCTGATGATCCCATTCCACCACCGAAGAAATTGCCGGGCATCCACTAGTGGTGCGCTGAAGAAACCGAACAAGACAGGCAACTGCAGCGGTTGTGCTCAAGAAATTCAACCAGATTCCTCGGCTCCTCCGCGCCAACACCAACTCCAATTCTTCCATCCGCCTCGAGGTGAAGAAAACCAAGGCTGCGTAATCGAGCTGCAAGGAAGAAAAGGAAGGCATCACCGTGTCAAATTCTTCTACTGCGAAGAAAATGAAGCCAATGACCAGCTCATTCGAAAATCCAATTGATGCTGTTCCGATTTCCTCCATGCCATCAAAGGACCTTGTTCCTTTTGGAGAAGACTATGAGATCCCAATCGGATCGATGAAGAACATCATTCTGCCGCTTCGTCAGAGCAGATTGATGAAGAAATTGAAGTGGACGCAATCCCTTCAACCCCGGTCATTTCCTCACCTATGCCTCGGTTCACATGAAGAGGCTGGTGTTGAGGAAATTGAAGATGAAGATGTGGATATAGGGTGCACCACACCGGTGATGAATGATGACTTTTGAGAAAGTCTGCATCCAAATACTCCTCTCTTCACCCCGCCTCCAACAGATTCCTCACCCCTGCACCAACAAATCCAAATGGACTCAAGAAACTCAACCCACCTGCTCAGGCATGAATAAATTCCAGCCACTAGTGCCGATGAACTGCCGCTTATCCACAGATCGCACTGTTGAGGAACAAGAAATTCCTCACCAAGAACCTGAACTTGCGATTCTGAGGTGGTGATGCAACTCATCGACACCCCTCTCGCCCAAGCAAAGAATCCGTTCTCAAGCAAACAAAAGTTCAAGGCTGATGATTTCTTTGCCGAGCACGTATTCTTCACTAACTATAATCCATATGATTCTGCTCGCATAAGGAAGAGGCGTTTCTGGACTACCAGCCAAGCCAACTTCTATTCCTCAGTGCTCTTCAACAAAGACAAAGTCTTCGATCATGCTCACATTCCTCATGTGGACATGGAGTCTCTGCCAGGCTTTGAGTCAGTCCTCAGTGTTCTTCACGACGCAGACTTCTCAATTTCTGCACCGATATCTGTGGATCGGAATGAAGAACTCATTCTTCAATTCTATGCAACGCTGCACATCACCGGAGACGTCAAGACGTGAACTCATGGGTATTAGACCGGATGTCCGAAAATACTCACTACAAGGCACCAAGAATCGAATTGCTTCATGCTCTACCACTCAGCCCTCCACTTGATGGTGCACGTTGTATCTACAACGAACCGTAACTTTCAAATCACTATATGCAAGTGATGATGAAGCCTTTGAAGCCAAGGCAGCCCCAAGAACCAAATTCCTCGTCAAGGAATTATTGTATGTGCCTCGACCGTCTATCGGATCTGCGAAGACAATGAGTCCTATCAAAGGCCACGACTCGAATGATGAAGAAGTCGTTGGCATCATGAAGAATATGCTTTTCAACATCATCCATAGCGTTCCGTCAACTTCCATGATTTCTTCATGAGGACTCGCAAACATTGCTATGTCACCATTTGAGCTGAAGCCTTATGCGCCTTGGATAATGAGATTCATCAGACAAGGTCTTCACTCAATTACAAGGCTGATACTACGAACCACTACAGCTACTTGCCCCGATTGAAGTCCTCAAGCGGACATTTACCTCGAGATGATGACAAGGGCAAGGCTACTGCTGTGATCGATGAAGGCATTCGTCCATTGGATGGACAGTTTCGCAGCAGCATCCTACTCCACCAATGATGACTCGCCACCCATGACTCTGCCATAAATACCTCGGTCAAGCAAAGTCCTCAAGCCATCGCACCGAGGTGATGATCGATCGTGAGTTACTCCTCGCCTTCATCAGAAGGTTGATCGCAATCATAAATGGGTCAAGCGTCAGTTTGTTTCAATTCTTCAAAACATGACCTCAACACACAATGCAGTGAAGAAAAACCACTACTACCTCCATGAAACCTTCAAACGCACCTGGGCTGTTCTTCACATGTCTACAAAGGCGGAAGAACCGGCGACTATGGGACTCAAGGAAGAATTTGACTGGTCTGCACCTCCTCCAAGAAATACAAGAAGGTCAAAGTTCCTTCCTTGGTGGCCAGCACCTATTCTTCATCGCATACGACATCGATGAAAATGAAGACTTGGACGACACCGCGGCAGGTCCTACTACAACAACCGACCCCAACAACGCCGGGCGCTCCTTCTTAAACTTGAAATTCTTCAGGTGCGTTAGTCCTCAGTTTCGATCCTTTTGGTCATTCGATGACAAAGGGGAGAAATTTGAGTTAGTCTTCAAGCGGGTCTATTTTATTGCCCATATACAACAATTTATTAAGTTACAACTCTCGTTCTTCTGAAACTTTTATTGGATCGAGTTGTAATCTTAAACCCGATGGTGCTTTGATACTTTTGATGCACTATGCTCTGATTCTCTTGAGTTTTTTTTTTGTGCTCTGATACTCTTGATGCGTTATTTTGCATGCTTGTTCCTCATTAATGTTATCGCACGCATGCCGAATTACATCAAGCACCATATTTCATCATGCATTTCAAATTCTTCATATTATATGTCAAATGCGTGTATGAATTACAAGATATAGGGGGAAATCTCCATGATTCAACTCTTCAAATGTGCATTGCCTCAAAAGCAAATTCCTCACTATGCACATCTTCGTGGGGAGTTCTTCTATATCTTGCAATCAAATTCCTCAATATCGTATTTACACTTCATATGTTTATCCCTCGTTGAAAACTTAACCTATATTGTCATCAATCACCAAAAGGGGAGATTGTAAGTGCATCTAGTGCCCTTAGTGATTTTGGTGTATTGAAGACTTATAGGTTAAGGGACTAATGTGTTTGTGAGTGTACACAGGTTTATAAGTCTATGAGGAGTTTGATAATTACAGAGAAAGTCGACCCCTAAAAATGAAGTTTTTCGACTGAAGACTTTGATATTATGAAGACTTTCTGAAGACTTTGAAAGTGAAGAAATTGGTGTGACCTTGAAGACTTGGTATTCATTTGAGGAACATGAAGCGTGAAGACTTTGTTTTCGTAGTTTCGTTTTTCTCTTTCTTGATTCATAGGAAACACCGTCTTTGTTAAAGGGGTCGAGGAAATACTAAGGAAAAATTTCCATGTGATGCTCAACTCAAAATCCTACACCTACCAATCCCTTGAGTGAAGCCTTTGGAAATCTCATACAGTTCGATCAATTTCTTCAAAGGATGTAGACGAAGTTCTTCCGTCGCCGAGGAATTTTTTCTGACCGAGGAGTTAGGAATTCGCCAGTCTTGGATTGCCTACACGATGAGGAACATGATAGCCCGAGGAATTTGAGATTCAAATTTCCGACCGTTCTTTGTGTTCTTGCGCACTGTCCCAAAATATCTTATCCACCTAACGGTCATATCATTGAAGGGCATTTATGTCTTATCATGTCGGGCTCCTCCCTAGGCTATAAATAGCCGCCCCCTACAACCACTAGCTGGTTGGTTGCTCCGAGAGAAACTTGACACTTGTCATTTTGAGAGCAACCCATCCTCTGAGGACTTTGAGCGAAAATCATCGAGTGAGGAAAAATCCCAAAAACCAAACCCCTACAAACCCAAAGTGATTGAGCATCATCAAGAGATTGATCCTGCGTGGATCCGACGCTTGTTACCTTTGAAGACTGTGCTTCTTCCAGACGGTTAGGCGTCATGGTCTAGAGCATCCAAGAGGAATTGTGGATCGCCGAGTGACCAAGTCTGTGAAGGTTTGGAAGTTGCTCAAGACTTACCACGAGTGATTGGACGAGGTCTGTGTGACCTTAGTTCAAGGAGAATACGGTGAGGACTTGGTGTCCCGAGCTGCGTGCTTTCAATGACCGGGTGTCCGGACCGTGTGTCCTCGAGTTTAAATACTCAGCCGCTCCAACCAGACGCATAACCGAGACAAAGCAGTTGGAACTGGTCTACCAAATCATTGTATTCACCAACCTTACCGGTTCTATTTCCTCAACCCTTTCATTTCCTCATTATTGTGTTGAGTGTTTGTTCATATCTGTGTTTGAAGACTTTGACTGAAGACTTTCTCAATTTCCTCAGTTCAATTTCTTCAGTCTGTTTGTCTTCATCCTGTGCTATCATGTGTTTACGCTTTCTGTATTCTTTGTTTGTCTTCATTTCATCATGACGACCATGCCCGCATTCTGTTATGCTTACTCTTGAGTACTTATTCCGCTGCAAGTAGTTCTTCGCTAAGGAATTTCCTCACCGGCAAATTCCTCAGTGAAGAATTCATAAAAATCGCCTATTCACCCCCCCCCCTCTAGTCGATATAACGCACTTTCAATATCACTTAAGAACTCCCACTTAGATAGACATCCCTCTAATCATCTAAGTGATCACGTGATCCAAATCAACTAAACCATAACCGATCATCACGTGAAATGGAGTAGTTTTCAATGGTGAACATCACTATGTTGATCATATCTACTATATGATTCATGCTCGACCTTTCGGTCTTAGTGTTCCGAGGCCATATCTGCATATGCTAGGCTTGTCAAGTTTAACATGAGTATTCTGCGTGTGCAAAACTGGCTTGCACCCATTGTAGATGGACGTAGAGCTTATCACACCGGTCATCATGTGGTGTCCAGGCACGATTTAACTTTGGCAACGGTGCATACTCAGGGAGAACACTTTTATCTTGAAATTTAGTGAGAGATCATCTTATAATGCTACTGTCAATCAAAGAAAAATAAGATGTATAAAAGATAAACATCACATGCAATCAATATAAGTGATATGATATGGCCATCATCATCTTGTGCTTCTGATCTCCATCTTCGAAGCATCGTCATGATCACCATCGTCACCGGCGCGACACCTTGATCTCCATCGTAGCATCGTTGTTGTCTCGCCAACTATTGCTTCTATGACTATAGCTACCGCTTAGTGATAAAGTAAAGCAATTACAGGGCGATTGCATTGCATACAATTAAGCGACAACCATATGGCTCCTGCCAGTTGCCGATAACTCGGTTACAAAATATGGTCATCTCATACAATAAAATATAGCATCATGCCTTGACCATATCACATCACAACATGCCCTGCAAAAACAAGTTATACGTCCTCTACTTTGTTGTTGCAAGTTTTACGTGGCTGCTACGGGCTGAGCAAGAACCGTTCTTACCTACGCATCAAAACCACAACGATAGTTCGTCAAGTTAGTGATGTTTTAACCTTCTCAAGGACGGGCGTAGCCACACTCGGTTCAACTAAAGTTGGAGAAACTGACACCCGCCACCACACGTGTGCAAAGCACATCGGTAGAACCAGTCTCGCGTAAGCGTACGTGTAATGTCGGTCCGGGCCGCTTCATCCAACAATACCGCCGAACCAAAGTATGACATGCTGGTAAGCAGTATGACTTGTATCGCCCACAACTCACTTGTGTTCTACTCGTGCATATTACATCTACGCATAAAACCAGGCTCAAATGCCACTGTTGGGGAACGTAGTAATTTCAAAAAAATTACTACGCACACGCAAGATCATGGTGATGCATAGCAACGAGAGGGGAGACTGTTGTCCACGCACTCGTGAGACCGAAAGCGAAGCGTTAGCACAACGCGGTTGATGTAGTCGTCGTCTTCACGATCCGACCGATCAAGTACCGAGCATACGACACCTCCGAGTTTAGCACACGTTCAGCTCGATGGCGTCCCTCGAACTCCGATCCAGCCGAGCTTTGAGGGAGAGTTCACAAGACGACGGCATGGTGACGATGATGATGTTCTACCGACGCAGGGCTTCGCCTAAGCACCGCTACGATATTATCGAGGTGGACTATGATGGAGGGGGGCACCGCACATGGCTAAAAGATCAATGATCAATTATTGTGTCTATGGGGTGCCCCCTGGCCACGTATATAAAGGAGTGGAGGAGGGGAGAGGCCGGCCCTCTCTATGGCGCGCCCTGGGGAGTCCTACTCCCACCGGGAGTAGGATCCCCCCCCCCCCCTTCCATGTAGTAGGAGTAGGAGACAAGGAAGGGGAAGAAAGAAGAGAAGGAAGGAGGGGGCGCAGCCCCTCCCCCTAGTCCAATTCGGACTAGGCCTTGGGGGGGGGCGCAGCCTGCCTCTCTCTCTCCCCTAAAGCCCAATAAGGCCCATATACTTCTTCCCCGGATTCCCATAACTCCCCGGTACTCCGAAAAATACCCGAACCACTCGGAACCTTTTCGATGTCTGAATATAGTCGTCCAATATATCGATCTTTACGTCTCGACCATTTCGAGACTCCTCGTCATGTCCCCGATCTCATCCGGGACTCCGAACTACCTTCGGTACATCAAAACACATAAACTCATAATATAAGCCGCCGAACTTTAAGCGTGCGGACCCTACCGGTTCGAGAACTATGTAGACATGACCGAGACACGTCTCCGGTCAATAACCAATAAGCGGAACCTGGATGCTCATATTGGCTCCACATATTCTACGAAGATCTTTATCGGTCAAACCGCATAACAACATACGTTGTTCCCTTTGTCATCGGTATGTTACTTGCCCGAGATTCGATCGTCGGTATCTCAATACCTAGTTCAATCTCGTTACCGGCAAGTCTCTTTACTCGTTCAGTAATACATCATCCCGCAACTAACTCATTAGTTGCAATGCTTGCAAGGCTTGATGTGCATTACCGAGTGGGCCCAGAGATACCTCTCTGACAATTGGAGTGACAAATCCTAATCTCGAAATACGCCAACCCAACAAGTACCTTCGGAGACACCTGTAGAGCATCTTTATACTCACCCAGTTACGTTGTGACGTTTGATAGCACACAAAGTGTTCCTCCAGTAAACGGGAGTTGCATAATCTCATAGTCATAGGAACATGTATATGTCATGAAGAAAGCAATAGCAACATACTAAACGATCAAGTGCTAAGCTAACGGAATGGGTCAAGTCAATCACATCATTCTCCTAATGATGTGATCCCGTTAACCAAATGACAACTCATGTCTATGGTTAGGAAACTTAACCATCTTTGATTAACAAGCTAGTCAAGTTGAGGCATACTAGTGACACTATGTTTGTCTATGTATTCACACATGTATTATGTTTCCGGTTAATACAATTCTAGCATGAATAATAAACATTTATCATGAAATAAGGAAATAAATAATGACTTTATTATTGCCTCTAGGGCATATTTCCTTCACTATTTATAGAAGAGGGCGAGTCAGAGCTAGCGGTCGCCGGCGAGGCTTCTGGAGCGGCGAGAGGCGACGAGAGTACTCAGGCTCGACGGGATAGCTTGTTGAGGATCGGCCAAGCACAGTGGGCAGGAGGAGCCAAGCAACAGGGCGCGAGGGTGGGACGGGACTGTCACGCATAACACTGTGCCCTCTGCTCCGTCGTGTCCGCGTCCACCGTGCAGGTTGTCGGAGTCAGGGAGCGGCAGAGGGTGGCTGGGAGGAAGTGGTCGAGGTAGCAGAAGGTCGAAGACAAGCTAGGTTGGTGCGGGGCGAGCGCACGGGCGAGGCAGAGAGGTTCGCGACGCGCAAAGCACGCCGAACACATGCCAGGCACCGTGTACTCATGCAGTCACCGCGTACACTGGTGCAACGCGGTGCGCCAGGGTGAGCAAACCGTGTCTAGGCTCTTGTCCCTTCAACACTGCGTTTGTGCATGCTCTTAGTTCATCACCAGGTCGATCAGACAAGACTTGAGAGAGTTTGCAAGTTTTTGGATAGAAACTGTTGCAGAATTTTGTGAGAAAACTATAAGGAGATAAGAGCTGAGACTTCGTGGCTAAGCTTTGGGTTGGAAGGTAGTCATGCCATAAAAATTTCAGCTCAAATGGAGCAAGCAAAAGTACACTTCCTTCACAATGTGCCCTTGCTGTCCAGAAAAGAAAATATTTTCTTTAGCCAAAATTTTACACATGACCATGGGATATTTTTTCACAGGAAGATGAGGCATGACCTAAAGAATGTTAGGAAATTTATTGGAATTTTTTTAAGCAATAAAAATGAGGATTGCTTCATAGCATAAGTGAAAAATATTCATTTTGAGGAGGAAAATGAATATTGTGCCATTGAATAAAATATTTCCATGGCATTATTTTGGGAGGGATGAGGTCTAGAGATGTTTTGAGGGTGCTAGGATCCACTTGGAAGAAAAATAAAAAACAATTCCCAAGTGGCAAGTCCAAAAGAGTTGATCAAAAATTCAAATTCAAACCAAATATTCAATAAACCGCAGGAAAAGAAAGTTTTCAAAATCTAGGGTGTCACAAACCTCCCCCCTTAGGATGAATCTCGTCCTCGAGATTCGGTTGCTCGGGAAACAATTCAGGGTATGCAGTCTTTAAGAAATCCTCTCTTTCCCAGGTAGCTTCATCCTCAGTATGATGTTCCCACTATACTTTGTAAAACTTGATTGACTTGCTGCGGGTGACTCTGTCCTCCACCTTCCCATCTTCTTGCCCGCCCCGTGGATCGTGTTAATCATTGCCTCCTCCTCATCCATCGTCACGCCCGATTGAGACATTCCGGCAAACAAAGATCGGGCACCTAAGGGCGAGGGAGACATAGTCAGCATCCGCGAACGGACAAGCGCCCGTTGATTGCGACTGAGGCTCCATGAAGGTGCAGTTCCTGTTGAGGTCAAGGCTGAATTACACTTGATGGCTGACAGTGACGAGGGACGCGGACTCCTGCTGCAAACTGAGCTGTTGGGCGCCGGCGTAGGATAGCAGATACAACTACATCGGCGATTGAACCAACGCCACTCGCCAGGCCACACGCTTTGGCGGAGGAGGTACCGAGTGACCATCTGTTGCCAAAGCGTCCTTCCTTTTTTTTTGCGGCGGCGGGTGTTGTGCGCCACCAACGGGTCCTTCTCGATCGACCCTGTCACGGCGCTGGACGGCGAAACGGTGTTGGATGACAGAAGGTACCTGTACCCGTGCTTTCTTGACATTTACGAGTGTTATTTTAACACGGCACAATTAAAGTCGCTCGCATAAACTCATCCCTATGAACGCACACACGCATACCCTATCCCTAGGAGCACCGCCAAGAGACAGAGCCGGCATGGCATCTTGAGATTTTACGAGGTCACCACAGGTGCCTCACAGTCGACGGGAACGTTTCCTCCCACTGAACGAACATCGCCGGAAGCCTAAAATAAATCCAAGAATAATGCGGGCACCACTGAACGAACATCGCCGGAAGCCTAAAATAAATCCAAGAATAATGCGGGCACCAATGTAAAGTCTAGTCTAGGATTTGAACTCTGACGAGCTGAGGATATCACTGTCCTCCTAGCCATCCAACTAGAGATTGGTTCACACATTATAAGGGTTTTGATTTGATGTTGCCACAAGAGAAAGTTGTGATTCAGGACAGGTAGATGAGATGTGGGGGGGGGGGGGGGGGGGGGGAGGGACCGTGCGTTGGCAGGTGCAGATCTTGTGCGCGGTCCGGGGCAGCGAGCGGGCAGATCCGTTGGAGATCCCACCATTATAGCTCCTCGTGTGATCGTGTCCTCCAGATCTTCGCCTCAATTCGAAAATCCGTAACGGCGAACACCACAGCACAGCACAGATCCTCCCCCTCCTCCCTCCTCCTGTATTTAACACGAGGCACCCAAACCCCAACGCCAACGCACGCAGCGCAGGACGCCACCACTTTCCACGCCCCCGTCTCCGTCTCCCTCGCGGCCTCGCCACCCAGCGAGCTCCGCTCCGCTCCCCGCCGCCGCCTCGCTCCCCAAGGTTCGATCTCCGCTCTCCCTCCCTCCCGTCGCGCTTCCCCGAACCCCTCGCTCGCTGCTCCGTGGCGCCGCGGATCTGGCCGCGGGCCTGCCGCTTATCCCCTCGGGCGCCCGATCGGCGGGGGGTTAGTGCTGCGGCTTCGCCTGCCGGTGGATCTGCCCGTGCGCGCGGGTTCGGCCGATCCGCCGGCCCTCCGGTCCGGTCGGCGGTTGGTGATTCTGATTTGGTCACTCGCTGCGAAATGCCTCTAACTTCTTCGCTTGCTGGTCCAGCCAGTGGCTATTCCGCTGCTGCATTGGGTGTTTAAGCTTGGCGCGGTGTGGAGCAACTACAGAGTGTCCCAAGTGGTGTGCCTTTTGCTTTGGCCCCATGGGATCTGTTAGGCTACTGGAGTAATACTGTCTAAACCGGGGAGGTGCCTTGCTTGATCCAAATCTGTTAGGCTACTTGTGTAAGATGCAGCGGCTACTGGAGTATTGTCTAAACCAGAGTTCAATCATAAAAATGGGTTTGGCATCAACTGTCTTCTGTGTAAGATGAGATGGCTGGGCTTGGATCTGTGAAAATCTTCACTAAATCTCACCCGAATACTCATAAACCAAATAACTTGGGGAGCTAATTTCAACTGAGATGGTATCTCAGGGACATCATTATCAAATGTGCAGTCTAAATTCTAGATGTGTGCACATCATCATTCTACTAACTTTTAAGATTGCTATGTGTGATGTTTGATTGTGTACACTCTGATCTTGTGCTCTTACAATGGTTCATGTATCACGGAACACACTAATTTTTAGCTTAATCAGTACTCCCTCTGTAAACTAATATAAGAGTGTTTAGAATACTAAAATAGTGATCTAAACGTTCTTATATTAGTTTACAGAGGGAGTATATCTGTCTGATATTTGTTAATCACATCATATCATATTCGTGTTAATTGAATACCGGTCAGCACAGTACCTCAGTGCGTGGTTCCCTTCTTATAGTATACTGTCTGATATTTGTTAATCACATCATATCATAATGGCGTTAATTGAATAGCTCAGCATAGTACATCACTGCATGGTTCTTAATAGTGCAAAAACAGTTTGAATTCCACCACTGCTGCTGGCTCATGGACTTTGCAGCTCAGTAAATCATGTTTGATGACTAAAATTGTTGATTTATAGCTAGTACTAGGCTGGATGACTAAAATTGTTGATTTATAGCTAGTACTAGGCTGGATGACTAAAAATGTTGATTTATAACTAGTGCTAGGCTGGATGACTAAAATTGTTGATTTATAGCTAGTACTAGGCTGGATGACTAAAATTGTTGATTTATAGCTAGTACTAGGCTGGATGACTAAAAATGTTGATTTATAACTAGTACTAGGCTGGATGACTAAAAATGTTGATTTATAACTAGTACTAGGCTGGATGTCCAGCAACAGCAATAATTGTGATCCAGTACAGCTATAGTTTTTTTCAACTTTGGTAGGCATAGTTGCACATGGGTAGAGCATGCCTGCCTGCAAGGACAGCTTATGACAGCTTATTGCTCTCTTTATTATTTTTATTTATTAAGCATAAATGGTCCATTAATGTGATTGAAGTGGTCTGTGCTTTCTAATTCACAATTTTGATTAGTCTTGCCAACCTACTTCTATCCACTAACCTCATTAGTGATGAAAATACCTGCTATGCTTAGAGCCTTAAAGCTAGATGTACACTTTGCTAAATACAGCTGTAGTTTCTCCTTACTGTGTTATTACCAAAAACATTGCTTTAGTTACATATTTGAATAAGGTTGATGAGCACATCAGGTAGAGATAAATTGACAGCTTCTTAAAATGATTCAGTTAGTTCTGTGTTTTTGTGCTCATCGACGTAATTCTTATTAGCAAGATACCTAGCAGTGAATATGTGATGTAACAAGTAAATGATTGAGAAGGTTTCCAATTGTCTTATGCAGACCAATGGCTGACGGCGAGGACATCCAGCCACTTGTGTGTGACAATGGCACTGGAATGGTCAAGGTTTGATGCTCACCCCTTTGTTTCATTCAAAATTTAAGCACAGAAAACTAGTTGTTTGGAAAATAAACATCTCGTTCCTGTAGGCTGGTTTTGCTGGTGATGATGCCCCAAGAGCAGTTTTCCCTAGTATAGTTGGCCGCCCTCGGCACACAGGTGTCATGGTTGGGATGGGCCAAAAAGATGCCTATGTGGGTGATGAAGCGCAGTCAAAAAGGGGTATCCTGACCTTGAAATACCCTATTGAGCATGGCATTGTGAGCAACTGGGATGACATGGAGAAAATCTGGCATCACACCTTCTACAATGAGCTGCGTGTTGCCCCTGAAGAACATCCAGTTTTGCTGACAGAAGCTCCTCTGAACCCAAAGGCAAACAGAGAGAAGATGACCCAAATCATGTTCGAGACATTCAATGCCCCAGCTATGTATGTGGCTATTCAAGCTGTTCTTTCTCTATATGCTAGTGGTCGTACAACCGGTACGTGTCCATTTTCTCCCTACTCAAGATGGGTTTATCTATGCTTACCCTTCATCAGTCATTGTATGACCTGAACGTGCGATGTCTGTGCAGGTATTGTGCTTGATTCTGGTGATGGTGTGAGCCATACTGTGCCGATCTACGAGGGATATGCACTTCCTCATGCTATTCTCCGGCTGGATCTTGCGGGTCGTGATCTGACTGACTCCCTGATGAAGATCCTCACGGAGAGGGGCTATTCCTTCACCACAACCGCAGAGCGGGAAATCGTAAGAGATATAAAGGAGAAGCTCGCCTATGTCGCCCTTGACTACGAGCAGGAGCTGGAGACCGCCAAGAGCAGCTCGTCCGTCGAGAAGAGCTATGAACTGCCTGACGGGCAGGTCATCACGATTGGCGCCGAGAGGTTCAGGTGCCCGGAGGTGCTGTTCCAGCCCTCGCTGATCGGCATGGAGGCTCCTGGGATCCACGAGACCACCTACAACTCCATCATGAAGTGCGACGTGGATATCAGGAAGGACCTCTATGGCAACATTGTGCTCAGTGGAGGGACGACCATGTTCCCCGGCATCGCTGACCGGATGAGCAAGGAGATCACCGCCCTCGCGCCGAGCAGCATGAAGATCAAGGTCGTGGCGCCTCCAGAGAGGAAGTACAGTGTCTGGATCGGTGGCTCCATCCTTGCCTCCCTCAGCACATTCCAGCAGGTACTGACTTACGCGACTATTTTGTTCCGTCGTCATGGCGTTTACCATCTTATTATTTTGGGGAAAAAGATACATGTATTTTTCTTATTCCTTCTTAATAACATCTTATTACATAAACCAACCAGAAAGCAAATTAATCTTTTCCTACAAAGCAAAGTATTCTTGTGTTTCCAGCTTTTGAAGAAAGTAGCGCTGATCCCTTTCCTTTTTGCAGATGTGGATATCCAAGGGAGAGTACGACGAATCTGGCCCCTCAATCGTCCACCGCAAGTGCTTCTAAGCCTTGGGCCGTGTCTTACTCTGTGTCTCTCTGCACTTTTCCTATGATTGGGCTTGTATCCGACTCCCCTCCATTGAAGTATTCCCCGAGCTTTATGTGGCCGTTTTTACGGATGATTTGGCATTGCCGGATGAAGGAAAAGTAGGTCCTGTATCACTTAATACAGAAGATGCCGCTTGTTCTTAGTGATATACTAGTATGTTGGTTGATATTTAGCCGGTGCGCGTGGACGACCGGTTTCGGGTTTGGGCTTGGGCTGTTTGTGTGGCTGCAGAGTGCAGAACGCTGGCTGTGTATGTATAATTATTTTCTACCATTAAGTATATTGGTGTGGAATTATTATTATTATTAGTTGCTTTGGTCAGCAAGGCTGGTCACCGGTCTATTTCTGCTTGCTGTTTTAAATTTATATACATACATACATACAAAAAGAAAAAGAAAGTTTCCTAGAAAGTATTTGTGGCTCCTTCCATTGCAAGCGGTGCTGGCAGTATGTATGATGTTTATGCGAGATGTGTGCGGCGACTGAGCCCCCGGAGGCTGGCTTTTGTGGAATCTCTCTCCCCATCCATCTGCTTTGATGCTTTGCGGCTGTGTTTTTGTCGCCTCCAATGATTTCTTTTTAAGAAGCTCATGCGAGGACAGGGGTTTCCTGCAGTTGGTTAAGAAGAAAGATGATCGGATGTTTATTCAGCTGCTCCATATTATGTTGATATTTGTGTCCAGCCAACTTGGTTCTCTCGGAGTTATTGTAATAGGTAGCTCATACTACTACCTTATTATTATGTTGATATTTGTGTCTAAGCAACTTGGTTCTCTCGGAGTTGCTGTAATTGTAGCGAGGCTATGCCACAACCACGTGTTTGGGTTGATGAGCCTCTGAGTTTTATTATCTCCATATTATCTGATTAATAAAATTAGCCATATTGACTTTCCCTAAAAGAAAGAAATGTTGTCCAATGTAACACGCCCATTTAATTTAATTTAATTAGGGGAGTGAACACCCAAGAACAAACACAAAAGGACGGTGGAACTTGGGATAGAGACTAGGAGAAGTGCCTCCAGTGAAGAACTGGCCCGCCCTCACAGTCAGTCAGAGCCAAGGAACAAGAGACAAGGTATCAAGCGGAGGATCTCTCTCTCGGCCAGCCACCAAACTAAACTGAATGCGTCAACGGTCGTGGTCGAGGCAGCCAGAAACAAAAAAAGAAACCTGGACTCCAATGAAAGGCTGTCCAAGAAACAAAAACAAAAGGAGCACCGCAGGGAGGGAGGGATCATCAGCATCCCCAACCACTTTCACATGCTGAGATGCCATTCTTGGCAGACACACAGCATGTCGTCTTCTCACAAGTGTTCTTGAGATGCGGCACACAAACCAACAGCAAACATGTCAAACGAACCGGCGCAAAGACGACCACGAAACTGCATTTTTAGTCCCTTATTTCTCATTCTCCTCCGTCTCCATCTCCATCTCCATCTCCATGGGTGGATTCACCCAACAATCCGACACACGATCAACGCACGCACACAGGCAGGCAGGGGATAAACAACCATCAAGGTTGGTTTTACAGAGCATCAAGGTTCCACTCAACACAACCGGGGGCACCAGAGATGAGAGCCCTCCTAATACAGGTCGCCCTCCTTGTGGGTGTGGATGACGCAGTCCGACTTGGGGTAGGCGACGCAGGTCAGCACGTAGCCCTCCTCCTGCTGCGCGTCGTCCAGGAACGACCCGTCCGACTGGTCCACCGCGCCCGCCTCCATCTTGCCCGCGCAGGTCGAGCACGCCCCCGCCCGGCACGAGTAGGGCAGCTCCACCCCCGCCGTCTCCGCCGAGTCCAGGATGTAGGCGTCGTCCGGCGCCTCAAACTCGTGCTCCTGCCCGTCTTGGTCCACAAGCTTCACCTTGTACGTGGCCGCCGCAGAGACGTCCAGCTTCTTCTTTGAGGAGGAACTCAGGCTAGGCACCTGCAGCGCGCCTCGGCCAAGGAAGCTCACGCGGCTCTTGAGCGCTTTCTGGGGGACATCGGTTGTCCGAGCATTGCCCAAGAGGGCACAGGAAGCTGCAAACGTGCTGGTTGACATCTTGAAACCTGACCCAAAGAAGCAAGTCAATGATTTGAACCCATCTTAAGCAAAGGTAACAAAAATATAGAACTGAAATTCTCACTATCTAATGCAACCAATTATTCAGCACAAGAAGATATGCATCGGATCAGATGCTATCCTACCACTAGCACTGCAAAAGCACCCATTGTTTTCCACAAGGACAGCTTAAGGTCAAACACAAAGAACTGGTGATATACGGCGATGGTATCTTTACCACAGGAGAAAAATGGGTACACAAGCCATCATTCTCTCCATGAGAAGGCCACAGTTACTCTCTGGAGCAATATGAGAAAAGCAGGCATTGCATCCCTGCCCTTCACTCGAAGCTCCAGGACACAATACACAACATCAATGCCCCTTTGTTACTTGAACACCCAGACTAGAGACACAGGAAACAGAAAGGGTCTATAGCGCAGATATCCATCTGAACCTAAATCAATCTTCTTAATTTTTTTTTGAATAAAATGTGCTGCCGAAAATATATGCCAATGGTATCTTTACCAAGAAAGAGAAGTGGGGACAAGCCATCCACTCCCTTCATGAGAAGACCATAATTACTCTTGGAGCAGTATGAGAAAGGCAGGCATTGCACTCCTGCCCTTCACTCGAAGCTCCAGGACACAATACGCAACATCAACGACCCTTTTGTTGCTCAAGATAATAACTAATTTCATGATAAACGATTGACACCCAGACGAGGGACACAGGAAACAGAAAGGCTATATTGCGCACATACCCGTCTAGACCTAAATCAACCTACTTAATTTTTTATGAATAAAATGTGCCGCCGATAATATATGCCAACGGTATCTTTACCAACAAAGAGAAATGGGGACAGGCCATCCACCCCCTTGGTGAGAAGGCTGTGATTACTTTTGGAGCAGTATGAGAAAGGCAGGCATTGCAACCCTGCTCTTCACTCGAAGCTCCAGGACACAGCACGCAAAACATGAGTTGCTTAGTAGAGCAACCAATTCCATGTTTGTTCTAATAAAAATAAATAGCCAAACTCTATAATAATAATGGGAAAAGAAAAACATAAGAAGTCATGCTTATTGTGCGCCTATTGTGCTGGACGGCATCGTCCAACATGCTATCCAACACTAGCTATGGAACATCACACATTCTTCTCGTGATGAACAAGGGTTTTTAAGGCCAAACACGCATCGGGACGCTGATATACGCCAACGGTATCTTCACCAGGGAGGGAAAACTGAGGACAAGCCAGCAGTCCCCTCCAGTACAAGGCCGGAGTCACTCTCCGGAGCGTTATGAGAAAGGCAAGCATCACATCCCTGCCATTCACTCGAAGCTCCGGGACACACACACACACACACACACACACAGGTAAATAAAGAGAAAACCAGCGTTGAATCGGGGCATCATCAGGGCCGCCATGATATTCAGGTATCATGAAAATCCAAAACCCTTGAGCGACGGCGCACAAATAATTCGTCGAATCGGGGCATGGGTGAACTGAAATGTTGGGTTCGTTCACCTACCTACATAGTACTAGGTACATACATGTCTAAACCCAGAGAGAATCCCCACAACCTGCCTGCTCACTCACGGCGAGGGCAACTGGAGCGCGTGTTCCATTTCCACCCCACCCCCCGCCCCCATTTGTTCCCCGGATGGAGGGAGGGAGGAAACGACGAGATCCCCTGCCCGTCCCTGTTGGGGGCTCGGGCTGAGCATGCGACGCGGGCGGACCTAACGAGGCGGGCGCGCGGGCGGGGTTCGAGATTCCGGGGAGGGGATAACCGGGCTGCTACTCAACGCAAAGCAGATCGGCGGCGAGCCGGGCGGAGATTCCGGCGCCCGTCCCGTCCCGTCCCATCCCATCCCGGAGAACTGTCTGGGTAGGGTTCGCACGCCGCCGCCAGAACGAAACGAAACAACAGAAAGAAAAAAAAAAGACAGAGAAGGAAGGGAGCAGATCGGGGCCGCTGCTTGCTACCTGTGGCGAGGAGGGACGGGGCGGCGGCGGCGGCGGCGGCGGCTTCCCTTGCCTCCTCTTCGTGCTCCTTGCGTGTGTTCTCTCTGTGTGTGGTGGTGTGGTGGGGGTGGGCGGCGGCGGCGGCCACCTTTTAATAGGCGGAATGGCGAGTGCCCTGGCCTTGCCCTCGCCTGCCCTGGCCCTGGCAGAGGTCGTCGTTTTCTCGTTGGAAAAAAAAAATGCTAGCATAGCAGCGCACAAATGACGCGGATGAAATGACGGGTTTGCCCCCCGCGGCGGCTGCGGACGAACCCGGGGGTCCGGGCGGTCTCCAGTTTCAGCCCGCATTCATTCCGTCCAACCCAACCCCAGGAAGGTTCTGGAGCTCCCCGGAGGCGGAGGGAGTTCGGTCCGCTCCGGCAACACCAGCGACGGGGTAGGTAGGTAGGTAGGTAGATTTGAGTCATTCCACGTGCTTTGTTTTTCCCGTACCATTGCATTTCATAGGCCTTCTTTTGAGGAGTTATTTATTTATTTATTTATAATTATAATCTGTGCTAAGGATTTTTCTTTTCTCGTCTGCTACCAATCTCTTGTTAAGAGTCGTACCGTGTGCTTCCCTATGCACGTCCCTGCAATTCATAAATCCTGCGAAATCGATGAGAAAACCATCAGGTTGTCACATCTATCCTTAGTTACACATTTGTTTGGTTCGTTGTTTTAGTTAGGGCTTGGTACACTCAGGGGCGTTGCTAGAGGTATTCTTGGGTCTTGATGTGAATACCTATGATTTTTACAAAACAATGTTGAATTTGGCAAAACAGTGACAAAACAACAATAATTTTGGCAAAATGGATACACGTGAATACCCGGTTGCAAATTCCTGCAGCCGCCACTGGGCACACTTTCTTGATTGTATGTATGTACGTATGTATGTATGGTATGCATGTTACACATTGATGACATGGGCGGAAATTTGTGTCGGAATTACAGTTCTAACAGGGGTCATCGAATAGTTAGATTATGTAGAAAACCTGCACAAATGTTTTTTCTTCTTCAAAAGCTCGGCTCTAACAACTCAACCCGTGCTTATGGTCTATCCAAACAATTTCAGGCTCACCAAATGTTAAATGTTAGTGCTAGTATGCAAATGTGTCTCTTCTCGAGGCACGAGAGAATTCCGCCTTAGCTTAATGCTCCTTTAAGGAGGCAAGCGGGGCCGATACATTGCCAACACCACAACACAAACATGGTGTTGATTTTTAGTCAGATGTGAACTGATTCTCTAGTTCTGCGGGGTTAGCGCGCCGCGGCTTGCATCCCTATGGCACCACTCATGTCAATGTGGGGGCGCAAACTGTTCTGGAAGCCTCTAACTCTCCATTCCGATGTCGTTGTCCTTATGTTAAGCGACGACTAGTTTGGTTCTAGTTGATTGTTTGCTTTTTATTCTCAAAGCCTCTGACTCCAAACATTTCCTAATTTCACACTTCCCTGACTACAAAAAGGCTTATAAGTATTGGTTGGAGTCAAACGATGCAAAGTTTGATCAAGTTTATAGGAAAACCATCAATAACAACATTACAAAATAGCATGAGAATAATTTGTTTTGTATTTAATCATACTAATTTGATGTTGTAATTGTTGACCATTTAACTTGAGAGAACATTTAGGGCCTCTTTTATTCGCAGGATTTTTAAAATGTAGGAATAGGAAAAGTATGGGATTGGAGTGGCATGCCAACTTGAATCCTATAGGATTAGCAAAGAATATTTGTTGCCACATGAAAAACAAAGAAATTGTAAAAAAGAGGTTGAAGTGGATGTTAGATTTTCTATGAAATGTATTACAAAAGATTCCATAGAAAAAATTCCTATAAGATCCAATCTTATGAATCAAATGGCCAACATAGAAAAAAATTCCTAAGGATTTCAATCCTCCAGAAATCCTATAGAATTCCTTTAAATGAAAGGAGCCCTTATAGGCCCTCCATTTGGCGTCAGAAGGGGGGGGGGGTGTTTGCCTGCTAGAGTACGGATTTGTCTCATTGTTTTTTCCTTTAACTTCGGATTTGTCTCATTGTTTATGTCCTTTTTATGCTTTCTCTTTTTTTGTTGCATGTTAAGCGTTTTGCAATTAATTTCAATGTTCAGAAACACATGGTACGACTTTTTTTTAGTTATTTATTTATTTATAATATGTTATGATGAGAATAAATCCAAATGCTCTTGGTGATTAGAGTTTAGCTCTGGTCATGCTCAGATCCTGAATCTGTCAATTATCATAAGACTTAAAAATTTGTTAAATCTTTGTCGCACTTGTGGCGGTCATTTTGTTCTCCGTACTTTTGGGGGGCAAACACATTTTGCCTAGGATTAGTTGTGGCAAAGGTGGACCATGAATCTTTTGGACCCAAGTGCCACCAGATGAGCTTTAGATAGAGGTCAATTTTGCAACCTCAAAAGAATTTAGAAACACAATCTAAGTTTGTGAACCTACAAGTCAACGGTGATGCGAATCTAGAAAATGCACCTACTCTCTTTTGGTCGATGTGAAGTCTATAATAAGTATTGTTGTATCATCTGTCCAACAACGTGACAAGCATGTGATCGCATATGTTAAAATGGTTGCGGATGAAAATTAATTTGCTCCGTAGCTCCATGGAGCTCTTTAGTCTGAAATTTTTAAAATTACATTTGTACATCCAACAAAATACAAGAAGATTCTAGCTTGTACATCAAAATACAACCATTATAGAACATGGCATTGTGTCTTTCTATGCATTTCGCAGATACAACATTTCCTCATCAATTTTGCTCACCAATGGTCTGTTTGCTTGCCCTGGGACCTAGGTGGCTGGGCCGTCGTCCTTCTCGCCCTGCGCATCGGAAACCACAGAAGCAGAGAACCGATGGTAGAAGCACCCAGGCAAAATAGTTGTGTGGCCCTCTCTCAGGTGGAAAGCAGAGTTCTATACTCGCCCAGCAAGATGGGGATGTCATCCATGCGCAACTGAAGTGTATAAGAAATACAAAGCACTGGGTAAGTAGGGGAAACTGGTAAATGAGCGTGCATCGGACAATGAGGAGTAGATGGTCGCCCGTGGAGCTCATATACCTGCGTGGCATTTTTCAAATGGAAGAGGCGGCGATCTTCCCTTTCAAGGAATGTCGGGGATGGGTTTTCCCTGCATCCATTTAGTGATGGGAATGAAGACATAGTCAATGCGAAATACTCATGGCAGGACTTTAACAATTATCAGTTACTGTGCTATCGTTTCTTCAGACATAACAAGCTCTGATCATGGCTGGGTTACCCGTACCGCCATACTCAATTTTTAGCCAGCAAGTCCACTGGTCTGACTGAAAAAAAGACATATTCTACTCTCAATTGTTTTTCGTTTTTCCTTTTGAATTAAGTATAAATGGCATGAAAACATGCCTTTACTTACATGATAAAACACATAATCCACGTGATGAACTGGCAACATTTTGTTTTGTATACAGATCATTGTGTGTGCAAAAGACAACAAAATGGATGAATGGATTAATATCTAGCAGTTGAAATTATTATCATGACAAGAAGAGAATAATAATAGACCAGAGATGGAACTATCTGCAAAGTCGTGTCATTGTTTCACCGTATTGTTTCTTGATTTTATGGAGAACTGAATGCTCAAAATGTATAAATAATAATGCAGAGGGGGAATGGAGGAATGAAACCATACACAAAGCGGCGGATAATGAGACGTTGATAGTCCCTCAGCAGAGGGCCTAGCTCCTGGAGCTGTATTGAGCTGGATGGAGAACTTCTCCAATGATCACGAAGTGCCTGTACATCATATACAATAATGTCCCATTTCCTTGGAAGCCAATACAATTTCAAAGGATCGCAGAAAAGGAAAGATATCAGCACCTGAATACATGCAAGCTGGTCGGTGGTAGGAAGTGATTCACCAATGAGCCTGGATGATAATTCCACTAGTTCTTTATCGTTGATTTCGTCAACAAAACTTGCTGAAGGTTCTACAGAAAGTGGAATCCCCAATCGTTTGGCCAACTCCAACATCGGAGATTCCCCAGATTGTGATTCTGATTCCTGCAATAATCATATTCTTTAGTAATTCCAAGGTTCTAAATTCTAATGCCATAAAAAAGCGACATTGGTTCTCATTTTACTCCCCACAAATATCTTCTGAACTTCAGGTGTATGGAAACATACCTTCAATGCAGACTGTTGGGCATCACCAGTCACAGTGCTATGGTTGCTGTCTGAACCAACATCAGGAACCAAGTCCCGCTTGGCAATAGGATCATCTGAACGTCAAACGGGCAGAGTTTATAGAAGCAGAGATTATCTTTCTCCATTAAGCATTACTGAGTGTAGATCAGAAGAGTTTACAGCAAAGGAAAAATATCTAACTAGTGTTTGGCTACAATCAGAAAAGGAAACAGATGCAAACATGAACAATGACTGCTAGTAATAATTATGCATATAACCATAAGCTCTAGCAATTTCCAACACCTCTAGTTATAAGTAGCAAATAATATCAGTAACTGAACTGAGTCAGATGGATTCCTTTTCCTTGGCAGTTTTGTAAAATGTAAACGGACAAAATTCTTCTCACCATTCACCAGTCATTACTGGAGAATGTGTGGACGCTAAGGGTCAATTGGGTATTGACTGGCAGAATATGACTCAACACTAACAGCTCTACATATTTAACTGTTTTCTTATAATTTAGTACTGACACATGTAAGAACTCGAGTATCTAAGCATGATTGGTGGGACACAACCATATCCCCACAAAACCCAGCAAGTATCTTATTCCAAGAGCATTTCATGTGTAAATGTATCACTTCTTGAAGTTTCGAGGACCAATATCTTTATTGGTTCATCGTGTGCATCATCAGATGCAGATGCCAGGGGATAAATCTCTTCCATTAACTAAAACAATTTGGTTTGCCTGTATGAAGTGTGCAGCACATTGGCTGCTTATACAAGTACCAACACGAGTTATGCTCATCTTCCATCCCTAAGGGTTAGTACAATTCACTGGTCCTGTAGATTTAACTCATTGTGCCATAGCCAGCTTAATTTAAACATATTACTGTGTTAATCGGTAACTAGTACATATAGTCCAGGCATTATCTTAGCAAGTATAAACATTATGGTTCTTTGTAGGTAACATTATCCACCAAATGCCCCTATTGATTACTTAATTATACGATGCTACAGAGATGGATATGTACGCCGGTAGTAGGGGAAACATATGTCACTTCTTGAAATACTCTAACAATGTGCTAACTGATAAACTTCCGCAATTCTGCTTAAAGACAATAAATTAATTTATTCTTAGTTATCTGTGCATACAGCTAAAACAACACCTATATGATACTGATGGAGTAGAAAATAGGGCATCTGTCGGGTGTAATAACTAGATTATAGGTCAAACCACAGGCCAACATATGATAGCACATTATATTGCTTCTAGAAGCTTTTATGGTTTGCTGTTTACACAATAAAAATTAAAACTTCAACTCTCGAAGATATCAATAGATATTCTTTTTTTTTCAGATGTGATACTAATATACCTTCAGGAACAAGCCACCACAAATCGCCAAAGGTATTCTTTCCATCAAAGCCACCAAATAAAAGAAACCGAGGCCCTATGCAAGTCATAGAATGATATGCCCGAGGAGGGGGTGGCTCATTACTTGTTGGTAAGCGCTTCCATTGAACAGAGACTGGGATACCAAAGTATTAGTCAGCAAAAATAGATACAATGCTGAAAATTCATACAGGATGCTGGTTGCTCCAACAAAAGAACAGTAATTAAAGGAAGACAAATCAAAGCAAGAACAGTAAACAAAATGGCCAAGATGTTTGTTAACACATACAAAGTTCTAGTCGTAAGAAACAAGCCAATCCGTCTGAGATGAGATTTTGGATGTTATAGATTTTACATATATCATTACCTACACCTGTCTGCACAAACACATGCAGATCTGGAGTGAACGCATGCTGCATGTGCCACCCAGGACAGCATAGACATATGATGCACGTGTGCAGAATGAGTGGACGCATGGCATGTATCCTAGCTGTCTGTAGTGTTTCAGCATATTCATACTCCCTCCGTCCCTAATTACTTGTCGCTCAAACGGATTTTAGTGCTAGATACATCCATTTGAGCGACAAGTAATTCCGGACGGAGGGAGTACTAAACAAGCTAGATAATTTTGGGCTAAGCTGGTTAATTATGGAATCACATTTTAAATTTAATTACCCGGACGCGGAATTTTGTTTCAGCAGACCATCTATGTCAATAATACGATAACAAGATTTGGTGTGTTCAGTTCATAACAAGATGCAAACTCATGCTCAATGTCCCCAAAGTGGATGTGCAGGAAAAAAATATCATTTGAGCTTACCCCTGTCTAAAATAACACATTCGTTGTAGTACACATCATATCTACTTAGCCAACCGCCAGTTCCATGTCCACCAAATAGCAAGAGCTGACAGCAAGATCCAAGATTTATGTGTTGTTAGTAATGTTATTGCACAACCGAAACTGGACAAGTAAACCTAAGATAAGCCCCCAAGAGGAAATTCTTTTCTGATACATTAATTCTAGTTGTAAATTGTAACAGACTTTCTGTTTCAGGTTCCAAGAAAAGAATGATTTTATTATTATTTCTGGATCACTAAATAAACCTCCTAATATGTAACTAAAAAAAGGGAGCAAGGTTTTGGTAGCTAAGCCTTGTTTCACCAGACCAGAGCGAAGTTTAAATCAAAGCTAATGCATTCCACAACTCATATCTAAGTGGATACTAAATATTAACAAATAATTTTCCACAGAAGATAAAACAAAGTTTATTTAATTGTTTATCCAACAAAAGTACACCCGAGGGCCATTATATGCACATTCATAGGAAAATAAGCTTCGCTGAATAGAAGCTTGACATGATAGCAAACAACCCGATGATTAATAGGTATCCACGATTAATATTGATTCTAACAGAATAATCAAGTGAAATCAACCTTCCAAATATGTGACACACACAACAGAGATATCAGCTATTAATACTTAGGCAGTTGAAAAGAAAAACATCAAGGTTTCAGATTGCATACATAAGGTCCACCAGAAGTCACTGAATGACCACATCGTGCAGAGGGAGATTGTCCTGGCAGCTTTAATTGCGTCCATCCTGGTGTCTCATTATCTCCCAAAATCAACAATACCAGGTTCAGTAATAGAAAATTTACATATATTGCAGTAATCGTCTAGCTTCGATTTGCAGTGAACCATTTCTTAAATCAAGAAATACAACTTCATACTAAAACGCAAACAACTGTGCGATAACCACTTGAAAAGTACCAAATGAGAACAAACTCTGTATAAATAAGCATGTGAAGTACATCAACAAAAAAGGGTGATTCCTCACCCTCAGTGGAATAGGATAGTAAAATAATACCAATGGGCAATCTTAAACTCCATTTCCTTCAAAAAAGCAGGAATGGACATACAAGACAAAGAAGATGTGAATACAATACACTGGATAGTGTCCTTAAATATGTAATATGACACATATTTGCATAAAGAAACCTGCTATACATATGACACGTTCCGTCCGATCCTTGTCCGACACACCAGAACAAACCAACCGTGGGGTGGAACTAAAGTGCAGCACACCAGTGGATCTTGCATCGTACCCGGATCGGACCAGGAAATGTCGTACGTGCAACAGTTCCGTTGCATAAACTGTCTAGACAAGAAGTTCTAAGTGCACTACGAGTTTTGTTCATTTACTCATCAACTAAGATCTTTAAAGCCTTTAAACAACAAATAGGAAGAGATACCTTCTTCAGTAATACCCTTTAAAGCCCAGAGGTCGCCCATTATCGGCCCAGTTCCACCTGTTGGAAGGAAGATATAAAGTAGTCAGGGGTAGGATTTTTTAGACCAAAAAACTATGCAACTCACTAATCATCTAAATTGTCAGTGCACTAAAAATTATACTCAGGAAGAGTCTGATACCCAACAGGAAGCCTACAAGCAAATCAAATCGCGCGGAACAGTTACATGATAGCTCTTCAGAATTTAACGATTATGCAGGGAAAAATATAAATAATCGATAAATAATCCGTAATACACATAGACTAACTAAATGACAATAAGGGTTGGTGATGAGGAAAAGAGCCTAGCTCACTTGGGTGGGAGTGGATGTACAATCCCACCACCTGGTTCGAGTCCCCATGAACTCCAATTTGGCTTCCTATTTGTTATGTTTGTCGGGGCCTCCCTTAAAGTTTTCGTTAGAAAAAGGGGTTGATACTGGCACTGCTCTTAAAAATTTCAATGTTGAAGTTATTCAAGTGCAACAAAGCACTTTAGTTTCAATCATCTTTTATGTTTGGTGGCTATTTACAAAATAAATCAGAGTTATACTTTCAGTGTCAGCCAGCTTTTCAAGGTTGGACCAGGAAGGCATGAGAAGTACTACTGGCTTGTTGCAACATATAAAATGAGACTTAGCCAGTCATCCAAGCTAACATGAGCTTTGACAGAGCCCAAGAAGAACCAAATTAAGGAATGGCAATTACCTCTGCCTCCAAATATAAGCAGCCTCTTCTCAATCATAGTGGCAGAATGTCCGCATCTTGGAGGTGGCGCTGATCCAGTAACTGCTAGTTCTGTCCACTCAAGTGACACTATCCAACAGAAAATACATAGAAGATTATAAAAAAGTAAAATAATGAATGATCAACTTATTCAACAAAATACATTCAATGCTCATCACAGCTTGAATAAAGGGAGCTGTGAGCTCACTTGTGTCCATGACATATACATCAGACAGCCACTTTTTGCCATCCCAACCACCATACCTGAACAAGGATGAACATCATCTTAATCACAGGTGATGAGACACATATTGTCAGGTGGAACTTGTAGGGAACAAATTGCTTACATGACAATTTTTCTGTTTCCTATGGCTGATGCGGCAGCAAACTCCCGGGGAGACGGCAAATCGCCAAAGCCAGTCATCTCCGACCACTGCCAAATGTCTGAACATAAAAGAAGTACCGAGGCATATTAAGAGTGCTTAGCCATGGCTGAATCTCCAGTACAATTCGAAACAAAACGAGCATAACAGGGGATTCTAAAATGGGTCGATGGAACGAAGGGCTTTACCAGTGTCGAGCATCCAGAAGTCACCTAACCTGCGAGGCAGAAACCGGAACCGTAAACAAGGGAGAATGACAGCCTACAAACTCTACTAGACAGAGGGCTGTGCGCAATGGCAAACCTCTTGCCCCCGGAGCGGCCGCCGAAGATAAACATGTTGCAGTCGATGACCACGGCGACGTGGAAGGCCCTCGGGCTGGGGCCTGGCTGCCCGTCCGGGCCGCTGCCGCTGCACTCCGGCGTGTACCATAGCCTGTTCTCTGCGACAAGGGGATCGGGCACGCGAGTTTAATCAGACAGCGGCAGAGCAGAGAGCCGACCGGAGCCAGATGTCCCATTCGGGTGGAGCTGAGCTGCCGCCGGCAGCGCAGGCGAAGCGACCGGTGGGGGCGGGATTTACCGACGTCGTAGACGGCGATGTCGGCGAGGAAGCGCTTGTCCGCGAACCCGCCGAAGACGACGACCTTGGACCCGCCGATGGCGACCGCTGTGTGCCCGCTGCGGGGATACGCGCCGGCTCAGTTTTCAGGCCGGAGAGGATAGGGGGGGCGAGAGATCGGCGGCGAAGGACGGCGGGGCGGGGATCGGTTACCTGCGAGGTGCGGGGGCTTGGCCGCCGAAGTCGGAGGGGACGGCCCTCGCCCAGTGCATCCGCGTCGGCTGCAGCTGCTGCATCATCCCTCCTCCTCCTCCTCCACCCCCGGTGACGCGGTCGGCGGCCGTCGCGTCGCCGGAACGGGGGAGCAGCGGCGTGTAGACCCCTTCGTTCCCCTTCTGACGGTGGGCCACTGTGCCCGGCCTGTGTCAGCTGACTTTACACACCGCCACCTAGGAAGGACCCGCTGCTGACGTGGACAGCTACTCAAATCAAACTTCAAACTCAACAAAAATCTACATTTACAGTTGAGTGGCCGATTTTGAGAGAGGGGGGAGAAGATGGAGACTGATATGTCGATAATTTTCGTTTCAAGCGATCTAAAATGTGCCATTGGTTCTCATCAGCGGGCGAAAAAGGAGGACAATATTGAAGATGAAGGAAGGAGTGAATTCCGAACGCCATGGTGTGCGTGATTACCGTGTGATTCTTCGGATAGAGGGGATGATCTCTATTTTTAATGTCTCAGTTGGTAGGTCGTGTTCCGGGTTTTATTTTTATCCCACCTCATCCGGTCTTTTTTGGTACTTTTTTGGTATTTCCTCCCACCTCCCCCTCAGCTGTGAAAAACCAAAAAAAAACCCCGCGATCGAGAGTAGAGACTCCTAATGGAGCAGTTGGTAGCCTCGTACGGTTTATTTTCGTCCCACCACTTTCAACCGTTTTATTTCGCTGGTTATTTTTCGTCCCTCCCCCACCCCCCCCTCGGTTTAGTTTCACGTCACCTTCTCACACAACGAAAAAAATCTTAACGGATCATAATTTTCCATGCCGGTGCAAGTTATTTTTAATAATGTATTTATGTGAAAGAATCAATCACGACCAATCTCTAAATATCAAATCTAAATTAATTAACCTTACCTTAAATTGCTCAATCACATTAATTAGGAAACAAAATAACCGATTTTAAGAAAATATCTACTCTTAATGGAGGGTATTACATACCAAACATAGGTACGTCATTAGCTCGCTTCCTTCCCTTCTCTTCCCTTCGTCCCTCAGTCCCATGCTCGTGGCGCTGAAGTGGCATCGACAAAGCGATGGCGGTGAGGACAGCACGTGGCAGCCCCTGAAGCACGAACACGACTGCACCTCGGGTCTGTCGTCTCCCAAGATATGGGTGAGTTCTCGTGATGCCCACCCTAAACCCTCACGTCCTATAAATTCCTCAACCTCTACCATCTCGATTTCGTCCATGCTCTGATCCAAATGACGATGCAGCTCCGGCCGATTGACAATGGTGGTTCACCATCCTTCCTCTCGGCACCCACTCGGAGGACCGACACGCCATGCCGATCGAACCCGGTCGAGATCACTCACCAAGATTGTTATTCGGAAGTTTTTTGTCAAAAAGTGAAGAGTGAGCCACTTGTGCAGGTGCAGGTTTTGTTTTAAAAATCCAATTTGTTTATCCTTTTGTCGCTGAAATTGTTTACTAATTATGTCATTCGTCCCACCTCCTATGATTTTTTTTGCTACCTCCTCCCACCTCCGCTGGTTTTTTTTTAGATTTTTTTCGTCCCCTCCTCCCATTTTATCGGTTTATTTTCGCGTCACCCTCTCACACAATGAAAGAAATCTGAAAAGATCAGAACTTTTCATACTGGCGCAAGTTATTTGGTAATGTAGAATAAATCACGAACAATCTCTAAAGATCAAATCTAAATTAATTAACCTTACCTTAAATCACTCAATCACATTAATTAGAAAATAAATAATTGATTTTCAGAAAAGTCGCTCAATCACATTAACCTTACCTTAACTCACGGATGGTAATCAATCTCCAAACAGAGGAAACAATACATCAAGGGAGCAGTAAATAAACTCCCTTTCTTATGACATGTATATGATCTTCCCTTCCCTCTCCGTTGTCGAGCGTTCTTGATTCTCGAGTCCGATGCTTGGGCTGCGTCCTTTGGGTCGCGACGGTGCGGGGGCGAGGACGGCGAGGCGGGTGCCATGACACCGCGTTATTTGCCGTGAAGAAGGCGAAGAAGGCGGCTTCCCAGCCCCAGGAGTTGGTGCGGTGGAAGCGGCACTTGAAGGATCCGGCGTGGGTGGCGGCCTTGCAGACGCACTTGGAAGCGGGCCCGTGGCGTGCGCCGGACGGCGTTGATGCCGACCCGTGCCACCTCCTCCACGTATTCTTGGAGCTGTGGCTGGCCCATTTACATGAAATTAATTTCCTCAGTTGTGGCGGCAAATATGATACACCTAATCCATATTGTTATGCACTAGCGCGTGTGTGTGAAATAGATGGATTATGGTCACAGATCCAATAAGATGGATATGTGTGTGTGTGTTAGAGAGAGGGGAGAGGGGGAGAGAGAGTGAGGAAGAGGGAGGGAGAGAGAGTGTGTGTGAGAATTTGATGGTAAAAAAGGTCGCCAATGTCACTTGATATGTATGAGTATATTAATATTGAACTCTTAAAGTTAATGTGACCCCGTTGCAACGCACGGGCGTTCTTCTAGTCAATCATAGGTTGTTTTTGCGGAGATTAAGGAGGCAAATTATGGAATGCCTCTTTATTTCAAAGAATCAAAGAAGTATATAAAAAGCTCAAAGAGGCAGATCCAAACCATCTCAGCCATCAAATCATGTTATCTAGCGGTTCAAATCGCTCCAATGTTGAGCATCAAACACGTTTAACGCTCTAATTATCCACCACTGCCATTGGTTATAAACATGTTTTGACTCAACGCTATCCCATAAAATCTGCCATGTAATTAATATCATACCATTTCCGCGAAAAAAGTAATTGATATCTTATCAAATACCAACGTGCAACAGTATATCTTACGTAATATAACGTGCAACAGATATATCTTACTTAATATAACGTACAACTAATATCCTACCTAATATAAAGCGTGTGTTGCACGTACATTATTACTAGTTTTAAAGAAGTATTATATCTTATGAGAGTGCTAGAAAATTCTACTTCATGCAACAGATTATGTCCATCTGATCTCGTTCTAGTTCTATGAAGAAATCTCATAATTTTCGTTCCGTAGACTACTCTAAATGAAAGTTCACGACAAGGGTTTCCTCAGGGCATGTACAATGGGGGCATCATCTAGGTGTGGTCTCAGCCTCCACCTAAGAAAAAAAATATTAAGGCCACCGTATGAATTTATCACACCCAACAGAAGCAGCATCTTCTAATGGTCCACCTAACTCCCTCTGCATCACTACCTTTTTACTCTGTGGCTGGTTCCTTCTCTCGCTCTATGCTCTCTCTCCTCCATTCCCTCCTTTTCTTCTGCTTTTTCAGCGAGGAAGCCGGTTCCTCTGCAAGAGCTCGTTTGGCTCTGCAAGCGACAGTCTTTTTGCTTTTCTCCTCCACGGAGACAGCTCCTCCGACGTGGATCCATGGGGCAGCGGTCCAGCGTGGAGCGATGGCCATGCTCTCAAGTCTAACCTCATGGAATGATGTAATCAAACACGACATGAAATATGACAATGATGCTGCTAACATTCCGAAAAGGAAGGACGTGTGGTCCATGATTCACGGAAGCGCACAACTCAAATCGTCACGCCTCAACCAAGAAAAATCTGTGAGCGTACTCCTCAACAAGCGCGCGCGTAAGGCAGGTTTACGCGGGTCCACCTCGTTACGAAAATACGGAGAGGCGATCGAGGCGATCGCGAGGCGATCGGATCGAGAGCTAGGGTTAGGGTTTTCGAGCGGTGGTGGTGAGGATCTCGGCGGCACGCAAGGGGGCGACGGCGTCTTCAAGCGGGCTTTGGCAGCCGTGGTGGGTACGCTCTCTGACAGGTGCACCATGACGGAGAGGACGAAGGAAGATGTGGCGACGGCGATGGCGACAGATGCGAAGGCTGCGTCTGGGAAGGCGGCGGAGGTTGCAACGAACTCATCAAAAACTGCTGCTACGCCGCGGACGGGAGCGCTTAAGGATGCAGTCGATCCAGGTATGAGGACGCCACTGGGCTCCCATACTAGGCAAACATCCTTGTCCCCAGGCCTGACGGCTCGCATGGGGGGTTTAGTGCTGACGAAGAAGGAGGCCAACAGGTTCATATTCAAGGAGACTGACCAGGAGCAGGCGAGGCCGGCGAGGTGGTCGGCAATTGGTAAAGCCTTCACGCCAAGGCCGATGAATAAAATTGCGTTAGAGAAATCCATGACTAGGGCATGGGGACTGCACAGAGAAGCGCAGTTTAAAATCATTGGTAGGAATCTGTTCGCAGTGACGTTTGGGAGCGAAGGAGACTGGAAACATGCTCTCAATAACGGGCCCTGGCAGTTTGACTTCAACGTGTTAGGATTATGATGGAGCGACAAGGCCATCTGAGATGAAGTTTGAGAATGTCGATGTCTGGGTAAGAGTTGACGATCTCCCGCTCGACAAAAGATCGAAGGCTTTCGGTGAGGGACTGGGAAATTGGATGGGCAAGATTGTAAGGGTAGAGGTGGAGAAAGATGGATTTGCAAAAGGCTCGGAGCTCAGGTTTAGGGTTAAGCTACCTATAATGGAGCCGCTGGTGAGGGACTTTTTCTTGAAGAAATCTAAAGATGATGCGGAAAAAACGTGGTTCGACTTTAAGTATGAGAAGATCCCGCATTTTTGCTTTGATTGTGGGTGTCTAGTTCATGGAGAGAAAGGTTGTGTACCGGATAGAGATTCAGAACAACAATGGGGTGGCTGGCTTCGAGCTTCCCCTGGGCGGTCCTGGGGCCAAAAGGAGGGGCCAGGCAGAGGTATATCTGGGAGCGACAATAGCTTTGGAAGTGTCAGGTCAAGCGAAGGAGATAAGCAAGGGAAGAAGGAGGGGTCTGTCAGAGATATGCCGACAAAGCATAACTTGCAGAAGGAGTTCATGACTCCGGCGGTCTCGCGCACTGGCGGGGACAGCAAGGGAGTAAACGATGGAGGAAACATTGCTAGCAAACAGAGGCAGGGAGTGTCACCAGCGAAGGAGAGGGATCTCAGAGAGGACCTGGAGCAGAAGAGAGAGAAGGAGATGCGGTCCAAGCTGAGACAGAGGCAACAAGAAAAACAGGCTGAGTTGAGGAATAATTATAGACAGAATGGGCAGAGGTGGTATGATGGGGCTGGATCGTCAAGTCAACATGGGGGCCGAGAGAGGAGACAAGGTTACTATGTGCGAAAGCCAAGACCAGACTACAGACAGGAGAGGCACCACCCGAACAGCCCTAGACATGCGGCTATGGGAGAGAGGAAGAAGAGACCTAAACAACACTGGGTTGCTAAAGGTGATGGGGAGACTCAGGTGGGGAACGAGATCTTTGTTCGAGAAACAAGGCAGAAGACTTCGTCAGTTTTTTATCGGATTGAGGAGGGCAACGATATATCGGCGGACCCTGCGATGCGGGGCTGCCGGGCACAATGAGTCTTCTTGCCTGGAACTGTCGAGGCTTGGGGTTGGACTCGACAGTTGGCGAGCTTCGTGACCTGATACGGTCCTATAACCCAGTGGTGGTGTTCTTATCAGAGACAAAGAAAACGGCAAAAGCAATGGAGAGGCCTAAATGGAGGTTAGGGTTCAGTCAAGGGGTGGCGGTGAGTTGTGTGGGGAAAAGTGGTGGACTGGCGATGTGGTGGAGAGATCATGTGAAGGCAACAGTTAGACCATGGTGTCAATACTACATAGATGCACAGCTGGAGGTGGAAGGCAAAACCTATCGATTCACTGGAATCTATGGGGAGCCGTGTGTGGATAAGAGGACGAAAACGTGGGAAGCTTTGAGGTACTTGAGGACACAGGATGATTTGCCTTGGATATGTGTTGGAGATTACAATGAGGCAATGGTACAGAAAGAACAGATTGGGGGCAAGCCTAGATGTATTAGACAGATGGATGAGTTTCGGGATTGTCTAGCTGATTGTGGCCTTGCGGATATGGGATTCTCTAGATACCCGTTTACCTGGGATAACAAAAGGCAAGCGACCGAGAACGTACAAGTCAGACTGGATCGTGCAACGTGTTCGGCTTCGTTTATGCAACTCTTCCCGGCATCTGACGTACAACACATATTAACAGAGGAGTCCGACCATCAGGCAGTGCTGGTGCGGGTTGCGGCGACACTGGTCGGCCAAGCAGCCAAGGTGCAGAGGCTGTTTTTGTATGAGGCGGTGTGGGCTAGACACGAGGATTGTGAGGCTATGGTAGCCAATGCATGGGACGCGGCCCATGCAGCCAATCCCATGCAACTAGGAGCTGGAGCGGCTTGCAAGTCGCTTGCATTGATGGCGAAGGCCATGCAGACGTGGAGCAGGGACGTTTTTGGTTCTATAAAAAGGCAAATAGGGCATCTAAAATGGCAGCTAAAAGATGCGAAGGATAGGGCTTTGCGGACTGGGTATAGGCAGGAAATAAAAGACATAGAAGATCAGCTCCATGAACTGTACGAGAGAGAGGAGATTTACTACAAGCAAAGGTCAAGAGTGGACTTGCTGCAATATGGAGATCAGAATACTCAGTATTTTCAGAACAGAGCATCGCATCGGAAAAGGAAAAATACTGTTAAGATGTTGCGGAGGGAGGATGGCTCTAGATGCACGGATGATGAAGGAATGAGGGCGATGGCTGCGAATTTTTATGAGGTGTTGTTTACATCCGAGGGCTCAAGCGACGGAGACAGAATTCTACAACACATAGAGACGACGGTGACGAATGCTATGAATGATAAGTTAGCAGCTCCGTTTTCAGATTTGGAGATTGAGACAGCGCTCTTTCAGATGGGGCCAACAAAAGCCCCGGGTCAGGACGGGTTTCCAGCGATGTTTTACCAACGACATTGGTCGCTGGTAAAACTGGATGTGTGTGCTGCCATAAGGGACTTCTTGGCGGGGAGGACGACGCCAGAGGGGTTCAATGATACTGTGATAGTGATGATTCCAAAGGTGGCATCACCTGAGATTCTAACCCAATTTCGCCCGATTAGCTTGTGTAACGTGCTATATAAGATAGCGTCCAAAACTTTGGCAAATAGATTGAAGATGGTGCTGCCGAGGTTGATAGCGGAGGAGCAGAGTGCGTTCGTGCCGGGGAGATTAATCACTGACAATGTGCTAGTGGCGTACGAGTGTGTTCATGCTATCAGGAAAAGGAAGAGGAGGAAACCACTATGTGCGATTAAGCTGGACATGATGAAGGCCTATGACAGGGTGGAGTGGACTTTTTTAGACCAAGTGATGGCAAAGTATGGTTTCTCTTCTCACTGGAGAGAGATGATCATGAGGTGTGTCAGGACAGCAAGGTTTGCAGTCAAGTTAAATGGTGGCCTCTCACATAGTTTTCTGCCGTCTAGGGGTCTCCGGCAAGGAGATCCGTTGTCACCATATTTGTTCCTCTTCTGTGTGGAGGGTTTCTCAGCACTGTTGAAGCATGCCCAAGATGAGGGGAAGATCAAGGGTGTATCGTTTGGGAGCACTGGCCCCACGGTCACCCATTTGCTCTTTGCTGATGATAGTATCGTTTTCTTGGAAGGGTCTCACGACAACTTTCTTTGTCTTCGTACTATCTTGCAGGATTACAAGGCTGCCTCCGGACAAAAAGTAAACTTGGAAAAGTCGGCTATATTCTTTGGTAATGGGTGCGTGGAGGAGAATAAGGTGGCTCTCAAGCAAACCATGGGCATCAGTTCGGAGGCACTCAGTGAGAGATACTTGGGACTACCCACGGTGGTAGGGAATCCAAAGACGGCACCTTCAAATATGTGGAGGAGAGTGCCAAGGGGAAAGTGTCAGGTTGGAAGGGTCAGGGACTGTCCAAGATGTCCAGAGAGGTACTGGTCAAATCTGGGTTACAGTCTACTCCTACTTTCACTATGAGCTGCTTTCAACTCACCAAAAAGATGTGCGGGAATCTGTCTTCTATATCTTCAAATTTCTGGTGGGGAGAAGCCAATGGTGAAAAAAGAGTGCACTGGATAGCGTGGGATAAAATGTGTTCAAGGAGGCAGGAAGGTGGCCTTGGCTTTAGAGACACAGAAGTCTTTAATCAAGCTTTGCTTGCAAAACAAGCGTGGAGACTGTTGCAGACACCAAACTCATTGTGCCACGTGTGCTCAAAGCGAGGTATTACCCTAGTAGCTCCATTCTTAGCGCAACATGCCCGAATGGTGGGTCCTTTACTTTTAGAAGTGTCATTCATGGTCGTGAACTTCTGCGAGAGGGACTTATCTGGCGCATTGGAGTGGGTACAAAAGTGAGCATTCATCATGATAATTGGATTCCGCGTAAGGGCAGCCTGAAGCCACCGGGCCAGGTTTTTGTCCCCGGGATCAAAAAAGTTTGCGATTTGCTCAATGAGTCAAAAACTGCATGGAATAGAGAGAAGGTGCAGAACATGTTCTCACCTAGTGATGCATGTGATATCATGCAAATAACAGTGGGGGGGCGGAGGTGGAAGATTATGTTGCATGGAATTACATGAGAGATGGATTGTTTTCGGTTCGATCCGGCTACCACTTTGGTATGGAGCAAAAGAGCGCCAAGTTGGGGAAACCAGTGCTCGTCATCATCGGTTGCAAACCATAAAGCATGGGTGAACCTGTGGGATACGGTGGCCCCGGGAAGAGTGAAAGTACATACTTGGCGTTTGATCCGAAACGGGTTGGCGGTAGGAGCGGAGCTGCACAGGCGGAAGATTAAGCCTGGTGTTTTTGCGTTGTTTGTGGCAGGGAGGAGAAGAATGTTCACAGATTTTGGCGCTGCCCTCACTCGACAAAATTCTGGAAAACAGTGTACTCGGAGTTGGGAGTACCGGCGGCGATCCCGCCGGAGTCGGTCTGCTCCCAGAGTGCGCTATCTCATTGGCTTATGACTTGGTTTGCGGAGGCTTCGGATGATGCTAGAGCCATAATGGTGCAGGGGCTGTATGCTCTCTAGATGGCCCGGAATAATGCTCGCGATGAGACCAGAATAGAGGATGCAAGCGATACAGCAGCGATGGTCAGGAGGCTCATGGAGGAATGGCTGCAGGTGAATGGGGAGAAGTGCAAGACCCCACGACTGATTTCGATTCAGAGATGGTGTGCTCCAGATGAGGGATGGACCAAAGCGAACCTGGATGGTGCCACTACTCGAGGAGGGGGAATGGGAGGCGGGGGAGTTGTGTTCAGGAACTCGGAGGGTGCCTTCATTGCAGCGGAGTGTCAATGATTTCCTAATGGGGGTGATCCAGAGTTGGTGGAATTACAAGCATGTAGGAGGGCAGTGCAATTGGCGAGAGAATACAAAATCGACAAGCTTCATATTGAGATGGACTGCCAGGAAGTTGTTCGCAAGCTGCAAAGCATGGATCCTGATCGGTCTACTCTAGGGCCAATGATCATGGAGGTCAAAAAATTGCTGGAGGTAATACAGTGGAAGGTGACTTGGGTTCGGCGAACGGCGAATGGAGTTGCGCATATTCTAGCAAAGGAGGGTGTAGCGAACAGGGCTACTAAGATTTGGGTGAATGTTCCCCCAGATTGTATTTTGCAATTTCTGTCGGCAGAGATTCCTACTGTTTATGATTAAATAAAGACTGGGTTGAATTAAAAAAAATCCAAGAAAAATCTCGAATCATCCACCGTGTTTTAATATGCCCGGTGTGAAAGGATCGATATAGTTGACTAGAGGGGGGGTGAATAGGCAACTAACAATTTTTAAGCTTTTCTTTACCAATTTAAACTTTGCAATAATAAAGGTTGTCTAGATGTGCAACTAGGTGGACAACCTATATGATGCAAACAACACAAGCACAAGAGCAAGCAAGGATAAGAACACAAATAAGCTTGCACAAGTAAAGGGATAAGATAACCAAGAGTGGAGCCGGTGGAGACGAGGATGTGTTACCGAAGTTCCTCCCTTTTGAGGGGAAGTACGTCTCCGTTAGAGCGGTGTGGAGGCACAATGCTCCCCAAGAAGCCACTAGGGCCACCGTAATCTCCTCACGCCCTCACACAATGCGAGATGCCGTGATTCCACTAATGGTGCCCTTGAAGGCGGCAACCGGACCTTTACAAACAAGGTTGGGGCAATCTCCACAACAATTGGAGGCTCCCAACGAAACCACGAGGCTTCACCACAATGGAATATGGCCTCGAGGTGACCTCAACTGCCTAGGGTGCTCAAACACCCAAGAGTAACAAAATCCACACTAGAAAGTATGGGGAACTAAATATCCTTTGGTGGAAGTGTAGATCTAGGTCTCCTCCTTCAAACCCTAGCAAATCAACAAGTTTGAGTGGCTAGAGAGAGAGATCGGGCAAGAAAGCTTGAGAGCATCAATGGAGGAAAGAGAGAGGTAAGGGGTGGGCGTGGTAGGTGGAGGAACCACCTTATATAGCAGCCCACAAAAATCCAACAGTTACTGCATTTTTCAAGATCGCAATGCGGTACAATCGCTCCTTGTCCCGCAGACAACCGGGACTCACGATGTAGCTGCAGAACCCTACCAGCGGTACAACCGGACCATCGAGGCGGCGATGCAGTTATTAGCAAATAACCGGACCAACCGGGCCACCACCTCCCAGCCACCGCATCAAAACAGAATCCTGACCGGTACATGAGCGGTGCATGGCCGGAACAACCGCCTGGCCTTGAGCGCTTGAGCGGCTAAGGTACGAGCGGAAGAACCGCTCGAACCTCCGGTTGTACCGGTTAAAAAGGGACAACCGGACCAACCGGGCCACCACCGCCCAGCCACCGCATCAAAACAGAATCCTGACCGGTACATGGGCGGTGCATGGCCGGAACAACCGTTGCAGGTCTTTGCAGAGACAGGTAGCGTACCACCGCCCAGAGGCAGCGGTACCACCGCTCGACAAAGGCATATAAGCGTCAAGAGCCAGCGGTACAACCGCTTTCGGACGAAGCGGTACAACCGATGGGAAAACACAAGAAGGATTAGATCAAGAAGGAGGCACACTCTCGACAAAAGAGGGGTGAAGGAGGTGTACGTGAATGGAATCCCCTATACTCCCCAAAGTGGATTCCCTCTTGATAGTACGGGATCCCTACGACCAAAGAGATAAAAAGCGTAGAGGATTCCGTCTTCAAACGATTCCTTCGAGAGAGAACCACCAACCGACGCAAGCCTAATCATTGAGAACCTGAAACATTTAGCACAGGATTAGACCAACAAAGGGTTGTCATCATCATCCAAAACATAAGGTAGGGAAATGCCCTTTCAATCTCCCCCTTTTCGGTGGATGATGACAACAACATGATATAAGATAGAAGTCTATAGAATCTAGACGGAGCTCCCCCTAGATGTGAGCCCCAGGTCGAGACTCCCCCTAGATTTTATAGACTGGCCACATAGAGCATATAACAAGAAAGTAGCCAACTGTTGGGGAACGTAGCAGAAATTCAAAATTTTCCTACGTATCACCAAGATCTATCTATGGAGAGACTAGCAACGAGGGGAAGGAGAGTGCATCTACATACCCTTGTAGATCGCTAAGCGGAAGCGTTCAAGTGAACAGGGGTTGATGGAGTCGTACTCGCCGTGATTCAGATCACCGATGATCCTAGTGCCGAGCGGACGGCACCTCCGCGTTCAACACACGTACAGCCCGGTGGCGTCTCCCACGCCTTGATCCAGCGAGGAGAGAGAGAGGTTGAGGAAGACTCCATCCAACAGCAGCACAACGGCGTGGTGGTGGTGGAGGAGCGTGGCAATCCCTGCAGGCTTCGCCAAGCACTACGGAGGAGAAGGAGGTGTTGGAGAGGGAGAGAGAGGCGCCAGGCTCAGTGCTGCTGCCCCCCTCCCTCCCCTTTATATAGGTGCCAAGGAGGGGGAGGGCGCAGCCTTGCCCCCTCCTCCAAGGGAGGGTGCGGCCAGAGGGGAAGGAGTCCATCCTCCCCAAGGCACCCTGAGGTGCCTTCCCTCTATGGACTCTTCCTCTCCAAGTGTTTCATGCGCATGGGCCTCTTGGGGCTGGTTCCCTTGGCCCATGCAGGCCTAGGCGCACCACCTAGGGCCCATGTGGCCCCAGGGCAGGTGGCCCCACCCGGTGGGCCCTCGGGACCCCTCCGGTGGTCCCAGACAATACCGATATCACCGAAACTTGTCCCGATGGCGAAACAGACTTCCTATATATAATTCTTTACCTCCGGACCATTCCGGAACTCCTCGTGACGTCCGTGATCTCATCCGGACTCGAACAACATTCGTAACCACATACAAGCTTCCTATATAACCCTAAGCGCCATCGAACCTTAAGTGTAGACCCTACGGGTTCGGAGACAAGCGAGACATGACCGAGACGTTCTCCGGTCAATAACCAACAGCGGGATCTGGATACCCATGTTGGCTCCCACATGTTCCACGATGATCTCATCGGATGAACCACGATGTCAAGGACTCGATCAATCCCGTATTCAATTCCCTATGTCTAACGGTATTGTAATTGCCCGAGATTCGATCATCGGTATCCCGATACCTTGTTCAATCTCGATACCGGCAAGTCTCTTTACTCGTTCCGTAACACATCATCACGTGATCAACTCCTTAATCACACTGTGCACATTATTATGATGTCCTACCGAGTGGGCCAAGAGATACCTCTCCGTCACACGGAGTGACAAATCCGATCTCGATTCGTACCAACCCAATGCACACTTTTGGAGATACCTGTAGTGCACCTTTATAGTCACCCGATTACGTTGTGACGCTTTGATACACCCAAAGCATTCCTACGGTATCCGGAGTTGCACAATCTCATGGTATAAGGAAAAGATACTTGACATTAGAAAAGCTTTAGCATACTAACTACGATCTTTGTGCTAGGCTTAGGATTGGGTCTTGTCCATCACATCATTCTCCTAATGATGTGATCCCGTTATCAATGACATCCAATGTCCATGGTCGTGAAATCGTAACCATCTATTGATCAACGAGCTAGTCAACTAGAGGCTTACTAGGGACATGGTGTTGTCTATGTATCCACACATGTATCTGAGTTTCCTATCAATACAATTATAGCATGGATAATAAACGATTATCATGAACAAGGAAATATAATAATAACTAATTTATTATTGCCTCTAGGGCATATTTCCAACAGTCTCCCACTTGCACTAGAGTCAATAATCTAGTTCACATCGCCATGTGATCTTCACTGATAGGTCACATCGCCATGTGACCAACATCCAAATTGTCTACTAGTGTCTTAAACTAGTTCACATCACCATGTGATTAAGACTCAATGAGTTACGAGGTTTGATCATGTTTTGCTTGTGAGAGAGGTTTTAGTCAACGGGTTTTAGTCAACGGGTCCGAACCTTTCAGATCCGTGTGTGCTATGCAATTCTCTTATGTCATATTGTAAATGCTGCTTCCACGCTCCACTTGGATCTATTCCAAACGGTTGCTCCACTATACGTATCCGGTTTGCTACTCGAGTCACTCGGATAGGTGTTAAAGCTTGCATCGATGTAACCCTTATGCCGAACTCTTTATCACCTCCATAATCGAGAAACATGTCCTTATTTACTCCAAGGACAATTTTGATCACGTCCAATGATCCATTCCTGGATCATTCTTGTACCCTATAGTGACTCATGGCATGGCACACTTCCGTCTGGTACACAAGATAGCATCTTGTAGAGCCTATGTCTAAGGCATAGGGACAATCTTCGCCCTTTCTCTCTGCTCGCCGTGGTGGAGCTTTAAGTCTTAACTTCATACCTTACAATTCAGCTAAGAACTCCTTCTTTGGTGATCCATCTTGAACACCTTCAAGATCATGTCAAGGTACATGCTCATTTGAAAGTATTATTAAACATTTTGATCTATCTTATAGATCTTGATGCTTATTGTTCAAGTAGCCTAATCCAGGTTTTCTATTTGAAAACACCTTTCAAATAACCCTATATGCTTTACGTAGAAAATTCTCGTCATTTCGATCATCAATATGTCAACAACATATACTCATCGTAAATTCTATAGTGCTCCCACTTACTTCTTTGGAAATACAAGTTTCTCATAAACTTTGTATAAACCCAAAATCTTTGATCATCTCATCAAAGCGCACATTCCAACTCCGAGATGCTTACTCCGGTCCTTAGAAAGGATCGCCGAGCCAAAGATAACTTTTAGCATCCTTAGGATCGACAAAACTTTCTCGATTGTATCACATACAACCTTTCCTTACTTAAACCGGTAAGGAAACTCATTTTGACATCCATCCGCCAGATTTCATAAATGCAGCTTATGCTAACATGATTCCGACAGACTCAAGCATCGCTACGGATGAGAAAATCTCATCGTAGGCAACTCCTTGAACTTGTGAAAAACTCTTCGCCACAAGTCGAGCTTCATAGACGGTGACATTACCGTCCATGTCCGTCTTCTTCTTAAAGATCCATTTATCTCAATGGCTTGCCGATCATCGGGCAAGTCCATCAAAGTCCATGCTTTGTTATGATACATGGATCCTATCTCGATTTCATGGCTTCTAACCATTTGTCGGAATTTGGGCCCACCATCGCTTCTCCATAGCTCGTAGGTTCATTGTTGTCTAGCAACATGACCTTCAAGACAGGATCACCGTACCACTCACGATGCGATGCAGCGTTCTTGTCGTCCCCACGAGGTTCGGTAGTGACTTGATCCAAGCTTCATGATCACTATCATAAGCTTCCACTTCAATTGGTGTAGGTGCCACGGGAACAACTTCATGTGCCCTGCTACACACTAGTTGAAGTGATGGTTCAATAACCTCATCAAGTCTCCACCATCCTCCCACTCAACTTTTCGAGACAAACTTTTCCTCGAGAAAGGACCCGATTCAAGAAACAATCCCTATTGCTTTCGGATCTGAATTAGGAGGTTTACCCAACTGTTTTGGGTGTCCTATGAAGATGTATTTTATCCGCTTTGGGTTCGAGCTTATCAACTGAAACTTTTCCACATAAGCGTCGCAGCCCCAAATTTTTAAGAAATGACAGCTTAGGTTTCTCTAAACCATAGTTCTTACGGTGTCATCTCAACGGAATTACGTGGTACCCTAGTAAAGTGAGTGCGGTTGTCTCTAATGCCTAACCCATGAACGATAGTGGTAATTCGATAAGAGACATCATGGTACGCACCATATCCAATAGGGTGCAACTATGATGTTCGGACACACCATCACACTATGGTGTTCCAGCGGTATTAATTGTGAAACAATTTGCACAATGTCTTAATTGTGTACCAAACTCAAGCAACTCGGATATTCATCTCTATGATCACATCACGTACATTTTATCCTCTTGTCACGAAGATCTTCAACTTCACTCTGAAATTACTTGAACCTTTCAATAATTCAGACTTGTGTTTCATCAAGTAAATATACTCAACATCTACTCAAATCATCTGTGAAGTAAGAACATAACGATATTCATCAAGCATGCCTCAAAGACTCATTGGACTGCACACATCAAAATGTGTTACCTCCAACAAGTTGCTATCTTGTTCCATCTTACTTTGAAACCGAGGCTTTTCACCATCTTGCCCATGTGGTATGATTTGCATATCTCAAGTGATTCAAAATCATGCAAGTGCAAACGATCCATCTGCATGGAGTTTCTTCATGCGTATACACCAATAGACATGGTTCGCATGTCTCAAACTTTTCAAAACGAGTGAGTCCAAAGATCCATCAACATGGAGCTTCTTCATGCGTATACACCAATAGACATGGTTCGCATGTCTCAAACTTTTCAAAAAGCGAGTGAGTCCAAAGATCCATCAACATGGAGCTTCTTCATGCGTTTATGACTTACATGGCGTGCCACAAGTATGTGGTACTATCATTACTATCTTATATCTTTTGGCATGAAAATGCGTATCACTACGATCGAGATTCAATAGACCATTCATTTAGGTGCAAGACCATTGAAGGTATTATTCAAATAAATAGAGTAACCATTATTCTCCTTAAATGAATAATCAGATATTGCGATAGACATGATCCAATCATGTCTATGCTCAACGAAACACCAAATAACAGTTATTTAGGTGTACCACCAATCTCGATGGTAGAGGGAGCGGGCGATGCTTGATGGCATCAACCTTGGAAACTCTTCCAACACATATCGTCACTCACCTTTAGCTAGTCTCCGCTTATTCCGTAGCTTTTATTTCGAGTTACTAACACTTAGCAACCGAACCGGTATCTAATACCCTGGTGCTACTAGGAGTACTAGTAAAGTACACATTAACATAATGTATATCCAATATACTTCTATCGACCTTGCCAGCCTTCTTATCTACCAAGTATCTAGGGTAATGTGCTCCAAAGGCTGTTCCCCTTATTACGTAAGCACTTAGTCTCGGGTTTGGGTTCAACCTTGGGTTTCTTCACTAGAGCAGCGGTGATTTGCCGTTTCATGAAGTATCCCTTCTTGCCCTTGCCCTTCTTGAAACTAGTGGTTTCACCAACCATCAACAATTGATGCTCCTTCTTGATTTCTACTTTCGCGGTGTCAAACATCGCGAATACCTCAAGGGATCATTATATCTATCCCTGATATGTTATAGTTCATCACGAAGCTCTAGCAGCTTGGTGGTAATGACTTTGGAGAAACATCACTTTCTCATCCGGAAGATCAACTCCCACTCGATTCAAGTGATTGTTGCACTCGAGACAATCTGAGCACAAGCTCAACGATTGAGCTTTTCTCCCTTAGTTTGCAGGCTAAGAAAACTCGTCGGAGGTCTCATACCTCTTGACGTGAGCACGAGCCTGAAATCCCAATTCAGCCCTCGAAACATCTCATATGTTCCGCGACGTTTGAAAACGTATTTGGTGCCTCTACTTAAACCATTTAACCGAACTATCATGTAGTTATCAAAAAGCGTGTATGTCCGATGTTCGCAACATCCACAGACGACGTTTGGGGTTGAGCACCTTGGCGGTGCATTAAGGACATAAGCTTTCTTACGTCCGCATAATCGCTCTTGTCAACTTTCAACTATATTTTCTCTAGGAACATATCTAAACAGTGGAACTAAAGCGCGAAGCTTTACATAATTTGCAAAAGGTCTTTTGACTATGTTCAAGATAATTAAGTTCATCTTATGAACTCCCACTCGAGATAGACATCCCTCTGGTCATCTAAGTGATTACATGATCCGAGTCAACTAGGCCGTGTCCGATCATCACGTGAGACGGACTAGTCATCATCGGTGAACATCTTCATGTTGATCGTATCTACTATACGACTCATGCTCGACCTTTCGGTCTCTGTGTTCCGAGGCCATGTCTGCATGCTAGGCTCGTCAAGTTAACCCTAAGTGTATTGCGTGTGTTTGAGGCCATGTCCGTACATGCTAGGCTCGTCAACACCCGTTGTATGTGAACGTAAGAATCCATCACACCCGATCATCACGTGGTGCTTAGAAACGCATTTAACCGAAAGCAACGGTGCACAAATGGGGAGAACACTTCTTGAAATTTGTGTAAGGGATCATCTTATTTACTACCGTCGTTCTAAGTAAACAAGATGCATAAACATAATAAACATCACATGCAATTATATAGTAGTGACATGATATGGCCAATATCATATAGCTCCATTGATCTCCATCTTCGGGCTCCATGATCATCATCGTCACCGGCATGACACCATGATCTCCATCATCGTGTTCCGCATGAAGTTGTCTCGCCAACTATTACTTCTACTACTATGGCTACCGGTTAGCAATAAAGTAAAGTAATTACATGGCATTGTTTAATGACACGCAGGTCATACAATAAATAAAGACAACTCCTATGGCTCTGCCGTTGTCATACTCATCGACATGCAAGTCGTGAATCCTATTACAAGAACATGATCAATCTCATACATCACATATCATTCATCACATTCTTCTTGGCCATATCACATCACATAGCATACCTCGCAAAAACAAGTTAGACGTCCTCTAATTGTTGTTTGCATGTTTTACGTGGCTGCTTTGGGTTTCTAGCAAGAACGTTTCTTACCTACGCAAAACCACAACGTGATATGCCAATTGCTATTTACCCTTCATAAGGACCCTTTTCATCGAATCCGTTCCGACTAAAGTGGGAGATCGGCACCCGCTAGCCACCTTATGCACCAAGTGCATGTCGGTCAGTGGAACCTGTCTCACGTAAGAGTACGTGTAAGGTCGGTCCGGGCCGCTTCATCCCACAATACCGTCGAAACAAGATTGGACTAGTAACGGTAAGCATATTGAACAGAATCAACGCCCACAACTACTTTGTGTTCTACTCGTGCAAAGAATCTACGCAATAGACCTAGCTCATGATGCCACTGTTGGGGAACGTGGCGTAAATTCAAAATTTTCCCTCGTATCACCAAGATCTATCTATGGAGAGACTAGCAACGAGGGAAGGAGAGTGCATCTACATACCCTTGTAGATCGCTAAGCGGAAGCGTTCAAGTGAACGGGGTTGATGGAGTCGTACTCGCCGTGATTCGGATCACCGATGATCCTAGTGCCGAGCAGACGGCACCTCCGCGTTCAACACACGTACAGCCCGGTGACGCCTCCCACGCCTTGATCCAGCGAGGAGAGAGGGAGAGGTTGAGGAAGACTCCATCCAACAGCAGCACAACGGCGTGGTGGTGGTGGAGGAGCGTGGCAATCCTGCAGGCTTCGCCAAGCACTACGGAGGAGAAGGAGGTGTTGGAGAGGGAGAGAGAGGCGCCGGGGCTCAGTGCTGCTGCCCCCTCCCTCCCCTTTATATAGGTGCCAAGGAGGGAGGGCGCAGCCTTGCCCCCTCCTCCAAGGGAGGGTGCGGCCAAGAGGGAAGGAGTCCATCCTCCCAAGGCACCTCGGAGGTGCCTTCCCTCTATGGACTCTTCCTCTCCAAGTGTTTCATGCGCATGGGCCTCTTGGGGCTGGTTCCCCTTGGCCCATGCAGGCCTAGGCGCACCACCTAGGGCCCATGTGGCCCCCAGGGCAGGTGGCCCCACCAGTGGGCCCAGGACCCCTCCGGTGGTCCCAGACAATACCGATATCACCGAAACTTGTCCCGATGGCGAAACAGACTTCCTATATATAATTCTTTACCTCCGGACCATTCCGAACTCCTCGTGACGTCCAGGATCTCATCCGGGACTCGAACAACATTCGGTAACCACATACAAGCTTCCTATATAACCCTAGCGTCATCGAACCTTATGTGTAGACCCTACGGGTTCGGGAGACAAGCGAGACATGGCCAGAGGCGTTCTCCGGTCAATAACCAACAATGGATCTGGATACCCATGTTGGCTCCCACATGTTCCACGATGATCTCATCGGATGAACCACGATGTCAAGGACTCGATCACGTATACAATTCCCATTGTCTAGCGGTATTGTACTTGCCCGAGATTCGATCATCGGTATCCAGATACATTGTTCAATCTAGATACCGGCAAGTCTCTTTACTCGTTCCGTAACACATCAACCCATGATCAACTCCTTAATCACACTGCACATTATGATGATGTCCTACCGAGTGGGCCCAGAGATACCTCTCCGTCACACGGAGTGACAAATCCAGTCTCGATTCGTACAACCCAATGAGACACTTTTGGAGATACACCGTAGTGCACCTTTATAGTCACCCGATTCGTTGTGACGTTTGATACACCCAAAGCATTCCTACGGTATCCGGAGTTGCACAATCTCATGGTATAAGGAAAAGATACTTGACATTAGAAAAGCTTTAGCATACGAACTACGATCTTTGTGCTAGGCTTAGGATTGGGTCTTGTCCATCACATCATTCTCCTAATGATGTGATCCCGTTATCAATGACATCCAATGTCCATGGTCGTGAAATCGTAACCATCTATTGATCAACGAGCTAGTCAACTAGAGGCTTACTAGGGACATGGTGTTGTCTATGTATCCACACATGTATCCGAAGTTTCCTATCAATACAATTATAGCATGGATAATAAACGATTATCATGAACAAGGAAATATAATAATAACTAATTTATTATTGCCTCTAGGGCATATTTCCAACACCAACACAATGAAACAAGAGCAATACTGCCAATAAAGACCAACAAGCATAAAGATAAGATAGCAGGAGTGGCACAAAATCCACACAAAGCAAACGAGAATGACCAAAGTTCAACTGGGGACCACAGACAAGTTCAACACGAGACACACACTACGCAACCACCAATGCAACTCCCGAGTCCTATCACACTCTCTCCCCTTTGGCATCGTGACACCAAAAAGGAAGAGAGCGAAGCTATCGCCCCAGGCTCAGTCGTCCTCCTCTGACTCCTCGGTAGCATCTGGATCTTCATCATTGTCAGAATCTTCACCATTTTCAGAAACTTCATCATCGTCCCTATCTGAGTCCTCCATGATATCATCAAGCAGGAGAACGGTGGTGGTGGGCTGAGGAGGGCTTCATCATCGATCCAGTCTTTGTGGGAAGATATACAACGCTCCTCCGGTGTGATGCTCTTCTCAGAACCACTCGGAACCGACATGCTGAGGTGCCTCATCATAGCAATTTGACGACGAAGCGCAAGCTTCTCATTGACATGTGCCTCATACAGCCTCTTCTGGATGTCAGACTGAAGGCAGAAAGTCTTCTTCACCTTGGCAGCGAGCTTGTCCACCCACGAGGGCTTGGCCCCTGGTTCCAACTCAAAATCCTCATCATCGAGTGGCATAGACATCCTCGGGAGCATTAGCGAGGAAACGTGGCTCGGCGTGCTTCTTCTTCTTAAGGAGCTTGACTTCATGAGTGGTAAGATTGTCGAGAGGTGAGGGCTCTCGGAGACGGCGAACTGCCCACACGGAGTTCGGAAGGCACATGACAAACGGAGCATAAATGGGGACCTTCACAGCAGATGACCATGTTGTACATCTCGTGCCACGCCCAGTTGGACACATCAAACGTCTCCCAGATCCCACCTTGGTCTTCATAGCAACCATCAAGTTAACAAGATAGCCATGGATTTCATCTTGATTCCCCACTTTGGGCAGAAGCACATTGCGAAAGACACGATGCATGATGTCATAGACCTTCACCAACTCCTTAGATTCACCAATAATACCACGGCCCCGAATGTACAGAGGGGCAAGCTTCTCGTTAGGCATGGGCTCAGGATGATCATGGGGGCGAATGCCACCCCTTCCTTCCAGACCGGTATCATCGTACCCAATAGCATTGCGAAGGTCCTCCGAGGAACGTGAAAAAGCTCATCACGACACATGAAAGTGAGGGTGCGCGTCATCTTCTCCAAAGTGAACGGTGGCATAGAACTGATGGATGAGTTGAACATCAAAGTCACAGAGACGGACATGAGCTTGACAAGATCAAACTCCTCACAGAGAGCCAAAGCCTCACCAAAATACTCCGTGTTGTTCCGCCAATGATCAAGATCGATGGTCCACCGCTTGGCATATCTGTTCTTGTTGTGCTCAAAGAGTTCATGAACAATTCGTACTTGCATCTCATTCTGAAACTGAACAGTGGTCCAACGAGGAGCTACGGGAACCACATAAGGATTCTTTGAGCGGAAGGCTTCCCAATCCTTGGCTTTCCAACGGTGGAGTGGCATTACCACACGGTGCTTGATAGCGGCAGACTTTTCACGACGAGTGGGCTTGGTAGGGATCACGACTTCCTCTTCAGAATCAGCCGGGCGCGGAGCCCTTCGAACCCTCTTCTTGGTCTTGCGAGGAGCAGGGCGAGAACTGGAGCCACCACCATCCATGGGAGAAGACCGGAAGACTTCCACGGAGAGAATCCACGGAGAGCCCTCGGGTCCGAAGCACGGGGCGCACTCCGGGGCGGGGCAGAGGTGACCGGCGGCTAGGGCAAGGAGGAGGCGAATGGGGAATGAAGGGGAAAAAAAGAAACCCTTCGCCCGTCGGATATAAATAGGCCCATAGTCACAAGCGGTAGAACCGCTCCTAGGACCGGTTGTACCGCAAGTCGTCTTGACAGATTGTAGTGGGCGGTACTTCCGTTTTACAAGGGCACCTTGAAGTACCGCCAGAGACAACCGTAGAACCGGACGGAGAAGCCCAGAAAATGGGCGGTATAACCGCCCAAGCACCGAAGCAACCAACCTGGGGCAGCACAACCAGTATCACGTAGAACTGCCCGTGACACCGGTTGTACCGCCCACCACCAAAGCCTGCACCAAAAGGAGGAGAACAAGACACACGGAGCAACAAATAAGAGAAACCAAACACTAAGAACAGGGAAAAGAACGAAAGGAAAACAAAAGCAACCGCACACAAGCAGAGCGAGCTCAGTCCTCTCTCTGAAGAGAGGGCGATGGCCGAAGCCACCTATGTTTGAGTCAAATGGTATGGCACCGCGAATAATTATCCTTGGGCCCATGACCAAAACTCGTCTTTGAGGCACAAGTACCATCAAAAAAATGGCTAATGCGAAAGAGGTGATCGATTTATGCATGATGGGGGGAGGGAGAGCTCATTGAGAGAACAACACTCCCCCTATGTCCATGCCTACACCTAAACTAGACAACAAGTTGAGTGTGGTGGGGGTGCATGGGTTCAAGTCACATTGCTCAAATCAATGAAATTTAGCTCAAGCCTTAACTCACTAAATCTTGCTTCATCCAAGGGCTTCGTGAAAATATCTGCAAGGTTATCATGAGTGTTGACATACTTGAGCTCGATCTCCCCTCGCCTAATGTGATCCCGGATGAAGTGATACCGAATCTCAATGTGCTTCGTCTTGAAGTGTTGTACCGGATTGAGAGAAATCTTGATGTCACTTTCATTATCGCACCAAAGAGGCACTTTGTCACAAATGACACCGTACTCCTTTAGAGTTTGCCTCATCCATAGGAGTTGAGCACAACAACTACCGCCGCCACATACTCCGCTTCGGTGGACGAGAGAGACACACAACTTTGCTTCTTGTAAGACCAACTTACCAAAGAGCAACCAAGAAATTGGCACCCTCCTAAGTGGACTTCCTATCCACTTTTCCCCCGCCCAATCGTAATCCGTGAAACCTTCAAGCTTGAAATTTGCTCCTCTTGGGTACCATAAGCCAAAGTTTGGGGAATGAGCCAAATATCGAAGATTCGCTGACCGCCACATAATGGCTTTCCTTGGTGCGGCTTGAAACCGTGCACACATTCCCACACTCAACATGATATCCGGTCTAGATGCACAAAGGTAAAGCAAGGAGCCAATCATGGAGCGATATACCTTTTGATCCACCGCTTTACCATTGGGATCAATGTCAAGTTGGCACTTGGTAGGCATTGGTGTAGTAGCCGGCTTGACATCACTTAGCTTGAATCTTTTGAGCATGTCTTGAGTGTATTTGGCTTGGTTGATGAAGGTACCTTCTCTTCTTTGTTTGATATCGAAACCAAGGAAGAACTTCAACTCTCCCATAGAAGACATCTTGAACTTGGAGGTCATGAGAGCGGCAAATTCCTCATTGAAAGCTTTGTTAGGGGAACCAAAGATAATATCATCAATATATAGTTGGCATACAAACAACTCCCCATTGACCTTCTTAGTAAAAAGAGTGGGATCGATTTGCCCACTTCAAATCCACGATCTTGTAACAACTTCGGTAAGGTGGTCATACCACATACGTGGGGCTTGTTTAAGGCCATAGAGTGCCTTATCGAGTTGATACACATGATCCGGGAAGTAGGGGTCCTCGAACCCGGGGTTGCTTGACATAGACCAACTCATTAATGGGACCATTAAGAAAAGCACTTTTCACATCCATTTGTTGCAACTTAAAGTTGTGATGGGAAGCATAAGCAATCAACAAACGAATGGATTCAAGACGAGCAACGGGAGCAAAGGTTTCACCGTAGTCGATACCCTCGACTTGGAAGTAGCCTTGTGCTACCAATCTTGCCTTGTTGCGAATGATGTTCCCATGAGCATCTTGCTTGTTCTTGAAAATCAACTTGGTTCCAATGACGTTGTGGTTCCCCGATGGCCTTGGCACCAATCTCCACACCTTGTTGTACTCTAAGTTGTTGAGTTCTTCATGCATGGCATTGAGCCAATCCGAGTCTTCGAGCGCCTCATAGACCTTTTGGGGTTCAACACAAGAGACAAACGCGTGATGTTCACAATAGTTTGCCAATTGTCTCGACAGTGCTTACCCTTTTCTTAGGCTTCCAACCACATTCTCCATGAGATGGCCTTTGGTGGTGAGTTTGGAAGCAATCTTGGCACTGACGCTCTAATTCCTCCTCGGAGGTGAGATGAGGAGGGGTCACTTGATCATCTTGAGCGCCGTCTTGAGCATGATCTTCATCTTGAGCATGCTCGGGGGAGAGAACTTGACCTTGGGCATCATTTGGAGTGTCATCATCGTCTTGAGCACGATCTTGCCCTTGGTCTTGTTCATGAGGTTGAGGGCCTTCACTTTGTTCTTGAGCGTGTGGGCCTTGGGTTGGTGATGGCTCCACTTGAGTGGAGCATTGTCCTTCTCCTTCGGCCACAAGGGGTTCCTCAATGGGTAGGATAAAACCAACTCCCATTCTTCTTATGGCTTGGGGAGGAATTTCATCACCTACATCACAAGTGCCACTTTGCTCCACTTGGGAGTTGTTATTCTCATCAAACTCCACGTTACGCGTCTCCTCAATAAGTCCCGTGGATTTATTAAGGACACGGTAAGCATGAGAGTTTGTAGCATAACCAACAAATATGCCCTCATGAGCTCTAGCTTCAAATTTAGACAAACGAACACCTTTCTTGAGAAGGAAACACTTACACCCGAACACGGAAGTACTTGAGGTTGGGCTTGTTGCGGTGAGTATCTCATAAGGAGTCTTGTTCAAGCCTTTGCGGAGATAGAGCCGATTGGATGCATGACATGCGGTGTTGATGGCTTCGCCCAAAAGTTGTATGGAGACTTGAACTCCGCCATCATGGTCCTTGCCGCATCCATCAACGTCCGGTTCTTCCTCTCGCAACACCATTTTGTTGAGGGGTATATGGTGCAGAATATTGATGCTTGATTCCCTCATCACTAAGAAACTCATCCAAGGTGTAGTTCTTGAACTCGGTGCCGTTGTCACTTCTTATAGTCAAGATCTTAGCATTATGTTGACGTTGAGCTTCATTTGCAAAGTCGATGATGGTTTGTCGAGTCTCACTCTTCCTCTTGAAGAAATATACCCAAGTGTATCTTGAATAGTCATCCACAATCACCAAGCAATACTTTCTACCTCCAAGACTATCAAATGATGGTGGCCCAAAGAGATCCATGTGAAGGAGCTCCAAGGGTCTCTTTGAGTATATGATGGTCGTGGGAGGGTGAGCCTTCTCATGAAGCTTTCCTTCAATACAAGCAAGCAAGCACGGTCTTTGGCAAAACTAACATTTGTTAGTCCACGGACGTGGTCCCCTTGAGAAGACTTTGCAAAGATCTCATATTGACATGGGCTAAACGGCGATGCCAAAGCCATCCCACGTCAACTTTAGCCATTAGGCATGTCGCGGTCTTAGTGGGTCGCTCCGAAAAGTTAATCACATAGAGACCGTTCTCGACATGCCCAACAAAGGCTACTTTAAGAGTCTTGCTCCACAAGAGGGCCACGCAGTATCAATGTCAAAGAAGGTAGCAAAACCCATGATTGCAAGTTGTGAGCGGAAAGCAAATTGTATGCAAGGGACTCAACAAGCATGACTTTCTCGATCGTAAGATCATGAGAAATGACAACCTTGCCGAGACCCAATACCTTAGAATGTGATGCATCACCCCACTCGACATTGGTGGGCATAGATGGAATCTCTTGCACGTCCACCACCATGTCCTTGCTCCCGGTCATATGATTTGTTGCTCCACTATCGAGCAACCATGATCCCCACCTAAGCAAACCCCTACAAGAGATCAATGCTTGCTTTTAGGTACCCATTTGGTAATGGGTCCTTTGATGTTAGTAACGAGGGTCTTAGGAACCCAAATAGACCATTCAATGTACTCATAAGAAGAACCAACAAATTTAGCATAAACATGCCCATCACTAGCACGGCACAACACATATGAGGGGTTAAAGAGTCGGCTATGTTCATGGGGATGACGTTGTCCTTCTTGGCATTGCCACCCTTTGCACGATTCTTCTTCTTCTTGGAAGCACCCTCTCCCCCTCACAAAAGTTTGCTTGAGAGGGGAGGTTGCTTGGTCTTGTCATTCTTCTTCTTGCTCTTGGGCTTGGCGCGAACCCAATCCCTCCTTGGCCACAACTTCCTTTTGATTACTCAAAAGGTCGTTAAGGTTCTTCTCACCTTGTATGCATGTGACAAGGCCCTTTTCAAGTTGCTCCTTCAACTTAGCATTCTCCTCAACAAGATGGACATGCTCACAACGAGGGTTAGTAGCATTTGCATTATCAATCAATATCATATGAGGAAAGGTGGCTTTCTCCTTGGTTAGCTTCACTTGGAGTTGATCATGAGACTCTTTGAGACTAGCATGAGCACCCTTCAAGACTTTGTGAGCCTTGTCGAGAATGTCAAAGTTCTCGTTGAGTCTAGCAAGATCAACTCCAAGCTTTGCCTTCTGAGCTAAGCACACGAGACACAACAAGAGCATGATCAAGATCTTTCTTTAATTTAGCATGATCATCGTTGTATGACTCCTCAAGAGCCAAACGAAGACCACACTCTTCCTCAAGAGCATTGGAAAGATCCGAAATCTCATCGGCATAGTCACGACTATGCCCTTCCATCTTAGAGATGGTTTCTTCATGAGCCTCGATCATGACATTGGCTTCACCAAGTTGTTCCAAGAGAGCAACGAAGTGCTTCTTGGATTTGCCCTTGAGTTTACTCATAAAGATCTCAAACTCATTCTCCTCCACATTAGTCCTCTCATGTTCATCAATGCAATCCGTCAAAGAAGAATGATTGATGATGGTAGTTTTGATGTTGGGGGTTACCTTGTTGGTGGCTTTAGCCATGAGGCACTTGGCGGTGATGCTTTCATTGGGTGAATCGAAGAGAGACACCCGAGGAGTCGTTGCAATGGCAACGGAGGCCATGGCAACCGATTCACCATCTTCATCATCATCATCATCATCCTCATTGTACTCTTCTTGAACCACCAAGGCTTTGTGAGGAGTCTTCTTGGTGAAGTTGCTCTTGTTGGGGAAAGACTTGGCCTTGTCCTTACGGATGAGCTTGCCACCATTGTCTTCCCTCTTCTCATATGGGCACTCCGCAACAAAGTGACTCACATTGCCACAATTGAAACAAGTCCTCACTCGTTGCTTGCCCTTAGAGCCACTTGAGTTGCTCTTGTTGAAGTTGGGCCTTGAGTTCTTCTTGCTCCAAAATTGCCTTGAAGCAAGGGCCATGTGTTCATGATAGTCATACTTTGTATCTTGAGGTTGCTCTCTTCTTCTTCCTCCTCTCCATCTTCTTCGACACAAATCTTGGCCTTCAAAGCAAGGTTGGGCTTCTTTGCTCTTTGGGAGCGAAGCACCGCATTGTCGGCGGTCTTGTCCAATATGCTCATAGCCACAAACTCATCCAACACATCACTTGAGGACAGGTGTGGAAGTCCGTCGTTGACGGATGACAGAGGACATGGCTTTGTGGTAGGGCATCATTGCCTTGAGGAATTTGCGCTTGATCCAGCTTGTCATCCGTGTCCTTACTTCCATGATCCCGGAGGGAGACAAAGAAGCTTGGTTACTCTCCGATAGAGCTCACAAGGTTCTTCTTCTTCTTTCATTGCAAACTCATCGGCTTCATCTTGGACCACTTCATAATTGGAACGTTGAATGCTTGCGCTTCCTCGATAAAGGAAACCACCTTGAGCCAAGCATCTTTGGCAAGGGAGTAGGGCGGAGATGAGGGAGGTCTTCGGAAGGATTGCTTCTTGGATGATGAAGAGAGCATTCTCATTGAATTGATGGTCCACGACCTCTCTTGGGGAAAAGTTGCTCGGATCATGCGGATAGAAACCTTCTTCAATGATTCTCCAAAGGTTAGTGTTCACATGATTTAAATGACGCTTAAAACGATAAACCCAAGAATCAAAATCCTCCTTTTTATCAGTCTTAGGTGGTGGACCGGCATGATTCAAATGAGTGGAAGGAATCGGTCCACCATAAACGGAGGTTGCACATGGGCAAAGATGCGGTGCCATTCTTACCACTAGACGAGGGGCTTTCTCACTAGTAGCTTCCCCTTATCGGAGTTAGCATCCGCCTCCGTGTTGGCGGGATCACCCACTTTCACGGGTGCGGTGGAAAGTTTAAGCCCTTCTAGGAATTCCTTAAACATGTCCTTGACCTCGGTCGTCATGGAGTTTTTCAATGTGTCCAACGCCACATTGAATTCCTCACGAGATCGAGGTACCCCATCTCCGTAGATGATATCGGATTCGCACGGAGTGCTCCCCCACATCATCTATGACGTCAACCATACTCTTCGGACGGTAAATTCCTTAAAAAGAGACGAGGCTCTGATACCAATTGAAAGGATCGATATAGTTGACTAGAGGGGGGGGGGTGAATAGGCAACTAACAATTTTTAAGCTTTTCTTTACCAATTTAAACTTTGCAATAATAAAGGTTGTCTAGATGTGCAACTAGGTGGACAACCTATATGATGCAAACAACACAAGCACAAGAGCAAGCAAGGATAGGAACACAAATAAGCTTGCACAAGTAAAGGGATAAGATAACCAAGAGTGGAGCCGGTGGAGACGAGGATGTGTTATCGGGTTCCTTCCTTTTGAGGGGAAATGCGTCTCCGTTAGAGCGGTGTGGAGGCACAATGCTCCCCAAGAAGCCACTAGGGCCACCAGTAATCTCCTCACGCCCTCACACAATGCGAGATGCCGTGATTCCACTAATGGTGCCCTTGAAGGCGGCAACCAGACCTTTACAAACAAGGTTGGGGCAATCTCCACAACAATTGGAGGCTCCCAACGAAACCACGAGGCTTCACCACAATGGAATATGGCCTCGAGGTGACCTCAACCGTCTAGGGTGCTCAAACACCCAAGAGTAACAAAATCCACACTAGAAAGTATGGGGGAACTAAATATCCTTTGGTGGAAGTGTAGATCTAGGTCTCTTCCTTCAAACCCTAGCAAATCAACAAGTTTGAGTGGCTAGAGAGAGAGATCGGGCAAGAAAGCTTGAGAGCATCAATGGAGGAAAGAGAGAGGTAAGAGGTGGGCGTGGTAGGTGGAGGAACCACCTTATATAGCAGCCCACAAAAATCCAACCGTTATCGTGCATTTTTTCAAGATCGCAATGCAGTACAATCAGCTCCTTGTCCTGCAGACAACCGGACTCACGATGTAGTCATAGAACCCTACCAAAGCGGTACAACCGGACCATCGGCGGTAGTAAGTTATTAGCAAATAACCCGGACCAACGGGCCACCACCGCCCAGCCACCGCATCAAAATGTAATCCGACCGGTACATGAGCGGTGCATGGCCGAACAACCGCCGCCTTGGCGTTTGAGCGGCTAAGGTACGAGCGGAAGAACCGCTCGAACCTCCGGTGGTACCGATTAAAAGGGACAACCGGACCAACCGCCACCACCGCCAGCCACCGCATCAAAAGCAGAATCTGGCCAGTACATGGGCGGTGCATGGCGGAACAACCGCAGGTCTTTGCAGAGATGTGGCGGTACCACCGCCAGAGGCAGCGTACCACCGCTCGACAAAGGCGAGAGCGTCGTTAAGAGCTGTACAACCGCTTGGACGAAGCGGTACAAACTACCGGGAAAACACAAAGAAGGATTAGATCAAGAAGGAGGCACACTCTCGACAAAAGAGGGTGAAGGAGGTGTACGTGAATGGAATCCCTATACTCCCCAAAGTGGATTCCCTCTTGATAGTACGGATCCCTACGACCAAAGAGATAAAAAGCGTGAGAGGATTCCGTCTTCAAACGATTCCTTCGAGAGAGAACCACCAACCGACGCAAGCCTAATCATTGAGAACTCAAACATTTAGCACAGATTAGACCAACAAAGGGTTGTCATCATCATCCAAAACATAAGGTAGGGAAATGCCCTTTCAATCTCCCCTTTTCGTGGATGATGACAACAACACAATATAAGATAGAAGTCTATAGAATCTAGGCGAGACTCCCCTAGATGTGAGCCCCTGTGTCGAGACTCCCCTAGATTTTATAGACCGCCACATAGAGCATATAACAAGAAAGTAGCCAACACAATGAAACAAGAGCAATACTGCCAATAAAGACCAACAAGCATAAAGATAAGATAGCAGGAGTGGCACAAAATCCACACAAACCCACTACAGTGGTGGCTCCGAATTAACTTATAAGGAGAAAAATCATCTGATCACATTTTGTACTTTCTTTGAGAATTACAATACCTATTATCGAACTCCTCCAAATTATGGTGAATACGTGCCACTAGTGCACGTGTTGAACCACGATAACTTCTATGGAGATACCACAGTAAGATTTTTTACTATTACGACATCCGTGCATCTTTTACATACTTCCAAAACTAGTACATCATTGCTAACTACGAAGTTATTACTATGTTTTTCAACAGAAAATCCCGATGGATTGTGTGCCTCATCTGATGTATTAAAATGGTCGCCTTGAAGTTCTGAACATACAGCCAGGTCATCCTACGGATCTCACCTGTGCATATCGGATTTCTAAAACCGGTGAACACATGCTAATCAAATAATGAAAAAAATATTTGGACATCCGCAAGGAGGTTCGTGAAAGTAACATTAAGTGAAAGGCAAGAATTGGAGACAGGATAATCTCCATTCTCCACTAGATCATGATGGCACGCGTTGCTGCGCCCGTCATTTTGGCAATGAAAATGATAGGAATTACGTAAATATATAAAAGCATGAAGTAATAGTCATGACAACCAGAAAAGAAATCTTTGACAATCAAATTCACTTTTCTAATGTATGGAATGACAAACTCCAAATTAAATCTGGCTAGCAGTAGAAAAGTGTACCTTAACTCAACTATAAACATTATATTGCACAAATCATGTTGGCTTGATAGAGGACTTTGTCTGTTCTACTTTAAGCATCAAGCATTGCATGTTTGGTGCTTAGAACATGATGAATGTGGCGTAGAATTAGAAACATGTTACATAAAATTATACACATATTTGCACATCTCCAATAGCTCAACTGACAATATAGAGAATCGCATTACAGTATACTCTATAAAAGGCACAACACGGAATCTTGGTTAAGGCGTTTTATTTATACCCGTGTCCTTTTTTATTGTCCATCACCAAAGAAGACAAGTACTATCCCGCTCGTATCATTTCCTACATTATACTCCTTATACTCTGTATCATTATTTTCATACTTTTTAATACTCGTTAAGGAGTAGTACAATAGCGCAAATTCCTTCAGATTACTAACTCATTTCCTCATAATTAAAAAATCAGCGAGTCTTTAACCTGACAGATGGCCAACGTCATTATACTCAATTTTGCTATGCATACATACTAATCATCAATTACAATCATCAAGAATATTGCTATGCATGCTAACACAATCATCAATTACACATGGTATGGTTGAGGTTTAGGGCATAAACTGTTCACATTGAGATGCATAGAAAAACTACATACCAAATCAGCCACAATGCAAACTTTAAATTTCTGTTAAACATTTGAATATGAATAAGGAAGTTTTTCTTTTACTTTTCAAGAGCTTGCTAAGATCACCTCAGATAAGTATTTCTTGATCTTCCAACAATTAGGAAGTTGCATCAGTTAATGCATTTCCGGAGACAGTACACAACACAGATCTTGCAAGAAGTTTTAATGTGAGTACAACTCCACATTAAAGGGTGAAAATAGGATAGCTTCCTGGGTGAGTGTTCTTGCAATCCTTGAGATGTAATCACTTAGCCTCCAAACTGACCTTGAAAAAAGGGAAGGCGAAAAAGAGAGAGTCTACATATTAACATCCGTAAACTCCACAGTTATGCAAGAATTTTAAATGTCAGTAGAATATGCAAGTTGGGGACTAATGATAACTGATAAGAACATACACATGTTTCTTCCTTGGACCGAACCTGTAGGATTCTCCCTACATTTTTTGGTAGATTTACAAATAATTGTTATGCATAGAAAAAGGGCAAAAAAAACAAGAACAAAGTTAGAAAGAAACATGCTAATCAAGTACTTTTGGTTCAGCTTCACCTAAAAGCCAAAGGTGGCATGACGGGCACCAAATTAAAACACAATTATCATACATCTAACTCCTGAATGAAGTAGTGAACTATCTCTGAATATTTATGCGTGAATCAAATACAGAATGACTTGTATATTTCCGGTTGTAGAACTCCACAACTACATATATGGAGAAGGATTGGTAACTTCACAATATAAAAGCAACACTGAAATGCTGGAAACCAGAAACATCAAAAGGTAGATCTTACTTTGCACGGTATTCTACTTTCGATTTTGTAAAGTGAAAAGTAGATGATAGAGGCGTGCTGCTCCTTGTCCTCCTGCTTGCTCCTCCTCACAGGTCTAGGGGAAGACATGGCTAGAGTGCGTGTATGAAAGCAGCGCAGAGGCTATCTTGACGGTAGCATGCCCTGGACGCTGGTTCAACCGGACTGCACCCGGCAAACTGACAAGTTGCCATGAGCGGAGCCCCTCAAGGTCCAGATCCTGCAAGGGGTGCTGTTCCTCGAGGAAGAATAGATTTGAAGTCTCTGCTTTCTCCCAGTTTGACTCTGTCATCCAATCCTGTGATCCTCTGGTGCTCATCCTCTCATCTCCCCTTCCACCAACACGAGACCGGATCAAGTAGGCGAATCAATAAAAAATCAGGGGATGCACGGAAGGGGAAGAGACACAGACCTACTTGTAGAGGATGGAACTGATATTGAATGTGCGATTATCCACCCAGGTGATGGGGACATCATCGGAGGAAGTAGGCACCCATTGCTACCATCACCGTGATCTCTTTTTTTGTGACTTGTACTGCAACCATTGCACAGAAAATTGGCACGTCAATTCCGGCATATACACTTCACTTTCATCCCTACCAAGTACCAATAGCAGAGAAAGATATCAAGCGAAACTCACATCGGGAGGAGGCATGTTGATCCTGGGCACCCAGCGCTGGAGGACGGAGTTGATATCGGCGGATCTCGTGACCGGTGGAAGGAGAGGCGCGGCCTGGCCGCCGCGGCCGACGGAGGCTAGTTGGGTTCGGGCGCGTGTGGATGGCGTGCCGCCGCCGGTGCCTGCTGCTGTGGTGCCCCTGGAGCCGCCGGATGAGAAGGGTGGAAGGCCTGAGGGAAGGGATAAGCCGAGGAGGATCCGTGGCGGCGCAAGCGGGGGTGGAGCGTCTTCTCGCCGAGATTTGGTTAACGGGTCGTCGCTACACCAAGGACGGACCCGGATTAACCACAGGCCTTCAAAATAGCTACGGGAATAGCAGCCCATTAGGACAGCGGGCCCAGTGCGCGAGTTGAACCCAGATCAGACGGCCGTGGACGTTTCAGACACGAAATCTAACGGTTCACGAGCAAGGATGCGTGAGAGGACTCATATTAGGCTCGGTTATACTCTTTCTAAAAATAATGGAGAGTCAGGGGCTATCTTGTTTTTTGCTATTTTACCTTAGTGAATATAGTAGGTCCTAAGAGAATGTAGTAGGTCCTATGAGGTACAATATGTTTATTATGCGATACAATGTGTTAGAGTTGATGATGAGGAGTACTTGTGATTACGACTAGTGACCAATTTGCTATGTGATGTCTCATTGATGAAAACGATGATCTTGAGGAGGTGTTATATGACAATGATGTATTATGATGATAAGTTGTTAATGATATGATAATGATGATGATATTTTATTATATCATTGGGTGAAAGAACCGCGGATTAGTTTCAAGTGGATGGTGGATGTCCATCCACTTGAAACTAGTCCACGGTTCTTTTACCTACTCATTATGATGTAAAAACAATCTCTAAATTCATGTTGTATGAAAAATTGTGTAAAGGTGTATGAAATACAACATGAAATAAAAAAAATACTAAATAATAGTAGTAGCGCGGGCAAGGAGGAGCGCTACTACTAATTACCAGCAGCGCTGCTCTGGAGAAGCGCTACTACTAGATCAATTTAGCGATGGCGTGGGTCGAGCGCCATCTTTATTAAACTTTAAAGAATGGCGCTTTATCGATGGCGCTGCGGCCATCGATAAGCCTAAAAAGCACACTGCTGCTTTGGGCTTTTCCCTAATAGTGTAGGTGTTAGTTGGGATTTAAATTTTAAGCTTGCGTGAGCTATAAAGCTAAGTCACAATTATTATAGCCACTTCCAAGGTCTAGGCTCACTTCTCCAAGATAAAGATCATTGTTTTACTTTTCCGGCGACTCTCCACCATCACGTCACTCGACCCATGTGTCACGCTCACGTGGGGCACCCCTTGTCTACCTCGGCATATCGTTAAAGGATCAACTGGTTAAGCAATACTTGTTACAAGCTCATGTGTGTATGAAACATCATGCTGACAAAACATGTGAGAACACAATTTTAAAGAGGCAATCCAGTTTATATGAAGCTAAAGTCGTATGTGTGAAGTTTTGTAGCCTTGCGTGCTTGCCACAAATTGACCTCCGTTTTCTGGGGCCTTTTCGTGTTCGGGCTCATATTGGCCAAATCCCTTACACATCGGTCTGATTGAGGCTTTGTTCATCATTCATCCGTTTTTTCACGTCACGCAACTCCAAAGCTTTGAAACCGGGTGTGTTTGCCTCCCCATCTTCACCTTCACACTGATCCAATTTGCGATCCATGTGCAAATTCTCGACACTCGTCATGAAGTTAAAGCTAATCGGGTCATGGGACAAGTTTTGGTGTGTTGATCTAGTTTTCACATGAATTCCAAGGAGACTGTGAAGAATTGCAAGACTGGTTCCAATGTGACTCCGCTTGCGGACATTCTGGAACGCAAGGAGGAGGGAGTGTTAGCACCACTACTACTATTGGACCTAAAGCCCAAGAGTAGCTCTACCCATCATCGAAGAGGGCCCGAGATCGTCGCAAGAGAGACAAAAGAAGCAAACATAGTCGTTGGTCCGGAGTGGTTGAACATGCTTGCGGCAACATAAGAAGCTCATGATCCAAGCCAATCGTCGTGCAAGATCGTTAACAATCCGGAAAGGGCAGTGACCACCTACCCCGCGCTCGCTCTCAACACTACCCCTCATCTTCCTATTTTGCACATTTATGGATGTATGCAGACCTCGTATCCTGAATCCTCCACGAGTGGACCGATGGAAGAACCAACAGAGAGCACCTAACATCTTCGACATAGGTGTTAGTTGGGGACTTTCGATTTTTAACTCACACAAGTTATAGTAGATCTTATGCCTCCTTTGGTTTATAGGATGTTGATGTATATTTTTGCGAGCGAATATGAATATTGTAAGAATAGAAAAATCATAGGAAGAGAGATGCCATGTATGTCAAACCTTACAGAAAAAGAGATGCTATTTGATGCATAGGATGTGAACTTTTTCATTGAGTCAAGCCAGTATTTGTTCTTCTTTGAAATGTGGATGATTGATTAAAAAAAAGATTCATACCTACTCCCTCCGTTTCTAAATATAAGTCTTTTTAGAGATTCTATAATATAGACTACATACGAAGCAAAATGAGTGAATCTATCCTCTAAAGTATGTCTATATACATCCATATGTAATCTATATTGAAATCTCTAAAAAGACTTATATTTAGAAACGGAGGTAGTACATAGTAGGAATATAAATACATTCCCACAAACCAAAGAACTCCAAAGAAAATTTTCATTTGCTATTCTACAAAATCCCTGTAAACTCTTAGTAATTTTTTTACACGTGCTTGTAATTCCAGGTCCACTTTCTCCCTCCAACAGTGTTGCGTCCATCCCCAGCGCCAGCGAGCGAGCAAGCAACCCCGGCGACTCTGCACCATCACGTCACTGGACCAACGTGTCACGCCCACGTGGCCGCCCCCGTCCACCTCGGCGGCCGCGTTAAAGGAGTGTCGCGTCGCCCCGCCCCGCCCCGCCAACGAAGCGAGCGTCGGATCGCCGTCCCCCTCCAGATCTCCGGAGACCCCCTCCCCACTCCCCTCCCATCCCCGCGCCCGCCGCTGCCCCCCGCTCCCATTCCCCCCACCCGGCGGCGAGTAAGCAGAGGCGGGGCCGCCCGCAGCGAACCCTAGCCGCCGCCGCCCGCCTCCAGCCGCAGCCGGCGCCGGCGCGACGGTCGGCGGGAGATCTCGACGAGGGAGGGAGATCCAGCAGGGCCATGGCCAGCTCCGGCATCGCCTACCCCGACCGCTTCTACGCCGCCGCGGCCTACGCCGGCTTCGGCGCCGGCGCCCCCTCCGCCGCCGCCATCTCCCGCTTCCAGAACGACGTCGCCCTCCTCCTCTACGGCCTCCACCAGCAGGTGACGACCTAGGCTAGGCCCGCCGAAATGGCGGGGATCAGGGATCGGGAATTCGCTTTGGTGCTGACTGACCTCGGGGTTTTGGTTTCGGCGCAGGCGACGGTCGGGCCCTGCAACGTGCCCAAGCCCAGGGCGTGGAGCCCCGTGGAGCAGAGCAAATGGACGAGGTTGGTGCCGCCGAGCCCGACCCCCGGCTTCCATCGAGCTTACCAATGCTGCTGCAAAGGCCGCAACTCCTAGCTAGATAGTACAATTTTCCTATATATGCTGCAACTCCTCCCTAGTTTCGTAGTTTGGCCTTTTGGAACAATTATCTATCCATATAGATAGATGCCCAGTGAACACCAATTTAGCAATTGCCATGTGCGTGCGCTTGAATTGTTGCTGCTTGCTTAGTCATACTCTTGTGTTTTCAGCTGGCATGGGCTTGGAAGCATGCCGTCCGCAGAGGCGATGCGTCTCTTTGTCAAAATACTGGAGGTATAGCCAGTTACGCGTTCCTCTTCAGTGTGTTGCGTCTGCGGTAATGTTGTATTTGACACATTGGTATTATGGTGGCAGGAGGAAGATCCTGGATGGTACTCTAGAATCCCCGAGTTCATCAACCCTCAGCCTGTAGTTGATATTGAAATGCATGTAAGTCACATCAGATAATGTATTTGGGTACATATATCCCAAGTATATATATTGCTTCTCTGTTGTTTGCCTGAGTATTCTGCATCCACCTTATATATCCTTGAACTTATTCGTTTATTAATAAATTATCTGCATTTCGTTTTACAAGAAACCAAAGGAAGAGCCGGACATCGTACCGGCTTTGACAAATGGAACTGGAACATCATCAATTCCAGAACCAAAAACCATTTCTGAAAACGGAAGTTCAGTGGAGACACAAGACAAAGTTGTTATTCTGGAAGGTCTTAGTACTGTCAGTGCTCACGAAGAATGGACTGCGTTGTCCATTAGCGGCCAGCGCCCTAAGCCCCGTTATGAGGTGAGAATTGTGTCCCCTTGCGGCCTTGCCTCTTATTTTCAAACTTGTAGGGCTATTAACCTATCTTTCCTTTCTGTTTACTATATTTACTTTTGTAGCATTGATGTTAATTTTGGCTGCTGCAGCATGGGGCAACTGTACTACAAGACAAAATGTATATATTTGGTGGAAACCACAATGGGCGTTATCTTAGTGACCTTCAGGTTGGTGAAGCTAACTGTGATAATGCAGCATGTCATATGTATGCGTTCTAATTTTTTCTTAGCTTGGACATGGAGGCATATGAACAAATTTTGTCGCATATTTGTCACCAAATCATCCTTAACCAAATGTTTTTGTCTGCACACACTGCTCTCAGAATTAGTGATTCATTTTTATTCATAATCCCTAAGCTAGATGATCTTACGTAATATTCGTTCGGTGCTGAAGCATGCCCTGTGAGTATGTTGTAGGCTTGTAGCAATGCATGGGGACAACGATAGTTTTTCTACAGAATTAAGTAACACCGACTCAATGCTTGTTTTTCTTTGCCACAATTTGTGGCAACTGCAGGTTTTGGATCTGAAGAGTTTGACTTGGTCCAAGATTGATGCCAAATTGCAAGCAGGAACATCTGATTCAGCTAAAACAGCACAAGTCTCTCCATGTGCTGGTCATTCTTTGGTAAATTTTACACAAATATGTAATAGCTGCTGCTAATGAGTATCTTTCACCTGATGCTAATCCCCCACTACCACTTTGTAGATATCATGCGGTAACAAATTCTTCTCTGTTGCTGGGCATACAAAAGATCCATCTGACAGCATTACAGGTTTGCTAAAAGTCACTTTTCAGTCTGCATAGCGCTGTGATGTAATCATATCTAACATCTGTGAATATTTGTTGATGTTGTTACTATGTTTTTGCTGTTTTTATGCTAGTGAAGGAATTTGATCCACATACTTGTACCTGGTCGATTGTCAAGACTTACGGAAAACCACCGGTAATAATTTTCTTCAACCCATATATCTCTCTTATCCTATTATATCAGTTATAATTGGAATGACATATTTGTTTATTGTTTCACTGTCCTTTGATAAGCATGTCTTAATGGTTTCTTCAATTGGCATATACCTTATTTTATCCGAGAGTTCACTTTAGTTTAACACAGTATGCTGTGCCTTAAGTAAGGGTTAACACACTATTATATGTGGTATAGTTAAGGTTCAAGAGTGGTGAGTTATGTGCAGTTCTAATTTTCTCTGGCAACTATGAACTTGGATTGATCATTATAATAGCCTTCAGCTCATGTTCTTTTAACTTTGTGGCCAAGTCCAGAGAAGTCTTCGATTCGTTCAAGCTGAATACTTGCAATCTGCAACATAGTCCAAAGAGCATGCTCTCAGCTTTGGAATTATGAAACATATTGCATATAATTGCATAGATGTATACAATTGTTGGGGGTGACCAATTCATTCGTAGCTTATGCGGTAGTTTTTGTTCAGTGTTAGTGGTACCAGTATGAAACTTGAGGCCATCTTTCACTTCGTCAAAATATATGTATCATGTTTACCATAAATATTTTGACTCGGTCCATTTATGATGCTAAGTGAGGGCATTTTATATTTTGCACCAAAATCCTAAGTATAATACTAAGTTCATGGCCATGTCTAGTTTTATTGTTGCAATAATTCTCCGTTGCTTGCTGAGATGACAAACACCCTTAAGTGAATGAATGATACAAAATCTTGCTAAATACTAAATTGGCTAATTAGTTATTTAAAGTATATTACTTATGCGAATTTCATCTGCTGCAGGTTTCTCGTGGAGGTCAGTCAGTGACTCTTGTTGGAACAACTCTAGTCGTGTTCGGTGGCGAAGATGCAAAGCGATGTCTTTTGAATGATTTGCACATTCTTGATCTTGAAACCATGACATGGGATGATGTGGATGCAATGTGAGTACTGGAATCTCTATAGATCTCATGCATAATGTTTGTGATCTGTACTGTTCATTTGGTGACATTGTTAGCTTCATCGTATCTGAACTACTGTTAAGTGCTACTAAATTTAGTTGGAACACGTAGGTCCTCGTGTGATTTGTTGCCTTTCAAGTTATTTTATTATGATTGAAGCTCTTTTCCTAGTGAGATGCTCCATAAACTTAGCTTAAAAGCTGTTCAAGTAGATTACTCTTCATGTTAAATAGTTCTGAACTGAAGCGCTTAGTTGGATTATTACTGGTTTACTACTTATTTTTTCTCAATTAGATTGGACTGGTAGAAGTACTAAATTGATTGAAAGAGACAAATGAAATGAAAGGGAAAAACGGAGAAGGCATATTGGATGTGAAATTTGAATCTTGTTCTGGACGCCGAGCTTGATATTTTACCGTATTTCTGGATTCAATGTATTCTAATGTTTGCTTTATGTTTTAGAGGCACCCCTCCTGCTCCTAGATCAGACCATGTTGCTGCTTGCCATGCTGACCGCTATCTTCTAATTTTTGGCGGCGGATCTCATGCGACATGTTTTAATGACCTACATGTCCTTGATTTGCAGACGGTAAGAACAAATTTCTTGCTGGGACTCTGAAGATTAATTCATTGCCTGTGATTGTTAAGTTCTAATGTTAGAATCACAGATGGAATGGTCAAGACCCAAACAGCAGGGTCCGATTCCAAGCCCACGAGCTGGTCACGCAGGTGCAACTGTTGGAGAGAATTGGTACATTGTTGGTGGTGGCAATAACAAAAGCGGTAGGTTTTTAAGTGCCTGATCTTATGTACATTCCGGCTGTTCTCGTACGATATTAGAAAAACCCTAGATTGCCTCAATACTGATACATGTATCAGTATCGGGGTGATACGGATACGTAAATACGTCATTTCTGAAAAGCGCCAATATGAGGATACGTTTGATTATTGTTGAAAACAATATAAAAAATATGTTAACAATTAAACATCAAGCCATTTACCATATATTTAGTCAGTGCAGTCCATTAGCTTCTGTCTTCTTATCCATGATTCCAACAAAAGGAAGAACCAACAGATACGCTAGTTGCTGGAAGTATCGGTGTTTTCTCGGAGAAATCTTTATGGCTTTCAGTCTATATTTATATGTTCATATTACTAGTAGATTTTTACTTCCTGCGATAATTTCCCCAGTTTAATTTGTTAAGTGCTAATTGGACGTGCTGCGAAGAGTTATGGGAGGCACAGTTTCCTTAAACATTCCCTGCATATAGAACCAAGACAATTCTTTATGCACCTCAAAACTAACTCAGCAGTTGAATATGCTGAATTTAGGTATTGGCTTGCAACTTGGTACCTCACTTACGAGATGGTTTCTCACATTATGTTGAGAAACCACAATGTCACATAACCTCAGAAAGTATTCTGCAAAATCTTATTCAAATCCACAAAAGCAATGGCTCAAGCACTTGTCGTCTTGAAATGCAAATTGTATTGTCTTATTATTTTCCTTTAAGAGGATTAAGATAACACACATCTTTGTTAATGCTATGGAATTTGTGATGAGTAGCCATTGTATCACTCATCTTTGTTAACATCAGGTTCTTGTCAACTCAATATTTTTGTTGCAGTTAGGCAGCGTTTTCGGGCCGTCAATTTTGAGTTTACCTTTAGTTTATTTTGATTTATGTTTGCATTTAGGTATCTCATGCATTTGTCCTTGCAGGTGTCTCCGAAACACTTGTGCTTAACATGTCAACTCTGGCATGGTCGGTTGTTAGCACTGTAGAAGGACGTGTTCCTCTTGCCAGTGAGGTATTCCTCTTGAGCAATTTCTTAATGTTGAAATGATTTTCTTTTGGTTGGTAACATTTACATCCTATTATTTTTAGGGCATGACTTTATTGTACAGCAATTATAGTGGAGAAGATTATCTCATTTCTTTTGGAGGATACAATGGACGGTACAGCAATGAGGTAACTGGCATTTTATTAATCATCTATATGCCTGGAAATTGCTTTCAAAATTTCAATTTTTTGTTTTCCTCTGCTGGACAGGTGTATGCTCTTAAACTTAGTGTAAAGTTAGATTTGCAGTCGAGCACAAAGGACCAACCCACCTCAGATAGTACGTCTAGGGTGCTGGAACCTGAGGTTGAAATTTCTCAAGATGGGAAGATACGGGAGATTGCCATGGACAATGGTGATTCGGTAATGTTTCTCTCTAAATATCTGGAACTACCTGGAGCTGCCTATGTTGACCTAACTTGAATACAGCAGAAAGCATTTGTTGAATCTGGGTTACTGTAGAAATGCCGTTTGTACAAATTTAAACTAGAGGGTGCAGATATTTTTTTGGGTACATATGCACATTCAACATTATTTGATACAACTTTCTGTTATTTGGAAGATGTACTTGAAACTGACTTTATACGTCATTGTGTTGTGCTGTGTTTCAGAAAAACAGAAATGATGAAGCAAATGAACAACTTTTGGCAGCCCTTAAAGCTGAGAAAGACGAACTAGAGGCAACGCTTAACAGGGAAGGACTGCAAACTGTACAGCTTAAAGAAGAGATAACTGAAGCAGAGGCCAGAAATTCGGAGCTGACAAAGGCGAGTCTTGTTTTCTATCTTTCAGTTGCTGAATTTCTGCCCCTACGTACGGCATAGTTAGTTTGTCTGTCCCTTTGTCCTGCATATACAGTCTTTGAATCAATCAAGCTATGAGTTTTAGTTTGCATATGCACAGTAAATAAGAGAAAGTCTAAACCAGTAAACCACTTGTACTGTGTGGATCCTTATTTTTGCGCATCTATGTATGTAAAACCGTGTAGGAACTTCAAGCAGTCCGTGGGCAACTTGCCGCTGAGCAGTCGAGATGTTTCAAACTGGAGGTGGACGTGGCGGAGCTGCGGCAAAAGCTTCAGAGTCTGGATGCACTGGAGAGGGAGGTGGAGCTCCTTCGAAGGCAGAAGGCGGCTTCCGAGCAGGAGCAGGCGGCGCTGGACGCCAAGCAGAAGAAGCAGGCTGGCTCGGGCGGCGTGTGGGGCTGGCTTGTGGGAACCCCTCCAGACGACGATGATTCCGAGTCGTCGTGATAGGGCAGGCAGATTCATTCATTCATGCTTCTTTCTCCTCCTTTACCCCCATACATATATATACTATATATACACAGGCAGCGATCAGTTGGTATACTTGCTTGTACTCTACATTAATTCTATTCTAGAAACAAACGTACTACTACTTGCCATTTGATGATTTGTCCGCCCGGCAATTTCTTCTTCTCTATTTCATTTGAGGAGGAAGCAATAATCTATGTGTGTGTTTCCTTGTGATGATCGAGCATTAGTTATCTTGTAAATACGCAACTCCATTTGAATGTTTGTTTCCGCACAAAATTCTCACTGGTCCGCTCTTATCATCAGGGTCCTCACATTGAAGTTTGTCGTTTTTTTACTTATTCTTTTACTTATATTGTTAACTTTCTCTTGAACTATATATACATGTCCATGGCCAGAGTGACCACGAGCGAATGGAGTATGATTCTTTTCAGGCAATTTGGAACTCTGCTTCAATAACGGTGCCCCCATGAAGTAGGATAGCTCATAGTTATTATGGATTTGTAAGTAGGAATGAATGACTTGCTAAGCCTCCTAATGTTCAAATCGTGCTACTCTCACAAGAAAATCTACTCCGACATACATAAGTAGGAGTAGGTTTTATGTTGATTAATTAATTCTAACAATAATTTCACATTACACATGGTTGAAATATACTCCTCTATACCAAAATATAAGACGTTTCTTTTGAAAGGAACACGATCAAGCCAAATCTGATAGCTTCTCCACTCCATGCATACACCATGAGCAGCCAAATAGTGTGTAGAAATATTACAAGCCCGTGGGCAGGTTTCTACTGAGCTGATTGCATCACTGCTCTTGTTTCTTTAAACAACATGCCTAGGCTTGAGTAGTCGTACAAGTCGCTTGTTATTGCCTGCCTCAACAATTGCATAGTCGTTAAGATGACTTTTTGGCACCCCTTCACAGCATAGAGCATGCCCAGAGCTTCAACTTGTAGCGGTTCAACAATATTTTCCAAATTCCCTGCTCCTGCAACTAGTGCAATTCCATGATCATTTTTTATAGTGAAACCCCATCCTCCTTTGCAAATTCCCTGCTCCTGCAACAATATTTTCCAAATTCCCTGCTCCTGCAACTAGAGCTCACCCACAGATGTTGGCAGTTCAGCATTGAAGTTGTTCTATGATATATCAAGTTCCTTCAAACTTTTGAGACTAGGGTTTGAAACTTAGGTAATTAATTCTTCTGCTTAACCCAAGAATAAATTGGATCGATTTTTGATAAATCAAATACGGTTAAGATAGCAATTTCTGAGCCGTGTGAGGTAGGAAACTCTCATCTAGTTGACTGCCTAAAGGCTCCATCAGTATCTCTCCCTAATAATAAAGCACGGATTGACTCCGTGGGTTCACCGTCACAATACGGTTCTTCCCGTAATTTTACGCTTTCAGTTTGATTTTAAAACATATATTCGAGGTGGTACTAAATTTCGTCGGTCCAGTTTCGTTGTCATAGTTTCAGTTTCCTTCGATATCCAGAATAGGCTCAGCGAACGAAGCCCATGAGCTGGCACAGCAAATCAAGCCCAACTATCGTGCGCAGCGAGGACGCTGGCAGTCGCGCAATGCTCCGGCGCTGTACGGTTTGCTTCTAAAGCTTATGGCGATGGGTACTTTGACCAGTCAAAGCAAAATATCCTTCGTGTAGCACTCCAGGTAGTGCCCTTTTTTTCCTTACTGAGCCACGTAGTCACAAACGAGAAAATTGCACAGGCTCAGGCCACAACTAAAGTAAATCATTGAGAATAGCTCTCCTCCCGTTCACTATAGCAAGAAAAAAAAATTAAGTGTTCACATGCTTACTAATATTTTGTAATTAAAGAAATTCATGCTATATAAAAAAGTTCATGAGATTTAAAAAATATTTATGTATTTCAAAAAGAATGTCTATGCATATCAGAAACACATATACAATTTAAAAGTGAATGGGCGCATAAGAGATGGTGTATGTACTAGGTGCAGGCCAGCTCAGGAAGGGCATGTCCAGCTCGGCGATATTAGTTTAGAACTGTTAGACATTCACTTGCTACAATGTTGTTCAACGGCAAGTGTGTATGGGTTTAGGTAGTAGCGAGACCATCACCTTGGGATTGGCCCATGCTCAGACACATTAACGATCAGGTGGACACCACGACCATGGTTGGCAGGAAAGAGGATAAGCGACAACATGGATGTGGCAAATGTTGTAATATATATGATGAACCTATGGTGTGATCTTAAGTTGTGCTTATATTGTACTAGAAGTATGTGTTTTTATTTTCTTTCATTGCAACGCAGGGGGAGGTTACAAATCTGTCGACTCAGATGGAAAACCTTGGGAATACCAAATAATTGGCAGAGACATAGGGAAAGCAGAGACACAGGTGCCCCGCCCGCGAGGGATGACCCGGGACGGTCCATGGCTGGCAGAGACACAGAAAGCGAGACATCGCCCACTGCGGTGACTTCGACGGCTTGGGACGGTCAGATGGCAGCCTATCGGCGTCGGGTCGCAGGGGGACGACGGACGGGCGCTGCTTCCGACACGGAAGGCAGCTGCTAGGTTTCCTCACGGGCTGGCTCATGGCCAACCGAAAAAAGAAATATGGTGGAGGAAGAAGGAGAAAGGAGACGCTCGGGAGGCTCGGCGGTGGCCTCGATCCGATCCAATCTGGAATGAGAGCCTACGGGGAAGGCCTTGAAGCAGTGGCGACTGTTGAGGGGATCGAGGTGTCATGACGGTGGTAGTTCCTCAGGACAGGGAAAAGGGGAGAGAAGGAACAAAGAATCAAGAGTGTGGGGAGAAAAGGCATGGGGGGAGAGGGCGGCTAAGAAGAAAGATAATACCGAAGGACAAACAGCGGTAGGCAGGGGCTCGACGACACTTGGCCATCCTGGACGAGAGGGCTCGTGGAATCGTTGTCTCACAGCTAGATGCAAATGCAATGGGCACCCGAGCAGTTGGACATGTGAGAGCACTCACCAATAGGATCATTTTTACATCAATGACCGATCAAATAAAATTATTCTCCAATCGATAGACACGCTTCTTTACCCATCAAATCGCTTCATTGTACAGGAGCAGTAGGGAGAAAGAACAATAGGGAGGAGAGAGAGATGAGGGAGGAGAGAGACAGGAGAAGAAGGGGGCCATGGAGAGGGAGGAAGGGAAGGGAGAAGGCATAGAGAAGGGCGGCGACGTGAGGTTATAGCGGACAGTTGGGCTCGCCGGCTGGAGCCGAGAGGAAGGCGGCGGAGATGGCATCCCGGGGAAGACCTCGGCCTCTCCCCGCTTGGGCGCATTACAAGCTCCCTTTTTTTAGAAAGAATGTTTTTTATTTCAATTTTTAGGGGAAAGCGACCTTTTATTTCACTACCACGGGCTGCCTATGATTCAGCCACATCCCTTTTTTAGAAAATGATTCAGCCACATCCATTTTACTACTATTATCTTTATTGGGTCATTGGCTATTGGCTAGCTGATACCATAAAAAGATTCTTTATTAATTAGAAGTATCATCTACTCAAAAAAAAGTACCACTTCACAAATTTACATATGATCCCATCAATTTATATATGTCCTCAAACAGACAATCAACAAGCCTCTTCAAAATTAAAAAGACTAAGGGTGAGGTATAGCAATAATCTGGCATATGTGTTGATATGGATACTCTCTCAACTTCACAGTGAAGCGAGGATGAGCTTAGAGGTCATGGCAGAAGAGCCAGTGCTTGAATGAACTAGACATATGCCAGTCGGTGATTGGATTGCTAAAATCTTGAACCACGTGTGATATGTTTTTCCCCGATGCAACGCACGGGCCTTTTTGCTAGTTAATTTTAAGGACATCATTGGGGGAAGGGGGGACACCAAACCTGGGTTGTTCGGGTGTGGGGATGGAGACTGGCAGGTAGGAGAGGGGGCAGATGGCGTGCGAAATCTTTTGGGTTTTACGCCGGTTGAAACGTGTAGTAGTAACCATTACGACAACATATCTCCTCTTTAATATTAGATGTACATCACCTATTAAAAAAATGTTCATTGTGTATTTATAAATAGTTCAACATGTATTTTACCAAATCAATCTCATATCTAAAAAATGTCCATGAATTGAAGAGAGTGTTCAGTTGGTAAGAAAATGTTCATCCCATATTAAGAAATTGCTCATTGTGTATTATAAATCGTCCATCATGTATTAAAAAACTATTTAAAAATCATCGTTTGTGTATATATATATATATATATATATATATTCATGCATTTTTTTAATCACATAATTTTAAAATGCACAACGAACCTTTTCAAATTACACTATGAACATTGTTGAAGAAATAATGAACATTTTTGAAATACGTGATGAACATTTTCTAGATACACACGAACAATTCTTTTTAATACGTGATGAACAATTTTGGAAAGAGCGATGACCTTTTCTTAATACAAGATCAACCTTTTTAAAGTATATGACAAACATTAACACAGTGGTGAACATTTTTTAAATACAAGTTGAATGTTTTTTATAATACAACATGAACCTTCTTTAAATACACAAGAACGTTTGGGGAAAACAATGAACATTTTTGCTATACATGATGAACAAAAAGAAAAAGAACCATAAAGAACCGAAAAGATAGGATCCCCTAGTTGGTTAAACCAGTGGAGGAGTCCTCACATCCGACCTCCTTTGTCTTTTAGGGCAACTAGGGACTTTATTCAACATGTAAAGAATAGGGCATACAAACAATGTCCAGAGCCATCCCTAGCCACACATGACGACCGGCAGATAATGAAGAAGGAACCTTTGCTAAGGGGTGTGCTTCAAAATTACAATCTCTAGACTCGAAATGAAAGCTAACATTATTGAAGTCTCTCCTTCTAAAATTAATTTCCTCCAAAACACAAGCATACATAGTAGCTGTTGGGGAACGTAGTATTTCAAAAATTTGCCTACGCACAAGCAAGATTCATCCAGGTGATGCATAGCAACGAGCGGGGAGAGTGTGTCCACGTACCCTCATAGACCGGAAGCAGAGGCGCTTAGTAACGCGGTTGATGTAGTGGAACATCTTCGTGATCCAACCGATCCAAGTACCGAACGCACGGCACCTCCGTGATATGCACACGTTCAGCTCGGTGACGTCCCTCGAACTCTAGATCCAGCTGAGGTCGAGGGAGAGTTTCCTCAGCACAACGGCGTGTTGACGGTGATGATGAAGTTACCGACGTAGGGATTCTCCTTGTTGGGGAACGTAGTAATTTCAAAAATTTCCTACGCACACACAAGATCATGGTGATGCATAGCAACGAGAGGGGAGAGTGTTCTCCACGTACCCTCGTAGACCAAAAGCGGAAGCGTTAGAACAACGGGGTTGATGTAGTCGTACGTCTTCACGGCCCGATGTAGGACCTTGAAGTATGTCTAGAGGGGGGGGGGGTGATTAGACTACCTGACCAATTAAAAACTTAACCTTTTCCTAATTTTAGAGTTTGGCAGATTTTAGCCATCTTAGGACAAGTCAAGCAATCATCACACAATTCAAGCAAGCATGCAAAGAGTATATAGGCAGCGGAAATTAAAGCATGCAACTTGCAAGAAAGTAAAGGGAAGGGTTTGGAGGATTCAAACGCAATTGGAGACACGGATGTTTTTGTCGTGGTTCCAATAGGTGGTGCTATCGTACATCCACGTTGATGGAGACTTCAACCCACGAAGGATAACGGTTCTTGTGAGTCCACGGAGGGCTCCACCCACGAAGGGTCCACGAAGAAGCAACCTTGTCTATCCCACCATGGCCGTCGCCCACGAAGGACTTGCCTCACTAGCGGTAGATCTTCACGAAGTAGGCGATCTCCTTGCCCTTACAAACTCCTTGGTTCAACTCCACAATATTGTCGGAGGCTCCCAAGTGACACCTAGCCAATATAGGAGACACCACTCTCCAAGAAGTAACAAATGGTGTGTTGATGATGAAACTCCTTGCTCTTGTGCTTCAAATGATAGTCTCCCCAACACTCAACTCTCTCTCATAGGATTTGGATCTGGTGGAAAGAAGATTTGAGTGGAAAGCAACTTTGGAAGGCTAGAGATCAAGATTCATATGGTAGGAATGGAATATCTTGGTCTCAACACATGAGTAGGTGGTTCTCTCTCTCAGAAATGGTAAGTTGGAAGTGTAGGTTTGTTACGATGGCTCTCTCCATGAATGAAGAGGAGGTGGAGGGTATATATAGCCTCCACAAAATCCAACTGTTACACACAATTTACCAAACTTGGTGGGACCGATTCAATAGACTCGGTCGGACCGATTTAGTAAACCTAGTGACCGTTAGTGATTTTGATTGGGGTGACATGCATCTCGGTAAGACCGATTCGGTTAGGGTTAGGGCATAACGTAATCTCGGTAAGACCGATTACACAAACTCGGTAAGACCGATTTTGGTAATAAGCTTTCCAGAGAGTTGGTCAGGTAAACTCGGTGGGACCGATTTGCTCTTTTCGGTGAGACCGAAATGTTACAAAAGGGAAACAAAGAGTTTACATTGCAATCTCGATGGGACCGATCGCTCACTTCGGTTAGACCGAAACGTTACGAAGGGAAACAGAGAGATTATGTAACACCCCGAGAATCATGCTACAGTAATCCCCTTCTAATGATGCCTTGTCATCATTGTTACTGTTGCTAATCTCACTTTGATTCTAATCCAATCCAAAGTTCAAATTCAAATTAAAGTCTAAAATTTAAATATCTCAAACATGAAAACTAAAATGTTCAAAGAGTGTCAAATATTCCGTAACCAATTATGGTGGTGACCCAACATTATTGAAAGGTGTTTAAGTGCCCTAAACTAGTTAAAACTCTGGCTAAAACAATTAAATTAAATGCCCTTTTAATTTATAAAAAATGCAAACTATTTCAAAAGTCTCATAATCTTTTTGTGGCAGTACACAATAATTCTTTGAAGTTGTTTTGGCCAGTGGCATATTTTTGCAGTGTCGATTGTGAGTAAAGGAAAAGGCAAAAGCTGCTGGAAAATTAAACAGAAAAGCTTTAAAAAAAGAAAAAGGAAAAGAAAAGAAGAAGGGGTGGGAGAGCCCTTGCCTCCCCTTGGGCCTCGGCCCACCTCGGCCAGCCGGACGGCCCACAGCCCCCTGCCACCCTGAACCCCAACCAGCCCAGCCGGCCCAGCTCCCCGCATCGCTCCCCCTCCCCCTGTTCAACCGACCGAGGGTGCGCGCCTGCGCGTCGCCGCCGAACCACCTCGCCGTCGACGAGGGGGATAAGGATCCCCTCGACGCCTCGGGCTACCCTGCCACTTGCTCTGCCACTCCACTGTCGCCCGTTCCGCCTCTCCCTCTCCCCACCAGATCCCTTCTCGCTCTCCCCCTCGTTCTCCACCGCGTCAAGGCTCCTCCATGGCCTCGCCGCCGTAGAACCCGCGGCCACCGCGACCTCCTCGCCTCACCACCGTGCCAGCTCGTTACGCCTCCATCCTCTACGTCGTCTGCAACCACCGGAACGAAACGGGAGCCACCACAACGAGGGGATCGAGCTCTTTCACGTCTTCGGTCGCCGGCGCTTCTCCACCGATCCGCTCCGTTCTGCTGCTCCTAAGCTCCCAAGGGCCATCGGCGTGCTGCTCGGTGAGCTTCTCCGTATCCTGCTCCCCTCCGTTAGCCCCTTCGCGAGACGTAGCTAGCTGTCGCCGTGTCTGTGCTCTGCTCGCCGCCGACGGCCTTGTGGCCGTCGATGTGGTCGATGCCATCATCGCCTGAGGCCACGGTCGTACTCCTGGTGATCCCAGGAGCTCAATGAGCTCGCGACCGAGCCTCCCCGCACTCTCTAGCTCCGTTTCCATCGCTGCCTGATCTCCGGCGTCCGCTCCGCCGCTCGCCACCGTCGTCTCCGGCCGAGTTAGCCCACGGGACCGCCGTAGATCGATGCGGCATTGGACACCCGATCGAACGCACTAGGCCACACCCCCTCTCGCGCCCTGTGCGCGAATTCCGGCCAACTCCGGCGCGGATCCGCCGCGGGAATGGTCGCCGGCGCATCTCCGGCCGCCGCGCTGACCTGGCCTGACCTGAGGGCCACCCCGAGTCACTGGCAGCTGGGTCCCGCGGGCCGAGTTGAATGGTTGACCGGGTCAATTGTGCTGACTGTGCACGGTTGACCTGACATGTGGGCCCCCTTTCTGTTAATTAGTCTAAAATGTATTTGTAAATAAAAGTAATTAGATTAACCTAAACACTCACTGACACCCGGGGCCCACACCCCTAATTAACCATGTTAGGTTAGTTTAATCCACTGTTAAGCCAACAGAGGCTGACATGTGGGTCCCTTTGGACCCACAGGTCAGTTTTGACCTGGTCAGCGAGTCTGTTGACCGCTGACATCATCCCCATGCAATGCTGACGTCATTTTCCTTTTCTGTTAATTTAAATAATTCCAGTATATTAATAAAACTTTGAAAATTAATAGAAATTAAACCGTAGCTCGGATGAAAAAGTTTTCTACATGAAAGTTGCTCAGAACGACGAGACGAATCCAGTTACACCCTCCGTTCGTCCGCCACACACTCCTAGCATAGCGAACATGGAACTTTTCCCCTCGGTTAAATGCAATAGAAAATGCTAAACACAGGAAACATTTTGGATGTTATCCCCTTCGTCGATAACGTGTAGCACCGCGTTAGAACACATCTAGCTCACTTTTGTTGTCCTGTTATGCTCTTGCTTGCTATGTATTTACTGTTTCTTCCCCTCTTCTCTCCAGAGACCCCGAGATCGCCACGATGTCATTGTGATCAACTACGTCACCGATGACCCCCCTTCTTGTCTGAGCAACTAGGCAAGCCCCCTCCTTGATCACCAGATATCGCCTACTCTCCTCTATACTGCTTGCATTAGAGTAGTGTAGCATGTTACTGCTTTCCGTTATTCCTATCCTGATGCATAGCCTGTCCTTGCTACTTCTGTTGATACCTTTACCTGCATTCCTACTTGCCTAGTATAGGATGCTAGTATTTCCATCTATGGCCCTACATTCTTGTCCGTCTGTTGTGCTATACTATTGGGCCGTGATCACTCGGGAGGTGATCACGGGTATATACTATATACTTATACATGATACATGTGGTGACTAAAGACGGGTCGGCTCGTAGGAGTGCCCGCGAGTGGATCTTTGAGGCGGAGCGACAGGTCAGGTTGAGACCGACTAGGAGAGAGGTGGGCTGGCCTGTTCGGCGTCGCGGATACTTAACACGCTTAACGAGATCTTGGTATTTGATCTGAGTTGGGTCGTTGACCTTATACGCACTAACCGCCACGTGGGACAAGATATGGGCAACCGGCGTCGTGGTATCACCAAGCATTTCGTGACGTCACGATCGAGCTGAGCGCGCGGATTGGAACGTAAGCCTGCTCTTGTATTAAGGGGCTAGTTACGCTTTCGGCCGCCCTACATAGCGTCTTGGTGTGCTAAGAGGCGATGGGCCTGCACTGTGCGCTTAGGTTTAGACCGGCGTCTTGACCTCTGTTATGCCTAGGTGGGGCTGCGGCGTGTTGATCTTCCGCGGCGGGCATGACCGAGAAAGTGTGTCCGCCAAATGGGATTGGCGTGTCGGGTAATGTGGTGCACCCTGCAGGGAAGTTAATCTATTCGAATAGCCGTGATCTTGATAATGTGGCGACTTGGAGTTGTACCTTGACCTTATGACAACTAGAACCGGATACTTAATAAAACACACCCTTCCAAGTGCGGATACAACCCGGTGGTCGCTCTCTAACGGGGCATTGAGGAGGGATCGCCGGGTAGGATTATGCTATGCGATGCTACTTGGAGGACTTGATCTACTCTCTTCTACATGTTGCAAGGCGGAGGCTGCCGAGCGTAGTCTTCGGCGGGATTAGCTATCCCCTCTTATTACGGCATTCTGCGAAAGTCCACCGATATGGCCTTTACACATATATCCATGCATATGTAGTGTAGCTCCTTGCTTCTGCGAGTACTTTGGATGAGTACTCACGGTTTCCTTGTTCCCCTTTTCCCCATACCTCTACCCGATTGCTGCGACCAAACGATGGAGCCCGAGGCGACGCCACCGTCGATGGCGACTACTACATTGGGCGCCTACTACTACGTGCAGCCCACGGCGACCGTGAGTAGTTAGGAAGATCGAGCGGGAGGCCTGCGCCTCTTCGATATGTATCCCGGTTTGTGCTAGCCATCTTATGGCAACTTGTTTAACTTATGTCTCGTACTCGGATATTGTTGCTTCACGACTCGTCTATGATCGAGCACTTGTATTCGAGCCCTCGAGGCCCCGGCTTGTATTATGATGCTTGTATGACTTATTTTTATTTGTAGAGTTGTGTTGTGATATCTTCCCGTGAGTCCCTGATCTTGATCGTACACATTTGCGTGCATGATTAGTGTATGATTGAATCGGGGGCGTCACAAGTTGGTATCAGAGCTGACTGCCTGTAGGAATCCCCCTTTCCAACTCCATGGCCGAAGTCGAGTCTAGACATTGCAAAACTTTTACTAACATGGCTGTGTGTCTTACGGGCACACGTCGCCATTGGGTGGTAGTAGGATCTTTATTCCTCGTCTATACTCTGGGAATCTGAGCTCTCTTCTATTCAGGTTAAATGATTTTTCTAAAAACAAAACTAACTTTAGGTTCTCGAAAATACTTTGTCCCGGAGAGCCCCTCACTTCAGATGATCGGCTGCTGCACTAGAAGATTCCGAAGTTACTCTACGATGTTCTCTCGAGTCTTTGTGCCATCGCATTTACGATTTCCTTCCACCGACAACCCCTATGAAAACTGCATACACTTGCCATTCATACAATCATTCCCCATTGATCTTGTTATTACAAGATACCCCGAAATTCTCTCTATTGTTCCTTGTCGCCTTGCAGTTCCCTGTCGCCTGAATACCACTACAAATTAATCCTCACACTTACCGAGGATTTGTTTCTCCCTAGTTGTTCAGGTGTTTCACAAAATTCTTCGAAATGTTATCCGATCTTTCGAAACTCCTCTGCAGCCTATGGCTCTTGAAATTCTTGTCTGCCTGCATTATGGTTAATTCCAAATGCCTGGCATTATTCATTGGCATCCTTTGTCACTATCATTTTGAGACCGTTGATTCAATATGATGTGGATGCTCGCAATCATCAGTTGATCCTTTTAAATTATCTTTCCGGCTCAGACATCATTTTAAACATGAGCTGGATCTCGACCAATCAAATTGCCATCGATTGTACCCCTAAGGCTATTCAACTTATCCGTCCGTAATCGGAGCATTGCTTCTGATCCCTTGTCTTGGAATTCATAATTCCTTTGCAATTGAGCTTTGAAGTAGTCAGTTGTTTCTATCATCTGATCCCCTTGCATGCTTTCTTCTTCTGGTTGAGTACGATGCTCACTTCAGATCCCTTATGGGCTACCAGATCCTTTGTTGAATTTTATCCGACAATGTCCTTCCTATTCAATAACCTTGTAGTTCTTTCTCCGATACATCATGCCTTTGGTAAATTGTAATCTTTGCCTTCTCAAGCATACTCTACTATCGAGTTTGCGTTATTTATTCTCGAAATGTGTGGTATATATTTCCACGATACCCTGATGGGTTGAACCTATGCCTTCCTTAATATGGGTGAACTCGAATGTTTTCACGAGTCATACACTCCACAGTATTACGCCGGATAAAATTTCAACACTACAACTTCCTCGAAAGTGAGAAGTGAATGAAAGGTTATGCATTGGAGAAGTGGAGTCGACCTTGAACTTGTGTTCATGCCCATGGACACGATGTAGATCTTATCATTAGAGCTTCTCTTAAATTAATTATTCCTTTGGTATAAGTTCATCTTATATCCGATCCGCCTTTTTCAATCGTGGTTCCGACCATGTTCTCCTTTAAATACCATTTCTCGTGCAAGTTTAAGCACTTGTCTCCTGTAGAGCAATACCCCAGTCCAACCTCTACTTTGATCTGTCGTCGAGTATTACCCCCCTGGTATCTCGAGATTATAATGGAACTGCAAACTTCTTATGAGTTCTTCATCAAGTGCTACATTCTCACTGATTCCAATTTTCACGGGCTCTGAGTTATTAAACACTCAAAGACACCGATAACCGACTCGAGTCCGCATCGCGATTAAGCAACTCTTGGTAACCTTCATTACTTACGAGTTTGAACTCAATCACGTCATTCCTAGCCTATTTGACTATATCATTATCATGATGATTTTAATTGTGCTACCTGGTCCTTATTCCCGGAGCACAACTTTCAACGATAAGCTAAGCTTGCGTCGATTTTCGTCGTCATATCATTTCTCCTTCAACAACAAACTTGATTTCGAGTTTGTGTCCTAATCATGGTTCCAATAACCTTTCGCTTCATCATTCATTTGACTTGATGTCATCGTCGATCGATTACATCTTCGTGTAACTTCTTGACAAATGTGTCGTGATCATCATCAACCTTATGAGCTCTTCCAGGATATCAATCGGATTCATGATGAGAAATACCATCCTTGCCTCGATGATTTGTGTTATCATCAACCACTTTATTGCCTTCCCTCCAACACAAACCTGTTCGTGTTTTGTGTTATACCGAGTTCCTTGCTACCCAAAGATTGTTCTTCTTTACCTTGAAATATTACCACCTTTTATGTCAAGAATGTCGTGATAATTTCACCACCTCTTAAGAATTCTTGGTATGGTGATACTTCTCACCATCACCATTCTTTCTTGGGTCCTCGAGTTGATTCCAACCGAGGTACCAACAAGTGAGCGGTGCTGTTTGGATTCCGCCCTTCTAGCAACCCTATTGCATTGAAGTTAATGATCGGTCGTTCATTCTTAGACTATTGATTATTGAATCACCATTCCAATGTTGGCAGTGCAACCCAGCCCATATTCGGGTGCACATTTTAACCAATGTTTAATTGTGTATGTTTTCCTCGAGCATACATCATTATACCATTTGATCTGACAAATGCTATTTCCTTGTTCACATAATTGTGGAAATCCACCTTTGTGGAAATCTCAAGGATTGTCACTGACTCCATTAGCTACCCCGTCATCCTCTCTTTGGTTTAAATGATGAACTCTTGTGTTGAAACTCGCTCCCATAGTTCATTCCCCGAGAATCTTACGATGTCACCTCGTTACTTTGTGTCGCACCTTTTCTTCTCAGGCATCCTGAGCCTGAGGTATCCAAACACCAATCAGATCTGAATCTTGGTCAGATATGATGGTTGGAACATATTTCCAAGAGTTATAAAAATGGTCTTTATATGACCCGGTAAGATGACGTCATGCCTAGCACACCTGGCCGGAGGACCTATTGTTATAGTTGTTCCTTTTTGGCAAGGTTAACCATTCTTCCATGAGGGAATTGTAAGACTTATTCTATAAGTTATTCCTGATGAATCCTTTGTGTTTCCAAAGTCTGATCTTCACCTGTTGGCCATGTCAATGCTATCTCGAAGCATGTCTATGGTACTCCAATTTTCAACAAGAACATTTGAAGCCCAATGTTAAATGTTTCCTGCTCAATTATCCAAACACCGCTGTATGGGTAATGTCATGAAATTTCTCTCCCCTTACCTAAAGAGTTTTCTACATTATATCCTGTCATGGATATCGTGTTCTGCTTGTCCTTGGGAAGGATATATCCCTGAAATATGTGTTTAAACACATTTTCCTTTCCATTGTTACATTTAATCTGGAAATCACATTTTCCTTTCCATGGTTTTGTTTGACCTTTCTTGGGAATTATATGATCTAAGCAGTAATAATTCCCAACATATGCAAACACCTCGATGTACAATTCTGTCAGCAAGAACCTGTTACTATTGTTGATGACATTCCGGTAGCCACCGATGGACGAGAACTTTGCCAAATGGTCCGCCTCGTTCAACGAGCAGGGAAATGGTTCTCTTCGTCCCTCGCCCTTGGTATCGATGTTGTTGCCGACATAACTAACAGACTACCCTCTGACATGCCTTGCTATCGTGACCGTGGAAGATGTCAGCCCCCTTCCTACTTTTAACCCACACGGTGGGCCCATAACCCACAGATCCACTGGATCGAAACCTGACTCTCCTGTACATCCCTGTCTTCCAAAATTGTTCCTCACGCTTGGCTTCGTATGTAATTCACGAGCCACCTTCCTAGTGATTTATTCTGGTATCAGATGCGATACTTTTCCCATTGCTATGAACCCCATTCACTCTCTATTTCAGGCAACGAACGATTGCCTACCCGGTTGAAACTTCGTATTGTACCTTAATATTTTGCTCCCAAGTTTTCTTAAGTTCCAACTCGAGAGATACTTCTGTCACATTCCCTACATTGTTCACCAGATAATTAACCCTATAAGGGCCAGTTCACCCAAAGTTAGTCTTTACTTCCCCAGTTAAATCTCGGGACGAGATTTCTTGTAGTGGAGGAGATTATGTAACACCCCGAGAATCATGCTACAGTAATCCCCTTCTAATGATGCCTTGTCATCATTGTTACTGTTGCTAATCTCACTTTGATTCTAATCCAATCCAAAGTTCAAATTCAAATTAAAGTCTAAAATTCAAATATCTCAAACATAAAAACTAAAATGTTCAAAGAGTGTCAAATATTCCATAACCAATTATGGTGGTGACCCAACATTATTGAAAGGTGTTTAAATGCCCTAAACTAGTTAAAACTGTGGCTAAAACAATTAAATTAAATGCCCTTTTAATTTATAAAAATTGCAAACTATTTCAAAAGTCTCATAATCTTTTGTGGCAGTACACAATAATTATTTGAAGTTGTTTTGGCCAGTGGAATATTTTTGCAGTGTCAATTGTGACTAAAGGAAAAGGCAAAAGCTACTGGAAAATTAAACAGAAAAGTTTTAAAAAAAGAAAAAGGAAAAGGAAAGAAGAAGGGGTGGGAGAGCCCTTGCCTCCCCTTGGGCCTCGGCCCACCTCGGCCAGCCGGACGGCCCACAGCCCCCTGCCACCATGAACCCCAACCAGCCCAGCCGGCCCAGCTCCCCGCATCGCTCCCCCTCCCCATGATCAACCGACCGAGGGTGCGGCGCTGCCGCGTGCCGCCGAACCACCTCGCCCGTCGGAGGGGATAAGGATCCCCTCGACGCCTCGGGCTACCACGCCACTTGCTCGCCACTCCACTGTCGCCCATTCCGTCTCTCCCTCTCCCCACCAGATCCCTTCTCGCTCTCCCCCTCGTTCTCCACCGCGTCCGAGCTCCTCCATGACCTCGCCGCCGTAGAACCCGCGGCCACCGCAACCTCCTCGCCTCACCACCGTGCCAGCTCATTACGCCTCCATCCTCTACGTCGTCTGCAACCACCGGAACGAAACGGGAGCCACCACAACGAGGGGATCGAGCTCTTTCACGTCTTCGGTCGCCGGCGCTTCTCCACCGATCCGCTCCGTTCTGCTGCTCCTAAGCTCCCAAGGGCCATCGGCGTGCTGCTCGGTGAGCTTCTCCGTATCCTGCTCCCCTCCATTAGCCCCTTCGCGAGACGTAGCTAGCTGTCGCCGTGTCTGTGCTCTGCTCGCCGCCGACGGCCTTGTGGCCGTCGATGTGGTCGATGCCACCATCGCCTGAGGCCACGGTCGTACTCCTGGTGCTCCCAGGAGCTCAATGAGCTCGCGACCGAGCCTCCCCGCGCTCTCTAGCTCCGTTTCCATCGCTGCCCGATCTCCGGCGTCCGCTCCGCCGCTCGCCACCGTCGTCTCCGGCCGAGTTAGCCCACGGGACCGCCGTAGATCGATGCGGCATCGGACACCCGATCGAACGCACTAGGCCATACCCCCTCTCGCGCCCTATGCGCGAATTCCGGCCAACTCCGGCGCGGATCCGCCGCGGGAATGGTCGCCAAGATCTCCGCCGCCACACGACTGACTCGACCCGAGGGCCACCCCGAGTCACTGGCAGCTGGGTCCCGCGGGCCGAGTTGAATGGTTGACCGGGTCAATTGTGCTGACTGTGCACGGTTGACCTGACATGTGGGCCCCCTTTCTGTTAATTAGTCTAAAATGTATTTGTAAATAGAAGTAATTAGATTAACCTAAACACTCACTGACACGGGGCCCACCCCTAATTAACCATGTTAGGTTAGTTTAATCCTTTGTTAATAGAGAGGTCGACATGTGGGTCCTTTGGACCCACAGTCACTTTGACCTGGTCACGAAGTTCTGTTGACCGACATCATCCCCATGCAATGCCGACGTCATTTTCCTTTTACATTAATTTAAATAATTCCAAAGATATTAATAAAACTTTGAAAATTAATAGAAATTAAACCGTAGCTCGGATGAAAAAGTTTTCTACATGAAAGTTGCTCAGAACGACGAGACGAATCCAGTTACACCCTCCGTTCGTCCGCCACACACTCCTAGCATAGCGAACATGGAACTTTTCCCCTCCGGTTCGTCTGTCTGAAAATGCTAAACCTGGGGAAACATTTCCGGATGTTATCCCCCTTCGCCGATAACGTGTAGCACCGCGTTAGAACACATCTAGCTCTGCCTGTTGTCCTGTTATGCTCTTGCTTGCTATGTATTTACTGTTTCTTCCCCCCTCTTCTCTCCCAGACCCGAGATCTGATGCCATTGTGATCAACTACGTCACCGATGACCCTCCTTCTTGTCTGAGCAACCAGGCAAGCCTCCTCCTTGATCACCAGATATCGCCTACTCTCCTCTATACTGCTTGCATTAGAGTAGTGTAGCATGTTACTGCTTTCCGTTATTCCTATCCTGATGCATAGCCTGTCCTTGCTACTTCTGTTGATACCTTTACCTGCATTCCTACTTGCCTAGTATAGGATGCTAGTATTTCCATCTGTGGCCCTACATTCTTGTCCGTCTGTTGTGCTATACTATTGGGCCGTGATCACTCGGAGGTGATCACGGGTATATACTATATACTTATACATGATACATGTGGTGACTAAAGACGGGTCGGCTCGTAGGAGTGCCCGCGAGTGGATCTTTGAGGCGGAGCGACATGGCAGGTTGAGACCGCCTAGGAGAGAGGTGGGCCTGGCCCTGTTCGGCGTCCGCGGATACTTAACACGCTTAACGAGATCTTGGTATTTGATCTGAGTTGGGTCGTTGACCTTATACGCACTAACCGCCACGTGGGACAAGATATGGGCAACCGGCGTCGTGGTATCAGCCGAAGCATTTCGTGACGTCAGCGACTGAGCGGCGCGCGCCGGATTGGAACGTAAGCCTGCTCGTGTATTAAGGGGGCTAGTTCTTCTTTCGGCCGCCCACACAACATGCAGGTGTGCTAAGGGCGATGGGCCTGCACCCTGTGCGCTTAGGTTTAGACCGGCGTCGACCTCTGTTATGCCTAGGTGGGGCTGCGACGTGTTGATCTTCCGCGGCGGGCATGACCCAGAAAGTGTGTCCGCCAAATGGGATCGGCGTGTCGTAATGTGGTGCACCCTGCAGGAAGTTAATCTATTTGAATAGCCGTGATCTTGATAATGGACAACTTGTAGTTGTACCTTGACCTTATGACAACTAGAACCGGATACTTAATAATACACACCCTTCCAAGTGCGGATACAACCCGGTGGTCGCTCTCTAACGGGGCATTGAGGAGGGATCGCGGGTAGGATTATGCTATGCGATGCTACTTGGAGGGCTTGATCTACTCTCTTCTACATGTTGCAAGACGGAGGCTGCCTGTATGTAGTCTTCGGCGAGATTAGCTATCCCCTCTTATTACGGCATTCTGCGATTCAGTCCACCGATATGGCCTTTACACATATATCCATGCATATGTAGTGTAGCTCCTTGCTTGCAGTACTTTGGATGAGTACTCACGGTTGCCTTGTTCCCCTTTTCCCCATACCTCTACCCGATTGCTGCGACTGCACGATGGAGCCTGTGAGCCAGACGCCACCGTCGATGGCGACTACTACACTGGAGGCGCCTACTACTACGTGCAGCCCGGCGACGACCGGGAGTAGTTAGGAGGATCCCGTGCAGGAGGCCCGCACCTCTTCGATATGTATCCCAGTTTGTGCTAGCCATCTTATGGCAACTTGTTTAACTTATGTATGTACTCAGATATTGTTGCTTCCGCTGACTCGTCTATGATCGAGCACTTGTATTCGAGCCCTCGAGGCCCCTGGCTTGTATTGTGATGCTTGTAAGACTTATTTTTATTTATAGAGTTGTGTTGTGATATCTTCCCGTGAGTCCCTGATCTTGATCGTACACATTTGCGAGCATGATTAGTGTACGATTGAATCGGGGGCGTCACGATTACAATCCCATCTCGGTGAGACCGAGATCCCTATCGGTAGGACCGATTTGCTTAGGGTTTGTGGCAGTGGCTATGACTTTTGGAATCAGTGGCGCCGGATTGGAAGAATCGGTGTGACCGATTTTGGATATGGGTTTAGGTCATTTGTGGATGTGGGAAAGTAGCTGAGGGTTTTGGAGCATATCACAAAGCACATGAAGCAAGAGGCTCATTAAGCAACACCTCATCCCTCCTTGATAGTATTGGCTTTTCCTATAGACTCAATGTGATCTTGGATCACTAAAATATAAAATGAAGAGTCTTGAGCTTTTGAGCTTGAGCCAATCCTTTGTCATTAGCATTTTGAGGGATCCACTTTCATCATCCATGCCATGCCATTCATTGAGCTTTCCTGAAATGTTCATCTTGGAATAGCATTAGCTCAATGAACTATATGTTGTTATGAATTACCAAAACCACCTAGGGATAGTTGCACTTTCAATCTCCCCCTTTTTGGTAATTGATGACAACATATAGATCAAAGCTTCGACAAATGATAATAAGATTGAAAAACATCGTCGCTTTGAGAAGTATGTGATAAGAAAGAGCTCCCCCTAAATTTGTGCATAGATTAAAATTTGCTTTGGACTGCAAATGCACAAGGAATTAGGCTCATGGGTTACTCTTCCATGTCACATACATCTTGGTGGAGCGCTCAAAATGATAAGTATTGAATACATGCACTCATCACCAAGCAAAGTGAATGATCACATAAGATAGATAAGATAATATCATCAAACATGCATAAGTGTAGCTTATGATCAAACACATGATCATCAATGTCTCACAAGCATAGTATCTCAACCAATCAAAAAGCAAACAAGTTTAAACCAACAAAGCAAGAGAGAACAAAAGCAACACACTCTCTCTCGAAGCCTATGGTCTATACATTTTTCTCCCCCTTTGGCAACAAGTTACCAAAAAGTTCATAGAAAATGCATAGTGCTAGATCGACTCTCGGGCTTGATCTTCAGTTGGTGGTGTCCAGATAACTCCAAGGACGAAGGCTTCAGTTGATGTAGAGGGTGCTGGAGTTGATGCTGTAGCTGGTTGCACTAGAGCTGAAGGGGCAGTAGCTGGTGTTGAAGATGTTGCTCTAGTGTCTGGCACTGGCACAACAGCTGACCTCTGAGCTCTAGGCACTCCGGCAAAGACATTTGTGGTTGTCTTGCCCTTCCTCTCCTGCATGTCATCCTGCTGTTGCTCCACAGCTGACTGAATCTCAGTTACTTTGACATCTAGATCATAAAATTTTTGTTCCATGATTCTTTCCAGGCTCTCCTGATTCTGAGTTAAGGTGGCCAGCCCCTTCTCAATCCTCAGTGATGATGCTATCAAGTAACCAAGCTGCTCCTTCTTGTTCTTCAAGAAATACTCAGATGCCTCCTCTCGAGTTGGCATCCTGGCAGCCTTCTCCTTCCTTGCCTTCTCCTTCTTCTCTTGTGCTTGAACTGACGATGGATCATTCTCATTCATGACAACCTCATTGTTCTCAAAGTCTGGATAAAGTGGAAAATGTTCCTTATCCAATAGATATTTGCTCGTGCCCATCTTTGAGTTAATCAACTCCACGGATCTGAGGGGCATATCCACAGCTTCTCTTCTGGTCTGCTGCAGTCCTCTTAATGGTTTCAACCATAAGGCTCATGACTTTGAATTTCTGTGGCACATCAAACAAATGCAACATGTTGATTGCGTGCCCTCTAATCATGTTGTGGTCACCAGACTTAGGCAATAGAGTATGCCTTAAGATGCAGTTGATAGTTGGCAGCCCCGATGTAAGGAAGTGGACTGATCCAAACTTGAATGACTCAAGGGCTGTGTCTGGGATCTCCTTGTACATGTGTGCCATGGAATTGTGGTCCATTTTCTTCTTGGCATATACATCCAAGTCATCTTCATTCTCCTCTGGGGCATTTATCAGCTTTGCCCACTCCTCAACAGTTGACTGGCACCTTGTACCTTCAGACATCCACACTATCCTTCCATCTGGATAAAAGTGTGCTATGGAGTAGAACTGCATGATAAGTTCATCATTCCAGTTGATGAGCTTCTGCCCAACGAAGTCTGCAACTCCACAAGCAACAAAACTGTCTTGCACTCCAGGATAGTGCTCTTCATTTTCTTTCATGTAGGTCCAGTCGACCCACCTCATATCACACACTATGGGCTTCTTGTCCAGCAAAATGGTCTCATAAAAGTCCTGCTGTTCCTTGGTGTGGAACCTGTAACCAACAGCAGTTCTTCTCCTTGTGGCATATGGATCTGTCATCCTCCATAGCCTCAACCCATTGTCTCTTCTGATCTTCATGTCCTCAGCCACAGGATGGGCATCATTGTGATCTGGTATCTTTGGCTTGAGCTTCCTTAGAACCTGTCCTTCTTCATCTTCCTCCTCAAGAACCTCGAGCACTTTGGGGCCTTGTTCTTCTCGGAATTTGGAATACTCCTGGTATTCCTCTTTGGTGCAGACTTGGCCTTGGGGGCAGCTTTGGGTGCTTCCTTGGGCTTAGATGTGGCAGCCCTCGATCTTATAGCATCACCCATAAGCTTTGGTGCCTTGGGTGCTTTGGTGCAGCAATCTCTTCTTCCTCTTCCATCATGGAAGGCTTCCCAATAACTCCGCCATGGTCTTCTTGACCCTTTCCTTCCTCTTCTTGCCTTTAGCAGCTGACTCTTTGGGATCAGGACTTTCAGGCAGTTGAATTGATGCTCTGGCATTGGACATTGGCTGTCTTCCTGCAGGCCTTTTAATCTTCATGCCTGACTTTATATCCCTTGCTTAGCCATATTCCTTCTTGAGCACCCCTTTCTTGGAAGTAGCCTCATCTTCTTCAGCTTTGTAGTCCTCATCTTCTGAGTCTGAGGTTCTCTTTCTCCTTTGCCTGGTAGCAGCCTTAGGCAGATTGCTAGGAGTGCTTCTCGCTCCCTTCATCTAAAGTGTTGGAGGGACTAGTGCCCTCACTCATGTTCACTGTTCCTCGACCTGTTCTCGACTATCACTCTGATCCGACATGCTGCAAATCTTGATCTTGACCACATGAAGAGTTATAGATGAGATAGAGTGGATGAGCATCACAAAATGCAGAGATTTTTCAAAAGAATGATTCAAAAATTCAGTTTTAGTTTTCCACAGAAAGCATTTCGGATCAACCAATTTTCAAACTCGGTGATACCGAAGCAGTTTTTGGAACCTAAACTGATGAACTCGGTTGGACCGAGTCACAGTACGGTGGCACCGAGACTGCTAGGGTTTCACAAAGTCCTAAAATCGGTCTCACCGATTAGTAATTCTCGGTCAGACCTAGAGTCACTTGTGCAATGGCATATGCCAAATCGGTGAGACCGAGTTTTTCAACTCGGTGGGTCCGAGATGGTTTCGGCAGAAACCTAACCCTAAAGATTTGAATCTAATCTACTCTACGGATTACTTTGGCTGGATAGGATTGTTTCAATCGTGGCAAGAATAAATAAGAGTACAATGTGCTAGGAATCAGATGTGGATAGCACAAAGATCGAGTCCATACCCTAGTGCGGCGATGAACTCGCTACGGTGGCAACGGTGGGGTTGAATTCCGCTGATACAAGTGAGACCACATGTGAGGCGGTCATGCGAGGAGAGACGATCTGGAGACCTTTGATGGCAGAGCGAGCTATTGCGCAGGCGAAGGGGTTCGGAGAAATTTCCAAAATTTTGCCCGTGTCTATATATAGCCCGACCACAGCCGGTGTGACCGAAAGTGGAACAACTCGGTGGCACCGAGACACATAATCGTGTTCGATAAAGAACTCGGTGTGACCGAAAGTTCAAATCGGTTGCACCGAGATTGAAAACTCAGATCAACTTAATGATCTCGGTGGGACCGAAATGGAGGAATCGGTCAGACCGAGAATCACAAAGAGGTTTTGGAAGTTTAAGTCTATGATGAATCGGGGACTCCGAGTGCTCCTCACACAGAGTGGTTCGAATCTGACTTGATCAAATTTTGTGATGTAGCATGAATAGAGTTTGAGACGTGAAAAGCATAGATATCTAGAGAGGGTTCTTAGGCATTCTTGTCCATCCACTTGGCCAAAAGAAGAATGAACCAAACAATCAAAACAACAAGTGGATGTCCTTGAATGAGTAAAATATGCACCAACATGCTCACACAATAAAATGGCAAATGAAATATGTGGCAAAGCATGCACAACCAATTCTAGCATCTATCAAACAATTGGCGATGACTAGGTCATCTATATATGAGTATATTGACTTAGGAGTCAAATGGTAAACATTTGATCATAGGTCATACTCATCGTTTAAGCTCAAGTGGGGTTACCACTTTTACATAATGCATTGATGTGTTCACACCATTAGAGTTGCTTTGACTCAATTTTTTGAGTTAAGCTCCCCCTAGATGTGAGATCCCCCCTTTAGAGGGATGAACTAACCTTGGGTTTTGTCGATGATGACTTCATGTAGGTGTTGAAGATGTGGATGCTCAATGTTGAAGTAGACCATTTGGAGCAATCCTTTGGAGTGAGTTTCACTTTCAACTTGCCTAAATGGGTTAGTCCCACAAGGAACAAACAAGAATATCCATAGACATAGAGTGATGCACACACAAAATGATGTCCATGAAATCATTAGGCTACCTTGTCCCTTGCCTTACCAACATGAGGGTTTGTGACTCCTTGAACTAGTGCAAGATGTGGAAGTTGATTGCACTTGTCCTTGCCATAAAGATATGAGTGAAGAATGTTGGCGGAGTCACCCTCAAGAACTCTCTAGTTCTTCTTCTTGGGATCCACATCATCTTGATGGGAATCCTTGGAGTTGTAGTTGTACTTGATGAAGTAGAACTTGACGTAGTCTTGGGAATCCACTTGACCGAGATCTTTGGTGCTTCTTCAAATGCATCAATTTCTTCTTGAAGCTTGTCCTTGCCTTTGTTCTTGTGGTCTTGTGGTGGAAGATCATCTTGTGCTTGTGTTCCTTTGAAGGAAGTAGGATCATACTTCTCTTGTTGAGGAACAAACTTTGTCTTGGGGTATTGATCTTCTTCCCACTCAACTCCATTGGCATTGAACTTTCGTTCAAAACCAACACCTTGATTCTTCCGGTGTCTTCCTTCCTTGCGTACAATTTCCTCGAATTGTTTACTCCCGGCAAGGCTCTTGTAAACACCTTTCTCTATAATTCCCTTCAATAAGCTATTTTCTTGCTCAAGTGTAACTTGGCTAAGAGAATCATTAGTGGAATCAAGAGAACTACTAGAAGCAACAATGTTGGTTTTAACATTATTATTGTTACTACTAGAGGAAGTATCTTTCTTGTTCTTGTTACTAGACTTGACTTGAGGCATGTAAGTAGATAAGAGTAAACGCTTGGCAATGTAAGAAGAACTTCTCTTATGGAGATCATCATTGATTGCTTTCAAGAACTCATGCTCTTGCTCAAGATTGAGCTTTTCAAAGCGTAACTTCTCATGAGCCCTTAACAGTTCTCGATGATCTTCGAAGATAGTTTCATGAGCTAACTTAAGAGTGTTTAGTTCTTTAGTTAGAAGCTCAATCTTCTCCTTATCGTTGTCATTCGTTTTATCTTGATTAGCATGATTAATTGACGTTTCATCATAGTATTCATTACTAGAGTTGTCAACAGGTAAATCATCATCCACAAGCAAGTCATCTTCATCACTATTGAAATCAACATACTCAGCATGTGTTACCTTTGGACCTTTGGCCATAAAGCATCTTCCAATTCCTTCATTTGGTGATTCAAATATGTCGTAGGAGTCGGTTGACACAAGTGCTAGACCGGCAACACCTTCATCTTGAGTATATTGAGTCGGAGTGATAGCTTCTCTCGGAGTGATTGTGAGTCGGAGCGGATACCCATTCACCAACATGAGCTTGATGTCTTCGTTTTGTGTAGCTCTTTGATGACTTGTCCTTCCTTTCCGAATCTTTGCTTCTCTGTGAGGGTCTTCGCTCATAACGATCATCTCTACTCCTCCTCTCTCTTGGTGGTGATTCTTCTCTTCTACTTCTTCTTTTTGGAGAGTCTTCTCTTCTTTTGTAGGGTGTCGTACACTCATTGGAGTAGTGTCCAGGCCTCCCACAATTGTAGCAATTGCGCTCTCGACTAGAAGATCTTTTGTCATTGTAAGACCTTGACTTGGAGCTTCTTTCTTTGCTTCTACTCTTGTAGAATTTGTTGAAGTTCTTCACCATTAAGCTCAATTCTTCATTGAAGGTGTGTTTCTCACTTGATGATGTGGGGCTTCACTTGAGGCTTTGTAAGCACCACTTGACTTGTTGTGAAGTTCCTCCTTATCCTTGAGTGACATCTCATGAGCAACAATTCTTCCAATGACTTCCGTTGGCTTGAGATCTTTGTAGTTTGGCATCATTTGGATCAATGTGCACATGGTATCATACTTTCCATCCAATGCTCTTAGGATCTTCTTGATGATGAATCTGTCGGTCATCTCTTCACTCCCTAAGCCGGCAATCTCATTTGTGATAAGTGCAAGCCTAGAGTACATTTCATAGACACCTTCACCATCCTTCATTTTGAACTTGTCAAGCTGACTTTGGAGCACATCCAACTTGGATTCCTTGACGGATTCGGTACCTTCGTGCATATCAATCAAAGTATCCCATATTTTCTTTGCATTCTCAAGACGGCTGATTTTGTTGAATTCTTCGGGGCACAATCCGTTGAAGATGATATCACAAGCTTGAGTGTTGTATTGCAGCATCTTCAATTCTTCCGCATTCGCTTCACGGTTCGGTTCTTTCCCATCAAAGAATTCACCTTGCAAGCCAATACAAATAATTGCCCAAACGGCGGGGTTATGTCCGAGAATATGCATTTTCATCTTATGCTTCCAACTAGCAAAATTAGTACCATCAAAGTAAGGACATCTACGGTGATAATTTCCCTCGCTAGACGCCATACTCTCCTAGGTTGTGAAACCAACGCTATGACCACCAAAAGCTATGGAAATCAAAGCAAATGGAGACCAAAGCTCTGATACCACTTGTAGGACCTTGAAGTATGTCTAGAGGGGGGGTGATTAGACTACTTGACCAATTAAAAACTTAACCTTTTCCGATTTTAGAGTTAGGCAGATTTTAGCTATCTTAGGACAAGTCAAGCAATCATCACACAATTCAAGCAAGCATGCAAAGAGTATATAGGCAGCGGAAATTAAAGCATGCAACTTGCAAGAAAGTAAAGGGAAGGGTTTGGAGGATTCAAACGCAATTGGAGACACGGATGTTTTTGTCGTGGTTCCAATAGGTGGTGCTATCGTACATCCACGTTGATGGAGACTTCAACCCACGAAGGATAACGGTTGCGCGAGTCCACGGAGGGCTCCACCCACGAAGGGTCCACGAAGAAGCAACCTTGTCTATCCCACCATGGCCGTCGCCCACGAAGGACTTGCCTCACTAGCGGTAGATCTTCACGAGTAGGCGATCTCCTTGCCCTTACAAACTCCTTGGTTCAACTCCACAATATTGTCGGAGGCTCCCAAGTGACACCTAGCCAATATAGGAGACACCACTCTCCAAGAAGTAACAAATGGTGTGTTGATGATGAAACTCCTTGCTCTTGTGCTTCAAATGATAGTCTCCCCAACACTCAACTCTCTCTCATAGGATTTGGATCTGGTGGGAAGAATATTTGAGTGGAAAGCAACTTGGGAAGGCTAGAGATCAAGATTCATATGGTAGGAATGGAATATCTTGGTCTCAACACATGAGTAGGTGGTTCTCTCTCAGAAATGGTAAGTTGGAAGTGTAGGTTTGTTCTGATGGCTCTCTCCACGAATGAAGAGGAGGTGGAGGGGTATATATAGCCTCCACACAAAATCTAACCGTTACACACAATTTACCAAACTCGGTGGGACCGATTCAATAGACTCGGTCGGACCGATTTAGTAAACCTAGTGACCGTTAGTGATTTTCAGTGGGACTGACATGCAACTCGGTGAGACCGATTCGGTTAGGGTTAGGGCATAACGTAATCTCGGTAAGACCGATTACACAAACTCGGTAACAGCGATTTTGGTAATAAGCTTTCCAGAGAGTTGGTCAGGTAAACTCGGTGGGACCGATTTGCTCTTTTCGGTGAGACCGAAATGTTACAAAAGGGAAACAGAGAGTTTACATTGCAATCTCGGTGGGACCGATCGCTCACTTCGGTTAGACCGAACGTTACGAAGGGAAACAGAGAGATTACAATCCCATCTCGGTGAGACCGAGATCCCTCGGTAGGACCGATTTGCTTAGGGTTTGTGGCAGTGGCTATGACTTTTGGAATCGGTGGCGCCGGATTGGAAGAATCGGTGTGACCGATTTTGGCTATGGGTTTAGGTCATTTGTGGATGTGGGAAAGTAGCTGAGGGTTTTGGAGCATATCACAAAGCACATGAAGCAAGAGGCTCATTAAGAAACACCTCATCCCTCCTTGATAGTATTGGCTTTTCCAATAGACTCAATGTGATCTTGGATCACTAAAATATAAAATGAAGAGTCTTCAGCTTTTGAGCTTGAGCCAATCCTTTGTCATTAGCATTTTGAGGGATCCACTTTAATCATCTATGCCATGCCATTCATTGAGCTTTCCTGAAATGTTCATCTTGGAATAGCATTAGCTCAATGAGCTATATGTTGTTATGAATTACCAAAACCACCTAGGGATAGGTGCACTTTCACCCGACGATCAAGCACCGAAACTACGACACCTCCGAGTTCTAGCACACGTTCAGCTCGATGATGATCCCCGGACTCCGATCCAGCAAAGTGTCGGGGAGGAGTTCCGTCAGCACGACGGCGTGGTGACGATCTTGATGTTCTACCGTCGCAGGGCTTCGCCTAAGCACCGCTACAATATTATCGAGGACTATGGTGGAGGGGGGGCACCGCACACGGCTAAGAGATCAAGAGATCAATTGTTGTTGTGCCTAGAGGTGCCCCCTGCCCCCGTATATAAAGGAGCCAAGGGGGAGGGGGCGGCCGGCCTAGGAGGGGGCGCGCCATGGGGAGTCCTACTCCCACCTTCCCTTGTTGGAGTAGGAGAGAAGGCAAGAGGGGGAGAGGAAGAAGGAAAAAGGGGGCTGCGCCCCTTATCCAATTCGGACCAGAAGGGGGGCGCAGGCCTCCTTCCTTTTGGCCTCTCTCCTCTATTGCCGTATGGCCCAATAAGGCCCATATATTCCCCGGCGAATTCCCGTAACTCTCCTGTACTCCGAAAAATATCCATATCACTCGGAACCTTTCCGAAGTCCGAATATAGTCGTCCAATATATCGATCTTTACGTCTCGACCATTTCGAGACTCCTCGTCATGTCCCTGATCTCATCCGGGACTCCGAACTCCTTCGGTACATCAAAACACATAAACTCATAATATAAGCATCGCCGAAACCTTAAGCGTGCGGACCCTACGGGTTCGAGAACAATGTAGACATGACTGAAACACGTTTTCGGTCAATAACCAATAGCTGAACCTAGATGCTCATATTGGCTCCCACATATTCTACGAAGATCTTTATTGGTCACACCGCATAACAACATACGTTGTTCCCTTTGTCATCGGTATGTTACTTGCCCGAGATTCGATCGTCGGTATCTCAATACCTAGTTCAATCTCGTTACCGGCAAGTCTCTTTTCTCGTTCCATAATGCATCATCCCGCAACTAACTAATTAGTTGCAATGCTTGCAAGGCTTAAGTGATGTGCTTTACCGAGTGGGCCCAGAGATACCTCTCCGACAATTGGAGTGACAAATCCTAATCTCGAAATACGCCAACCCAACAATAACATTTGGAGACACCTGTAGAGCACATTTATAATCACCCGATTACGTTGTGACGTTTGGTAGCACACAAAGTGTTCTTTCGGTAAACGGGAGTTGCATAATCTCATAGTCATAGGAACATGTATAAGTCATGAAGAAAGCAATAGCAACATTCTATACGATCAAGTGCTAAGCTAACGGAATGGGTCAAGTAAATCACATCATTCTCCTAATGATGTGATCCCGTTAATCAAATGACAACTCTTTGTCCATGGCTAGGAAACATAACCATCTTTGATTAATGAGCTAGTCAAGTAGAGGCATACTAGTGACACTCAGTTTGTCTATGTATTCACACATGTATCATGTTTCCGGTTAATACAATTCTAGCATGAATAATAAACATTTATCATGAAATAAGGAAATAAATAATAAATTTATTATTGCCTCTAGGGCATATTTCCTTCAGTCTCCCACTTGCACTAGAGTCAATAATCTAGTTCACATCACCATGTGATTTAACACCAATATCCACATCTGTATGTGGTTAACACCCATAGTTCACATCGTCATGTGACCAACACCCGAAGGGTTTACTAGAGTCAATAATCTAGCTCACATCGATATGTGATTAACACCCAAAGAGTACAAAGGTATGATCATGTTTTGTACGTGAGAGAAATTTAGTCAACGGGTCTGTCACATATAGAGCCGTATGTATTTTGCAAATATTCTATGTCTTCAATGCTCTTCATGGAGCTACTCTAACTAATTGCTCCCACTTTCAATATGTATCCAGATTGAGACTTAGAGTCATCTGGATCAGTGTAAAAGTTTGCACCGATGTAACTTTTACAACAAACTCTTTATCACCTCCATAATCGAGAAACATCTCCTTAGTCCTCACTAAGGATATTCTTGACCGCTGTCCAAAGGATCTACTATTAGATCAAAATTGTATTCCTTTGCCAAACTTCGTAGCAAGGTATACAATAGGTCTGGTTCACAACATAGCATACTTTATAGAACCTATGACTGAGGCTTAGGGAATGACTTTTCATTCTCTTTCTATTTTCTGCCATGGTCGGGTCTTGAGTCTTACTCAACTTCACACCTTGCAACACAGGCAAGAACTCCTTCTTTGACTGTTCCATTTTGAACTATTTCAAAAAAATTATCAAGGTATGTACTCATTGAAAAATCTTATCAAGCATCTTGATCTATCTATATAGATCTTGATGCTCAATGTGTAAGTAGCTTCACCGAGGTCTTGCTTTGAAAAACTCTTATTCAAGTATCCTTTCATGCTATCCATAATTTCTATATCATTTCCAATCAACAATATGTCATCCACATATAATATTAGAAATGCTACAAAGCTCCCACTCACTTTCTTGTAAATACAGGCTTCTCCAAAAGTCTGTATAAAACCATATGCTTTGATCAACTCATCAAGCATATATTCCAACTCCGAGATGCTTGCACCAGTCCATAGATGGATCATTTGGAGCTTGCACATTTTGTTAGCACCTTTAGGATTGACAAAACCTTCTGGTTGCATCATATACAACTCTTCTTTAATAAATCCATTAAGGAATGCAGTGTTGACATCCATTTGCCAAATTTCATAAATGTGGCAATCGCTAACATGATTCGCATGCAGACTTTTAAGCATCGATACGAGTGAGAAAATCTCATTGTATTCAACACTTTGAACTTTGTCAAAAACCTTTTTCGACAAGTCTAGCTTTGTAGATAGTAACACTACTATCAGCGTCCATCTTCCTCTTGAAGATCCATTTATGTTCTATGGCTTGCCGATCATCGAACAAGTCAATCAAAGTCCACACTTTGTTCTCATACATGGATCCCATCTCAGATTTCATGGCCTTAAGCCATTTCGCGGAATCTGGGCTCATCATCGCTTCCTCATAGCTCGTAGGTTTGCCATGGTCAAGTAACATGACCTCCAGAATAGGATTACCATATCACTCTGGTGCGGATCTTACTCTGGTTGACCTACGAGGTTCGGTAGTAACTTGATTTGAAGTTACATGATCATCATCATTAGCTTCCAAACTAATTGGTGTAGGAATCACAGGAACAGATTTCTGTGATGAACTACTTTCCAATAAGGGAGTAGGTACAATTACCTCATCAAGTTCTACTTTCCTCCCACTCACTTCTTTCGAGAGAAACTCCTTCTCTAGAAAGGATCCATATTAAGCAACAAAGATCTTTCCTTCGGATCTGTGATGGAAGGTGTACCCAATAGTCTCTTTTGGGTATTCTATGAAGACGCACTTCTCCGATTTGGGTTTGAGCTCATCATGCTGAAACTTTTTCACATAAGCATCGCAACCCCAAACTTTAAGAAACGACAACTTAGGTTTATTGCTAAACCATAGTTCATACGGTGTTGTCTCAACGGATTTAGATGGTGCCCTATTTAACCTGAATGCAGCTGTCTCTAATGCATAAACCCAAAATGATAGTGGTAAACCGATAAGAGACATCATAGATCGCACTATATCCAATAAAGTGCGGTTACGACGTTCGGACACACCATAATGTTGTGGTGTTCCAGGTGGCGTGAGCTGTGAAACTATTCCACATTGTTTTATATGAAGGCCAAACTCATAACTCAAATGTTCTCTTCCACGATCAGATCGTAGAAACTTTATTTTCTTGTTACGATGATTCTCCACTTCACTCTGAATTTCTTTAACTTTTCAAATGTTTCAGACTTGTGTTTCATTAAGCAGATATACCCATATCCGCTCAAATCATTTGTGAAGGTCAGAAAATAACGATACCCGCCACGAGCCTTAATACTCATTGGTCTGCATACATCAGTATGTATTATTTCCAACAAGTCAAGAGCTCGTTCCATTGTTACGAAGAACTGAGTTTTAGTCATCTTGCTCAAAAGGCATGGTTACTTAAGCATCAAATGATTCATAATCAAGTGATTCTAAAAGTCCATCTTTACGGAGCTTCTTCATGCGCTTTACACCGATATGACCCAAACGGCAGTGCCACAAATAAGTTGCACTATCATTATCAACTTTGCATCTTTTGGCATCAATATTATGAATATGTGTATCACCATGATCAAGATTTAATAAACCATCAACATTGGGTGCATGACCATAGAAGGTTTTATTCATGTAAACAGAATAACAATTTATTCTCTGTCTTAGATGAATAATCGTATCACAATAAACATGATCTAATCATATTTATGCTCAACGCAAACACCAAATAACAATTATTTAGGTTCAACACTAATCTCGAAAATATAGGGAGTGTACGATGATGATCATATCAATCTTGGAACCACTTCCAACACACATCGTTACTTCACCCTCAACTAGTCTCTGTTTATTCTGTAACTCATGTTTCGAGTTACTAATCTTAGCAACCGAACAAGTATCATATACTCAGGGGCTACTATAAACACTAGTAAGGTACACATCAATAACTTGTCTATCAAATATACCCTTGTTCACTTTGCCATCCTTCTTATCCACCAAATATTCAGGGCATTTCCGCTTCCAGTGACCATTTCCTTTGAAGTAGAAGCACTTAGTTTCAGGCTTTGGTCCAGCTTTGGGCTTCTTCATGGGAGTGACAACTTGCTTGCCATTCTACTTGAAGTTTCCTTTCTTTCCTTTGCCCTTTTCTTGAAAACTAGTGATCTTGTCAATCATCAACACTTGATGTTCTTTCTTGATTTCTACCATCGTCGATTTCAAAGCATCACGAAGAGCTCGGGAATCGCTTTTGTCATCCCTCGCATACTATAGTTCATCATGAAGTTCTACTAACTTGGTGATGGTGACTAGAGAACTCATCAATCACTATCTTATCTGGAAGATTAACTCCCACTTGATTCAAGCGATTGTAGTACTCAGACAATCTAAGCACTTGCTCACTAGTTGAGTAATTCTCCTCCATCTTTTAGGCAAAGTATTTGTCAGAGGTCTCATACCTCTTGACACGGGCATGAGTATGAAATATCAATTTCATCTCATGGAACATCTCATATGTTCCGTGACGTTTCAAAACGTTTGTAGTCCCGGTTCTAAGCCATAAAGCATGGTGCACAAAACTATCAAGTAGTCATCATATTGAGCTAGCCAAACGTTCATAACGTCTGCATCTGCTCCTGCAATAGGTCTTTCACCTAGCGGTGCATCAAGGACATAATTCTTCTGTGCAGCAATGAGGAAAAACCTCAGACCACGGACCAAGTCCGCATCATTGCTACTAACATTTTTCAACTTAGTTTTCTCTAGGAACACATATAAAAACATAGGGAAGCAACAACGCGAGCTATTGATCTACAACATAATTTGCAAAATACTACCAAGACTAAGTTCATGATAAATTAAAGTTCAATTGATCATGTTACTTAAGAACTCCCACTTAGACAGACATCTCTCTAGTCATCTAAGTGATCACGTGATCCAAATCAACTAAACCATGTCCGATCATCACGTGAGATGGAGTAGTTTTCAATGGTGAACATCACTATGTTGATCATATCTACTATATGATTCACGTTCGACCTTCGGTCTCCGTGTTCCGAGGTCATATCTGTATATGCTAGGCTCGTCAAGTTTAACCTGAGTATTCGCGTGTGCAACTGTTTTGCACCCGTTGTATTTGAACGTAGAGCCTATCACACCCGATCATCACGTGGTGTCTCAAAGACGAAGAACTTCTTTCATAGCGGTGCATACTTAGGGAGAACACTTCTTGATAATTAGTGAGAGATCATCTTAAAATGCTACCGTCAAACAAAACAGAATAAGATGTATAACATATAAACATCATATGCAATCAAAATTTGTGACATGGTATGGCCATGATCATCTTGCGCCTTTGATCTTCATCTCCAAAGTACTGTCATGATTTCTATCGTCACCGGCACGACACCATGATCTTCATCATCTTGATCTATATCAATGTGTCGTCACATGGTCGTCTCGCCAACTATTGCTCTTGCAACTATTGCTATCGCATAGCGATAAAGTAAAGCAATTATTTGGCACTTGCATCTTATGCAACAAAGAGACAACCATAGGGCTTCTGCCAGTTGTCGATAACTTCAAAAAAACATGATCATCTCATACAACAACTCATATCTCATCACGTCTTGACCATATCACATCATAACAAGCCCTGCAGAAACAAGTTAGGCGTCCTCTACTTTGTTGTTGCAAATTTTACGTCGCTGCTATGGGCTGAGCAAGAACTGTTCTTACCTACGCATCAAAACCACAACGATAGTTCGTCAAGTTAGTGTTGTTTTAACCTTCTCAAGGACCGGGCGTAGCCACTTTTCAGTTCAACTAAAGTTGGAGAAACCGACACCCGCCAGCCAATTGTGTGCAAAGAACGTCGGTAGAACCAGTCTCGCCGTAAGCGCATACGTAATGTCGGTCCGGGCCGCTTCATCCAACAATACCTCTGAACCAAATTATGACATTTCGGTACGCAGTATGACTTGTATCGCCCACAACTCACTTGTGTTCTACTCGTGCATATAACATCTACGCATAAAACCTGGCTCTGATACCACTGTTGGGGAACGTGGTAATTTCAAAAATTTCCTACGCACACACAAGATCATGGTGATGCATAGCAACGAGAGGGGAGAGTGTTGTCCACGTACCCTCGTAGACCGAAAGCGAAAGCGTTAGAACAACGGGGTTGATGTAGTCGTACGTCTTCACGGCCCGACAATCAAGCACCGAAACTACGACACCTCCGACTTCTAGCACATGTTCAGCTCGATGACGATCCCCGGACTCCGATCCAGCAAAGTGTCGGGGAGAAGTTCCGTCAGCACGATGGCGTGGTGACGATCTTGATGTTCTACCGTCGTAGGGCTTCGCCTAAGCACCGCTACAATATTATTGAGGACTATGGTGGAGGGGGGGCACCGCACACGGCAAGAGATCAAGAGATCAATTGTTGTTGTGCTTAGAGGTGCCCCCCTGCCCCCGTATATAAAGGAGCCAAGGGGGAGGGGGCGGCCGGCCTAGGAGGGGGCGCGCCATGGGGAGTCCTACTCCCACCGGGAGTAGGACTCCTCCTTCCCTTGTTGGAGTAGGAGAGAAGGAAAGAGGGGGAGAGGAAGAAAGAAAAAGGGGGCTGCGCCCCTTATCCAATTCGGACCAGAAGGGGGGCGCAGGCCTCCTTCCTTTTGGCATCTCTCCTCTATTCCCGTATGGCCCAATAAGGGCCATATATTCCCCCGCGAATTCCCGTAACTCTCCGGTACTCCGAAAAATATCCGAATCACTTGGAACCTTTCCGAAGTCCGAATATAGTCGTCCAATATATCGATCTTTACGTCTCGACCATTTCGAGACTCCTCGTCATGTCCCCGATCTCATCCGGGACTCCGAACTCCATCGGTACGTCAAAACACACAAACTCATAATATAACTGTCATCGAAACCTTAAGTGTGCGGACCCTACGGGTTCGAGAACAATGTAGACATGACCGAAACACGTTTCCGGTCAATAACTAATAGCGGAACCTGGATGCTCATATTGGCTCCCACATATTCTACGAAGATCTTTATCGGTCACACCGCATAACAACATACGTTGTTCCCTTTGTCATCGGTATGTTACTTGCCCGAGATTCGATCGTCGATATCTCAATACCTAGTTCAATCTCGTTACCGGCAAGTCTCTTTTCTCCTTCAGTAATACATCATCCCGCAACTAACTAATTAGTTGCAATGCTTGCAAGGCTTAAGTGATGTGCATTACCGAGTGGGCCCAGAGATACCTCTCCGACAATCGGAGTGACAAATCCTAATCTCGAAATACGCCAACCCAACAAGTACCTTTGGAGACACCTGTAGAGCACCTTTATAATCACCCAGTTACGTTGTGACGTTTGGTAGCACACAAAGTGTTCCTCCGATAAACGGGAGTTGCATAATTTCATAGTCACAGGAACATGTATAAGTCATGAAGAAAGCAATAGCAACATACTATACGATCAAGTGCTAAGCTAACGGAATGGGTCAAGTCAATCACATCATTCTCCTAATGATGTGATCCCGTTAATCAAATGACAACTCTTTGTCCATGGCTAGGAAACATAACCATCTTTGATTAATGAGCTAGTCAAGTAGAGGCATACTAGTGACACTCAGTTTGTCTATGTATTCACACATGTATCATGTTTCCGGTTAATACAATTCTAGCATGAATAATAAACATTTATCAAGAAATAAGGAAATAAATAATAACTTTATTATTGCCTCTAGGGCATATTTCCTTCACACCTAAGCACTATGACAATATGACCGAGGTGGAAATCTGTGGAGGGGGGCACCGCACACGGCTAAGACAACTGTCAACTTGTGTGTCTATGGGGTGCTCCCCTCCCCCGTATATGAAGGAGTGGAGGAGGGGAGGGCCGGCCCTAATAGGGCGCGCCCAAAGGGGGGAGTCCTACTCCCAGTAGGAGTAGTTTTCCCCCTTTCCCTAGTTGGAGTAGGAGAAGAAGGAAGAGGGAGAAGGAGAAAGGAAAGGGGGGGGCGCCCCACACCCAATTCGGATTGGGCTTGGGGGGGGGCGCCCTCCACCTGGCCGCCTCTTCCTCTCTCCCACTAAGGCCCAATAAGGCCCATTGACTACCCGGGGGGTTCCGGTAATCCCCCGGTATTCCAGTAAATGCCAGAACTCATCCGAAACCCTTTCGGTGTCCAAACATAGCCTTCCAATATATCGATCTTTATGTCTGGACCATTTTCGAGACTCCTCGTCATGTCCGTGATCACATCCGGGACTCCAAACTACCTCCGGTACATCAAAACACATAAACTCATAATACCAATCGTCATCGAACGTTAAGCGTGCGGACCCTACGGGTTCGAGAACTATGTAGACATGACCGAGACTCATGATACGTCCATTTTGCATCATGCTTTTATATCGATATTTATCGCATTACGGGCTGTTATTTCACGTTATGTCACAATACTTATTGCTATTCTCTCTTATTTTACAAGGTTTACATGAAGAGGGAGAATGCCGACATCTGGAATTCTGGGCTGGAAAAGGAGCAAATATTGGAGACCTATTCTATGCAACTCCAAAAGTCCTGAAACTCCACGGAATGCTTAAAATAAATAAAGAAAAATCGTCACCAAAGATGAAGGCCAGGGGGCCCACACCCTGCTCACGAGGGTGGGGCCCCCCCTGGGGCGCGCCCCTACCTCGTGGGCCCCCTGGTGGCTCTTCGATGCCCATCTTATCCTATATGAAGTCTTTCGATGAGAAAAAAATCAGAGACAACCTTTCGGGATGAGACTCCGCCGCCACGAGGCGGAACCTTGGCGGAACCAATCTAGGGCTCTGGCGGAGCTGTTCTGCTGGGGACACTTCCCTCCGGGAGGGGGAAATCATCGCCATCATCATCACCAACGCTCCTCTCATCGGGAGAGGGCAATCTCCATCAACATCTTCACCAGCACCATCTTCTCTCAAAACCCTAGTTCATCTCTTGTATCCAATTCTTGTCTCCAAGTCCGGGATTGGTACTAGTAGGTTGCTAGTAGTGTTGATTACTCCTTGTAGTTGATGCTAGTTGGTTTATTTGGTGGAAGATCATATGTTCAAATCCTTTATGCATATTACTACCCCTCTGATTATGAACATGAATATGCTTTGTGAGTAGTTACGTTTGTTCCTGAGGACAAGGGAGAAGTCTTGCTATTAGTAGTCATGTGAATTTGGTATTCGTTCGATATTTTGATGAGATGTATGTTGTCTAGCCTCTAGTGGTGTTATGTGAACGTCGACTACATAACACTTCACCATTATTTGGGCCTAGAGGAAGGCATTGGGAAGTAATAGGTAGATGATGGGTTTCTATAGTGACAGAAGCTTAAACCCTAGTTTATGCGTTGCTTCATGAGGGGCTGATTTGGATCCATATGTTTCATGCTATGGTTAGGTTTACCTTAATACTTTTGTTGTAGTTGCGGATGCTTGCAATAGAGGTTAATCATAAGTGGGATGCTTGTTCAAGTAAGAACATCACCCAAGCACCGGTCCACCCACATATCAAATTATCAAAGTACCGAACGCGAATCATATGAGCGTGATGAAAACTAGCCTGGCGATATTCCCATGTGTCCCCGGGAGCGTTTTTCCTTATATAAGAGTTTGTCCAGGCTTGTCCTTTGCTACAAAAGGATTGGTCCACCTTGCTGCACCTTATTTACTTTTGTTACTTGTTGCTCGTTACAATTTACCTTATCACAAAACTATACATTACCACTTATTTCAAGATTTGCAGAGAATACCTTGCTGAAAACCGCTTATCATTTCCTTCGCTCCTCGTTGGGTTCGACACTCTTACTTATCGAAGGACTACGATAGATCCCCTATACTTGTGGGTCATCAAGACTCTTTTCTGGCGCCGTTGCCGGGGAGTGTAGCGCCTTTGGTAAGTGAAATTTGGTAAGGAAAAATCTATATAGTGTGCTGAAATTTTCTGTCACTTGTTACTGTGGAAAATAATTCTCTGAGGAGCTTGTTCGGGGTATCCTCACCCCGTCCAGTAGAGCAAAGAGTTGCTCCTCAACCTAATGAACCTATTGAAAATGAAACTCCTTTTGAAGTTCCTTCGGGTATGATGGAAAAACTGCTGGCTAATACTTTTATAGGAGATGGAACAAAGCATCCTGATGAACATCTACTCTATGTGGATGAAGTTTGTGGATTATTTAAGCTTGCAGGTATACCCGATGATGTTGTTAAGAAGAAGGTCTTCCCTTTATCTTTCAAGGAAGACGCATTGATATGGTATAGGCTATGTGATGATACGAGATCATGGAACTATAAAAGATTGAAATTGGAATTTCATCAAAAGTATTACCCTATGCATCTTGTTCATCGTGATCGCAATTATATATATAATTTTTGGCCTCACGAAGGAGAAAGCATCGCTCAAGCTTGGGGAGGCTTAAATCAATGTTATATTCATGCCCCAATCATGAGCTCTCAAAAGTGACAATTCTTGAGAATTTTTATGCTCGGCTTTACGATAACAATCGCATACGATGCTCGATACTTCTTGTCTTTGGCTCTTTTATGATGAAGACTATTGAATTCAGATGGAATTTATTGGATAGAATTAAATGCAACTCTGAAGATTGGGACCTCGACGAAGGTAAGGAGTCAGGTATGACACCTAAGTTTGATTGTGTTAAATCTTTTATGGACACCGATATGTTCCGTAAGTTTAGCACTAAATATGGACTTGACTCTGAGATAGTAGCTTCTTTCTGTGAATCTTTTGCTACTTATGTTGATCTCCCTAAGGAGAAGTGGTTTAAATATCATCCTCCCATAGAAGTAAAAGTAGCTGCACCTATTAAAGTTGAAGAAAAGACTGTCACTTATAATGATCCTATTGTTCCTACCTCTTATGTTGAGAAACCACCTTTCCCTGTTAGAGTAAAGGATCATGCTAAAGCTTCAACTGTTGTTCGTAAAAGCAATATTAGAACTTATACACCTCTTGAGCAAGTTAAATTAGAACCTAATATTGCTATTGTTAAAGATCTCTTGTCTGATAATATTGATGGGCATGTTATTCAATTCTGTGGTGAAACTGCTAAAATTGCTAAACCTTGTGCTCAAGATAAACATAAACCTATGGTAGGTGTGCCTGTTATTTCTGTTAAAATAGGAGATCATTGTTCATGGCTTATGTGATATGGGCGCTAGTGCTAGTGCAATACCCATTGAATTATATAAAGAAATTATGCATGATACTGCACCTATTGAGTTAGAAGAAATTGATGTCACAATTAAGCTTGCCAATAGAGATACTATTTCACCAAAGGGGAATTGTTAGGGATGTTGAAGTCTTGTGGGAAAACTAAATATCCTGCTGATTTTCTTGTTCTTGGTTCTCCACAAGATAGCTTTTGTCCCATTATATTTGGTAGACCCTTCTTGAATACTGTTAATGCTAGGATAGATTGCAAAAAGAATGTTGTTACTACTGGCTTGGATGATATGGTTCATGAGTTTAATTTCTCTAAATTTAGTAAACAACATCGTGAGGAAGAATTACCTAGTAAGGATCAAATTATTGGTCTTGATTCCTATTGCCGTACCTCCTAGTGATCCTTTAGAACACTATTTGCTAGACCATGAAAATGAGATGTTCATGAATGAAAGAAGGGAAATAGATGAAGTATTCTTTAAACAGGAACCTATTCTGCAGCATAATTTGCCTGTTGAAATCCTAGGGGATCCTCCTCCACCCAAGCGTGACCCCGTGTTTGAGCTTAAACCGTTGCCTGATAATCTTAAACATGCTTATATTGATGAAAAGAAAATATATCCTGTTATTATTAGTGCTAACCTTTCAGAGCATGAAGAAGAAAGATTATTGAAAACTCTGAAAAAGCACCGTGCAGCTATTGGATATACTCTTGATGATCTTAAGGGCATTAGTCCCACTCTATGTCAACATAAAATAAATTTGGAAGCGGATGCTAAACCAGTTCGTGATCCTCAACGACGTTTGAATCCTAAAATGAAAGAAGTGGTAAGAAAAGAAATACTCAAGCTTCTGGAGGCAGGTATAATTTATCCCGTTCTTTGATAGTCGGTGGGTAAGTCATGTCCATTGTGTCCCTAAGAAGGGAGGTATTACTGTTGTCCCTAATGATAAAGATGAATTGATTCCGCAAAGAATTATCACAGGTTATAGGATGGTAATTGATTTCGCAAATTAAATAAAGCTACTAAGAAAGATCATTACCCTTACCTTTTATTGATCAAATGCTAGAAAGATTATGCAAACATACACATTATTGCTTTCTAGATGGTTATTCTGGTTTCTCTCAAATACCTGTGTCGGCTAAAGATCAATCAAAGAATACTTTTACTTGCCCTTTTGGTACCTTTTCTTATAGACGCATGCCTTTTGGTTTATGTAATGCACCTGCTACTTTTCAAAGATGCATGATGGCTATATTCTCTGAATTTTGTGAAAAGATTTGCGAGGTTTTCATGGACGACTTTTCCGTCTATGGATCCTCTTTTGATGATTGCTTGAGAAATCTTGATCGAGTTTTGCAGAGATGTGAAGAAACTAATCTTGTCTTGAATTGGGAAAAGTGCCACTTTATGGTTAATGAAGGTATTGTCTTGGGGCACAAAGTTTATGAAAGAGGTATTGAAGTTGATAAAGCCAAGGTTGATGCTATTGAAAAGATGCCATGTCCCAAGGACATCAAAGGTATAAGAAGTTTCCTTGGTCACGCGGGGTTTTATAGGAGGTTCATTAAGGACTTCTCAAAAATTTCTCGGCCTCTGACTAATTTATTACAAAAAGATGTACCATTTTTCTTTGATGATGATTGTGTAGAAGCATTTGAAATACTTAAGAAAGCATTAGTCTCTGCACCTGTTGTTCAGCCACCTGATTGGAATTTACCCTTTAAAATTATGTGTGATGCTAGTGATTATGCCGTAGGTGCTGTTCTAGGGCAAAAAGTTGATAAGTAATTAAATGTTATCCATTATGCTAGTAAGACTCTAGGAAATGCTCAAAGAAATTATGCTACTACCGAAAAGGAACTTTTAGCAGTTGTATTTTCTTGTGACAAATTCAGACCCTATATTGTTGATTCTAAATTAACTATTCACACCGATCATGCTGCTATTAAATATCTTATGGAAAATAAAGATGCAAAACCTAGACTTATTAGATGGGTTCTCTTGCTGCAAGAATTTGATTTGCATATTGTTGATAGAAAAGGAGCTGAGAACCCGTTCTGTATAACTTATCTAGGTTAGAGAATGTTCTTGATGACCCACTACCTATTGATGATAGCTTTCCTGATGAACAACTAAATGTCATAAGCACTTCTCATAGCACTCCATGGTATGCTGATTATGCTAATTATATTGTTGCTAAATTTATACCACCTAGCTTCACATACCAACAAAAGAAAAAGTTATTTTATGATTTGCGACATTACTTTTGGGATGACCCACATGTTTATAAAGAAGGAGTAGATGGTGTTATTAGACGTTGTGTACCTGAGCATGAACAGGAACAGATCCTACGCAAGTCTCACTCCGAAGCTTATGGAGGACACCATGGTGGAGATAGAACTGCACATAAGGTATTGCAATCTGGTTTTTATTGGCCTACTCTCTTCAAGGATGCCCGTAAGTTTGTTTTGTCTTGTGATGAATGTCAAAGAATTGGTAATATTAGTAGACGTCAAGAAATGCCTATGAATTATTCACTTGTTATTGAACCATTTGATGTTTGGGGCTTTGATTATATGGGACCTTTTCCTGCCTCTAATGGGTATACACATATTTTAGTTGCTGTTGATTACGTTACTAAGTGGGTAGAAGCTATTCCAACTAGTAGTGATGATCATAACACCTCTATTAAAATGCTTAAGGAAGTTATTTTTCCGAGGATTGGAGTCCCTAGATATTTAATGACTGATGGTGGTTCACACTTTATTCATGGTGCTTTCCGTAAAATGCTTGCTAAATATGACGTTAATCATAGAATTGCATCTCCATATCATCCACAGTCTAGTGGTCAAGTAGAATTGAGTAATAGAGAGCTCAAATTAATTTTGCAAAAGACTGTTAATAGGTCTAGAAAGAATTGGTCCAAGAAACTTGATGATGCATTATGGGCCTATAGAACTGCATATAAGAATCCTATGGGTATGTCTCCGTATAAGATGGTTTATGGAAAAGCGTGTCACTTACCTCTCGAACTAGAACATAAGGCATATTGGGCTATTAAAGAGCTCAACTATGATTTCCAACTTGCCGGTGAGAAGAGGTTATTTGATATTAGCTCACTTGATGAATGGAGAACCCAAGCTTATGAAAATGCCAAGTTATTTAAAGAAAAAGTTAAAAGATGGCATCACAAAAGGATACAAAAGCGTGAGTTTAATGTAGGTGATTATGTATTGCTATACAACTCTCGTTTAATATTTTTTGCAGGAAAACTTCTCTCTAAATGGGAAGGTCCCTACGTTATCGAGGAGGTCTATCGCCCGGTGCCATAAAAATCAACAACTTCAAGGCACAAATCCGAAGGTGGTAAACGGTCAAAGGATCAAACATTATATCTTAGGTAATCCCATAAATGTTGAAACCAATATTATTGAAACCGTAACTCCCGGAAGAATACATAAGGGACACTTTCCGCACTGCTTTGCACTCAAAAGGAATAGGTATGTGGTATGGTAAGTAAACCGATTCCAAAACAATTTTTAAGGCAATATTTCTCCGTTTTGGAATATTTAGAAAAATAGAAAAATAAGTGGAAGTCCGGGAAGGACACGAGGCCTTCACAAGGGTGGAGGGCGCGCCCTACCCCCGGGCGCGCCCCTACCTCGTGAGCACCTCGTGTGCCCTCCGGACTGCTTTCTTGCACGATACGTATTTTGGTCGGTAAAATTCAGTATATATTCTCCGAAGGTTTTGACTCCGTATCACGCAATTATCCTCTCGTTCTTGTTTCGAGCTGTTTTCGTCAGATTGTCAAGGCCGGGCATCATGTCGTCCCCCTCCTCCGACAATGGTGACAAAGATGCTTGGCTAATGAAGAAAGAGCTGAAGAGGGAAGAACCCATGGAGATCAACAAGGATGAAAGGATCAAGGAGGCTGTCGGTGTCAAAACAGGCGGATCTCGGGTAGGGGGTCCCGAACTGTGCGTCTAGGCGGATGGTAACAGGAGACAAGGGACACGATGTTTACCCAGGTTCGGGCCCTCTTGATGGAGGTAAAACCCTACGTCCTGCTTGATTGATATTGATATTGTGGATGTTTACAAGAGTGGATCTACCACGAGATCAAGGAGGCTAAACCCTAGAAGCTAGCCTATGGTATGATTGTAAGGGTTGTTGTGATTGTTGTCCTACGGACTAGAGCCATCTGGTTTATATAGACACCGGAGAGGGCTAGGGTTACATAGAGTCGGTTACAATGGTAGGAGATCTACATATCCGTATCGCCAAGCTTGCCTTCCACGCCAAGGAAAGTCCCATCCGGACACGGGGTGAAGTCTTCAATCTTGTATCTTCATAGTCCAGAGTCCGCCAATCGGTGATAGTTCGGCTATCCGGACACCCCCTAATCCAGGACTCCCTCAGTAGCCCCCGAACCAGGCTTCAATGGCGATGAGTCCGGCAAACGATAGTCCGGCCGATGATGGTAGTCCGGCTATCCGGACACCCCCTAATCCGGGACTCCCTCAGTAGCCCCCGAACCAGGCTTCAATGACGATAAGTCCAGCATGCGTGTAGTCTTTGGCGTTGCAAGGCGGGTTCTCCTTTAAGCTCCATGTATCTGCCGAATAGTGTCCGGCTTCCTTATCAATGTTGCGCGTCTGGGCTTCCACGCCCAATAATGGCCTTCTTCCACGCGTCGTGCGAATGTGAAAAGCCAGGGTGTCTTTTATGTTTTACCCCCTAGTTGTGCGAACAATCTGCCTATAAGGGAGGCAAGAATCCAGATCCAAATCACCATCTTCCTCTCGCAAATACTCATCGGAGCGCTTTCGACCAAGAATCCATTCCATCATGGACCGTCAACGCGACTCCTCTTCTCACGCTCCCGGCCCTTTGCCGGAGATTGGAGGAGATGCTCTGTCTCGCTGGCTGGTGAAGCTCCAAATGGGGGATATCTCCTCCGGCCTTCATGGTTCCGGTTCGAGCCGGGCTTGCCACCTACAAAGGCGGGAAGCAAGCGAGGTTACCCCTAATCCCAACAAAGGGAGCGGGTATGCTTCGTCCCCTATCTCGATAAGGGGCTCGGATTTCCTGTACATCCATTCCTCCGGGCTCCGAGTTCTCGGACTCAGCTCCATCACTCACGCCCGCCTCAATCCCTGCATATTGCGGGTTACGTAGCTCTTTGCGAGCTTTTCTTTGGGCGTCGAGCCCCGCTTCGCATTGTGGAAGAGGTTGTTTTGCCTTGTACCCCACTCTCATGAGGGTCCATATATCAAGTGGGCGCCAAATATGGCGCATTGCCGGACCGGATATCCATCCGGAACCCCTAAGAAGGCGCCAAGACCGCCTTGAATGGTTTTATATAGAAGACGCTCCACTGCTGGACCCTGTTCGGATCGGCCTCCCGGAGTTCAGCAATGCTCCTTTGAAGAAACGCCTTAGTTGGCGTCCGCGGAGCCCCCGGCTGGAGGAAGACAAGAGCGTCCATTATCTGATGGGCCGAATAAGGTTACTGGCCCATGCCCAGTTGACCATGATTGGAGTCATGGCAACATGTATTACGCGGGGTGCAGCCCATCGCAATACAGGCCACCCCATGTGGGATTTCAACGGGGAGGACGATGCCACCCGTTATGGCCGCAAAGGGCCGGAATCGGCCGAAGATCTGGCAATGATCTTGTCTGGCCTGTACAAGGGGGAGAAGGAGGACTTGGGTAAGTGAACACTCAGCGTGTCCGACCCGTGCCTTTCGAAACTTAAGTTTCTTATATTGTGTTCTTCTTTCGACGCAGGAACTGCGCCGGACTGTGGAGGGAATGCTGAGTCCGGCTCCGCAGCCCGAGGATCCAAGAGATCCCGGGATCCGCCTTCAAGAGGATCCGGACATAAAGGTGGAGCTAATCGACGGGTGTTCCACCAGCTCAAGATGGACAATGCCTTAGTCGCCATCACGGCCGACTATCCCGGACTAAATTCGGCTCCCAGTGATTGCGGCCAAGCCTCGACACCGCTATTCCTTCCTTGCTTATTTCACCACCGCATATGATGGCAGCAGGTGAGGCGCCCCTAGGGCGAGAAGCCGAGCCAGCGGCTGACCAACAAGGGCCATCCGGACCGGTAGGCGGAAGAGGAGCGCCGCGATCAAACGTCGCCGCAAAGGTGTAGCTCACAATTCATTATCTTCGCAGCAACGTTCCTAGGAAGCGTTTGAGTGCTCATGATTTTATAGGGAAAAAGCGCCACGGATCATGGGCGTGGAGGTTGTCAATCCAACCTCTACCAGCCGGGCTCCCGTGACCGGAGAGGGGAGGCGAGTGCAAGGCGCGAGCCGGACGTTCCTCCGACGGAAGGTGCCGAAGACCTGTCCGCCACCAAGTCGAGGTGGAGAGTGCCACTGAATCACAGCGCCACGGACAGATTTCGTGGACGCGTGCTTCTCCCCGAGGCGTTGAATGCCTTTAACACGGGACGCGCACCTTCGTGCCGCTCAAGATAGTTTTACCAGAGCCACGGAGCGGTATGTAAAAGACATACGGGTAAGAGAATTTAATAGTTGTATATGCCAAGAGTCCCGAGACTTAAAGTAGTTATATTAACTGATTTAAGGATCATATTAAATACAGGATCTTACCGAGAAGAATACCCGACTATCTCAGGAGTTGCGAGAGTGCAAGGCCCAACTTGAGGCCGTATTTTCTGGCGCAGGAGGAAACGCAAGGACCTCTCCTGGTAACGTATTATTTTTAGAAAGATAAGTAACGCTTGGCCGTTGCGCAAGTCTGAAAAATGACATTGCAGGTGCTGCCGGACAAGATCCGGACAGGCAAGAACTTCTGCGCCAACTAAAGGCCGGCGAGAGGGTGTTGCATAAGGTGCAGCATGAAAGGAACAAGCTCCAGGATGCCCATGCCCAGCTTGGAGAAGAGCTGAAAGGCGTTCGGGCCGAGCTGTCGGGCTCCGTTAAGGAGAATCAACGGCTTCGCTATGCATATATAGTAGTGCTTGAGCGAACTCCTTTGAAAAGAAGAGTTCGGTGAGGAAGTCAATTTGATGTAATATATCTGTAGGTATGCTCACAGTGTCGCCTAGGAGATGCCCGTAACAACGGGTGATCAACTTCCCGAATTGTTGCAACCGATCGAACGAGTTCGGCAGGCTATGAGCGGCGCTATCCGGGCGTTATGGCCAGCCTTCTCCGCACTAAGGTCTTGGGAGCTTGGAGAAGCTGCAGGAGTGCGGCAGCGCTTCCATGTATGGAAGATCTCGCCTGCCGCCAAGGTGCAGGAGGCTCGGGCCATGGTAAAGACGCGGTACAAGAAGGCGGATCCCAACCACATGGCCAAGTCGGACCTGTGGGGCCCGATGGGAAGGAGATCCTGTGAGTTTAGTATACGGCCAAGTGGAGTTGGTCATAAAATTTTCCCAACAGATCAGTAAATTAGACAACCCGTTAGACGGGATTGAGGAAGAATACAATCACCGATTTGACAATGTATTATAAAATGACATACAAAATGCCTTCTAGCCGGATTTTAGATCGTTTGTCTTTGCCGACCTTTTCGCTTCGACCTCGGGACCCTAGAGTCCGGAGTGTGTCCGGATACCTTCTCGGTTATGAAACAACCGGGGTATGCATGGAGACCAGGCGTAGGGGTCATCTGCTTTATCGCACAAGTGCCCAACTAGTTATGTTATATTACATGGTTAGTAAGAAACATCTTCCAGGGAGAATAGTTCCGTTAAGGGTTCCTTTCCGCTGGGGGTGGCATGCCCTAAAGTGCATGTCCGGACTGCGAAAAAAGCAGAAAAACATCTAGGGGCAGATAAATAAGTGGATAAAAACATCTTTTAAGTCACCGACCGAATATTCCCTTAAGAACGCTAGCTTTCGGCTTCACCTACCGAGGTACACATCCGCTGACCCAGCAGTAATAATCGCAGAGGTGCTCCTTTACCTCCTAGCCGAACAATCGGGAACGTAGGGGTAAGCACAGAGCCGTGCAACCCAGCTTGGCCAAAACTTAAGTCATATCGATGCATATAATGGTGAATAAAAGGTACATGTGGAGGCTTGACACATGTGCGGGGCATGAAGCCCGTATAAATAAGCTTCTGGTAGAGAAGCCCCCAGGTATGATGAGTGCGGTTAGCACATCAATTGCGTGCGAACGTTGCGCAGGTGAAGCCCTTTGAGGCTTGGATGAATAGGGTTGAGGAGAAAAAGGATAAACAAAAGGCAGCTGAAAAGAAAATTTGGACGGGGGAAAGGGACGAACTCTTAGTCCGGCGCTAGGCATAGAATCGTCGGAGGCGGGCTGCGTTCCATGGGTTCGGCTCGAGTCGGTTATCCGATGCATTTAAATGACAATGCGCTCATGGTCAGGACTTGATCGATGATGAAGGGGCCTTCCCATTTGGGCTTGAGCTTGTCCTTTTTCTTGTCCGTGAGCGTAGAACCAGTTCGCCAACGTTGTAAGTCTTGGCCCGTGCATTTCTCTGCTCACGATATCTTCGAGCCTCTTTGTTGATAGAATGCGGAACGAGCCTTGGCGACGTCGCGCTCTTCCTCCAATGCGTCCAAGCTGTCCTGCCGATCCAACTCGGCTTCTCTTTCTTCGTACATGCGCACTCGAGGTGAGTCATGAATGATGTCGCAGGGCAAAACTGCTTCTGCACCGTATACCATAAAAATGGTGTGACTCCGGTAATGCGGTTGGGCGTTGTCCGCAGCCCCGTAGTAAGGAGTCGAGCTCCTCTACCCAAAGGCGTGTCGATTTAGTAAGGGACCGCACTAGTCCGGGTTTGATGCCGCTCATTATTAGACCATTTGCTCGTTCCACTTGGTATTGGTTTGAGGATGATAGATCGGCGTAATCGAGCTTGATGCCCATATTTTTGCACCATGATTTAACCTCATCAGCGGTGAAGTTCGTGCCGTTATCAGTGATGATGCTGTGGGGGACACCATAACAGTGTACTACCCCGGATATGAAGTCTATCACTGGTCCGGACTCTGCCGTTTTAACTGGCTTGGCCTCTATCCATTTGGTGAATTTATCCACCATGACCAATAGGTACCTTTGCTTGTGGGTTCCCCCTTTAAGTGGTCCAACCATGTCAAGCCCCCGCATCCATGACGGCCGTAATGGGTATAGTTTTGAGGCGATGGGTGGCATATGGCTCGATTAGCAAAGAGTTGACAACCGACGCATCTTTGGACTAGGTCCTGCATCTGCTCGGGCCGTCGGCCAATAAAATCCTGTCTGAATGCCTTTCCTACAAGGGCCCGAGCTGCAGCGTGGTGTCCGCCTAGTCCGGCATGAATTTCAGCCAGAGATTTCACCTTCCTCTTCGGAGATACACCTTTGAAGGACTCCGTTGTGCTTTTCTTATAAAGTTCTCCTCATAGACCTTGTAGGCTTTAGATCGCCGGACAATGCAGCGAGCCTCATTTTGGTCTTGGAAGCTCCTGCCTAAGCAAGTAGGCGAGGAATGGTTCTGTCCACGGGCAATTACTGCCATTATGTCGTGGGCGGAAGGTGTTATGTCATCGGCTGGATCGCCCGGTTGGTGCCGCTTGTTCCGGATTGTTAGTTCCGGACTCCTCTTCCCATAGTACGGATGGCTTGAAGAGCCGTTCGTGAAGATGTTAAGAGGGACAGCGTCGCGTTTTGCGCCAATGCGTGCCAGTACGTCGGCTGCTTGGTTATTGTCCCGGGCTACGTGATGGAATTCAAGTCCTTCGATCCGGGCTGACATTTTTAGGACAGCGTTGCGATATGCTGCCATTTTCGGATCTTTGGCGTCAAAGTCTTCGTTTATTTGGGATATTGCGAGGTTTGAGTCCCCGTGCACCTCTAGGCGTTGAATGCCCATGGAGATTGCCATCCGGAGACTGTGTAAAAGGGCCTCGTATTCGGCTGCGTTGTTAGAGTCCGTGTACATTATCTGAAGTATGTATTGGACTGTGTCTCCGGTCGGGGACGTCAATACGACGCCAGCCCCCAGCCCGGCTAACATTTTAGAGCCGTCGAAGTGCATAATCCAATTGGAGTATGCGCCGTATTTTTTAGGGAGTTCGGCTTTGGTCCATTCAGCGACGAAGTCAGCCAAAACTTGTGACTTTATAGCTCGCCGAGGTTTGTAAGATATATCAAATGGTAAGAGCTCAATGGCCCATTTTGCAATCCCTGCCCGTCGTCATGTTGTTTATAATGTCGTTAAGTGGTACTTGAGAGGCCATGTTATCGAACACTCTTGAAAGTAGTGTCGGAGCTTCCGGACGCCATGAACACCGCGTATGCTATCTTCCTCGATAGTGCGGGTAACGGACTTGGTGGGGTCAACACAGTGGATAATCGTAGTATACTGGTTTTTGAAGAGGGAATTTATGCCCTTCGCTTCTCGCTCGACGACGAAAGTACCGCTACCGACAACTTGATGCGTAGCTGCGATGTATAACAATATTGGTTCGCCCAGGTTGGGTGCAGCCAGGACCAGATTTGTTGCCAATATGGCTTTTATTTCTTCGAGTCCGGCGGTGGCGGCATCTGTCCACTCGAAGTGTTCGGTGCGCCTGAGGAGGCGATAGAGGGGTAATGCCTTTTCTCCTAGATGGGAGATAAAGCGGCTTAGAGCCGCTACGCATCCGGTCAATTTTTGTATTTGCTTGAGGTCTTTTGGGATATCTAGCTCGACAGAGCTCGGATCTTGGCTGGGTTTGCTTCAATTCCTCTACCGGATACGATGAAGCCCAAAGCTTTCCAAACCGGCATACCAAAACACATTTTTCCGGATTCAGCTTGATGTCATATGCTCTGAGGCTGTCGAATGTGAGCCTCAAGTCGTCTACTAGAGTTTCGACGTGTTTAGTTTTGACGACTACGTCGTCCATGTATGCCTCTACTGTTTTGCCGATCTGGTTAGCCAGACATGTCTAAATCATGCGCTGATATGTTGCGCCGGCGTTTTTGAGTCCGAAGGGCATCGTGTTGAAGCAGAATGGTCCATATGGAGTAATGAATGCCGTTGCGGCTTGATCCGCTTCTGCCATCTTGATTTGATGATAGCCGGAGTATGCGTCCAGGAAGCACAGTGAATCGTGCCCTGCGGTGGCATCGATGATTTGGTCGATGCGGGGGAGGGGGAAGGGATCCTTTGGGCAGGCCTTAGTTAAGTCTTTGAAATCGACACATAGGCGCCAGGATTTGTCCTTCTTTGGTACCATTACCAAGTTTGCTAGCCAATCCGGGTGTTTGATGTCTCTGATGAATCCGGCTTCCAATAGCTTGGCTAGCTCTTCTCCCATTGCCTGTCTTTTGGGTTCGGAAAATCGTCGAAGAGCCTGTTTGACTGGCTTGAATCCTTTTAGGATGTTAAGGTTGTGTTCTGCCAAACTGCGTGGGATTCCGGGCATATCCGAGGGGTGCCAGGCAAAAATGTCCCAATTTTCTCGAAGGAATTCTTGCAGTGCGGCGTCTATGTCAGGGTTCAATTGTGCCCCGATGGAGGCCGTCTTCGTGGGGTCCGTTGGGTGGACCTGGAATTTGACTATTTCATCCGCTGGTTTAAAAGAGGTGGACTTGGATCTTTTATCAAGTATCACGTCGTCCCTTTTTACCGTGGAGCGCATCGCGGTGAGTTCCTCGGCCGCTAGGGCTTCGGATAGTGCCTCGAGGGCTAGTGCGGCTGTCTTGTTTTCGGTAGCGGAGTGCTATGTTCGGATCACTAGCGAGAGTGATAATTCCGTTGGGACCGGGCATTTTAAGCTTCATGTACCCATAATGGGGTATAGCTTGAAAAATTGTGAATGCCTCTCGTCCTAATAAAGCATGATATCCATTTGAATGGAGCCACTTGAAATGTGACCTCCTCGGACCTGTAATTGTCCGTGAGCGAACACTACGTCGGCGTGATTTTTCCTGTGCAGCATGCTTCCCGGGGATTATTCCTCTAAAGGTTGTGCTGCTTCGCTCAATGCGGTTCCAGTCTATTTCCATTTTTCGGAGGGTTTCCTCGTAGATGAGGTTTAGTCCGCTGCCGCCATCCATGAGTACCTTAGTAAGGCGAAAGTCGTCTACTATCGGGCTGAGGACCAATGCGGCTGCCGCCATCGCATATGTCTGGGCAGGTGGGTGGAACTAAGTCCGGAACCCTGCCCATCTCAAGGCTCGAAGGCCGAGAAGTTTCCAATTTAGGAAGCTTGGCTTTCTGGACGTTGTCCAAAGAGTGCAGTCCGATGCGACTTTAAGTTCAAGATGTTTGATCGAAGCCCGTCCCTCCGCGGGAATCCAGCATGGGGGGTTCGGGGATCCGGACATGATTAGTTTTCAATACAAGAGAAGCGTCGCCGCATTGCTCCTCTACCACTACAACGTGGTGGGTGACCTAGGGAGAGTTGATCTCTCTCAGATCGGTTTTAAGCCCAATCTGATCGTAGTCCAGAAGCGACTCCCTGTGGCGGCGATGTGATCCAAGAGCTCGCTTACTTGACGAGAGCTCTATTGATCCAAATTACCGCGAATTCCGAGCCGACGTGAAGATTGGATTTGATGACTTGAGAGGTCATTGTCGAAGCGATGGCCGGACAGGCGGTCATAAGAAAACCACCTAGCCGGATTGTTTGGCCGGTGGCCAAGGCTCCGTTGGCGAAAATTCCGTCCTTGAAGACGGGAGGAGGCATCCTTCCTATCGGTGACGGCACAGAGGAACTCTCAATGAAAGCACCAATGTCGGTGTCAAAACCGGCGGATCTCGGGTAGGGGGTCCCGAACTGTGCGTCTAGGCGGATGGTAACGAGGAGACAAGGGACACGATGTTTACCTGTGTTCGGGCCCTCTTGATGGAGGTAAAACCCTACGTCCTGCTTGATTGATATTGATATTGTGGATGTTTACAAGAGTGGATCTACCACGAGATCAAGGAGGCTAAACCCTAGAAGCTAGCCTATGGTATGATTGTAAGGGTTGTTGTGATTGTTGTCCTACGGACTAGAGCCATCCGGTTTATATAGACACCGGAGAGGGCTAGGGTTACATAGAGTCGGTTACAATGGTAGGAGATCTACATATCCGTATCGCCAAGCTTGCCTTCCACGCCAAGGAAAGTCCCATTCGGACACGGGGTGAAGTCTTCAATCTTCTATCTTCATAGTCTTGGAGTCCGGTCGATGATGATAGTCCGGCAAACGATAGTCCGGCCGATGATGGTAGTCCGGCTATCCGGACACCCCCTAATCCCGGACTCCCTCAGAGGCCATGGACGACAAGCCCGCATCATCAACAACACCTCCACTTCCCTCACCAGCAAAGGAGACATAATCACATGGGTATGGGCACTGCCCTTGGCAACTGCCAAGCTTGGGGGAGGTGCCCCGGTGTCGTATCACCATCACAACTCCTATCTTTACCGTTTTTCTTAGTTCGATCCTATTAGTAGTATCTTGATCTAGTAGAATAAAGTCATGGCATGATCTAGTTTTGAGTTTTGCTTTATGATCTCTCTATGTAATCGAGTCATTAGCTATATATATAATAAAGATTAGTGTTGAGTCAAGGGCTTGATTATTTTGCCATGATCTTGGGTGAATAAAAGAAAAGAATAAAAAGAAACAAAGAGTTCATATTGATCTTATTGAAAGTAATGACTTCACATAGAAAGGGTATGATGATTAAAAGTTGTTGGGAGTTGGCAAATATAGTTTTGGTCATCGTTGCAATTAATAGGAAGTAATAAGGAGAGAGAGGTTTCACATATAGATATATTATCATTGACATCTTTTATGATTGGGAGCACTCATTAAAATATGACATGCTAAAGAGTTGATGTTGGACAAGGAAGACAACATAATGAGTTATGTTTTCTTGTATCTAAGATAAAGTATGTTGTCATGGATCCTCTAACATGTTGAGCTTGCCTTTCCCCTCATGCTAGCTAAATTCTCAGCACCAAGTAGAGATACTACTTGTGCTTCCAAATACCTTGAAACCAGTTTAGCCATGAGAGTCCACCATATCTACCAATGGATTGAGTAAGATCCTTCAAGTAAGTTGTCATCGGTGCAAGCAATAAAAAATTTCTCTCTAAATATGCATGACTTATTAGTGCAGAGAAATAAGCTTTGTACGAACTTGTTGTGGAAGTAATAAAAGCGACGGACTGCATAACAAAGTTCCACATACAAGGGGAAATATAAAGTGACGTTCTTTTGCATTAAGATTTTGTGCATCCAACCATAAAAGCACATGGCAACCTCTGCTTCCCTCTGCGAAGGGCCTATCTTTTATTATTATCTTCTATCTTATGCAAGAGTCACGGTGATCTTCACCTCTCCTTTTTCATTTTATCCTTTGGCAAGCCCAGCATGTTGGAAAGAGCATGATATATATATATATATCTAATTGGATGTAGGGGAGCATGAGTTGTTATTGTTGACATTACCCTTGAGGTAAAAGGTTGTGGGGCAAAACTATAAGCCCCTATCTTTCTCTGTGTCCGATTAAAACTCCGTAACCACAAGTATTGCGTGAGTGCTAGCAATTATGAAGGACTAAGTGATAGTTGAGTATGTGGACTTGCATTTAAGCTCTGACATAGACTCTCTCCGATGTTATGATAAATTGCAATTGCTTCAATGACTGAGGTTATAATTTGTTGGTGCCCAATAAACATTCTGATTCATACTTTTGCATTGTGAAAAGATCATCACTTGAACATAACTAATCATATGACAAATCTATATATGTTGCTGTTATGAGAATAATCATGATGCTTTCATGTCCGTATTTTATTTTTATCGACGCCGCTACCTCTAAACATGAGGACATATTTATTGTTATCGGCTTTTCGCTTGAGGACAAGCGAGGTCTAAGCTTGGGGGAGTTGATACGTACATTTTGCATCATGCTTTTATATCGATATTTATCGCATTATGGGCTGTTATTTCACGTTATGTCACAATACTTATTGCTATTCTGTCTTATTTTACAAGGTTTACATGAAGAGGGAGAATGCCGGCATCTGGAATTCTGGGCTGGAAAAGGAGCAAATATTGGAGACCTATTATGTGCAACTCCATAAGTCCTGAAACTCCACGGAATGTCCTAAAATAAATAAAGAAAAATCGTCACCAAAGATGAAGGCCAGGGGGCCCACACCCTGCTCACGAGGGTGGGGGCGCCCCCCTGGGGCGCGCCCCCTACCTCGTGGGCCCCCTGGTGGCTCTCCGATGCCCATCTTCTCCTATATGAAGTCTTTTGATGAGAAAAAAATCAGAGACAACCTTTCGGGATGAGACTCACTACGCCACGAGGCGGAACCTTGTGAAACCAATCTAGGGCTCTGGCGGAGCTGTTCTGCCGGGACACTTCCCTCGGGAGGGGAAATCATCGCCATCATCATCACCAACGCTCCTCTCATCGGGAGAGGGAAATCTCCATCAACATCTTCACCAAAGCACCATCTTCTCTCAAAACCCTAGTTCATCTCTTGTATCCAATTCTTGTCTCCAAGTCCGGGATTGGTACTAGTAGGTTGCTAGTAGTGTTGATTACTCCTTGTAGTTGATGCTAGTTGGTTTATTTGGTGGAAGATCATATGTTCAGATCCTTTATGCATATTACTACCCCTCTGATTATGAACATGAATATGCTTTGTGAGTAGTTACGTTTGTTTATGAGGACAAGGGAGAAGTCTTGCTATTAGTAGTCATGTGAATTTGGTATTCGCTCGATATTTTGATGAGATGTATGTTGTCTAGCCTCTAGTGGTGTTATGTGAACGTCGACTACATAACACTTCACCATTATTTGGGCCTAGAGGAAGGCATTGGGAAGTAATAAGTAGATGATGGGTTGCTAGAGTGACATAAGCTTAAACCCTAGTTTATGCGTTGCTTCGTGAGGGGCTGATTTGGATCCATATGTTTCATGCTATGGTTAGGTTTACCTTAAACTTTTGTTGTAGTTGCGGATGCTTGCAATAGAGGTTAATCATAAGTGGGATGCTTGTTCAAGTAAGAACAGCACCCAAGCACCGTCCACCCACATATCAAATTATCAAAGTACCGAACGCGAATCATATGAGCGTGATGAAAACTAGCTTGACGATATTCCCATGTGTCCCCGGGAGCGTTTTTCCTTATATAAGAGTTTGTCCAGGCTTGTCCTTTGCTACAAAAGGATTGTGCCACCTTGCTGCACCTTATTTACTTTAGTTACTTTTTGCTCGTTACAATTTACCTTATCACAAAACTATCTGTTACCACTTATTTCAGTACTTGCAGAGAATACCTTGCTGAAAACCGCTTATCATTTCATTCTGCTCCTCGTTGGGTTCGACACTCTTACTTATCGAAAGGACTACGATAGATCCCCTATACTTGTAGGTCATCAACTCACTTCCGGTCAATAACCAATAGCGGAACCAGGATGCTCATATTGGTTCCTACATATTCTACGAAGATCTTTATCGGTCAAACTGCATAACAACATACGTTGTTCCCTTTGTCATCGGTATGTTACTTGCCCGAGATTCGATCGTCGGTATCGCAATACCTAGTTCAATGCCGGCAAGTCTCTTTACTCGTTATGTAATGCATCATCCCGCAACTAACTCATTAGTCACATTGCTTGGAAGGCTTATAATGATGTGCATTACCGAGAAGGCCCAGAGATACCTCTCCCAGGCTAAGGTCCAGACTTGGGCTTCTTCACTTGAGCAGCAACTTGTTTGTTGTTCTTCTTGAAAAGTTCCCCTTCTTTCCTTTACCCTTTTTCTTGAAACTGGTGGTCTTGTTGACAATCAACACTAGATGCTCCTTCTTGATTTCTACCTCCGCATCCTTTAGCATTGCGAAGAGCTCAGGAATCGTCTTATACATCCCTTCCATATTATAGTTCATCATGAAGCTCCTGTAGCTTGGTGGTAGTGATTGAAGAACTCTGTCAATGACACTATCAACCGTAAGATTAACTCCCAGCCGAGTCAAGTGATTGTGGTACCCAGACATTCTGAGTATATGCTCACTAACAGAACTATTCTCCTCCATTTTGCAGCTGTAGAACTTATTGGAGACTTCATATCTCTCAATCCGAGCATTTGCTTGAAATATTAACTTCAACTCCTGGAACATCTCATATGCTCCATGACGTTCAAAACGTCGTTGAAGTCCCGGTTCTAAACCGTAAAGCATGGCACACTGAACTATCGAGTAGTCATCAGCTTTGCTCTATCAGGTGTTCATAACATCTGGCGTTGCTCCTGCAGCAGGTTTGGCACCTAGCGGTGCTTCCAGGATGTAATTCTTCTGTGCAGCAATGAGGATAATCCTCAAGTTACGGACCCAGTCCGTGTAATTGCTACCATCATCTTTCAACTTAGCTTTCTCTAGGAACGCATTAAAATTCAATGGAACAACAACACAGCCCATTTATCTACAACAACGTAGACATGCAAAATACTATCAGGTACTAAGTTCATGATAAATTAAAGTACAGTTAATCATATTACTTAAGAAACCCCACTTAGATAGACATCCCTTTAATCATCTAAGTGATCACGTGATCCATATCAACTAAACCATGTCTGATCATCACGTGAGATGGAGTAGTTTTCAAGGGTGAACATCACTATGTTGATCATATCTACTTTATGATTCATGCTCGACCTTTCGGTCTCAGTGTTCCTAGGCCATATCTGCATATGATAGGCTCGTCAAGTTTAACCCGAGTATTCTGCATGTGCAAAATTGGCTTGCACCCGTTGTATGTGAACGTAGAGCTTATCACACCCGATCATCACGTGGTGTCTCAAAGACGATTTAACCGTAGTAACGGTGCATACTCAGGGAGAACACTTATACCTTGAAATTTAGTGAGAGATCATCTTATAATGCTACTGTTGTACTAAGCAAAATAAGATGCATAAAGGATAAACATCACATGCAATCAATATAAGTGATGATATGGCCATCATCATCTTGTGCCTTTGATCTCCATCTCCAAAGCACCATCATGATCACCATTGTCACCGGCTTGACACCTTGATCTCCATCGAAGCATCGTTGTCGTCTCGCCAACTATTGCTTCTACGACTATCGCTACCGCTTAGTGATAAAGTAAAGCAATTACATGGCAATTGCATTTCATACAATAAAGTGACAACCATATGGCTCCTGCCAGTTCCCGATAACAGGGTTACAAAACATGATCATCTCATACAACAATTTATATAATCACGTCTTGACCATATCACATCACAAGATGCCCTGCAAAAACAAATTAGACGTCCTCTACTTTGTTGTTGCAAGTTTTACGTGGCTGCTACGGGCTTAGCAAGAACCATTCTTACCTACGCATCAAAACCACAACGATTTTTCGTCAAGTTTGCTGTTTTAACCTTCAACAAGGACCAGGAGTAGTCACACTCGATTCAAGTATAGTTGGAGAAACAGACACCCAGTAGCCACCTGTGTGCGAAGCACATCGGTAGAATCAGTCTCGCGTAAGCGTGCGCGTAATATCGGTCTGAGCCGCTTCAGCCAACAATACCGCCGAACCAAAGTATGACATGCTGGTAAGCAGTATGATTATTATTGCCCACAACTCTTTGTGTTCTACTCGTGCATAAAACATCTACGCATAGACCTGGCTCGGATGCCACTGTTAGGGAACATAGTATTTCAAAAATTTGCCTACGCACACGCAAGATCCATCTAGGTGATGCATAGCAACGAGCGGGGAGAGTGTGTCCACGTACCCACGTAGACCGGAAGCGGAAGCGTTTAGTAAGGCGGTTGATGTAGTCGAACGTCTTCGCGATCCAACCGATCCAAGTACTGAACGCACGGTGATACGTCTCCAACGTATCTATAATTTTTGATTACTCCATGGTACTTTGTCTACTATTTTGGACTATATTGGGCTTTATTTTCCACTTTTATATTACTTTTGGGACTAACCTATAAACCGGAGGCCCAGCCCAAAATTGTTGTTTTTTGCCTTTTTCAGTATTTCGAAGAAACAGAATATCAAACGGAGTCCAAACGGAATGAAACCTTCGGGATCGTGATTGTCCAACCGAACGTGTTCGCGGCGACTTGGACCCTACTCCGAGAAGCGCCAGAGGCGGTCACGAGGGTGGAGGGCGCGCCCTCCCTAGGCGCGCCTCCCTACCTCGTGGGCCCCTCGGAGCTCCACCGACGTACTCCTTCCTCCTATATATACCTACGTATCCCCGAACGATCAGAAGAGGAGCCAAAAACCTAATTCCACCACCGCAACTTTCTGTATCCACGAGATCCCATCTTGGGGCCTGTTTCGGAGCTCCGTCGGAGAGGGCCGTCATCACCGAGGGCTTCTACATCATCATAGGCCCTCCGATGAAGTGTGAGTAGTTTACTTCAGACCTTCGGGTCCATGGTTATTAGCTAGATGGCTTCTTCTCTCTTTTTGGATCTCAATACAATGTTCTCCCCCTCTCTCGTGGAGATCTATTCGATGTAATCTTCTTTTTGCGGTGTGTTTCTTGAGATCGATGAATTGTGGGTTTATGATCCAAATTATCTATGGAAAATATTTGATTCTTCTCTGAATTCTTTTATGTATGATTGAGTTATCTTTGCAAGTCTCTTCAATTATCTTTTTGGTTTGGCCAACTAGATTGGTAGTTCTTGCAATGGGAGAAGTGCTTAGCTTTGGGTTCAATCTTGCGGTGTCCTTACTCAAAGGATGTAAAGAGTTGCAAGGCACGTATTGTATTGTTGCCATCGAGGATAACAAGATGGGGTTTTATCATATTGCATGAATTTATCCCTCTACATCATGTCATCTTGCTTAGGGCGTTACTCTGTTTTTACTTAATACTCTAGATGCATCTGTGGATAGCGATCGATGAGTGGAGTAATAGTAGTAGATGCAATCGTTTCGATCTACTTGTTTTGGACGTGATGCCTATATACATGATCATTGCCTAGATATACTCATAACTATGCTCAATTCAGTCAATTGCTCAACAGTAATTTGTTCACCCACCGTAGAATACTTATGCTCTTGAGAGAAGCCACTAGTGAAACCTATGGCCCCGGTCTATTCTCATCATATCAATCTATATCACTTTATTTACTTGCTTTGTTTTACTTTGCCTTTTACTTTTTACTTTGCATCTATCTATCAAAAATACCAAAAATATTATCTCTATCAGATCTCACTCTCGTAAGTGACCGTGAAGGGATTGACAACCCCTAAGCGTTGGTTGCGAGTTGCTATCGTTTTGTGTAGGTACGAGACTTGTGTGTGGTCTCCTACTGGATTGATACCTTGGTTCTCAAAAACTGAGGGAAATACTTACGCTACTTTACTGCATCATCCTCTCCTCTTCGGGGAAATCCAACGCAATGCTCAAGAGGTAGCAAGAAAAATTTCTGGCGCAGTTTCCGGGGAGGCTCACGCAAGCAAGTCAACCATACCAAGTACCCATCGCAATCCCTATCTCTCGCATTACATTATTTGCCATTTGCCTCTCGTTTTCCTCTCCCCCACTTCACCCTTGCCGTTTTATTTGCCCTCTCTTTCCCAATCTCCTCCTCTCTTTTCAGTTTGCCTTTTTCCCTTCGCCTTTTGTTTGCTCGTGTGTTAGTTTGCTTGCTTGTCACTATGTCTGAAATTGGGGAAATTATTGCCGACATGGGCGATAATAACATCATGGAAAATTCTGAAGCTCCTGCTGAAGAATCCCCCACCTATCATACAAAAACAATTCGAATCGGTAGTGGTAATATTATTGGAAAAGGGGTTATTCAAGATTTCTTTACTTGTGCCGGTGCTTTGCCCTCTATGGGCAGTCCTATTCTTCATAGAACCAGTAGTCTTGCTGATGCCATTGCTATGCTTATCGTTGAACTTGAAAGGCAATTTATGCATATGCACCCTTTTATGCAAAGGATTTTCCTAGAGTTTTCTAATATCGAACACTCCTCTGTTAAGCGTGCCGCTACTATCTTTTTGGCTCATGAATTCAGATTTATAATAAAAGAGGCCAAAGAAATCTTTGCGCATTATAGGGTGGACGCTGGCCGTCCTCCCATAGAATCTATCCTCTTTGATCAAGAAGAAATTATGCGTTTTCAATCTCTTGACTATGTTGTTTTCAATGAAAACCTTAGAAAAAAGGTACCAACCAATATTTTAATTGATAGAATCTCTGAACTTAATGATGATTTGGCTATTTGAAATAATGAGTTAGGATACTCTCTTGAGTGTAGACTCACGAGGTTCTGTCAAAAGAACGTTTATAATGATGAGTTGGTTGTTCATTATGAAGGGCCGAAAGAGGAACCTATACCTCCTAAAATTGATCTTGGGGATTTTTGCCCTATTAAATTTAGCCCTTTTGATTACTTTTGCTTACCTCAAAGAAAACTTGCTGCCGAACGTATAGAATATGAAATGAGTTTCACCGATCTACCTTATTACTATGGCAATACCTAGATCTATCTTCGCTTTTATGCCTAGCTAGGGGCGTTAAACGATAGCGCTTGTTGGGAGGCAACCCAATTTTATTTTGTGTTTTTTGTTTTTGCTTCTGCTTAGGAATAAATAATCCATCTAGCCTCTGTTTAGATGTGGTTTTATCTTTTAATTAGTGTTTGTGCCAAGCTAGACCTATTGGATCTTCTTGGATGATAGTTATTTGATCTTGCTGTAATTTCCAGAATCTTTGTGCCCAATGCCCGAATTGTTGAAAATCACCAGAACGTGATAAAATACTGATTCCAATTGCTGCTGATCAATAAATAAATTGTCCAGGTCGTCTAATTTTGGTAAAAAAAATTGGGTTCCATAAGTTTGCGTTAGTAACAGATTGCTACAGACTGTTCTGTTTTTGACAGATTCTGTTTTTTGTGTGTTGTTTGCTTATTTTGATGAATCTATGGCTAGTAAATTAATTTATAAACCATAGAGAAGTTGGAATACAGTAGGTTTAATACCAATATAAATAAAGAATGAGTTCATTACAGTACCTTGAAGTAGTCTTTTGTTTTCTTTCTCTAACGGAGCTCACGAGATTTCTGTTGTGTTTTGTGTTGTGAAGTTTTCAAGTTTTGGGTGAATTCTTTTGATGGATTATGGAACAAGGAGTGGCAAGAGCCTAAGCTTGGGGATTACCATGGCACCCCCAAGATAATCCAAGGACACCAAAAATTCAAAGCTTGGGGATGCCCGGAAGGCATCCCTCTTTAAATCCACTTCCATCGGTAATTTACTTGGAGCTATATTTTTATTCACCAACATGATATGTGTTTTGCTTGGAGTGTCTTGTATTATTTGTGTCTTTGCTTGTTAGTTTACCACAATTATCCTTGCTGTAAATACCTTTTGAGAGAGCCATACTTGAATTGGAATTTGTTAGAATACTCTTTGTGCTTCACTTATATCTTTTGAGCTTGATAGTTTTGCTCATAGTGCTTCACTTATATCTTTTGAGCGTGATAATTTTTGCTCTAGTACTTCACTTAGATCTTTTAGAGCACGGTGGCAGATTTGTTTTAAAGAAACTATTTGATCTCTCATGCTTCACTTAGATTATTTTGAGAGACTTTAATAGCATGGTAATTCGCTTAATGTTAATATACTTGGTGTTCAAGATATGTGAAACTTTCTTTTGAGTGAATTGAATACTAAGTTAAGTTTGATGCTTGATAATTGTTTTGAGATATGGAGGTGATAATATCAAAGTCGTGCTAGTTGAGTAGTTGTGAATTTGATAAATACTTGTGTTGAAGTTTGCAAGTCCCGTAGAATGCACGTATGGTTAAAGTTGTGTAACAAATTTGAAACATGAAGTGTACCTGGCTTGTGCATCCTTATGAGTGGCGGTCGGGGACGAGCGATGGTCTTTTCCTACCAATCTATCCCCCTAGGAGCATGCGCGTAGTACTTGAATTTTTGATGACTTCTAAATTTTTGCAATAAGTATATGAGTTCTTTTGACTAATGCTGAGTCCATGGATTATATGCACTCTCACCTTTCCACCTTTGCTAGCCTCTTCGGTGCCATGCATTGCCCTTTCTCACCTTGAGAGTTGGCGCAAACTTCGTCGGTGCATCCAAACCCCGTGATACGATACGCTCTATCACACATAAACCTCCTTATATCTTCCTCAAAACAGCCACCATACCTACCTATTATGGCATTTCCATAGCCATTCCGTGATATATTGCCACGCAACTTCCATCATCATCATCATGACATACATTACTTTTGTCATATTGCCATTGCATGATCATGTAGTTGACATCATATTTGTGGCAAAGCCACCATGCATTATTTTTCATACATGTCACTCTTGATTCATTACACCATCCCGGTACACCGCCGGAGGCATTCATATAGTGTCATATCTTGTTCTAAGTTTCGAGTTGTAATCCTTGTGTTGTAACCAATAGAAGTGTGATGATCATCATTATTAGAGCATTGCCCAAAAAAAGAGAGAAAGGCCAAAAATAAAAAAAAAGAAAGGCCCAAAAAAAGGCAATGCTACTATCTCTTTTTCCACACTTGTGCTTCAAAGTAGCACCTTGTTCTTCATATAGTGAGTCTTATATATTGTGCTTCAAAATAGCACCTTGTTCTTCATATAGTGAGTCTCATATATTGTGCTTCAAAGTAGCACCTTGTTCTTCATGTAGTGAGTCTCATTAGTTGTCCTTTTTATACTAGTGGGAATTTTTCATTATAGAACTTGGCTTGTATATTCCTACAATGGGCTTCCTCAAATGCCCTAGGTCTTCGTGAGCAAGCAAGTTGGATGCACACCCACTAGTTTTCTTTTGTTGAGCATTTATAGCTCTAGTGCATCCGTTGCATGGCAATCCCTACTCCTCGTGTTGATATCAATTGATGGGCATCTCCATAGCCTGTTGATTAGCCTCGTCAACGTGAGACTTTATCCTTTTTGTCTTCTCCACACAATCCACATCATCATATTCTATTCCACCCATAGTGCTATATCCATGGCTCACGCTCATGTATTGCGTGAAGGTTGAAAAAGTTTGAGATTATTTAAGTATGAAACAATTGCTTGGCTTGTCATCGGGGGTATAGAAGTTGGGAACATCTTTGTGTGACAAAAATGAAGCATAGCCTAACTATATGATTTTGTAGGGATGAACTTTCTTTTGCCATGTTATTTTGAGAAGACATGATTGCTTTGATTAGTATGCTCGAATTATTATTGTTTTTGTGTCAATATGAACTTTTGTCTTGAATCTTTCGGATCTGAATATTCATATCACAATTAAGAGGATTTACATTGAAATTATGCCAAAGTATCACTCCGCATCAAAAATTCTTTTTTATCATTTACCTACTCGAGGACGAAAGGTGAATTAAGCTTGGGGATGCTTGATACGTCTCCAACGTATCTATAATTTTGATTACTCCATGCTACTTTGTCTACTGTTTTGGACTATATTGGGCTTTATTTTCCACTTTTATATTACTTTTGGGACTAACCTATTAACCGGAGGCCCAGCCCGTAATTGCTGTTTTTGCCTTTTTCAAGATTTCAAGAAACATAATATCAAACGGAGTCCAAACGGAATGAAACCTTCGATCGTGATTTTCCAACCGAACGTGATCCGTGAGACTTGGACCCTACTCCAAGCAGCGCCAGAGGCGGTCACGAGGTGGAGGGCGCGCCTTTGGCGCGCTTCTACCTCGTGGGCCCCTCGAGCTCCACCGACGTACTCCTTCCTCCTATATATACCTACGTATCCCCAACGATCAGAAGAGGAGCCAAAAACCTAATTCCACCGCCGCAACTTTCTGTATCCACGAGATTGTTGGAAATATGCCCTAGAGGAAATAATAAAAGTATTATTATTATATTTCCTTGTTCATGATAATTGTCTTTTATTCATGCTATAATTGTATTATCCGGAAATCGTAATACACGTGTGAATACATAGACCACAATATGTCCCTAGTGAGCCTCTAGTTGACTAGCTCGTTGATCAAAAGATAGTAATGGTTTCATGACTATTGACATTGGATGTCATTGATAAAGGCATCACATCATTAGGAGAATGATGTGATGGACAAGACCCAATCCTAAGCATAGCACAAGATCGTGTAGTTCGCTTTGCTAGAGCTTTTCCAATGTCAAGTATCTCTTCCTTAGACCATGAGATCGTGTAACTCCCGGATACCATAGGAGTGCTTTGGGTGTACCAAACGTCACAACGTAACTGGGTGACTATAAAGGTGCATTACAGGTATCTCCGAAAGTGTCTGTTGGGTTGACACGGATCGAGACTGGGATTTGTCACTCCGTATGACAGAGAGGTATCACTGGGCCCACTCGATAGTGCATCATCATAATGAGCTCAAAGTGACCAAGTGTTTGGTCACGGGATCATGCATTACAGTGCGACTAAAGTGACTTGCCGGTAACGAGATTGAACGAGGTATTGGGATACCGACGATCGAATCTCGGGCAAGTAAAATACCGATTGACAAAGGGAATTGTATACGGGGTTGTTTGAATCCTCGACATCGTGGTTCAACCGATGAGATCATCGAGGAGCATGTGGGAGCCAACATGGGTATCCAGATCCCGCTGTTGGTTATTGCCCGAGAGCCGTCTCGGTCATGTTTGCATGTCTCCCGAACCCGTAGGGTCTACACAGTTAAGGTTCGGCGACGCTAGGGTTGTATGAATATGAGTATGCAGCAAACCGAAAGTTGTTCGGAGTCCCGGATGAGATCCCGGACGTCACGAGGAGTTCCGGAATGGTCCGGAGGTAAAGATTTATATATGGGAAGTCTTATTTTGGTCGCCGGAAAAGTTTCACGCGTTATCGGTATTGTACCGGGAGTGCCGAAAGGGTCCGGGGTCCACCAGGGTCCACCTGCCTGGGGAGCACATGGGCTGTAGGGGTGCGCCTTGGCCTATATGGGCCAAGGGCACCAGCCCCAAGAGGCCCATGCGCCAAGGAGACAAGGAGAGGGAGAGTCTTAAGAGGGAAGGCACCTCCGAGGTGCCTTGGGGAGGATTGACTCCTCCCCCCCCTTGGCCGCACCCTTCCTTGGAGGAAGGGGCAAGGCTGCGCCCCCCTCTCTCTTGCCACTATATAAAGGGGGGAGGGAGGGGCAGCCGGACCCCTCAAGGCTTGGCGCCTCCCTCCTCCCTGCAACACCTCCTCCTCCTCCCGTAGTTGCTTAGCGAAGCCCTGCCGGAGTTCTGCTGCATCCACCACCACGCCGTCGTGCTGCTGGATCATCATCAAACTCTCCTTTCCCCTTGCTGGATCAAGAAGGAGGAGACGTCATCCGCTCCGTACGTGTGTTGAACGTGGAGGTGTTGTTCGTTCAGCACTAGGTCATCGGTGATCTGAATCACCGCGAGTACGACTCCATCATCCCCGTTCCATTGAACGCTTCCACACGCGATCTACAAGTGGTATGTAGATGCAATCACTCTCCCATGAATCGTTGCTAGATGAACTCATAGATGGATCTTGGTGAAACCGTAGGAAAAATTTTAATTTTCTGCAACGTTCCGCAACAGTGGCATCATGAGCTAGGTCTATGCGTAGTTCTCTATTGCACGAGTAGAACACAATTTGTTGTGGGCGTAGATGTTGTCAACTTTCTTGCCGCTACTAGTCCTATCTTGCTTCGGCGGTATTGTGGGACGAAGCGGCCCGGACCGACCTTACACGTACGCTTACGTGAGACTGGTTCCACCGACTGACATGCACTAGTTGCATAAGGTGGCTAGCGGGTGTCTGTCTCTCCCACTTTAGTTGGAGCGGATTCGATGAAAAGGGTCCTTATGAAGGGTAAATAGAAGTTGACAAATCACGTTGTGGCTTTCACGTAGGTAAGAAAACGTTCTTGCTAGAACCCTATTGCAGCCACGTAAAACTTGCAACAACAATTAGAGGACGCCTAACTTGTTTTTGCAGCAAGTGTTTTGTGATATGATATGGCCAAAGTTGTGATGAATGATGAATGATATATGTGATGTATGAGATCATGTTCTTGTAATAGGAATCACGACTTGCATGTCGATGAGTATGACAACCGGCAGGAGCCATAGGAGTTGTCTTTATTTTTGTATGACCTGCGTGTCATTGAAGAACGCCATGTAAATTACTTTACTTTATTGCTAAACGCGTTAGCCATAGAAGTAGAAGTAGTCGTTGGCGTGACAACTTCATGAAGACACGATGATGGAGATCATGACGATGGAGATCATGGTGTCATGCCGGTGACAGGATGATCATGGAGCCCCGAAGATGGAGATCAAAGGAGCTATATGAGATTGGCCATATCATGTCACTACTATATAATTGCATGTGATGTTTGTTATGTTTTGTATCTTATTTACTTAGAACGATGGTAGTAAATAAGATGATCCCTCATAACAATTTCAAGAAAGTGTTCTCCCTAACTGTGCACCGTTGCTAAAGTTCGTCGTTTCGAAGCACCACGTGATGATCGGGTGTGATAGATCCTTACGTTCACATACAACGGGTGTAAGACAGTTTTACACATGCAAAACACTTAGGTTAACTTGACGAGCCTAGCATGTACAGACATGGACTCGGAACACAAGAGACCACAAGGTCGAACATGAGTCGTATGGAAGATACGATCAACATGGAGATGTTCACCGACGATGACTAGTACCGTCTCACGTGATGATCGGACACGGCCTAGTCGACTCGGATCATGTAACACTTAGATGACTAGAGGGATGTCAAATCTGAGTGGGAGTTCATTTAATAATTTGATTAGATGAACTTTATTATCATGAACAATAGTCTAAAATCTTTGCAAAATGTCTTGTAGATCAAATGGCCAACGCTCATGTCACCATGAACTTCAACGCGTTCCTAGAGAAAACCAAGTCGAAAGATGATGGCAGCAACTATTCGGACTGGGTCCTAACCTCGAGGATCATCCTCATAGCTGCCAAGAAACAATATGTCCTAGAAGCACCGCTATGTGATGCACCCATCCCAGAGAACCAAGACGTTATGAACGCTTGGCAGTCACGCGTCTTGATGATTACTCCCTCGTTCAAGGCGGCATGCTTTACAGCTTAGAACCGGGCTCCAAAAGCGTTTTGAGCGACACGGAGCATATGAGATGTTCGAGGAGCTGAAACTAGTTTTCCAAGCTCATGCCCGGTCGAGAGATATGAAGTCTCCGACAAGTTCTACAGCTTGTAAGATGGAGGAAAATAGTTCACAAGGAGCAAATACTCAAAATGTCCGGTTGCACAACCGCCGTCCCAGTGGACATCAACCTCCCGGACGAGGCGGTCATTGACAGAATCCTTCGGCCGCTCCCACCGAGCTACAAGAGCTTTGTGATGAACTACAATATGCAGGGGATGGTGAAAACTATTCCTGAAGTATTTTCAATGGTGAAGTCAGCAGAGGTAGAAATCAAGAAGGAGCATCAAGTGTTGATGGTCAATAAAACCACTAAGTTCAAGAAGGGCAAGGGTAAGAAGAACTTCAAGAAGGACGGCAAGGATGTTGCCGCCCGCAAGCCGATTGCCGAGAAGAAGTCAAAGAATGGACCCAAGCACGAGACCGAAAGTGTTTTTATTGCAAAGGGAAGGGTCATCGAAGCGGAACTGCCCCAAATACTTAGCGAGATAAGAAGGCCAACAACACTAAAGGTATATTTGATATACATGTAATTGATGTGTACCTTACAAGATCGTAGTAACTCCTCGGTATTTGATACCGTGTCGTTGTTCATATATGTAACTCACAAAGGAGTTGCGGAATAAACGGAGATCGCGAAGGGCGAGGTGACAATGCGCGTCGGGAATGGTTCCAAGGTCGATGTGATCGCCACGGCACGCTACCTCTACATTTACCTACGGGATTAGTTTTAAACCTCAATAATTGTTATTTAGTACCAAGTTTGAGCATGAACATTGTATCAGGATCTCGTTTAATACGAGATGCCTAATCATTTAAATCCGAGAATGATGGTTGTTCTATTTATATGAGAGAAATGTTTTATGGTCATGCTCCGATGGTCAATGGTTTATTCTTAATGAATCTCGAACGTAATGTTACACATGTTCATAGTGTGAATACCAAAAGATGTAAGGTTGATAACGATAGTCCCACATACTTGTGGCATCGCCGCCTTGGTCACATTGGTGTCAAGCGCATGAAGAAGCTCCATGCGATGGACTTTTAGAGTCTCTCGATTATGAATCATTTGACACATGCGAACCATGCCTCATGGGCAAGATGACCAAGACTCCGCTTCTCCGGAACAATGGAGCGAGCAACCAACTTATTGGAAATCATACATACCGATGTAAAAGCGGTCCAATGAGTGTTGAGGCTCGCGGATGATATCGTTATGTTCTCACTATCACTGATGAATTGAGTATATATGTGTATGTCTACTTAATGAAACACAAGTCTGAGACCTTTGAAAAGTTCAAGGAATTTCAGAATGAAGTAGAGAATCAACGTGACCGAAAGATAAAATTCTTGCGATCAGATCGTGGAGGAGAATATTTAAGTCACGAATTTGGTACACACTTCAGGAAATGTGGAATCGTTTCACAACTCACGCCGCTGGAACACCTCAACAGAACGGTGTGTCCGAACGTCGTAATCGCACTCTATTGGATATGGTGCGATCTATGATGTCTCTTACTGATTTACCGCTATCATTTTGGGGATACGCTCTAGAGACAGCTACATTCACTTTAAATAGGGCACCGTCTAAATCCGTTGAGACGACACCGTATGAATTATGGTTTGGGAAGAAACCTAAGCTGTCATTTCTAAAAGTTTGGGGATGCGATGCTTATGTCAAGAAACTTCAACCTGAAAAGCTCGAACCCAAGTCGGAAAAATGCGTCTTCATAGGATACCCTAAGGAAACCATTGGGTATACCTTCTAACTTAGATCCGAAGGCAAGATCTTTGTTGCCAAGAACGGATCCTTTCTGGAAAAAGAATTTCTCTCGGAAGGAGTAAGTGGGAGGAAAGTAGAACTCGATGAAGTACTACCTCTTGAACCAGAAAGTAGTGCAGCTCAGGAAAATGTTCCTGTGGTGCCTACACCGACTGGAGAGGAAATTAATGATGATGATCAAGGTACTTGGATCAAGTTGCTACCGAACTTCAGAGGGTCCACTAGGACACGCTCCGCACTGCAGTGGTACGGCAACCCTGTCTTGGAAATCATGTTGTTAGACAATGGTGAACCTTCGAACTATGAAGAAGCGATGGCGGGCCCAGATTCCAACAAATGGCTTGAAGCCATGCAATCCGAGATAGCATCCATGTATGAAAACAAAGTATGGACTTTGACAGACTTGCCCGATGATAGGCGAGCGATAGAAAACAAATGGATCTTTAAGAAGAAGACGGATGCGGATGGTAATGTTACCATCTATAAAGCTCGACTTGTTGCTAAGGGTTATCGACAAGTTCAAGGGATTGACTACGATGAGACTTTCTCTCCCGTAGCGAAGCTTAAGTCCGTCCGAATCATGTTAGCAATTGCCGCATACTATGATTATGAGATATGGTAGATGGACGTCAAAACGGCATTCCTTAACGGTTACCTTAAGGAAGAGTTGTATATGATGCAGTCGGAAGGTTTTGTCGATCCTAAGAATGCTAACAAGGTATGCAAGCTCCAGCGATCCATTTATGGGCTGGTGCAAGCATCTCGGAGTTGGAACATTCGCTTTGATGAGATGATCAAAGCGTTTGGGTTTATGCGTACTTATGGAGAAGCCTGCCTTTACAAGAAAGTGAGTGGGAGCTCAGAGCATTTCTCATATTATATGTAGATGACATACTTTTGATGGGAAATGATATAGAACTTTTGGACAGCATTAAGGCCTACTTGAATAAGAGTTTTTCAATGAAGGACCTTGGAGAAACTGCTTACATATTAGGCATCAAAATCTATAGGGATAGATCGAGACGCCTCATAGGTCTTTCACAAAGCACATACCTTGATAAGATTTTGAAGAAGTTCAAAATGGATCAGTCCAAGAAAGGGTTCTTGCCTGTTTTGCAAGGTGTGAAATTGAGCTCAGCTCAATGCCCGACCACGGCAAAAGATAAAGAAGAGATGAGTGTCATCCCCTATGCCTCAGCCATAGGATCTATTATGTATGCCATGATGTGTACCAGACCTGATGTAAACCTTGCCGTAAGTTTGGTAGGAAGGTACCAAAGTAATCCCGGCAAGGAACACTGGACAGCGGTCAAGAACATCCTGAAGTACCTGAAAAGGACAAAGGACATGTTTCTCGTTTATGGAGGTGACGAAGAGCTCGTCATAAAGGGTTACGTCGACGCTAGCTTCAACACAGATCTGGATGACTCAAAGTCACAAACCGGATACGTGTATATGTTGAATGGTGGAGCAGTAAGCTGGTGTACCGCAAGCAAGCGAGGCGTCGTGGCGGGATCTACATGTGAAGCGGAGTACATGGCAGCCTCGGAGGCAGCACATGAAGCAATTTGGGTGAAGGAGTTCATCACCAACCTAGGAGTCATACCCAATGCGTCGATCAAACTCTTCTGTGACAACACTTGAGCTATTGCACTTGCCAAGGAGCCCGTGTTTCACAAGAAGACCAGAGGCACATCAAGCGTCGCTTCAACTCCATTCGTGAAAATGTTCAAGATGGGGACATAGAAATTTGCAAAGTGCATACGGATCTGAATATCGCAGATCCGTTGACTAAACCTCTTCCATGAAAGCAAAACATGATCAACACCGTAACTCTATGGGTGTTTGATTCATCACAATGTAACTAGATTATTGACTCTAGTGCAAGTGGGAGACTGTTGGAAATATGCCCTAGAGGCAATAATAAAAGTATTATTATTATATTTCCTTGTTCATGATAATTGTCTTTTATTCATGCTATAATTGTATTATCCGGAAATCGTAATACACGTGTGAATACATAGACCACAATATGTCCCTAGTGAGCCTCTAGTTGACTAGCTCATTGATCAACAGATAGTCATGGTTTCCTGACTATGGACATTGGATGTCATTGATAACGGGATCACATCATTAGGAGAATGATGTGATGGACAAGACCCAATCCTAAGCATAGCACAAGATCGTAGTTCGCTTTGCTAGAGCTTTTCCAATGTCAAGTATCTCTTCCTTAGACCATGAGATCGTGTAACTCCGGGATACCGTAGGAGTGCTTTGGGTGTACCAAACGTCACAACGTAATCGGGTGACTATAAAGGTGCATTACGGTATCTCCGAAAGTGTCTGCATTGGGTTGACACGGATCGAGATCGATTTGTCACTCCGTATGACCGAGAGGTATCACCGGGCCCACAAGGTAGTGCATCATCATAATGAGCTCAAAGTGACCAAGTGTTTGGTCACGGGATCATGCATTACGGCATGCAGTAAAGTGACTTGCCGTTAACGAGATTGAACGAGGTATTGGGATACCGACGATCGAATCTCGGGCAAGTAAAATACCGATTGACAAAGGGAATTGTATACGGGGTTGTTTGAATCCTCGACATCGTGGTTCAACCGATGAGATCATCGAGGATCATGTGGGAGCCAACATGGGTATCCAGATCCCGCTGTTGGTTATTGCCCGAGAGCCGTCTCGGTCATGTCTGCATGTCTCCCGAACCCGTAGGGTCTACACACTTAAGGTTCGCTGACGCTAGGGTTGTATGAATATGAGTATGCAGCAAACCGAATGTTGTTCGGAGTCCCGGATGAGATCCCGGAAGTCACGAGGAGTTCCGGAATGGTCCGGAGGTAAAGATTTATATATGGGAAGTCTTATTTTGGTCGCCGGAAAAGTTTCGCGCGTTATCGGTATTGTACCGGGAGTGCCGAAAGGGGTCCGGGGGGTCCACCAGGGTCCACCTGCCCCGGGGGGGCCACATGGGCTGTAGGGGGTGCGCCTTGGCCTATATGGGCCAAGGGCACCAGCCCCAAGAGGCCCATGCGCCAAGGAGACAAGGAGAGGAGAGTCCTAAGAGGGAAGGCACCTCCGAGGTGCCTTGGGAGGATGGACTCCTCCCTCCCCCTTGGCCGCACCCTTCCTTGGAGGAAGGGGCAAGGCTGCGCCCCTCTCTTGCACCTATATAAAGGGAGGGAGGGAGGCAGCCGGACCCCTCAAGGCTTGGCGCCTCCCTCCTCCCCGCAACACCTCCTCCTCCTCCCGTAGTTGCTTAGCGAAGCCTCACGGAGTTCTGCACATCCACCACCACGCCGTCGTCACTGGATCATCATCAACCTCTCCTTTCCCTTGCTGGATCAAGAAGGAGGAGACGTCATCCGCCTCCGCACGTGTGTTGAACGCGGAGGTGTTGTCCGCTCAAAGCACTAGGTCATCGGTGATCTGAATCACGGCGAGTACGACTCCATCATCCCCGTTCCATTGAACGCTTCCGCACGCGATCTACAAGTGGTATGTAGATGCAATCACTCTCCCATGACTCATTGCTAGATGAACTCACAGATGGATCTTGGTGAAACCGTAGGAAAATTTTTAATTTTCTGCAACGTTCCCCAACAGAGATCCCATCTTGGGGCCTGTTCCGGAGCTCCGCCGGAGAGGGCCGTCATCACGGAGGGCTTCTACATCATCATAGCCCCTCCGATGAAGTGTGAGTAGTTTACTTCAGACCTTCGGGTCTATAGTTATTAGCTAGATGGCTTCTTCTCTCTTTTTTGGATCTCAATACAATGTTCTCCCCCTCTCTCGTGGAGATCTATTCGATGTAATCTTCTTTTGCGGTGTGTTTGTTGAGACCGATGAATTGTGGGTTTATGATCCAGTATTATCTATGGAAAATATTTGATTCTTCTCTGAATTCTTTTATGTATGATTGAGTTATCTTTGCAAGTCTCTTCGAATTATCTTTTTGGTTTGGCCAACTAGATTGGTAGTTCTTGCAATGGGAGAAGTGCTTAGCTTTGGGTTCAATCTTGCGGTGTCGTTAGTCAGTGACAGAAAGAGTTGCAAGGCACGTATTGTATTGTTGCCATCGAGGATAACAAGATGGGGTTTTTATCATATTGTATGAATTTCTCCCTCTACATCATGTCATCTTGCTTACGGCGTTACTCTGTTTTTACTTAATACTCTAGATGCATGCTGGATAGCGGTCGATGAGTGGAGTAATAGTAGTAGATGCGTAATCGTTTCGATCTACTTGTTTTGGACGTGATGCTTATATACATGATCATTGCCTAGATATACTCATAACTATGCTCAATTCTGTCAATTGCTCAACAGTAATTTGTTCACCCACCGTAGAATATTTATGCTCTTGAGAGAAGCCACTAGTGAAACCTATGGCCCCCGGTTCTATTCTCATCATATCAATCTATATCACTTTATTTACTTGCTTTCTTTTACTTTGCCTTTTACTTTTTACTTTGCATCTATCTATCAAAAATACCAAAAATATTATCTCTATCAGATCTCACTCTCGTAAGTGACCGTGAAGGGATTGACAACCCCTAAGCGTTGGTTGCGAGTTGCTATCGCTTTTGTGTAGGTACGAGGGACTTGTGCGTGGTCTCCTCTTGGATTGATACCTTGGTTCTCAAAAACTGAGGGAAATACTTACGCTACTTTACTACATCATCCTCTCCTCTTCGGGGAAATCCAACGCAGTGCTCAAGAGGTAGCACACGGCACCTCCGTGATCTGCACACGTTCAACTCGGTGACGTCCCTCGAACTCTAGATCCAGCTAAGGTCGAGGGAGAGTTTCGTCAGCACGACAGCGTGTTGACGGTGATGATGAAGTTATCGATGCAGGGCTTAGCCTAAGCACTACAACAATATGATCGAGGTGGAAATCTGTGGAGCGGGGCACCGCACACGGCTAAGACAACTGTCAACTTGTGTGTCTATGGGGTGCCCCCCTCCCCCGTACATAAAGGAGTGGAGGAGGGGAGGGTCGGACCTCATAGGGCGCACCCAAGGGGGGGAGTCCTATGATAACCCACAAGTGTAGGGGATCGCAACAGCTTTCGAGGGTAGAGTATTCAACCCAAATTTATTGATTCGACACAAGGGGAGCCAAAGAATATTCTCAAGTATTAGCAATTGAGTTGTCAATTCAGCCACACCTAGATAACTTAATATCTGCAGCAAAGTATTTAGTAGCAAAGTAGTATGATAGTAGTGGTAACGGTAACAAGAGAGTAATGAAAGCAAAAGTAATGTTTTTGGTGTTTTGTAATGATTGTAACAGTAGCACCGGAAAAGTAAATAAGCGTAGACCAGTATATGGAAAGCTCGTAGGCATTGGATCGGTGATGGATAATTATGCCGGATGCGGTTCATAATGTAACAGTCATAACATAGGGTGACACAGAACTAGCTCCAATTCATCAATGTAATGTAGGCATGTATTCGGAATATAGTCATACGTGCTTATGGAAAAGAACTTGCATGACATCTTTTGTCCTACCCTCCCGTGGCAGCGGGGTCCTGATGTCTACTGCACAACCTTCTTCTTGTAGACGTTGTTGGGCTTGCAAGTGCACAGGTTTGTAGGACAGTAGCAAATTTCCCTCAAGTGGATGACCTAAGGTTTATCAATCCGTGGGAGGCGTAGGATGAAGATGGTCTCTCTCAAACAACCCTACAACCAAATAACAAAAAGTCTCTTGTGTCCCCAACACACTCAATACAATGGTAAATTGTATAGGTGCACTAGTTCGGCGAAGAGATGAAGATACAAGTGCAAAATAGATAGTAGATATAGGTTTTTGTAATCTGAAATAATAAAAACAGCAAGGTAGAGAGTGATAAAAGTGAGCGTAAACGGTATTGCAATGGTAGGAAACAAGGCCTAGGGTTCATACTTTCACTAGTGCAAGTTCTCTCAACAATAATAACATAGATAGAACATATGACAAGCCCTCAACATGCAACAAAGAGTCACTCCGAAGCCACTAATAGCGGAGAACAAGCGTAGAGATTATGGTAGGGTATGAAACCACCTCAAAGCTATTCTTTCGGATCAATCTATAAAAGAGTTCGTACTAGAATAATACCTTAAGATACAAATCAACCAAAACCCTAATGTCACCTAGATACTCCATTGTCACCTCAAGTATCCGTGGGCATGATTATACGATATGCATCACACAATCTCATATTCATCCAACCAACATAAAAGTACTTCAAAGAGTGCCCCAAAGCTTCTACCGGAGAGTCAAGAACGTGTGCCAACCCCTATGCATAGGTTCCCAAATGTCACGAAACCCGCAAGTTGATCTCCAAGACATACATCAAGTGTTCTCATAAAAGACTCAATCCGATAAGATAACTTCAAAGGGGAAACTCAATTCGTCACAAGAGAGTAGAGGGGGGAAAACATCATAAGATCCAACTACAATAGCAAAGCTCGGGATACATCAAGATCGTGCCGTAGAGGAACACGAGAGAGAGAGAGATCAAACACATAGCTACTGGTACATACCCTCAGCCCCGAGGGTGAACTACTCCCTCCTCATCATGGATAGCGCCGGGATGATGAAGATGGCCTCCGGTGATGGGATCCCCCTCCGGCAGGGTGCTTTAACAGGGTCCCGATTGGTTTTGGTGGTTCTGGAGGTTTTGCGCGGCGGAACTCCCGATCTAGGTTCTGTTCTGGAAGTTTTAGGGTACGTAGGTATATATGGGTGCAAGGGGTACGTCGGTGGACCTCCGGGGTGCTCACGAGGCAGGGGGCGCGCCCCCCATCCTCGTGGGCAGCCCCGGACTCCCCTGACGTGCACTCCAAGTCCAACAACTGGGTTTCCTTCCAAAATTAACTTCTCCAGTTTATTTCGTTCCGTTTTGACTCCGTCTGATATTCCTTTTCCTCGAAACACTGAAATAGGCATAAAAGCAAGAAATCTGGGCTGGGCCTCCGGTTAATAGGTTAGTCCCAAAAATAATATAAAAGTGGATAATAAAGCCCAATATTGCCTAAAACAGTAAATAAAGTAGCATGAAGCAATCAAAAATTATAGATACGTTGGAGACGTATCACACTCTGGTGCGGATCTTACTCTGGTAGACCTACGAGGTTCGGTAGTAACTTGATCTGAAGTTTCAGGATCAATATCATTAGCTTCCTCACTGATCGGTGTAGTTGTCACAGGAACCGGTTCTTGTGATGAACTACTTTCCAATAAGGGAGCAGGTACAGTTACCTCATCAAGTTCTACTTTCCTCCCACTCACTTCTTTCGAGAGAAACTCCTTCTCTAGAAAAGAATCCGAATTTAGCAACAAAAATCTTGCCCTCAGATCTGTGATAGAAGGTGTACCCAATAGTCTCTTTTGGGTATCCTATGAAGACACATTTCTCCGATTTGGGTTCGAGCTTATCTGGTTGAAGTTTCTTCACATAAGTATCGCAGCCCCAAACTTTAAGAAACGACAACTTTGGTTTCTTACCAAACCATAGTTCATAAGGCGTCGTCTCAACGGATTTTGATGGTGCCCTCTTTAACGTGAATGCGGCCGTCTCTAAAGCATAACCCCAAAATGATAGCGGTAAATCAATAAGAGACATCATAGATCGCACCATATCTAGTAAAGCACGACACGACGTTCGGGCACACCATTTCGTTGTGGTGTTCCGGGTGGCGTGAGTTGCGAAACTATTCCGCATTGCTTCAAATGCAAACCAAACTCGTAACTCAAATATTCTCCTCCACAATCAGATCGTAGAAATTTTATTTTCTTGTTACGATGATTTTCCACTTCACTCTGAAATTCTTTGAACTTTTCAAATGTTTCACACTTGTGTTTCATCAAGTAGATATACCCATATCTGCTCAAATCATCTGTGAAGGTGAGAAAATAACGATACCGCCATGAGCCTCAATATTCATTGGACCACATACATCAAGATGTATGATTTCCAACAAATCAGTTGCTCGCTCCATAGTTCCGGAGAACGGCGTTTTAGTCATCTTGCCCATGAGGCACGGTTCGCAAGTACCAATTGATTCATAATCAAGTGATTCCAGAAGTCCACCAGTATGGAGTTTCTTCATGCGTTTTACACCAATATGACCCTAACGGCAGTGCCACAAATAATTTGCACTATCATTATCAACTCTGCATCTTTTGGCTTCAACATTATGAATATGTGTATCACTACTATCGAGATTCAATAAAATAGACCACTCTTCAAGGGTGCATGACCATAAAAGATATTACTCATATAAATAGAACAACCATTATTCTCTCGATTTAAATGAATATCCGTCTCGCTTCAAACAAGTTTCTGATATAATTTTCATGCTTAACGCTGGCACCAAATAACAATTTTTAAGGTCTAAAACTAATCCCGACGGTAGATGTAGAGGTAGCGTTATGACAGCGATCACATCGACTTTGTAACCATTTCCCACGCGCATCGTCACCTCGTCCTTAGCCAATCTTCGCTAATCGTAGTCCCTGTTTTGAGTTGCAAATATTAGCAATGTAACCAAGATCAAATACCCAGGTGCTATTGCGAGCATTAGTAAGGTACACATCAATAACATGTATATCACATATACCTTTGTTCACCTTGCCATCCTTCTTATCCGCCAAATACTTGGGGCAATTTACGCTTCCAAAGGTCCATGCGCTTGCAGTAGAAGCACTCAATTTCAGGCTTAGGTCCAGACATGGGTTTCTTCTCCTGAGCAGAAACTTGCTTGTTGTTCTTCTTCTTGAAGTTACCCTTCTTCTTCCCTTTGCCCTTCTTCTTGAAACTGGTGGTCTTATTGAACATCAACACTTGATGCTCCTTCTTGATTTCTACCTCTGCAGCCTTTAGCATTGTAAGAGCTCGAATAGTCTTGTCCATCCCTTGCATATTATAGTTCATCACGAAGCTCTTGTAGCTTGGTGGCGATGATTGAAGAATTCTGTCAATGACACTATCATCGGGAAGATTAACTCCCGGTTGAATCAAGTGATTATTATACCCAGACATTTTGAGTATATGTTCACCGATGTAACTATTCTCCTCCATCTTACAGCTATAGAACTTATTGGAGACTTCATATCTCTCAATCTGGCATTTGCTTGAAATATTAACTTCAACTCCTGGAACATCTCATATGCTCCATGACGCTCAAAACGTCGTTGAAGACCCGATTCTAAGCCGTAAAGCATGGGACACCGAACTATCGAGTAGTCATCGCCTTTGCTCGCCAGACGTTCTTAACGTCGTCGGTTACATCTGCTGCAGTTCGCACCCAGCGGTGCTTCTAGGATGTAATTCTTCTTTGCGACAATGAGGATAATCCTCAAGTTACGGACCCGATCCGTGTAGTTGCTACCATCATCTTTCAACTTAGCTTTCTCAAGGAACGCATTAAAATTCAAAGGAACAAAAACACGATCCATCTTTCTACAACAAACATTGATAAGCAAATTACTCTCATGTGATAAGTTCATGATAATTTTTAGTTCAATTAATCATATTACTTAAGAACTCCCACTTAGACAGACATCTCTCTAGTCATCTAAGTGATCACGTGATCCAAATCAACTAAACCATGTCCGATCATCACGTGAGATGGAGTAGTTTCAATGGTGAACATCACTATGTTGACCATATCTACTATATGATTCACGTTCGACCTTTCGGTCTCCGTGTTCCGAGGCCATATCTGTATATGCTAGGCTCACAAGTTTAACTCGAGTATTCCGGCGTGTGCAACTGTTTTGCACCCGTTGTATTTGAACGTAGAGCCTATCACACCCGATCATCACGTGGTGTCTCAAAGACGAAGAACTTTTGCAATGGTGCATACTCGGAGAACACTTCTTGATAATTAGTGAGAGATCATCTTAAAATGCTGCGTCAATCAAAGCAAGATAAGATGCATAAAGGATAAACATCACATGCAATCAATATAAGTGATATGATATGGCCATCATCATCTTGTGCTTGTGATCTCCATCTCGAAGCACCGTTGTGACCACCATCGCCACCGGGCGCGACACCTTGATCTCCATCGTAGCATCGTTGTCGTCTCGCCACCTATTGCTTCTCGACTATCGCTACCGCTTAGTGATAAAGTAAAGCATTACAGGCGATTGCATTGCATACAATAAGCGACAACCATATGGCTCTCGCCAGTTGCCGATAACTCGGTTACAAAACATGATCATCTCATACAATAAAATATAGCATCACGTCTTGACCATATCACATCACAACATACCCTGCAAAAACAAGTTAGACGTCCTCTACTTTGTTGTTGCAAGTTTTACGTGGCTGCTATGGGCTTAGCAAGAACCGTTCTTACCTACACATCAAAACCACAACGATAGTTCGTCAAGTTAGTGATGTTTTAACCTTCGCAAGGACCGGGCGTAGCCACACTCGGTTCAACTAAAGTTGGAGAAACAGACACCCACCAGCCACCTGTGTGCAAAGCACGTCGGTAGAACCAGTCTCGCGTAAGTGTACGCGTAATGTCGGTCCGGGCCGCTTCATGCAACAATACCGCCGAACCAAAGTATGACATGCTTTGGTAAGCAAGATGACTTTTATCGCCCACAACTCACTTGTGTTCTACTCGTGCATATAACATCTACGCATAAAACCTGGCTCGGATGCCACTGTTGTGGAACGTAGTAATTTCAAAATTTTCCTACGCACACGCAAGATCATGGTGATGCATAGCAATGAGAGGGGAGAGTGTTTTCCATGTACCCTCATAGACCGAAAGCGGAAGCGTTATAACAACGCGGTTGATGTAGTCGTACGTCTTCACGGCTCGACCGATCAAGCACCGAAACTACGGCACCTCCGAGTTCTAGCACACGTTCAGCTCGATGACGATCCCCGGACTCCGATCCAGCAAAGTGTCGGGGATGAGTTCCGTCAGCACAACAGCGTGGTGACGATCTTGATGTTCTACCGTCGCAGGGCTTCGCCTAAGCACCGCTACAATATTATCGAGGAGAACGGGGCACCGCACACGGCTAAGGAACGATCACGAAGATCAACTTGTGTGTCATGGGGTGCCCCCCTGCCCCCGTATATAAAGGAGGGAGGGGGAGGTGCGGCCGGCCCCTAGGGATGCGCCTGGAGGAGTCCTACTCCCACCGGGAGTAGGACTCCCCCCTCTTGCCTTGTTGGAGAAGGAAAGGGGAAGGGGGAAAGAGGAAAGGGCCCCCCCCCTTCCTTGTCCTATTTGTACTAGTGGGGGAGGGGGCGCGCGGCCTGCCCTGGCCGGCTCTCCTCTTCTCCCTTAGGGCCCATGTAGGCCCATCAACCCCCGGGGAGAGGGGGGGTTCCGGTAACACCCCGGTACTCCGGTAAAATCCCGATTTCACCCGGAACGATTCCGATATCCAAATATAGGCTTCCAATATATCAATCTTTATGTCTCGACCATTTCGAGACTCCTCCTCATGTCCATGATCACATCCGGGACTCCGAACAACCTTCGGTACATCAAAACATATAAACTCATAATATAACTGTCATCGTAACGTTAAGCGTGCGGACCCTACGGGTTCGAGAACTATGTAGACATGACCTAGAACTGTTTCCGGTCAATAACCAATAGCGGAACCTGGATGCTCATATTGGCTCCTACATATTCTACGAAGATCTTTATCGGTCAAACCGCATAACAACATACGTTGTTCCCTTTCTCATCGGTATGTTACTTGCCCGAGATTTGATCGTTGGTATCTCAATACCTAGTTCGATCTCGTTACCGACAAGTCTCTTTACTCGTTACGTAATGCATCATTCCGTAACTAACTCATTAGTTACATTGCTTGCAAGGCTTATAGTGATGTGCATTACCTAGAGGGCCCAGAGATACTCTCCGACAATCGGAGTGACAAAAACCTAATCTCGAAATATGCCAACTCAACATGTACCTTTGGAGACACTCAGAGCTCCTTTATAATCACCCGATTCGTTGTGACGTTTGGTAGCACACAAAGTGTTCCTCCGTAAACGGAGTTGCATAATCTCATAGTTATAGGAACTTGTATAAGTCATGAAGAAAGCAATAGCAATATACTAAACGATCAAGTGCTAAGCTAACGGAATGGGTCAAGTCAATCACATCATTCTCCTAATGATGTGATCCCATTAATCAAATGACAACACATGTCTATGGTTAGGAAACATAACCATCTTTGATCAATGAGCTAGTCAAGTAGAGGCATACTAGTGACATTAAGTTTGTCTATGTATTCACACATGTATCATGTTTCCGGTTAATACAATTCTAGCATGAATAATAAGCATTTATCATGATATGAGGAAATAAATAATAACTTTATTATTGCCTCTAGGGCATATTTCCTTCATTTCTTTCATAGATTTCTTTGCCTCTTGCACATCTTCAAGACTGAGAAATAGAACACCTCTCTTCTTAGGAGTTGGTTCAGGAATAGGCTCAGTAATTGGCTCAGGAGCTGAATCAGGAGCTGGCTCAGGAGGTGCCCAATTATTTTCATTTGTCAACATATTATTCAATAGAATTTCAGCTTCATCCTGTTCTTTCCTGTAAAGAGAACCGGCACAACTATCCGTAATCTCTGGAAACATCGGTTAGTCCATTATAAAAGATATCAAGTATTTCATTTTTCTTAAGAGGATGATCAGGCAAAGCATTTAGTAACTTGAGAAGCCTCCCCCAAGCTTGTGGGAGACTCTCTTCTTCAATTTGCACAAAGTTGTATATTTCCCTCAAGGCAGCCTGTTTCTTATGAGCAGGGAAATATTTCGCAGAGAAGTAATAAATCATATCCTGGGGACTACGCACACAACCAGGATCAAGAGAATTAAACCATATCTTAGCATCACCCTTTAATGAGAACGGAAATATTTTAAGGATATAAAAGTAGCGAGATCTCTCATCATTAGTGAACGGGGTGGCTATATCATTTAGTTTAGTAAGATGTGTCGCAATAGTTTCAGATTCATAGCCATGAAAAGGATCAGATTCAACCAAAGTGATTATATCAGGATCAACAGAGAATTCATAATCCTTATCGGCAACACAAATAGGTGAAGTAGCAAAAGTAGGGTCGGGCCTCATTCTATCATTAAGAGATTGCTTATTCCATTTAGCTAATAACCTTCTAAGCTCATCATTATCTTTGCAAGCTAAAAATAGCAGCAGAAGCTTCTTTATCAAAAATATAACCCTCAGGAATAACAGGCATGTTTTCATCATCAATTTCATCAACATGATCAGTTTCAATAATTTCTTTCTCTCTAGCCCTAACAATTTGTTCATCAAGAAAATCACTAAGGGGCACAGTAGTATCAAGCATAGAAGTAGTTTCATCATAAGTATCATGCATAGCGTAAGTGGCATCATCAATAACATGCGACATATCGAGCGAATAGCGTAAGCGTGTTTAGGTGTCACAAGCTTACTCAAAATGTAAGGTGAATCAAGTGCGAGCTAGATGGCGCTTCCTTACCTCCCCTCGTAGTTGAGGGATAAATTGTTGTCTTAGCGTCTTTCAAGTTCTTCATAGTGTCCAGCAGATATAAATCCCAAGTGACTCAAAGAATAGAGCTATGATCCCGGCAACGGCGCCAGAAATTAGTCTTGATAACCCACAAGTGTAGGGGATCGCAACAGCTTTCGAGGGTAGAGTATTCAACCCAAATTTATTGATTCGACACAAGGGGAGCCAAAGAATATTCTCAAGTATTTGGCAACTGAGTTGTCAATTCAACCACACCTGGATAACTTAATATCTGCAGCAAAGTATTTAGTAGCAAAGTAGTATGATAGTAGTGGTAACGGTAACAAAAGAGTAATGAAAGCAAAAGTAATGTTTTTGGTGTTTTGTAATGATTGTAACAGTAGCAACGGAAAAGTAAATAAGCGTAAACCAGTATATGGAAAGCTCGTAGGCATTGGATCGGTGATGGATAATTATGCCGGATGCGGTTCATCATGTAACAGTCATAACATAGGGTGACACAGAACTAGCTCCAATTCATCAATGTGATGTAGGCATGTATTCCGAATATAGTCATACGTGCTTATGGAAAAGAACTTGCATGACATCTTTTGTCCTACCCTCCCGTGGCAGCGGGGTCCTAATGGAAACTAAGGGATATTAAGGCCTCCTTTTAATAGAGAACGAGGAACAAAGCATTAGCACATAGTGAGTACATGAACTCCTAAAACTACGGTCATCACCGGGAGTGGTCCCGATTATTGTCACTTCGGGGTTGCCGGATCATAACACATAGTAGGTGACTATAGACTCGCAAGATAGGATCAAGAACTCACATATATTCATGAAAACATAATAGGTTCAGATCTGAAATCATGGCACTCGGGCCCTAGTGACAAGCATTAAGCATAGCAAAGTCATAGCAACATCAATCTCGTAACATAGTGGATACTAGGGATCAAACCCTAACAAAACTAACTCGATTACATGATAGATCTCATCCAACCCATCACCGTCCAGCAAGCCTACGATGGAATTACTCACGCATGGCGGTGAGCATCATGAAATTGGTGATGGAGGATGGTTGATGATGACGACGGCGACGAATCCCCCTCTCCGGAGCCCCGAACAGACTCCAGATCAGCCCTCCCAAGAGGTTTTAGGGCTTGGCGGTGGCTCCGTATCGTAAAATGCGATGATTTCTTCTCCTTGATTTTTTTTCTCCCCAAAAGCAAATATATAAAGTTGGAGTTGGCGTCGGAGGAGCTCCAGGGGGCCCACGAGGTAGGGGGCGCGCCATGGGGGGGCGCCCCCCACCCTCGTGGACAGGGTGTGGGCCCCCTGGTCTTCATCTTTGGCAAGGATTTTTTATTATTTCTGAAAAGTTGTTCCGTGGAGTTTCAGGTCATTCCGAGAATGTTTGTTTCTGCACATAAATAACACCATGGCAATTCTGCTGAAAACAGCGTCAGTCCGGGGTTAGTTCCATTCAAATCATGCAAATTAGAGTCCAAAACAAGGGCAAAAGTGTTTGGAAAAGTAGATACGACGGAGACGTATCATCCTACCCCCAGTAGGAGTAGGTTTCCCCCTTTCCCTAGTTGGAGTAGGAGAAGAAGGAAGAGGGAGAAGTAGAAAGGAAAGGGGGGCCGACCCCCACCCGATTCGGATTGGGCTTGGGGGGGAGCCCTCCACCTGGCCGCATCTTCCTCTCTCCCACTAAGGCCCAATAAGGCCCATTGACTCCCCGGGGGGTTCCCGTAACCCCCCGGTACTCCGGTAAATGCCCGAACTCATCCGGAACCCTTCCGGTGTCCAAACATAGCCTTCCAATATATCGATCTTTATGTCTAGACCATTTCGAGACTCCTCCTCATGTCCGTGATCACATCCGGGACTCCGAACTACCTTCGGTACATCAAAACACATAAACTCATAATACCGATCGTCATCGAACGTTAAGCGTGCGGACCCTACGGGTTCGAGAACTATGTAGACATGACCGAGACTCACTTCCGGTCAATAACCAATAGCGGAACCTGGATGCTCATATTGGTTCCTACATATTCGACGAAGATCTTTATCGGTCAAACCGCATAACAACATACGTTGTTCCCTTTGTCATCGGTATTTTACTTGCCCGAGATTCGATCGTCGGTATCTCAATACCTAGTTCAATCTCGTTACCGGCAAGTCTCTTTACTCGTTACATAATGCATCATCCCGCAACTAACTCATTATTCACATTGCTTGTAAGGCTTATAGTGATGTACATTACCGAGAGGGCCCAGAGATACCTCTCCGGCAATCAGAGTGACAAATCCTAATCTCGATCTATGCGAACTCAACAAACACCATCAGAGACACCTATAGAGCATCTTTATAATCACCTAGTTACGTTGTGATGTTTGATAGCACACTAAGTGCTCCTCCGGTACTCGGGAGTTGCATAATCTCATAGTAATAGGAACATGTATAAGTTATGAAGAAAGAATTAGCAATAAACTAAACGATCATAGTGCTAAGCTAATGGATGGGTCAAGTCAATCACATCATTCTCTAATGATGTGACCCCGTTCATCAAATGACAACTCTTGTCCATGGCTGGGAAACTTAAACATCTATGATTAACGAGCTAGTCAAGTAGAGGCATACTAATGACACTCTGTTTGTCTATATATTCACACATGTACTAAGTTTCCGGTTAATACAATTCTAGCATGAATAATAAACATTTATCATGATATAAGGAAATATAAATAACAACTTTATTATTGCCTCTAGAGCATATTTCCTTCAGTAGCCACCCTCTGCTTGATATTTGTAACCACCTCCAGCAGTCCGAGGCTATGGTCATCTGCCGAATATGGAGATCTTGAGCAAGCACAAGTGCCTCATTGCACACATAAACTTCCAGAGGGGTCGACCAGACAATCAAAAACTACAGCTAAAGCCCCAAGAAAATTTCCCTGCTTGTCTCTACAGACCACCGCCGCAGTGCCCCTATCGCCAAGGCATGATAGACCGCCATCGACGTTCATCTTTGCCGCTTCTCCTTCAGGGGGAATCCACTTGCCTATCTTATTTCGCCTAGTAGAAAAAGGTGCCAGTATGGGACGGCCAAGACTGAGCTATCTCTAGCTCTTCCAAGCATCTATTTTTTAATTATAAAGCACCACTTCGAGGTAGGACTTTGGAATTCATTATCATGGATGGCCTTCCTTCTAGCCCACCCACCATATAGCCCATAAAGCGACTAGCACCCATGCGACCGAGATCCTGTTGGTTCATGGTTTCGAAGAGCCAAAACAACAACAACCTGGCGTCTTCTTCTTGATTTGATATCACATGCTCGAGTAAATCCCCATTCCCCAAAGCCCAACTGCACCTCGCCATGCGACATGAAAGTAGTGAGTGGCGCTAAGTATGTTCTTTGTATTACAGATGGGAAACATTTGTGACCGGCTGACCGGCGGAACACTCAGCCAGTCACATGCGGTTCGTTCAATTTTGTAACAAATCATGTGGCCCGCATTCGCCCTTATCCGCTGACCTCCACCGCTTTTTTATCCACTCACCACAGCAGCTCCTCTGCCTTATCCTTTCTTCTCTCACCCCGTCGCATGCATCCTCAACCCCCACAGCAATTCCTCCCCTGCGTACTCTCTCTCCCATGGCCTACCTCCAAATAAACATCTCGCCGGCCGCGGAATAGGTGTGTGGCAAGCTGGTGATCCCGGAGGAACACACACGAAGATGCAGAGGTGCGCGTCGTACAACGATCAGCGAGCAGAGGTGCAGTGCTTGTCGTCTTGTCTGCCGGAACTAGATGTGCGCCCTCTTCATGGCCATCGCAACCAGGGTTCGTTAGTCGCATGGCCAAGCTGCAATTGGCCACAGGGGCGACGAATTTGTGCTGGAACCAGGTATTTGTTTTGCTGGATCCACCCATTTGTTTTGCTACAACCCTTTTCTCTTTTTGCTATCATCCCCATTTGATTTTTTATGAACATTTGGATTTTTGCTGGAACCGGGGCCTATTTTTGCTGGAACCAACTGGTGGATATGCTGCAAAGTCGACACCACGCCGGAGGAAGCTGCATCCAGTGGCAAGGAGGGTTGCGGCCAACGCCGTTCGAACGCCGGAAGTTGCAACCGTGTACGCTGGAGCTGCAACCGGCGACTGGGGGAGCTGCAAGCGGGGTCGCTGTATTTTGGTGAACAATTTTCTTTTTGCTAGAACCGATGTATTGTTTTGCTGGAACTGAGATAAATTTTTGCTTCATTGGCTGCAGAGTTCTCAAAGCTCATGTCATTTTTGCTGGAACCTAAGCTTGGTTTTGCTAGAAGCGTTTTTTGATTTTGCTTATACCGACCAGCAGATTTCTTTAGGTATGATGCACGTCGACAATGGAGGCCAGCAGAGACGGCGACGCCGTGCTACGATGGGCGGCATGAGTTTTTGCTGTCCGAGCTGCATCCGGCCATCGACGGGAGCTGCATGCAGCAGGAGGGTGTTGCTGGATCGACGACGAGATGTGAAGGGTGTGCGACAACAGCAACGGCGAGCTGCGGAGAGAGGTGGTGACCTGTAACCCATGGCGATGGCGGCTACCGCGGGGTGCGCAAGTTTTGTGTGGCAAGGCCGCGGGGTGGGGGCGGTTGGCTGAGCGCGGTGACTCATTGTGGAAGGAGGCATGATGTGCGGAAGGACAGAGAGGAAATCATGCGGCTACTTTTGCCTGAATCCAACGGCTGCTAGGCGACCGGCCAAAAGTTGGACCGGTGCGCCGGCGCCTAGCAATGGCCATTACAGATGGGGCAACTGAAGAATCTGCCATCTTGTCTTTTCGAACAGTTCCTGTCGGCAATGCAGTGTGTGCAAAGCGCCAAGTAAACACGCCAACTTTTGATGGGATCTTTACCTTTCACAGTTGGGATCTTTACCTCCTTTGTCCTCAACAAGTCTTACTGAATATCTATATGGAAGGCCTTAACGATAAGTATCTTGGGCTTCCATCCATGGTGGGAATGGACAGAAGTGACTCTTTTGAGTATCTCATTGACAGAGTAAATCAGGTGTTGATAGGTTGGAAGGAGAAGCTGCTTTCCACAGGGGGGAAAGAAACGCTTATTAAGGCTGTTGCTCAGGCCATGCCGGTGTTCGCGATGTCTGTATTCAAAATTCCGAAGAAAATATGCAAAGGAATGACGGATGCTATATCGAAATACTGGTGGGGAGATGACGACAATCATAAGCGGATCCATTGGGCAGCTTGGTGGAAGGTGTGTATACCGAAAGAAAGGGGAGGGTTGGGTTTCAGGGACTTCCACAGTTTTAACTTAGCTCTACTTGCTAAACAAGTGTGGAGGCTGCTGGAGAATCCTGATTCTCTGTGTGCCCAGATATTGAGAGCCAAGTATTATCCGGATGGGAAACTACTTGATGCCAAGGTAAAAAGTGGAAGCTCGTATACATGGCAGAGTATTTGTGCTGGTATCAATACATTCAGAAGAGGGGCAATATGGCGTATAGGTGATGGTTCACAAGTGAACATTTGGACAGACTCGTGGATTCAATCGAGTGCTGATGGTCGTGTCATTACACCACGAGGGGGGACACTGCTGACAAAGGTTGCAGAGTTGATTGATCCGGTCACGGGGTTTTGGGATCAACAGTTGATAACTGATGTCTTCTGGCCGGTTGATGCGCATAGAATTCTTGCAATTCACCGGCACCACATGGGATGATGGAAGATTTTGTAGCCTGGAGGTTTACAAGGAGCTTCGTGTTCTCGGTCCGGTCAGCTTATCATGTTGAGTGGCAGCATCAATTTGCACGCTGGTATGAACGAACAGAGGGGGAGCCGTCTCAGCTTATCCGGTGTGGAAGAAACTTTGGGAGTCGCTTTGCCCCGCTTAAGGTGAAGATTCATGCGTGGAAGGTCTTACATGGATTCATACCTTGTTATGGGGTATTGGCAAATCGCCACATTGATACGTCAGATAGTTGTCCTATGTGTGCGGGGGGATGCGAAGATATTATGCACGCTCTCTTCACTTGCCCTAGGGCAGCCGAAGTATGGAGATGTCTGAATCTTGACGGTTTCATGGACGAGGCGTGTGATACTGACAGGGCGGGCTCGGCAGCGTTGGACTATATTTTATGTGCTCCTGCTCGTCAGACGTTGATCCAAGATATTCCAGCTCAATTCCTAATCCTTATGGGTATCTGGTACATTTGGTGGGAGCGTAGGCAACACGTCCACGGGGAGGAAGTGCAGGCCCCGGCCCGAGCGGCTTTGTCGATTGCTGCACTGGCAGCAAATTATTCCAAGGCGATGAAGAAGAATGCGATTGAGAGATCATCTGGTTGGAGGAAACCGCAGGAGGACTTTGTCAAACTGAATGTAGATACAGCTTTCAATGCGAACGACCTTCGTGGAGCTATAGGAGCTGTGCTACGGATCTGCAGAGGTGGATTCATCGCTGCTTCTAACGGCGACCGGAGCATGTTGTCGATCTTTGGGACAGCGGAAGCACATGCACTACGGCATGGTCTCTTGCTAGCGCAGCGGATGGGGATCACCAAGCTCATTGTGGAGTCCGACTGTATGGAGGTGGTTGAAACTATGAACAATGGTGGGTTTACGGCATCGGGTGCAGCAGCGATCTATTCGGACTGTGTGATCCTTATCATATGTTATACTTCGATATCTTTTGTTCACTGTCCTAGAAAGGCAAATTCCGTCGCTCATAGCTTAGCTAGGCAAGCAGGGTTTGCTCCATCTTCCTTCTGGAGTGAGGAGCCACCGGCCTTCATTGTAAAGGGCTTAGTGGATGATGTAACTCTATTTTGATCCAATAAAAGATTTCCGAAGTTTCAAAAAAAAAAACAAGTCTTACTGATTCCTCTTTCTCGAGGGCCCATGGGTTGACCTGATGGTCAGGGCTACTTAGTGCCGTAAGGGGCCTTGGGATGACCCGATAGGCCAACTTCATGTCACGTGGGGCACACTGGGCGTAACACTGTTAGTTGCCCCTAAACTGGTCCTTGAGCTTGGCTGCTTCCAGGTCGAGGGCGAATCGACTGTGCCGTCTTCTGAAGATCATGGCCGACTTCCCCCAAGCCTTCTCAAAAAATAATTCCGTGCCGCCTTGCCATCCGAAGCTGGGCTCCTCCGACCGACAAAAAAAACAAAAAAGAACAATAAAAATGGAAAAGAAACACAAAACCCTAGAATAGACGAAAATATAAAAGAAAAAGAAAGGAAGAGGAAACCATAAAAATGAAAAGGTATTTACAAAAAGAAACGTAAAACTGAAAAATAATGAGATTCAAAACCAAAAACAGAAAATTTTCTAAAACGCCAAATGGAGGCCGAGCTCCATGTAGGCTGAATTTTGAAAAGTGTCAAATTCCATACTTTTATGTTACAGTAAATTCTGAAAATACACGTACATTAATTTCGTGTACACATGTATATTTTTTCATCATTTTTGAAATTGAGAAGTTTTAATTTTGATTTCCTTTTTAAAAATTTGGCCTCCAGAACGCCCTATTTAAAACCCCAACTTAGAATGGTTACGTCAGGCTCCAGGAATTCATCTTTTATTATTCCAGTATATTACTTTATTTATACCTTTAATTGATGATCTTTATTTTATTGGAAATCGTGTAAAGATTATTTGGATTTGATACAGCTACTTGTCCATATAGTTTCATTTTTCTTTACTTTTAGAAATATCATAAAAGCATATATTTGGAAAATATTTATATTTTACTACTCTAATAAATTGTTTGACATGCATTTAAAAATATATTCAATATGTATTTAGAATAAATATTTATTTATTGTGTATTTCAAAACGGTGTGTCGATATAAAAAAATGTACATCTCATATATAAAATGTTCGAATTGTACTTTGATGAAATTCATCTCTTACACAAAAATGTGTTGAACTCAGCAACAAAGAAAGACAGATCACAAGTATGAAATTGTAAGGACGTTCATTTGTCTGATAGCAAGGAGATTAAATCACAAGTACTATGAAATTACAAGGTATCTTCATTTGTCGGATACTACTAATTAAGGAGATTAAAACCTTCCTAGCTACAGAAAAGTGGAAAAGGCACGTACTCTACACGGGAACTAGGCTTGGAAGTTGGAACGTATGAGATTACTTGAAAGTCACATGTCTCCGTTGGGTATTCAACAAACACGCCCGTGTCAGGGTGGTAATACCTCAACTGGAGCTGCATGTGAAGCGGAATATTCCTTTCTTTTCCTCGTTCCTCCCAGGTTCTTGAGTTAGACGGCACAGTTGTAGGCAGCTATTGGACGTAGACATCGGAGTCGTGGAAAAGTGGGTACTATCTCGATGACATGCTGTTGCTCCCATCGTGGCGCGTTGTCCAAGTCGCGGCACATCCACGTCTCGTGCAACCCATCGCCGTAGTCAGCCTCGTGACGAGCCACGCACACGCACAGCTCCCCACGCAGCTCGGCTAAGAGCATCTTCAGCTGTTCAGCCCCTCAGGGCGTTAAAAAAAAAGCTGATGCGAGACGAACCGGCCAGATTGGGCCCCGGACGACCTACCTCCCAACGCCCTCAGCGCCGCCCCTGTACCAAGCAAATTCAAACGCAGTCATTCCCGCTCACAAAATAGACGCCACAAATTCGGCGATCAAGCGGCCACAAATTCGGCGATTGAATGAAAAGTTCGACATACAAAAAGCAGAAAGACGCGCGTGCGCATCAGATGGCGAGATCGGCCTCCGGTGTCGGCGGAGTCGGCGTCTTGAGCTTAGCGGCACTCACTCCGTCTTTGGCGGCGGCGTCGGCGTAGCTTCGTCTTCGCGAGTCTCGGCGGCATCATCGCTCGGACTTGGCGGCGGCGTCGGCGTGTGTGGCATCGTCGAGGGAAGCTGGTTCAGGATGAGGCCACGCTCTGCCAAGTACCACACCTTGACCGCCTCGTCGTTGCTTTCTGAGCATGTCCGCCCGCCAAAGCAGAAAGCCAGGTTGGTGTTTTTCTTCTTCGCGGCGGCGTTGGTCGGAGTAGGTCGAGCTTGACGGCGCCGCCGACATCAACGCCAACCACCACGCCTCGGTCTTCTCTTCACGAAGGCGGCCCGGCTCGTCGGCCGGGCGAGGTGCTCGATGGACTCCTGCACTCGAGCGGTGACCGCGTCGGCGTGTTGCCCCCTCTTGGCACCTTTGTTGCCGTCCGGCCGCCCTTCTGACGCGCCCGGAGTCGGCCCGTCCGGCTTGTAGGTCTCCTTGGCCTTGTCGAGGGTGCGCCGGACTTCCGCCCACTTCTCTCACATGTCAATGCGCTTGTAAACGTGGAGGTACTTGAACTCGGCGTCGTTGTTGCCCTGCCGATACAAGGCGAACATGCGCAGCAACTGCGCGGAGGAACAAACAGTTGGCGGCACACACGAGAAGAGAGGCGGAGATCGGCGTGCCATACCTAATCCTCAATGCTGGCGCCGCTCTCCGGGCGAGCCGCGACCTCCTCGACGATCCCATGCCATTTGTTGCATGCCCCCTGGATACGCCCCCAATGGTTTGCCATCGCCTTCGCCCCGCGCTGCATGTAGACGCCTTTAAAGTAGGGGTCGATGAGCTTGCGTTCGTCGAACTCGGCCTTGATGCGCTCCCAGTACGTGTCGATGCTCTGGTTCGTGCCGGTGGTCGGGTCGAGGCAGACGATTTTCCATGCTCCGGCGAGCCATTCCTCCTCATTGGATGCCCACTTGATGCACGGCTCGCCGGACCTGGCCGCCCGCTTCTTCTTCTTGCGCCTCCTCTGCCGGAACAGTCGCCTGCTCCTCCTCCTCATCATCATCATCTTCGTCCTCCTCCTCCTGCTCCTCCTGCTCCTCCTCGCCGTAGACGTAGCCGAGCTCGCCGTCCATGCCGCCGTTGAGGTCCACCGTGTCGTCCGGGGGGACGAACCCGGGAGACGCGGCGGCCGCGATCGAGCCGGTCGCGATGATGTTCTCCATGTCTGCCTCGGTCTCATCGGTGTCGCCGGCGCGAGAAGGGAAGCACGCCACGGAGGAAAGGGGCGTCGGGGAGGACGCGTAGGCGGGCGGCGAGTAGTTGTATGGAGGGTACTGCACGCCGGCAAAAGCGAGGGCGCAACCGAGCCGGGTGTCCATGGGGAAGGTGACGTTGGGTTGAACCCACCGCGGCGCTGCCCCATCGGGCGTAGCCGGCGAGGGCATGCATCCCCATGGTTGCGGCGACGGAGAGCCGACGCTTTGCCGCCCTAGGGCGCGTCGGGCGGGCGTGGCCGGTGGATTCATCATCCCCGCGCGAGTCGCCTTGGCCTCGGCTTGGTCCGCCGAAGCCGCAGCCACACGCGCCGCGTTGTCACGGGCCTTCTTCGCGATCGCCCTGTTCCGCCAGTGGCGGTGACAGCCTCCCGTCGCTGAACTTCCGCCCTCCAATCGGTGTTTGTCATGCCCGGTGGCTTGGACGGCGGCGCCCTCGGCTTCCTCTGCTTCGGCTGGGCGACGGAGGCGGTCGCGGTTGCCGCGGCGCGGGGGACGACGTACTTCTTCGGTGGCATGGCGGCCGGCCGAGGCGAGCGGAGGGAGATTAAGGGAGGAAGGGAGAGAATGGGAGGGAAGTGGGGGAAAAGCGGGAAGAAACAATGGGAAGAGGCGCTCGACTCGCCGACAGGGCGGACCCATGCGCCCTTTTCGCTTGTGCCGGCGCCCAGGTGCCCCCCAAGGCGCCGGGTTCGGCCTGGATCCGCCGGCGCCAGTTTCGGCCCGAGCCGTTTTTTCGACGCCGCCGCGGCAAAAACATCTGGGAAGAGTCTGTTGGGGGCGCAGCTGAAGATGCTCTAGGCTCGCAGCCGCGTAGTCCAGGCTCGGGCTGCAAGGAGGCCCTGGCAGGAGAGGACACCGAACGACTCGTCTTCTAACTTGAAGCGGATGAATCCCGGTGCTTCCCGGAGTAGCAACTCCTCGACGGTCCAGAGCAACGAGTCCTTGAAGAAGGTGGCGGTTCGGCCTGGCAAGACAGGGTAAGGTGGCGCCGCCGCCGTCTCGCGCCAACACTGGCCCGCCGCTCCGACGGTGACCACCTCCATCCCGTGGGTGTAGTGGTTAGGGTTGCCCACGGGCCCTTCCATGGAGCGGTAGAAGAAGCGGGCAACCTTGTAAGCTTTGGAGCGAGGGTCATGGCCGAGGCCCTGGAATCGAAAAGGGGTCGAACCAAACGTGGCAGCGTGAGGAGGCCTCACCGAGGGAAGCATGAGGACGCGCCTTGTGGCCGGGTTGAGCACACGCACCACGGCGTCGGAGGGCACCAGCACCAGCCCGTCACAGTGCGCAGGGTCGTGGGAAACATCCGTCGTGCCAGGGACGGAGTACTCCGCGCCCTTGGGGTGTACGAGGGTGGCGGTGTCCTGCTCCCATGGGGGGTACACGCCAGCGGCGACGGTTAACATGTAGGGCGATGAGCGTGAACGTGTTCTGGGCGTGGAGGCGGAGGTGTGCGCGGACGAAGAAATCGTTGTCAATGGTGTCACGCCATGCCTTGCAAACACACCTGAACCGCAGCAGCAGCGAGTTCACAGGAGTCGGAGGAGGATCTCCGCGGACGGGAGCTCCTACACGCCGCTTATTGCGGCAAATGGAGGGCGCGCCGCACAGGGGTCCCCTGACTGGGGCCGGCCCACTACAATCGAGTTAAGCTGAACGCAAAACTTAACGACGCAAAAATGACAGCGCTGGTAGTACCCGAACGCGCGACCTCGCGACTCTAATCACTTGCAGCTAAGCCACTTGAGCTGAAGCCACCAGATGTCCCAATGGTTAGCACGAAACAATAAGAACAGACAACAGAGGAACGTATTTGAAAGTCAAACATTTTTTAAAGTTACAGCACATTTTCGAAAGCGTGATTTTTTTTTCAAAATTCCTGAACATTTTTTGAAAATTCTAAATGCGAACAATTTTGTAGCGCCTGGGACTGTAGTTTTTTAATTCCCAACAATTTTTCAAATTTGCGAAAATTTTCTGAATTTATGAACAAAGATTGAAACAGGAACATTTTTGAACTTCTGAACAAATTTTGAATAGCAAGAACGTTTTTTGAATTTTTGAACAAAATTTGAAAACAGGATCATTTTTCGTAAAAGCACGAACATTATTATAAATTGTGAACCAAATTTGAAAACAGGAACATTTTTCGAACTTCTGAACAATTTTTTTATAGCAAGGAATTTTTTTTAATTCTCGAACAATTTTTTAATTTCTGAACAAAATTTTAAAACAGGAACATTTTTCGTAAAAGCACGAACATTTTTTAATTTCCGAACCAAAATTGAAAACAGGAACATTTTTCGAACTTCTGCACAAGTTTTTTAAAAAGCACAAACATTTTTTTTAAAAGCGAACATTTTTCGAATTTCTGAACAAAATCCGAAAGCGAAAATAGTTTTTGAATTTTTTTAAAAAATTTATGATTAATGCAAACATTTTTTGAAATTTACGAACATTTTCCAAAAACACAAACTTTTTTAAAAAATAAAAATAAAACGAAAAAGGAAAAAAAGAAAAAGGAGAGGAAGAAAAAATGAAACATGAAAAAGAAAAAGAAAAGAACGAAAAGAAAACAGAAAAAGAAGAAATAAAAAGGAAAATAGAAAACCAGATTAAGGAAAAGTTTCCCAAAACCAAAAAAAACAGGCTGTGAAACTTATAGATAGTACCCAAAACCGAAACTGCCTACAGTGGGAGATGGGCCGCCCAGCTGATCGCTTCCCTATGCGTTAAGCTCGACATTTTAACGCAACGAGCATCCAATAGGAATTTCCTTTATATACCGCCGACCGGCATCCAACAGTACCAATAGACTCCATCTCCGACTTGTATGCCCACTAGTCTTTAAGTTTCGGATCTATAGATTTTTTGAACATCAGTGCAGATATTGAAGCGCTATATACACGCCGCATACACTCACCCTACTTATGGACGCATTACACGCACACCCTACCCTTATGAGCACCTACGAAAGACCGAAATGACATATCATCTTGAGATTTACTGAAGTCACCGTAAGGCGCCTCGTCGTCGACAGGAACGTCTCCTCCCAACTGAATGCGCATCATAAATCACAGAAATAAATCCGAAATAAATCGAGCACCGATTTGAACCACTGGTTTTGGGGATACCACAAATTCCTTCTAACCATCCAACCGCAGGTTGGTTCGCGATCTATAGATTATTATTAGAAAGTATAAAGCGTTGTTAATTAGTGAACACTGCTGATTTCTTTCTTGATCTACACTTGTACAGCCCCATTCTTCAACGAGGAGCTAGCATCTCACATGTAGATGAACAACCAGAATGGCTAAGCTATATATTGAGGAACATTTTCAACTTTTATAAAGCAGTAGTAGAATTGAACATTAATTGGTAACTGAAATGTACTTGATCAGGATATACATAAAATAGGTGAAACAATTGATGATTTGCTAAACCAAAACACAAAAATATAAGCCCTTCTGCCAAAACTAATTGTATATATGCAAAGAAATACAAGGTGGAAGTAACTAAACTCTAGCCGTTAAATTTAGAAGAAGTTTGTTTTATGTGTATGTCAAGGAAGATGCATTACATATTAAGAAAGCCGATCGGTAAGATGAGATCAACATAAGTTCATGCAACTTAGATAGTTTATTACAAACAAAACTATACACGTTTGAAATATGTAATATAAATTCTTATTTTGACGGCAAGGGCCTAAACATGATCCTTCCTCTTGTTATCCGTTGGGAAGAGCTCCTTTTTTTAATCTTAAAGTTTTAGTCAGAATCCGTGAAAAATTTGAACTCACTCATTTTCCCCCCTTAGATTTCCCTTCCGGAGTAGAAGCTTGTATACATTTGTTGCTTCGCGCTGTATTGGTCAGTGCCTTTAACAAAGCATGTGAATTTTATATTTATCTTTACCACTTTTCAACCCTTGAAGATTCTTGCGGGCAGGCCATGCCCATGATCACAGCTACTCAAGCCTCCCTCACCGCCGCCTCATTTTTGCCTTTCAACAGGGTCGCATGGCGTGCATGGGCAGCGCCCTCACCGTGGACGGACGTGCAGGGCGCATGCAGCACATGCATATATACTGGGCCACTGTGGCACGAGGGCGCTGAGTAGTGACTGGAACACGGCGGCGGCACGATGCCGCTATTTGATCGGGGCAAGAGCAACAAGTGCAAGATTCCGCTTTGAGACGTGTAGCGGCGCGGAACCGCAGCGACATAGTGACGTACCATGCATTACTGATGACATACCAAACACATGCAACTGCCTAGTCCAGTTAAAACATACTCCCTCCGTTTCTAAACATGTCTTTCTAGAGGTTTTAAATGGACTACAACATACGGATGTATATAGAAAATATTTTAGAGTGTGGGTTCACTCATTTTGCTCCGTATGTAGTCTTTTGTTGAAATCTCTAAAAAGACTTATATTTAGGACCGGAGGGGCTATATAGTACTCATCACTGATCTTGTTCTGAAGATCTTCTAGCTAGGAATTCAAATATATATAGAAAATAAAACCAAAGCTTTGATTCAAAATATATATATCCATCAATGTACAAAGAAGCGCTGGGAGGGGGCCGGAGAGTTTCGATGTTTAGCATGCATATATATGGCATGCAAGTGTCATTTCCTGCATTCTCTCTTCCCTGACAAAAACTAGTGTACTTTGCTGAAAATGAAGGAGTCCTTACTTGTTTGGGTATATCTATATTTGTAAGTGGGGCGTACTATCCTTAGCTCATAGTACTACGAACAATGCGGGGATGAGAATTACCGTGCCACGATCATGAAGGTGGACCATTCGCGCGCACGGACACACACTCTCTCTCTCCCTAGTCGCCAATGCCAATGCCATTGCCATGTGTGTGTATATATACTTGTTGCCTCGATCCATTAATTGCCCTACTGATCGACCGTGCTACACATCTTTGGAGTTAATTTGTTGGATCGAAGAAGCAAGGCGCACGACCATGGTGTTGGCGTCTATGGGGGACCGGTCCTCCTCCTCTTCTTCCTCATCTGTGTCTGTGTCTCCGTCTCACTCGCCAACATTGATAAGGCCTGCTCCACCGTGCCTTTCCGGGACGTGTGCCTGAAGGTCCTGCATGCGACGCCCGATGGCACGACCGCCGACGCGCTCGGGCTGGCCCTGATCGCCATTCGCCGCCGCGGACGCTGCTCGGGAGGACCGCCGCCCATGCGCGCCGCAGCGCTTGCCTAGAAGAAGGCAGCGACGCCGCGTACTGCTTTGGCAAATGCGCGCAAGGGATCGAGGTCGCCCTCGCGGCCCTCGAGGCCAAGAACGCCGCCGACGATGCCGCCAGGTTCCTCGAGGCGCCGCATATACTTTCGTAAAGAGGACATGACCTGCTTCAAGATTTGGAACTGCGAGGACTGCCGCGTCGGCGGTGCCCGAAAGCCGCCGGACGCCATATACAGCGGCAATGAGTTCGAAAATCTCATGGATGTCACCTGCCTCCTCATCGAGTTTTCGCCCTGCGTCACGGACCCGCTGCCACGTACAAGCCGGTATTCCATGGTCGACAGTTTCTCGAACGGAAACGTCCAGTTTGTTCTGAGGGGGTGTTTGTTTTAGAAGTCCTAGGACTTTTTCTAGTCCTGGATTAATCAAAAAGTCTCTAGCAGTCTTTTTCTAGTCCGTAGAAAAGTCCCTCCCGCTTGGTTTTTTAGGGACTTTTAAGGACTTTTTCAGTCCTTGACTAAAAGTCTGAACCAAACACCCCCTGAATCCAAGCAAGCATCGTGAGCCCACGGCGCTTGACAACTGTCTACGCAGCCGGGCGCGCCGTCCCACCTGACCTGAATCAAGCCTGGACCTTCCCACCCCACCCCCGGGAACATCTTTTTACCGCCTTGTCTAATAAAAAAAATCTGCTCATCATTTATTTTCTTTGTTTGTTTGTACAAGAAAGAACAAAGTGAGATTTTTTTTACCACCTTTGCTTTCTGATTTATATTAAAAATCTGTATCTGCAGACATGCATGTAATAAGGAAGGAATAGTCCGAATGACTTGTTAAATGTTGTGAAAGAGTCCATTTTGAACCTTAAACTTGTAGAGCTTAGTTAAATCGAACCACCAACTCGGAATCCCGGTCGTTGGCACACTAAACTTTTCAATCCCGGTCTAAATCGAATCCTGAAGCTGTTTTTTACATGAAAAATATATATATCCAAAATATCATAATTTTCTACTTTCACGGACTGATTTAACCCACCTGTCATATATCTTCCCAGTAGATCTTTTTTGTCTCTTTTGATTTTCTGTTTCTGTAATTTCTATTATCACTTTTATATCATTTTTTATTTCTATTTTATTTACAATTTTCTTAGGTTTTTATTTACTTAATTATTTTTCTTTCTTTCTTTCTTTATTTTTCCTTTTCTCTGTTTCCTTTTCTTATTATTAAAAAAACACACGAACATTATGTATCTACTTTGATGTACATTTTTTATATACAATGAGCATTTTACATCACATGCTCAATTCTATGTGTTGAACATTTTTCAACTTCGAAATTTTAAAAAACTTCCTGAACATCTTTCCAAACTCCTGAAAGAATATTTTTTACTTCCAATTGTTTTGATTTGCAAACATTTTTCCAAACTCCTGAAGATTTTTCGTATTTAAGAACATATTTTAATTTCTGAACATTTTTTTCAGATTTGCAAAGATCTTTCAAAATCACGCACATTTTTCAAATTTGAAAAGAAAAGTCATGACTATTTTTCAGGTTGGCCGGGCCACCACAGGAGCGACGTAAGAGATGTGGTAATCCCAGGACCCTCGCTTTCCCGGTGCACCAAACAACTCCAGGGTTCAATTTTTAGACATGGATCGATAAGTTCAGTGTGCCAACGACCGGGATTCGGAGTTGGGGGTTTGATTTAGCTAAGCTCTACGAGTTTAAGGTTCAAAATGGGGTTTTCCCTAAATATTGCTGTCATTCTCGCTTATACTAGATGCTGATTGGCATTTCACTGGTGTAAGAGCGCAAAGATTAATATATGCAATAGTATATTCTCTTGCTTCCTTTCGTGATCATTATAGTATGGTGTCGTATTTGTTGAAATTTGTTTTGAAATGGACAAGGCTACAGTTTGGAGGTCAGCATTTGAGACGCCCATACTCTTTTTGTCTTTCCTTGATTCTCTGCTAGTGGCTTCACAAATTCCTAGAAGAGAGCAATGAACTACAAGGCTACTCCAATCACCTATGTTTGGTGTCATCGAATGATTATCTCATTGAGTTGTTTCTTTAAAGTCTTGATTCTTTTAAAATCCAGGTCCTTTGAAAAAGTCACAGTACTCGAAATGATATAATTTTAAATATTTGGAATGACACTTTTAGACAACGGGCCTAAATTTCATTTCACCCCCACGCTTGGTTTTTCGAGGTATGGCCCTACCATTCAGAGTTGTTGATCTCCTTACTTCTTATATACTAGAAGGAATGGGCATGCTTCGCCGTGCGATTGGTGTTGTTATGAATTCATAAAAAAGTTTGGTGTGTATGGGAGATGGTGAAGTGTGTTTTCTCTTTTAATAATCCAATATTTCAGTGGTCTCTTTCAGGGAGTATAATTATGTATTATCTACAAATTAACCCACACTATGTAGGGTATTGGTGGTACAGTGTTGTGTGTTAGCATTTTTTTTATCACGTGATGAGAGAGTGCGAGACTGATGTATTTTTATAAGCTGGTGGTTGTCAATTGATATGATAAATCATTATCAATCAAAATCATGAACCAAATTCAAAATTTAAAACTTCACTTGAATGAGAGAGCTCCTTGAGAAATTGTTGACCAAATCAAAAATTGGGAACTCAACCCAAAATCATAGGTGCTACAGCGTTGCATGTTGGCATTTGTTTTTCTTTTTCGTGAGGTGATGAGAGCACGCATAAGACTGCTATAATTTTAAAAGCTGGTTGTTGCCTGATTTGAGTCGGACCAAATTTAAAATTAAACACCTCATTTGAATGAGAGAGCTTCTTGAAGAATTGCCAACCAAGTATTGGGAAACAATCGGGCAATGTCCTCAATTGATGAGAGACCTTTACCCCCAGGGAGCTGAGTGTTATAGTATATGTTGAGAGATCGATTAAAGTGAGTGGGTGCTTCCTTGAATGCCCTGTGATGATGTAATCAGTTGTAACTTAGTACTCTTTCCTGTCCCTTTTACTCCGCGTATTAGATTTGTGTTAAATCAAACTTCATAAAATTCTATCAAATTAGTATTAAAAATGTCAACATCTACAACACCAAATATATACACTATGAAACCACATTCAATGAATGTAACAATATTAATTTAGCATTGTGAATGTTGATATTTTTTTCTATAAATTTAATCAAAATAAATATATTTTGATTTCTAACAAAATTTATATGCAGACTAGAATTACCTGAGAGAGTAGCTAGTTGCACAAATAAAGAAGGGAAGAAAATACATGCGGCTAGCTAGCTGCCAAGCATTATCCTGCATGCATGCGCCAGGCCACCAAGTTGTGTTTTTTCGCTATTTTTTTAAATAATACATTTTTTATTAATTTTCAGAAATAATACACCATTTTAATATTTTTGGCAAATAATATGGCATCATCTTCCTGGAGGACGACTGGACCTAATCGTCTTCCTGGAGGACGATTAGTGCTTTCGATCGGCCAGTAGGCCCCTCACCGTCCCTTCGAAGGCGATTAGCTCGGCCGTCCACCGGGAAGATGATTAGTTCCAGTCGTCCACCAGGAAGATGATTAGTTCCAGTCGTCCACCAGGAAGATGATTAGTTCCTGGCCTGGACTTTTTCATAACGTGTTCCCGGGAACCCTTTGCCGCCATCTTCTCTCCTTCCAAACCTGCATTTCCCGCCATCTTCTTTCCCGCGAACCATGCTGTTCCAGCCATCGTCTTTCCTGCCAACCCTTATGTTCCCGCCACTCATACGCTCCCGCCATCTTCTTTCCCGCCATATTTATCTTTTGACTTATAAAACCCCCCTCTCATACAGAAAAGGGTTGGTAAGTAGTGCATTGTAGTCTCGTCAAGATGTCCCATCCTTATTATCCTCTCGATCGTAGTTTCCACCCAAGTATGTCGCAATGTCTTCTGAGGTTAGCCAGCAATTTCGAGATAGACAAAAGTCCAGGCCAGGAACTAATCATCTTCCTGGTGGATGACTGGAACTAATCATCTTTCTGGTGGACGACTGGAACTAATCGTCTTCCTGAAGGACGACTGGAACTAATCGTCTTCCTGGAGGACAACTTGAGGCGACTGGACACTAATCGTCCTCTAGGAAAACGATTAGGTCGATCGTCCTCCAGGAAGATGATGCTGTATTATTTGTCAAAAATATCAAAACGGTGTATTATTTCTGAAAATTAATTAAAAGAATGTGTTATTTTTTAAAAATTAGCTGTTTTTCCACAAGGCATGGCGCCAAGTTTTTAAACGACCGAGCAAAATTCATCACACACTAAGTTTTATGTGCTGGTTTATAAGGCTTAGCATGGCGATTTCCCGGCGCTGATTAAGCCTTATTTCAACTTCGGTACTTATAATCGTCGCTATGTGGTCTAGGGATCTAGATGTAATTTTTATTGTTTCTGGTATTCATTGTACTATCATGATTGATAATGAATAGATTGGAAGTTTCCGTGGAAAAAAGAGTTCATCACACACAAAGTTAAAAGAGTGAGTTTCTCGTGTTTTTTTTCCGAGGAAAAAAAAGGCGAGTTTCTCGTAATGAAAATCATGCAGCCTAACGGGCCGATCAATTCGGTCTGTCGGGCCAAGCCAGGTTATTCTCTTTCAGAACAGCGAGCCCGCTTACCGCCACCGCCTCCCGTGCGCGCGCACGCTGCTGGGAGCAGCCAAATGGGCTTATTACGATGGGCCTGCCGCGGTGGTGAGCGTTAAACCCTCTCCCTCTCTCCTTCCCTCTCGCAAAAACCCTAGCCGCCGCGAACCGCTCCGACGCCCCCCCCCTCCCCCCCCTCCTCTCCGACGCCGGCGGGCGGCGGCGCGCCATGGTGAGTTCCTGCTCCCTCCCCCCCTCCGTACCCGCCGCACGCCGGCGTAGTCTCAGGCCGTAATAACCCCGTCCGTGTGTGTGTCTGTCTGTCTTTCCTAACCAGGAGCAGGAGCAGGCGACGTCGGTGGAGGTGGACTCCATCCTCTTCGGCTTCTACACCGACGACGAGGTCCGGCGGCTCAGCGTCAAGCGGCTCACCAGGTCCGAGCGCCTCGACGCCAAGAACTGCCCCGTGCCCGGCGGCCTGCTCGACCCCGCCATGGGGCCCGTCAACGCCAACGACACGTAAGCAATCCCCGCCCTCTTCTCCTTCCGGTGCTTCCCAATCCTGGTATGGTATACTAGGCTAGATTGATGGATGATTCGACTCGGGAGCAGCTGCAAGACCTGCGCGCAGCAGCCCGGCGACTGCCCCGGCCACTTCGGCCACATCGAGCTCTCCAAGCCGCTCTTCAACCCGCTGCTCTTCGACACCCTCCGGGACCTCCTCCGCTCCACCTGCTTCACCTGCCGCAAGTTCCGCCTCAGCGCCCAGCTGGTAACGCCTCTCGTTACCCATCCATCCTCCGCAGTGGGGATGTGACAACAATTCCCTTCCATGGATTCATTGTATGTATGATTTCGGGCCGTTGGTTGTCAGGTCGACAGGTACGCCCGCGAGCTTGAGCTGCTGGCGAGGGGCCATGTTGTCCAGGCCAAGAACTTGCAAGATTCCGCTGTTTCGGACGAAAGCGTTGAAATGGACGACGACGATTCGGTTGATAAACCTTCTCACCGAGGGAACAAAACCTGGACATCCATCCAGTTGAAAGAGGCCCATTCTATCTTCTCCAAGCTGATGAAGAAGCGAGTGAACAAGTGTGCAAACTGCGGCATGAAGAACCCACCTATCAAATGCCAGATATATGGTTGGCTCACCATTCAGGTATGTCTAGAGCTGTATCACAGTCATTTTCTGAAAACCGGACCTACTTCATCCTGCTTCTGCTTACAATATGTTGAATTTCAATGTTCCCGAGTAAACTAGGTGTACTTACCTACGTTCTATATATACAACTAATAACGTTAGGCACATTAGGACAGAGGATAGGCCAAATTTTCGTAAGAACTGCGGCTCTGCATATTGCTATTGTTCCTCCTGTTCACCAGATGAAACCCAACAAGAACCAACCAAAAGGAATACAAAAGTAAATAGAAAAGGCGAGAAAAAGTCTGATTTAACCAATGAAAGCTAGACATAATTTTGTAGCTGTGCCTTTTCTCTTACTCTTAACATTCTTCAACTTTGGTTGTTACTAGCTACTCTTGTTGGGGTTCTATATATCCTTGCACTTGTTTTATCATCTTGGAGGCCATACATTGTGATCTCTAGGTTTCATGGTGCCTTGATCAACACTATTACTGCCCACCTCTACTTCATGTTTTGCACATGTGATTTAATCCTTGATGTCATCATCTCACAGTCTTTATGTGTATAGCATTTTCTTGCATCATAGGCCCTTATTGTACGTGATTTGCAGGGTACAGATGGTTCTGCTGTAAGAAGAAAAGCAATCACTGATTATAATCTTGAAGGAGATGGCCATATTTCCAACCCAAATGGAACTGGTGTTTCTGGTCTTCACGGATGATAGAGTTAAAGCATCAAGCAATCAAACAAAAAGACCTTTCTGATGATAGACCTCTCTTGACTACGGAGGTTGCATTTTTGTTTCCTTTTGGTTTTGAAGTCACATTGAGATGCCTTGTGCATGTTCTTCAGGCAGCACATGACTGAGTTCTTTCTTTTGAACTTCGGCCAGGTTGAATCTATTCTCAAAGACCTGTGGGAAAAGGAAGCCAGGTTCTGCATGTTACTATGCGACTTTCAGCAGAATTTATGTGTATCAGAAAAGAGGAGGGGCTATGAGATGTTTTTCTTGAAGAGTATGCTTGTGCCACCAAATAGATTCCGTCCCTCAACTAGCTCTAGCCTTGGAGTAAGTAGACCATATAGTTGTACTAATTCACCGAGTCTTCTTCTAAACTAATCATGCTAATTTGTTTGGGTATAGATTATGGAACATCCACAAAATGTTATGCTAAGTAAAGTGCAAGAGGCCAATCTTGCGCTACAGCATGACAACCCTAATCACATGGATATTCTTACAAGATGGAGGGATCTGCAAACAAGTGTAAATTTATTTTACGATAGTAGTAAAGGCCTTGGTTAGTATGCATTCTTTCCTTTAGTGAGTTAGATCGTCCCTTTTTGTTTTGACACTCAGCAAAAACTAAAAAAGATGCAAACATGTATATCTGGATTCCTCTACTTAGATAACTGGTTGAATCAAGTTTTGGGATGCTATACATGGCTAAGCTGTTACCAGTTTGTTCTCAGTTGTTTAGATGCGGTCATATATGGCAATTCATGATAATATGGATTGGGTTGCTTCTTGCTTCAACAATTTCAACCTAATCAGATTATGCTCCAATAATTTGTTTGAGTTCTTTCTGCCTTGGAGTTTCTTGCCTCTATTCTCAATTAGATCACCTCAGTTTCATGGTTATATATATTAGTTCAGAACAGGAATTTTGTAGCATCAAATACAATTGAATTATTATGCTCCCTTTTTATGGGCGGTGATTAACGTGAATGCATAGCCCATGCTTATTTGGCTGCATTGTTATGAATTACTCCCTCCTTCCAAAATGTAGTGTGTACTAATTTCTTCTAAAAGTTAAACCTTTTTTATGTTCGATAAAGTTATAGTAAAAATATATTAACACCTATAATACCAAATAAATTTAATAGATTACACGATGAATCCAATGATACTGATTTGGTATTGTAGATGTAGATATTTTCTCAATAAGCAGTCAAACATAAGAGAAGCTGACTTTTCTAAAAACTAACACACCTTGTATTTTAAAACAGAGGGCGTATCAACTTAGGAAATGCTCAGAAATTTGTTTGTGCTTGCGTTCAAGAATTATGATGCACATGTGGATATATTTGTTGTCGTTGATGATGTCTATGATTGTTTTTAATAGAAGTCCTATGTTTACTAGAGCATTACCTGTGCTAACGGGCTTGGTCTTACATGCATTTATACATCATGCCCATTTTCTCTTCCTCCACTAAGAAGTCCCAACTCTTGTGAAATGTTTATGCTGATGGCAGGAAAAAGCGGGAAAGATGGTCATGGTGTACGACAATTGGTGGATAAGAAAACTGGGATTGTTAGACAGAAAATAATGGGCAAGAGAGTTAATCATTCCTGCCGTGCGGTTATATCTCGGATCCGTTTTAGCTGTTAACGAAATTGGGATTCCTCCTGCTGCTGCTTTAAAGTTGACTTACCCTGAAGGTACTTTCTTCATGGATTGACCTGCATTTTCTTCTTCTGTATTGGCATATAATTAAAATTTCTATGGTTATGTTTATGATTGTGCTCTGAACATACTTGAAATATCCACCAGCCTTTTTTTCATGGCTGTAGATTCTTGCATGCTATCTTACTAGTGTTACCCTATCCAATAAAGCGCATGACTCCTGACTATGATGTATCCTTTATTCTTGAAATTTAAACATGGAAGTTGGATTGGTTGCTAGTTATTAAATAGGTACTTATTGTTATTGTTGAGTTAGCAGTTGCATCCACCTTTTTGGGCGATGCGGGGAAGAGAGAGAACACACTATTATACAGAAGATGTTTCCCTTTTTGTAGATATGTTAACCTGTATCCAAGCTGTTCTTTTGTTTTGTATGTAATTTACAGGATTCATCATGATTTTTTTTCATGCGCAGAAAGTGACGCCCTGGAATGCCAAAAAGCTACAAGGAGCTATAAGTAATGGTTCGGAAATTCATCCTGGTGCGACACACTTGAAGGTTAACAAACAAACGTATAAATTACAGGATGACCGTACCAAACGTTGTGGCATTGCTAAGATGTTGGCTGCTTCTAAAGGATCAATTTCTCAACCAGGGAAGGACCCTAAATGTGAATTTGAAAGCAAAGTTGTATATCGACATATTCAAGATGGTGACATTGTACTGGTCAACAGACAGGTATAAATATTTTGCTAGTATGCTTAACATTCCGTTTTCTTCAGCAGCAATAGTTGAAAACAAAGGAAAAACATTCTTCAATCTCATTTCGGTGTTGTTTTAGCAATGTGGGTTTTTGAATGTTGTTATTACTTCTTCTATGCAACCTTTTCGACACAAAAAAAAATATTTATATAATTTATTTGCAACATTGTTGTAAAGATGTACTCCCTCCGATCCAAAATACGGAGTTCTAGGTTTGTCATATTTTTCTATATATACTTGGTCAAACTTAAAAGATGTTTGACTTAAGACAAACCTGGAACAGAGGGAGCATTATGTAATTATTAGGTGCGGGCGGGCACCACAGGCACGTTTTTTGATGCGTTAATTTCTTCATTCTTTTATTTACATAGAGCTCAACATACAAATCTATATTGGGCCTATTGAGGGTACATGCAAAACATTTTTTCATCTCATGGTTTCGCTTTGAATGTTAAGGCGATGGTAAATGCCTGATCAACTGCAGTTATGCATACGGCATGAGGCCCATGACTTGTAGCCCTACTTATCAGGCCAACTTCATAATTTTGGCATTGCCAGTTTCAGGAGGTGTTTCACTATAAAAGTCAAAACATGAACATCACAATCTAATAGTGAACTTTTGGCTGGGTTGCAACCACTCAACACTCTGCTGCCAATCATACTGCTTTAGGATTTTTGTGACGGCATTAACACTTAGCTTTTGTAGATACAGTGAACTGTTAGTCTACATCCCTAATCCCTCTCTGCTTGTGATTTGAAGCCTACTCTTCACAAGCCCAGCATGATGGCCCATGTTGTTCGTGTGTTGGCTGGAGAGAAGACAATTCGAATGCACTATGCCAATTGCAGGTATTTTGATATGCCCCTGCTATTTTCATTTGCTTGCATCAAATGATTTAATAATTGTGTTTATTTTTAGCACATACAATGCTGATTTTGATGGGGAATGAAATGAATGTGCACTTCCCATAAGATGAAATATCTCGCGCTGAAGCCATCAACATCGTTGATGCAAATAAGCAGTACATTGGTCCAAGGAGTGGGGAGGCTGTCAGAGGTCTCATTCAGGTAATACTATGTACATACAGATTTTGCAATTTTGTTCTTCTGCACGCTTTCACCATGAAGTACTTAGTATTGTCATATCCACTGGTGTATTAGTCATATCAACTGTTCAACAGGCATCTCAACTGTTGTATAGTCAGTTGCTACATCCTTCTGTTCTATCTAGCAAACTACGCCATGCCTGTGATGTTTAATAAGCAATAACAGCTATTTCTTTATTTTGCAGGACCACACATAGTTGGTGCGTTCTTCTCACAAGAGTGGGCACTCTCTTAAGCCGTGAGGAATATAGTCAGCTTGTCTATGGGTCTTGTGTGTCCTCAGCTCGAAGTCCTTGTCAATCTGGCAAAAGGGTATCTATTACAAATGATGATGATACACTGGAACTTCTTAGTCCAGCTATTTTGAAGCCAAAGCAGCTGTGGGCGGGGAAAACAGAGCAAGATGTTTGCACAAAGAAACTTGCTTCACTGTTGGCCTTGATCTTGACATTGTTTGGAATTCAGCTGTATAAGTTTTTATTTTTTCTACAGGTCATAACAACCATCTTGAACCATTTAACAAAAGGTCACCCACCATTTACTGTGGAGATGGAAGGGAAGATTCCAGTACAATATCTAACACCTAAAAAATGCGATGATGAAGATAAGGCTATTTCCTCAGAAAAGAAGCAAAAAGAAAAAGCTGTTTCCTCAAAAAGAAGAAAAATGAAAAGGCTAGTGCTCAAGAACAAGAATCTCCTGAAGAACAAAAAAGAAGCGGCTAGAGCTCCCTGAAGAACAAGTTTTTCGTATTCATGATAATCAGCTCTAACAGGCATGATAGATAAGAAGCAGTTCGGGAACCATGGGATAGTTCATACAGTTCATGAACTCTATAGGCAGATACAGCTGGAAGATTGCTCTCGATATTCAGCCGCTTGTTTACATTGTTCTTGCAGGTAACCATCAAAACTTTTTATTTACTGATCTAGAGAGTAGCTCTAGGTGTATTGGTGGATTGGTGCAACTAAAACAGTTGTACCAAATAAATTCTCTAGTGAAGGCCGTTTGCTGTTCCTCATCTTTCCTGCTGTTAGGCCATTTGCTGTTCCTCATCTTTGCTTGTGGCCCACTGTCAACAGGTTTTTGTTCGTAGCTGTTCTATTGTCATGTATTTAGTTTCCCTTTGGTTTTTGGCCCACTCTCAATAGGTTTTTGTCTTGTTTCTTCGCTCTATTTTTTTTAGTTGTGATTATGTAACTGTTGGTCTAAGATAAATTAAATTCTAATATTGGTCTAAGGTAAACTAAATTCTTGCAGTTTCATGGATTTACTTGTGGAATAGATGATCTTTTACTATCCCAAGAGTCAGATAAGCAGAGACGGAAATTCTGGCAGGAAGTGAGGAACACAGTAAACAAGCCCATAGGGAATTTATATGCACTGGAGATGGTGATATTAAAGGTTTGTTCAATACTATCTTTACAGCAATTATCTTGTGCTCTAGCAATAACAATTTACATGCACTTGATTTTCTCTCACAGAGATGCTATCCTCAATCCATTGTTTGGTGAGAAAAATAGGTTTGATTGTTTAAGGGTCTAAGGGAAGGAAGTGAAGAAAAATAATTCACATGTCTAAAGGACCCAAATCATCCCATTTTCCTAAGATGCAGAAGAAAACATGAAAACATCGAATATGGGTACAAGAGCAGAGACTCAAACTTAGCTAACTAACAAAGCAGCAATTCCTCCAAGAATTACTGCCCTTCTCTTAAGATGTTCTTATACTCCTGAAAAGCAGAACCTTGTCAGTCTGTGAACAGTGTTCCAAAAGTCAGCATGAGGGGCCACCTAGGTAGTCTCGACATCATACCTGCCTAATCGCCAGGCTTGGCCCCAAAACACTTTGGAAGACTTACTGAATAATTGGAGTGTTACAAAAATATTTCTTGTTCCTTTGCAGCAGTTTTGACCAGTATATAAAGAAAATCCTAGATCCATCTGCTTACTATTGCCACTTTTGGTTAGTGATACGCAATGCATAACTATTTCAACATCAAATTTTTACTTGTGATGATTCACATTTTAGGAAAGTGTAACTTCACTAAATGCAGCTGATGTGTGCTTGATTCACAAGAGGCTGGTTGGGGTTGAACAATGGTCGGATACTGGATGATACGTCACTGGTGGCAGGGCTCACATCCTTGTTGTGGAAGAGAGGCCCTGGCGCATAAAAACTTATGTTTTATTTATGGCTTGAAAATAGGATTACCGCTAGTTTAGGATGACTTCGATTTGTACCACAAGGCACAAATTTTATCTCTTTTTCAATTAAAATGGTCCCATTGTTTAATACAAAAACACTTCCCTAACGTGCTCATGTGATTATGTGCCTAATAACCAATGTTGTCAGTATCAGGATACTAGGTAAGGAAGCATCTTTTTCTTTTGACAATATCAGATGCATTAGGATCAGACCATAGTTCAAAAGCGATTTTCTTTTTAAATACAATAAAGTTATACACTAGAAATATAATTCTTATGGATTATCTACATAACTGTTTGGAAGACATTATATATGCTAGATATATAATTCTAATGATGATCGTAAAGCATGTGTTATTTTACATGCGCTACCATTTACAAATCATAGCCCATGATACACCCATGATCAAAGAGAGCCCATCTCATGGATAACCCAACAAGCTATGACTTTAGACCCTTCTCATCCACAGCCCATTACCACATCCGTCAAGCAACAAGGTATATGTCAATTTATAAGTTTCTTTGATCTGTGGTACTTATCTAATCTGGGCAGGCCACTTCATGAGGCCGATTCCATTTTTATCACAAATGTGGGATCACATATAATCATATACTCCCTCCGTTCCAAAATAGATGACTCAACTTTGTATTAAAGTTAGTATAAAGTTGGGTCATCTATTTTCAAACGAAAAATATTCTCATGATACTAGTGATTTTATGAGTTATATCATTGGAACTTCTGTATCATTTTCCTCGGATAAGATTGTATAATTGTAAGATACTTCCATAATCCTAATAGCCTGTTTTCCATCTATAGTATTCATGGGATGGGCTACCTGTTTAGCTAATAAGCCTTTCTGTTTGTACTCTATAAATTGGAGTTGCTACCTTGTCTCATTCACTATTTTTATGCTTTATGCAGATCAAGTGAAATTGCAAATGGATGTCGAAAAGGTTATGTCACGGAGAATAGGAGAAACCCATGATGCATCAGCGTACGTTGGATAAAAAAAGATTTTAAGTGTACTAAATGGAGATTAACAACTAAAGTCAATAAAACCATGTTTCCATATGGTCTACATAAGCCCTTTCCTAGAAATTGTCTCACTCTTATGACTGCAACTGGAGCAAAAGGAGTAGGCGATGTAAGTTTTTCTTTTAGCTGAGGGGCAGAACAATGTTGAACTAGAAATATATGACATTGTGTTCCATGCTAGATACAGTTCCAAATTGGAAAAGCAACTTACTTTACCT